>RSEE01000023.1:0-600000 GCA_003971905.1 Moniliella sp. 'wahieum'
TCATCTTCTCAAGCGGGTCTTCCTTCTCTGGGCCGTTTATGGTCCGCCCCCACCGCGCACAGTGCCAACGTACTTTCTGTCTCGCTTTCTCCTAATTTGCACCGCGGCATCAGCGCCGCTGCCGATGGCAAGGTTCACGTGTGGCCACTTGCTCGGGTTCCGGACGTGGCCAGCGCCGAGACTGAACCAAGGCGGGACCACCTGCTTCCTGACGCGTCCAAAGCCTGGCTTCTCTGTCGGTTTCCAACGACAGCCAACACTGGGGAACTGGCCGGCTCGAGTGCAGGTTTTGGACTGGCGGTTTGACTGCTTGGTGGCCAACGTGATGCGGCAAGGGGAAGAGCAGACGCAACTTTGGCGTTTGGTGTGGGATTGAGTTGTGTTGCCCCTGCAGGCGGATAGAGTACCTTTGATGTACCGTCCTTTCCATCTGCAGCATGGTAGCAGACAGAGAAGCACCCCAAGCGGAGGGTCCAGGCATAATGGAGCGGCCAACAAGATGAACTGGCTGGATAAGAGGAAAAACGATGGAAGAACTTCGTGGAAGCGTGACCTATCAACATGCTCCACTGCAGTTTTGGGGATGGGGATGAGGGCAAGGTGATGGATTCAGACCCTTCTCTCTACAGGACTCGATGTTCAAGAGGCGAGCCCGACCCTTGCACCTGATCAGAATCAGTCTGCCATTAAGCATCCTGAGGGTCACCACACAGGCCCGTGTAGGTCTCCTAGCGTACTAGTAACTAGTAATCCAGCCAATCTGATTCGTCTTGGGGTATATATGGACACAGATGAGCAAAATCTACTCACCGACAAACCAGCTCCCCTTCTTCGACCAACGTCCCGACGCAGAAACAACTTTTTCACAAGGGCTGAACGCAAAAAAGGGGAATCGATTGGAGGGACAGATGGGAAGGGAGGAAAAGGAAACGAGTGTGGGAAAGACAGGCGTGTCGTCACGGGTGGTAAGGGAACACGGGCGGTAGTCAAATGGATAAGCAAAACAAACAAACGATCGAGAGGGGTGCTAGACTCCCCGAGGCCAGACCTGATATCGCGTTGAGATGGGTCGGCCAAGTAAAACAAGAAGAAAAAATAGCGAACGAGTGGGCTCTTTCAAACATCATCCACATCAACACATCCCCCCATCACCAGACCTACAGCGCGGCCACCGGTGAGAGCTGGTGGGTCAACCGTCTCAGGAGACTCGTCTTGGGTGCCGGCTCGATGGGCATCATCTCTTGGCGCGGTCGGCGAGGAAAGTGGAAGGCGCCGGGTACCGTTGCCATAGGGCGCCGGCGCCGGGGGCTCGTATTCCCACACCCGGGTATCGTGGGCATAATCCGACACGGCCCCGCCAGAGCGCTGGGAACGGACACTGCGCCCGCCCGCTGACCGGCCACCCGACGACAACCGGCGTCCCTGGTCGGACCGTTCCGAGCGCACCGACGGCCGACCGGCCCGAGATGGACCGCGCAGCCGACATGTACTCTGGATTGGTCTCGAGGTCCTGTGCACCGTCGGCGCCCGTCGCTGCGGTGCTCACCCGCCAAACTCGCTTTGGTCGGCTTGAGTTCCGAGCGCTTGGACCGCTGCGAGCGGCGGGACGAAGCAACGTCGTCCGCCGACTCAAACGCAGGATCGTAAGTGCGCGCAGAGTGGACACGCCGCTGGAACGGTCCACCGGACGCGCACGCACTTCGCGTGAAAATAGCTCCGATTGCGGGCGCGGGCGCCCTGCGCCTGAGGCCCCAGCCGAAGCCGCGGTCGTCCCGGGGAGCGGCTACGACCAAGGGAGCGGGACCGCGGGGCAGACAAAGCAGGGTTCTGGGGCGGCGGCACGGGCCCGCGCGCAGACCGCATTGGTCCCCCCCTTGAATACGGGGCATTTTTCAGGCCATCGTCCGAATCCGATTCATACCCACCCGAATGGGCATACGCCTCCAAACACTCTCTCCTCTGAATCGGGACTGGCTCTGAGCGACATGCGACGGGCCATGGTGGTGATCGAATGCCGCAGGGGAGACCTGTGCCCCTCTTGCCCCAGCTCGCTCTCGTCTCCGCTCGCCTCGTTATAACTCATGCCACGGCTTGGCTTACGGCGCCGCTCTGAGTCGGCACCGTCGCGGGGCAAAGCACGAGCGGCCCGGGGGCACCAGTCGCATCTTCCATTCCATAGCCATCCATCTGGTCCAAGGGAGCGTGCAGGTCATTCGGTTCCGATTCTGAACGAGTCAGTAGAGAGTACCAAAGCTTGGACAGAAAGGATCCACTTACTATTCAGCCCAACTAGCTTGAGGAAACTCTTGGAGCGCTTGACATGCGGACGCGGGGGTTCCGGCTCCTGAACAACAAGCGGCACATCTTGGAGGTCAGACAGATAGGCTTGGACTACACCCGAACGTTGCCGCGATGGGGCTTGCGGGCACCGGCACGGAAAGCCGCCTCCATGCTCACCGAGCTCGAGGTGGTCGTCTGACTCTCCTTGTCACTGTGATCGGGGTGACGGGTCGCCCGGGCTGGCTTAGCAAACTCAGTCCAGGGCTCCTCCGCATGACCCACATATCCGCCATGGGGTTAGTTGAAGCGCGTACTCGTCGTCTCCGACAGAACGCGGGCCACGGTGAGATGGTGGGGCGCCATGCGAGGCCCTTGCGTGTCAGCTGGGTAAGAGGCTTGGCCTGGGGCCATGTCAGCAAAAAGGCCACGAGACCCAACCTGGGCATTGTGACTGTGGTACACGCCGCGCTCCTCTGCAGGCTCCATCAAGCCGCGAGCATTGCGGGCGCGGCCCGACTGACCAGGGCGCGAAGCAACGTCGGCCGAACTGTGGTGAAACGTGCTCTGACCGCGAATGCCCGTGTTGTCCAGTGTATCAATCACGTCCATACGGGAAGGGCGACGACCGTTCGAACGTGGCCCGTCTCGAGAAAGCGGGGCGGGGAATGGTTCATCATCGTTCGCATTTGCTGGATCTTCGAGGCCAGCGCCATTTCCCACGCGGGACAACGGCGGCGAAAGGCACTGGCAAAGCGTCCCGCACACCTGTATTCGGGGACAGCGCGCCATCCATGTGATTGTCGAGCGGGCTGCTAGGCTCGGGGCGCGAGTAGGGACTGATGTCGTCGGGAGGGAAGGGATCGGCAAACGAGGAAGAGGGCAGGGGGTGCGCCATTGCGACCGGAGCGCGGACCGGCGGAGGGCCACCGTAGGCATCGAAGCCATTCTGGTCGGGAGGTAGCGCGCTGGCGGCGTGGGCCACGAGCAGGCCGGTCAAAGCTGGGTTCGTCGTCGAACACGGGCTGGGGACGGGAGCCGCGAGCGCGTGCACGGGAGATATGGGCGGACATGGCAGATGGGGGGGGGAGGGGTGGCGGGGGGAGGACAAGAAACGATGCGAGGGCTCTGGGATGTAATGTGCAAAGCGGGGCAGGCGGCGGGGACGGGTGTATGCGGTTGGGCACACTGGTGGGGTGCGGGAGGGGCCGTGAAACCTGAGGCGCTGGTTGGGGTGTGTGACTTGCCCTGGCCCCCCCGCCTGGCTGCAAAGCAACCCCGCACCCCAGCAGCCGCTGGCACGAGGGCAGTCAGCGCGTTCTATCGGCAGACGCAAGGGCACACGCGCAGTGCCGTGCACCCGGCGCCCCGCGAGTGTGTGTCCAAACCACCCCGCAAGGCCATCTGACCCGCAGAGCAGCATCCACCGCGCGGGCCAAAGGCGCGCCGGGTAGGGTTGGCGGGCAGCCGGTGGCCGGTGAGCGCGAGCGCCACCGCTGAGCGCCAGCGTGTTGCTCAGCCTCAGCACTCACTGAGTACTGATGCATGATGCATGATGCAATGCAATCCATGATCCACTGCGGCGCATCGCTGATACATGGCAGTGCTGATCATCAGGCCAGCCTCCATCCCGCCGACACATTCAGCTTTGTAACATGCAACCCGCAGCCACCAGCGCTTTTACTCAGCCCCCCGCCGCTTGGGCCACCACAAAGCATACGCAGCACACGCTACCACCCCACCCCAACACCACAAGCATATGGCCTCCTCCGCATCACACCGCCGTCCACACGGCCACTCTCGGCCTATCTGGCCACAGGTCCTTGCCCCATCGTAGCACATCTGGCCATCCCACCGCCACCGTCGTTTGTTTCGCGTTCGTTGGGAGCGCGTCCCCAGGATCCCCGGGGGACCCCTGCCTCCGCGGGCGAGTTGTGGCTGGCAACCCGCACCCATTAAGGATGGCACCCAGGCAAAAACACAGCCGCTCTGAGACACTCGTTTGCACCGAACGCTGGTAGGGGCCACCAAGGGCGGAATGTGTCTCCGTTCCGCGCGTGCTTCGAACTGGCTACGCCTGGCGCGTGGGTGTGGTGGCCGCTGGGCGTCGCACAGACGCTGGCCAGCGTGGTCGGTGCGTGCCCAGCGTCCACCATCCTCACCTGCAATGTCCTTGGCCCTGCACACTGTTGGCGCCACAACAGGCTTCCTGGGTGCCGTCGGTGCCTACCTGCTCTTCACTGGCAATGGTGAGGCGTTCAACCCAGGCCAGTTCCTCGAGGACACCTCCCCTTACGCTTGGGCCATGCTCGGCATTGGCATGTGCATTGGTCTCTCGGTCGTCGGGGCTGGCTGGGGCATCTACGTCACCGGTGCCTCCATTCTTGGTGCCGGTGTCCGTACCCGAGGATTACGACCAAGAATCTCATCTCGATCATCTTTTGTGAAGTGGTCGCCATCTATGGTGTGATCATGACCATCGTCTTTAGCGCCAAGATCAACGGTAACCTCCAGGCCGGACTCGACACATTGTTCACCAAGGAAAACTACTTTACCGGTAGGTACCTGGTGCCTCCCCTCTTCTTTTTTCTTCCTTCTTTCCTAGTCTTCCTGTTTGGTTATTGACACTCTCATTCCCCTTCAGGCCCCTGCTCTTCTGGGGCGGTTTGACGGTGGGCGCGTGCAACTTGATTTGCGGTGCGGCAGTAGGCGTGACAGGTGCCAACGCGGCCGTGGCGGATGCGGCGGATCCGCAGCTGTTTGTCAAGATTCTGATTGTCGAGGTGTTTAGTTCCATTCTCGGCTTGTTTGGCTTGATCATCGGTCTCATCCTCACCTCGCGCGCCAAGGATTTTGGCACCGAGCCGTTCTAACTGCTCCCCTGCCCCCGGCCATCCCTTTGGGCAAAACCCACACCGGAGCGCATGTGTGGGGGCTCGTTGGCTTCGATGCGCTTCCGCTCCATCTTTTCTTCTCTCTCTCCTTCCCCCCCGCTCTCCCCGTCTACTGCATGCGATCCAATCCCAGGAGCATTATAGATTCGAGATGGGGACTGGTATCTTACTCATGCGCCGGATGGGTCACCCCGGCAACAGGGGGTACCCCCAGCTCAGCCAACATGGTGGGAACGCTAATCGGGTCCTTGGCTAGCGCCTCGGCCTCTTCCGGACTGCGCACGAGGATCATGCCGGCATAGCCTTTTTCAGGGGGTTAGCGGGAGCGATAGCACAGCAGAAGGAACGTACCCATTGCGTTCACACTGAGCTGGCCCAGTTTTTTCTCATTGACCTCGCCCCATTTACCAGGAAGCGTGTATACCTCGCGAGAGCGAGGGATGAGGTGCATAGCGCGTCGCGAGAGAAGCATATTGAAAGAACCAAACTTGCTCTGGGGTGCCGTTGGACTGACATCTTGGTAGCAGCCTTGTGGGTCCGCTTGGTTCTTGGTGTCGAGCAAGTCGACCAAACGCTGCATCAGGTACATTTCCGCCCCTTTCTTCTTCAGCTCAACTGGGTCGATCAGAGCCACATAGTGCTGCCACGGAACAGGCAGGGCATGTACATGTCCTACTCGCAGGTCCACGGTCAGCGTCAGCGCGTCCACCCTCAACTTCGGCAAACATAATCAACAGATGGCGGCACCGGTGGATGTGAACATACGAAATTCAGACCCGTCCCGCTCGATCGAGGTGAGGAGACGTTCGATGGGGATCGTGCCCTCGGCATCATCGGCCGGGGGATGCTCGTCCGGGGGATGCTCGTCCGGATCCACCCGTCTGGCAACATTTCCTCTCGCCGCACCTCGATCAACTGAAGGTGACAGTGTTTTTGCGATGCGCCTGACTCCCAACCACAATTGAAGAAGGCCATCATCTCCTCCTCAGCCGGGTCGCCATGGAAACCAGCAACGAAGCGATACGCTTCGGTCAGCAGTGCGGGGGGAGGCGGCAGGTTCTGGGGCACAAACTCCTTGGTAACCAGCAGGCGTGCCGTGGCACAACACAGTACTTGTTAGGAGCACAATGCCCCCTCGGGTTCCGTCTCACTGACGAGCAAGTTGGGCACATAGGGCGGCGCAAACGGATCCACTTTGTTCTGCCCCCACTGGCCGGCTTGACTGCATTGGGCGTGGGCTTTGCAACAGCGCAGGTACCTCTCGTACAACAAAATCAATGTCGAGCGTCTTAATCTCGCGGTCTTCGGGTTTGGCATCGGGGGTGCAGACGGGGTGCGGCAGCCTCCTGTGGGTGGCAGGCTGAGTCAGGACGCGCACGCTGGAGGGGAAGTAGAAGGCGTCGCCGGCAGCGAGGGCGAGTCGTACTGCTGGCGACCTTTTTGCGAAGCTGGGCAGCGGTGGACATGGTGCGGGCCGCTGAAGGCGAACGGGGTGGGGAAGGAGGGGACGGGGCGCGGCAGGCGCGAAGGCGCAGCGGTGGGGGGGTGGGGCCCGACGAGGGCGCAGCTGGCGCAGACAGCCAATCATAAACAACAGGAGTAGGCCGCAGGCGTTGGGCGCGAGAGACGCCGCTCGGGGGCTCGGAGCAGAGCAGGAGGGTCAAGACGGGCGTGAACATTTCAGGCGGGGCGGCGCCGAGGGGCTGAGGATGCCCGAATGGCGAAGCTTGGAGCTTGAGGGAGCCAGCAGGCGGCGGAGCTTGCCGCGGATCGAAGGAGGCTTGATCATTGAATATGATCATTGCACCCCTCGGCCTCGCCCGCCCGGACAGTCTTCGAGCGGAGCGCCCCCCCTCCTGCGCCCCCGACCACCCATGGATGCTGGAGGACTGTCGAGGCGACGCGCTCATGGCCGCCGCTCCGTCCCCGCCGGCCCAGATGGCGATGGGCCCCAGGACGATGCCTCGCCCGATCTGCACATGCTCTCCCCCACCTCTCGTCCCCGCCCTCCGCCCGGGCAGCCACCGCCCCCCACACCTACCGCCTCCCGGACTCGGACCACCCCATTGCGTTTGACCCACGCGACCTCGCCGATGGCGGTGTCCCAGCGGCGCCCCCGGCCACCCCGGCTGACCATCATGGAGGAAGTGCTGCTGCTGGGCATGAAGGATCATGCGGGCTACCTCTCCTTTTGGAACGACAGCATCTCCTACTCGCTCCGCGGTGCTGTCCTGCTCGAGCTGGCCCTGCGTGGACGCATTAGGATCGCACAAGATCCGCAGCGCTATGACTGGGCTGTGCAGGAGCGAGCGCTCGAAGTCGCGTCGCGGCAGCCAACGGGCGATGTGCTGCTGGACGAGACGTTGCGCCACATGGCGCTGTACGAGGCCAAACAGACAGCCCTCGGCATCTACAAGCGCAAGTCCTGTGTTCAGTGGACCGATGTTCTTGCTGGAGAGACATGGGACCCAAAGCAGATCACGTACCAGCTCCGGGCCGTTCGAGAGCGCCTGGCCAAGGGCTTGGTCGACAAGGGCGTCCTCCGCACCGAAAAGTCCACCATCCTCTTCTTTGACGTGACCACCCACCCCCTGGAAGATGTGGCGGCGAAGCAAGCCGTAGTGCGCAGGGTGCATTCCATACTCGTGTCCCCCAAAGTCAAGCCAGGGAGAGATGTGTCTCCATGGGAATTAACCTCGACTCGCTCTACACCGAGGAACACGACCCTGTACCTTTACCGGTCATACGAGCCCTTTGTACGTCTGCGCAGCGTTGGCGGCCAATGTGTTGGAAAATGCGTTGGTCAACCTCAGCTTTACCGGCGAGAGGCGGCGTTTGAGCGGGCGGACGCGTTGATTGCCGAACTGGGGCAGTGGCCGATGGCTCCCACCTTGCCAATGGGCAACATTGGCGATCCCTCCCGTCCAAAGAGCTACCGGCCACCACGGATGCGGCCAGGAGAAGCAAGCACGTCATGCCTAGCAGTCTTGCCGCCGGCAGCGTAGCCCAGTCAGAACCCGATGAAGGGACTGATGAGGGGCGATCCACCTTGGCCCTCAATTCTCTGCTGGCCATGGTGCGGGACGAGATGGAAGCGGCGGGAGGAGCGGTAGCCGAGGGTCAATTCGAAGCGATCGCAGGCATCTTGGGTGCTTTGGCCCGAATGGATTGCCTTGTACGTGTCACATGGAACCATGTAACCCCTCTTGATGGATCCCATGTGTACCCCAGTACTAACCTATCCACGTTCAGATTTGACCCTATCATGCCAATACCCAGCCCCCCTCCCTTACGTCCCGTTGCATTATGCTTCCAACGTTTTTT
The DNA here is from genome assembly GCA_003971905.1 of Moniliella sp. 'wahieum'. Taxonomy (NCBI): domain Eukaryota; kingdom Fungi; phylum Basidiomycota; class Moniliellomycetes; order Moniliellales; family Moniliellaceae; genus Moniliella; species Moniliella sp. 'wahieum'. Next base: position 8,496 of record RSEE01000023.1, read on the forward strand.
GCATCCTTCATTGTTCGGCCCGACTGGCCCATCCTTCTTTCGTCTCTCACATGCAGCCGATCTAAATGACCTTCCACCCCTCTCGCTCACCCTTGCTTCTTAGCTCCTACGCATGCCAAGCGCCATCATCCCCCCGATTTCCCCCGCACGCCCATGCAATGGGGACATCGTGCAACTATGCCCTCCCATTTGACGTGGTCTTGCTACCTATCCCTAGGCGCGAAGAGGCCTTCGACGCACAAACTCTCAGCAACAGCAGCATCGCATGGTGCGCCCCAACCCACACGCCTGCGCCCACCTAGTTGTATCAACTCCGTGTCGCGCACACACCCACTGTCCCTTGTTTCGTCGGTCGGCAAGCTATCAGTGTAGCACTCTGGTGGTAGAAGTCGCAGTGTGGAAAGGAACATACCCCGGTGACCCGGCCAAGGTGAGCAAGGAAGCAATTTGAAAATGGGAATGGGAAAGAGCATCCGCACTAGCCACTGCGCCATTGTCGTTGCCAGTCGAAAAGTGGGCAGGGATCTCTAGATCGCGTCTATTTCATTGACAGAGCTTAAGGCTGGGACAGGGGAAACGCTACGTCTAAACCGAACCGTTCATCTTGCGGGGGTTACTTGGAAGCGTCACTAAGGTCAAGGAACCAGGGGGATCGCCAGGATATCAGGATCCTCCGGTTCTCGCCATCCGGTCCCGTATACCCTAGGAAGCGCGTGTGGACACGGATGAACGTGGTTGACATCCGAGCGAGGAACTATTTCCACTGAGACTTAGTCGCCAAATTCTCCCAATGCGCAAACAACTTGCCCTCCGTCTTGGTGCCGTAGTATCCTCGCGTCGTCAAAACCAGGGGGGAAAACGGCTCTTGAGTGCGTCTCTGGTACTTGGTGTTCTTGTCGCATTCTGCTTGTTCAAGCAGCCGAAGCAGCTCCTTCTCCCGGCGTTCCAAGGGAGTTGCGGTGCTCTCATGCACCACCCTCCGGTACGCGCTCTGCGCCTCCAGCGACCCCGTGTCTTGTTACTTTTCCCCCTGAGTTGACACACAGGGGGAGGGAGGATGACGGATTGTGATGGATCCATTACTGTTAAGGTGGACCGGGACTGATGTAGTCTCCCAGAGTGGGAAGGACAATCGTTTTCGACAAGAATGGTTCGATAGTAGCAATGACGAGAAGAAGCGCAAGTATCATTCAGATATACTGAAGGTGGCTTCCACCTTGGGACCACATCATGCCGTCCGTGTATGTGGCACTTTGCTAACACCCTCACCGAACCCAACGTCCCTCTGTTTGCAAGGCGCAACAACACTTAACCTCTCTAACGAAGAGGGCGTGGCCAAGAGAGGAATCGCTACAAGTCTCACCCCTACTAATATCTATACCTGACAGAAAGCCTGCTGTTGTTGGCAACGCGAGGAAGTGGATTTTGCAAGAACTGGCTCTCGGATTAGTTGAATCGAACGAGCTTCCCAAACGGGGGAGGTGTGCAGAATGATGTGGAAAGAACAAATACTGAAAGGTGCAGAAGAGATTGAGGGGATGCCGTTGAGGGTGTGTGGGGGATGGGGTTGGAATTAAATTGTTGCCGCTGCGCTGCCCCATCCCAGTCCAGCTGCAGCCCGAAGGAGTTCGCGGGTACGCATCAACGCCTTGCCTTGCTCGTTCTTCCCTCGGAACGAGTGTTGTACCGTGGAAGTGTGCAGGCGAGGCCGTGAAGGCTTCGGAGGGGCCCCGAAATGCACTCCCCTTGACGCGACGGGTAGGCCTTCGAGACTAGGATGTGTTTCCTCACTGCTTGGCAAAGGCAACCCGAGGGGCGACGGTCGTAGGGAAACGGAAGGGGGGGTATCTGCGTGGTCTTCCTTTTGGTCAGATCCATCATTCTCTAGTGTCTCTTGGTTCTCCTCGTCGTGGTCGCGAGGGTCGATCGTGTCGGAAGTGGAAGCCGACACCTCCTCATTCACGCTTGGACTTCTTGGCGACCGGGATCGAGCCGCGGCGGCTTCCTGGGCTGCTTCTTTGGCTCGTGCCGCCCGCTGTGCCGCTGAAAGCGCCGATCGTGACCGGCCTCGCGATGGAACAGGCGTATCGAGCTGGGATAGGCTCACTCCCGCGCCCCAAAATACTTCCGAGGGCGTGGCATAAACAATCAGTGCGTCCCCCGTCTCGAGCAGGCGAAGGCTCAGGTCAGAATGTTGGGTAAACTTGAGTAGCAACACCCGGTCCATTGCCGCTACATTCAATCGATCTCTCATCCAACCACGCTCGACGTAGGCGGAATGTTGATGTGCGACCCGACGTGCGTCTTGCGGCGTTGCCTGCCGCCGCACTTTGTGTGCCACCTCAGGATGGGCGGTAAACTTGAGCGCTTGAAACAAGTGTTCTGTGGCGTACGAATGAGCGGACGAACCTGGATGCAGGAGAGTGGATACGTACCAGCCGTAGGATAGCGGACTCCGTCCAAGTAAACGGGATGGTCCGAATCGGGCGACAGCCAAAAGTTCGGCGCACCCTTGTGGTGGAAGGCAATCCGCATAGGGTTCCGACTAGAATCATACAGGACACCGTTGGCGATAAAGGGAGTCTTGTCCAGGACAGGCTTGGGCGCTGCCCCAGCCACGGAGGAGGAAGCCGTAGAGATAGATTCCGATTGCGAGTCCGGCTGGGAAAGGACTGGCGAATCGATGGGGGACAAGAGCTCAGGGGAAGGAAGTGCGGGTTCAGAGGCTTCCGCTGGCGGTTCCGACGTAGTCTTAGACTTGCGCCGAAGCAAGCTGGAGAGGCTGGGCATGGATGGGATGCGGTGGTGGTGGTGGCTCTGAGTATTCAAGGTTCAGGAGGAAATGCAAGAGAGCATGCCATAAATGACACAGACAGAAACAGAACAGTCGGCAAGAAGCGAGGGGCGCCAGCTGAGTCGGATGCTTCGCAGGAACACTGTTGGTGGGGGTGGTCGGTCAGTAGCTTGCCGCCTCAAGCCTTCCAGTTGATGATTGCCATTCAACAGGAGGTCTGCTCAGCCGCTCCCCGAACGCCTCCGCGGCTGGCGGCACTTTTTGCCGCAGCTGTTGTTCACGGCTTGATGAGGCCGAGGGATCAACGTTCGGCGCGCTCAGCCTGAGCGCCTCGGCCTGAGGCCCGGGGCATGAGACCTGAGGCTCAGCAGAAAACGACTGGCTCGTTTGTAGTCCACGCCACTGCCAGCCCGCCAGAGCACGCCATCGCATCGCCATCCACCATTTTTATACTCCGCTCACAGTCTGTCCATCTTTTGCGGACATGTACATAGCCGGCAACAATTAGCTAGTTACTAGTTGCTAGTTACGCGCTACGACCCAGCACATCACTGGGTATTAGCTGGTCACCGTCACCCGGAGGCGTTCTGACGCGCTGACGCCTGAAAGGCCCACACCTATGCCAGCCCCACGCCCTGGGCAGTCTCAGGGCAGTTCGGCACGCTCTTGGCTCGGGGCACAGCTGCGCAGCGCGTCCAGGGGGAGGCCTACTATAAAAGGCTGCGTCCGTCGGGAACGTGTGATCACGCGATTGGTGATCGATTGGTCCTCGTCGCAGCGCCACCACCGTTCAAAACGCGGTACGTGTGGGCACCGCACAAATCAGCAGAGGCTTGCTGAACGCACGTTCAACGTACCTTGGACATTACAGAAGACGTAGACGCCCCTGTCCAGGGGAAGGCGCGACGAGCAGACAAGGCCGATGCGTTGGTGGTCAGCGTCGAGGAAGCGGTCTTGGTGGCGGCGGCGGAAAGTCTGTTTGTAATGGCTTACCACTAGAGAGAGAACCCGGGGGACGCCTCGAAAGAGGAATTGCGTGCTGCGGTAATAATTGGTGCTGGGCGACAGACCACTCAACCGGCGCGCAAGGTAGCAACGGCTGAGCTGAGCTCAGCCTGAGCAGTGCGCCGGGACATGAGCCTGGGTGCTGATATAAGCAGCACTCCAGTTGGATGCCGTTCAATGTTTCACTTCCCGCCCCATTCCGCCCCGAGCGGAAGGATGAGCTTCGCGAGAGTGGGTTTGCCAAGCAGGTGGACGCGCTCGATGGCGGATGCCTGGCTGGAGCCGGGGCGGCCGGCGGGCGGCCACCTCTTCCTCCCCACCCAACTCCGTCTGCCCAGCCGACGAGCTTCTGTTGTCCACCATGGCGTCGGTAACAGGCATGCCGGTCAACCGCATCCTGCGGGATATGAACCGTCGCACTCAGTTCGCGTCCAACGAGCTGATGCGCATGACGTACAAATACATTGCTCGCAACACCACCCTCCCGCCGCCTGTGCGCCACCAGGCTCAGCTAAGCTCAATCAAGTTCCCCAAGAACGCGGCCCGGCCCGTTTTCAAGTCGCGCTGCACTGCCTCAGGCAAGGGTCATTCCGTCTTCACCAATGTCGGCCTCTCTCGGGTACGTGCGCTTGGGCTGGCACCCTGGTGCTACCTACTGCTCCATCTCGTTGGGAATCCCTGCTGACTTGACTCCTTCGTGTCCTCCAGCCCCAATTCCGCCACCAGGCGTTGGCTGGCATGATCCCTGGCGTGGAAAAGGCGTCATGGTAATTGATAGTCCCCACCTGTGGAAATGCGAACAAAGAGGAGCGTGTGTCCAAGAAGGAGGTTTCTGAACATAATGCTCAGGTGGGCGGCCTTTGGCACTGCCCACATGTGTGCTAGGATGCGACTTGGGAGCACTCGCGATCCTATGCATCAGCTGCAAAGCAGCCTTCAGACGAGACGTGAAGGCAAAGTGGTGAGCCACAAGTCTTCAACTGAAGCAACGTCTGAAGGGAAGGAGAAAGGAAAGAGAGAAGGGAGATGGAGCGAGCAGGGCGTGAGCAGCCTGCGAGCCGAACTCTTCGGCGCGACTAAGCGAGCTGCACGGTCCTCAAGTGATCGGTGACGCTGGTCTAGCCGGCGCAGGCGGCACACCCCTTGCTGGATTCATCTCCCTCCTCTATCTCCTGTCCTCTTTCCTTCTTCCGACAACATACGTTTTGCTGGAAGACCTGTGGATCAACGATCACCACTTTGTCTTCATGCCTTGTCTCAAGGCTGCCTTGCAAATGTAATCTCATAGGATCGCACCCTAGCCCTCCAGACCTGGTTAAAGCAGGAATGAACCGCAAGGAGCTTCTCATGGAAATAAGATTCATAGAGAGTAGGGAGGTTATATAAAACGTGTATATTCCTTTTTTTCAAGAGCACTAAATCGCTGCGACATCTGCGCGCAGACGGACCAATTACGAGGTTCGACAAGATGGGCGCAATGTGCATACGGAAAATCGTGGCATTTGGGCCCCCTTCCATGTTCGGCTGCGATGAATGGCCGTAGTCTTGAAAACATCCTCGATCTCCTCACTATAATAAATCGTAGTACACTATATTGCAAGATAGAGTTGCCATCTGCTTCGATGAGAGGGCTGCGAAATGTGGTGCTCTATACGGAAGTAACCAGACCGCCGCGTTCACAAAGGGGGCGGAGCGAAGAGAGAACCTCGAGCTGTGGCGGTAATTCCTCTCACCTCCTATTTACACGTTGAGAGGTGATATGAGGCCTGGAGTCCGGATGGCCCTCGATGGTGATGCAATCGCAATCGCACTGGTGGTGGCGGTAGTCTAAGCCAACCAGAAACGCCTACACGGATCATCGAGCAGCGAGTCGCCACCAGGGGCTAAGCTGCCGAACAAGGAAAAATAGGAGAGAGAAAACAACGGAGGAGAACTACTAATATAGGCTTGTGAGGAGGAACTGAATTGACGTTGGCCAAAAAGCATGAGCCACCTGATGCACCTGTGAGGCCTGATGGCTCAACATGAGGGATACCTGATTTAAGTATTACCGCAACAGACATGCGGACTCTCTTATCGAATCCATAACTGAATGAGTTGAAACCCGGGAAGTAATATATAGCTCGCGGTATATATATCAGGACGAATGGCAGTGTCCTCGATGCTTTGGAGAATCCCCCCAATCCCAGCAATCCCTGCAAACACACCTCGGACCCTCTCCGTTATACCACCATCAACTTCGATGCTCGACCGCTTTCCCTTTGAGATCCTTCTGCAAATCGCCACCAGCGGCCACCTAGCACCGTGAACTCATCCACCTGTCGTGGACTTGCCAAGGTACTCACACCTCCCTCCTACATGTGCAACCCCAAGCATCGTCCTATGCTAGGAAACGGCATCTGTTGTACCCAACAGGCCTCCATGTCGGATCCGCTAACTCTCTGTGCTCTTTCCAGGTCTGCGTCCTACTTGCAAGACGAGACTCTGTGGCACCATGTCGCTTTACTTCTTCTCCATCTTCCATCCATGGCCACCACTCTCCCCGAGGCCGCCCAGAGTGCCGGGTTTGAGGTCGCACCACGCACGTGGCAGGGACTGCTCGTTGCTTGTGAGATGCTGGAGGAAGAGTTTGGGCGGACCATGACGGGAACCTCTCTGCGTCCCAAGCGTTCCACCTCTCACCGAACTGGTTTTCGTTCATTCATGCGGCGACTCCCTTGGGCAAGAGAACGCGATCCACCTCCAGACCCACCTCTTACCAAGGTTTCCCCTCGTGTCCAATGCGACGCGACGGTTGGCGTGTATGGGTGGGCCCGCTCGCCCATACCCACGTTTGCCTCGCCAACGGCTATGAAACTCCAGCGCCAGAACATTAAAGAGTTTAACGATCCCCGAATTGAGCTACGGGAGAACATGGTCGTCATGACGGATTTGTTTAAATGCTCACCATCCAACGTCCTCTGGACTTGCCGGGTGCCGGAAGGAGAAACCTTTGGCGGAGGGATGGTGCTGAAAGAAGGCTGGCTTTTGCTCCGGTGGATCGTCGAAATGCCCACGGCCACGACGTTATCGCGCGCAGTGGGGTCCAACAACATGTGGTGGCGTATCGGGCAAAGGCATGCCCCCATGGAGGGTTTCCATCCCATGAATGCCAAGAATGGGACAAAGCCTATGACGTGCTGTACTTCTGGGAAATTGTTGCAGCTGTCGTTCAATACCCTTACTTGTTTACCTTGTGCGTGAATCCTCATCCTAAAATGAGAATCGTGCGCAGAATTTGGACCTGACCTGTGGGTGATCGGGGTGAATCTCATCAGAAGCTACTCACCGAATGAAGACGACCAGACTGAACTCACCACTTACAATCTCCTTACCCAAGAGAGGAGGGATGAAGTGGCACTTCTGAGACGCACCGATATGATGTCCTATCGTTGGTGGGCTATTAATTTTAGCACCCCCTTAGGATCGATCGGAAATGGGCCTATGTTTGGACCACACATGCGTGGACCGTTCTCGAACGTGCGACTGGCACATGCATCTTCAATTTTTCCCAGCTCATGTCGTCCCAAGCCGGACTGAAGATGCCCCGGTCCTATTTGACGCTCCAAGGCCCGGCCACCCCTCAAGGTCGCTCGTTCCTGAAGGCCGAGCCTGCATTTCCAGATTTGGGCGATGAACGTCTGTGGGGGTTTAGTGCCTGGCCCTCATCGGATACCTGGGTCTTTATGTTCCACGAGAGCACGACGGACTTGATGCGTTTAGTGCTGGTCAAACATTACCGCGCCATATTAGCCCCGCACTCCTGAGTCCTGATCCTTGGATGGTGGTCATTGATATCATCCCATCACAGCTCTCCAAAAGGGGCCCGACCGATTTGGAACGGCCGTATGCTATAAGCTCCAAACCCGATTTTGTTATCGACGATGGCCGAGCTCTTTTCCCTGTCTTGGTTCCCAACTGGCACATGAAAGTGATGCAGGCACAAAGCCACCGCGGCGTGATTGGCCAGTACAAATCGTTTGGCAGATCCTCCATTTGGCCCAGGCCTCGGTCTGCAGACCAAGTTTTTGTTGGATCGATGCGAATGGTTTTGGTGGATTGGAAGCATGCATCGCGGCCAGACGAGATTCGCGTGACCGACCTCCCCCTGCCTGCCATAATGGTGCATGCGTCGGAGCCTGAACCAATAGTGTTGGGCAACAAATTTTCCCTTCCGGGCCCATGTGCGGAGGGGACTCAGTGGTTGAGCACCATTCACTGCAGATCTCAATTTCTGCCGTCCTCCAGCCTGCTTACACCGGCCAGTGCCACCGTCGCATTCACCGCTTTTAGTACCTCCTTATTGAACGTCATACATACTTCATTGCGAGTACGTGCTCTCTTTCCAATTGACAACGCAACTGTGATTAACCCCAGGATTCCTGGTGTGGGATGAAGCATGAGACACGGTTCAAGCTGTACACCATCCTCCAAAAGGTCATGCCTCAGGACAGCGACGGACGCGATGGACTGGGCAAGGAAGCCAACCAGGCTTATGTGGTGCACTGGGACTGGGGCGCGCGGGCACGCGAGTGGCTGAGGACCCATTGAGTGTGCTTCAGTATACCGCTGCGGTGGCATCTGCCCATTAGGGTGGGAAAATTGCTCTGAAATAGATGGTGCAATGAGGCCGTCCAGCTATAGTGGTGAAGGCGGAGAACCAAGAACGCGAGAGCATCAGTACGCCTCGTTTGTTCCTTCTGCCTATATACTAGCACAGCTCTCCAACCTAGAACGCCAATGGCATTAAGCCACTGCCAGGGATAAACGGCCCGACAACACTTTTGAGGGAGAGTGCCGTTGGACGGCGTCCCACAGACGAAGAGTTTCGCCAGAATATAAGCTATCGTGGCCCGGTGCGGGCATATTGCTAGAGTGCGACTTAGGAGCACTCGCGATCCTATGGATCAGCTGCAAAGCACCTTCACAAGACGTGAAGGCAAAGTGGTGAGCCAAAAGTCTTCAAGCAACATCTGAAGGGAAGGAGAAAGGAGAGAGAGAAGGGAGATGGAGCGAGAGCAGGGCGTGCGCGGCCTGCGAGCGGAACTCTTCCGCCCAGCTATAAGCGAGCGTCACCGATCCACTGAGGGCCGTGTAGGGGAACCCTCGCACCACCCTCTAACAATATGTGGACCCGTCAAAACATTCTTTTCTTTGCAGAGGGACAAGGAGAGACCAAGGGTGAGAATTAATCAGCCCAGAGAGCAAAGAGAAGGGACGGTAGAGAGAGTGAAGAGCGACCAAGTTATATACATGTATAGGAGATGAGAGAAAGATTGACAGGCTTGCCGGCTAGACGTGTGTCAAGGGGCAAACTGAACCATCCTTCAGTTGTGACTGGTCAGGGACCAGCTGTTGAGAGCGACCGATGGCGGTTGCGCCTGGTCGGCGCTACTCAGGTCGTCCCACTGTGGCTGAAACAGCACCTCAATTGTCTGCTGCGAGCCAGGCTTGAGGTCAATTTTGAGTACCGACACGCCACGTTGGTCGGGTTGCCCGGCAAATTGTCCGCCGACGCACCCGGCCCCCAAGGAAGAACCAGCAGGGGGGCCTTCGGTGATGAAAGTGGCGCCCGGTGGGCTGAGAATCGACACTTTCATCACCTTGGGCTGGGAAAAGCTGTAGCTAACGCCGATGGCGGCATTGGGATCGGTCAGGTTGTTCAGTGTCAAGGTTGCGTTGGCACCCGCGAGCGAGATGGTGGCATTGGTTGCATGCGCCACTCGATCGACGACTTGCCACCCCAGCAGCAATCTCGTCCCGAAGCAGTACTTGCCGACGCGCATTGAGGGGCCGAATCCCACGCACCACCTTGCCCGTCGTTTGGTTATAGGCGGAACTCATATCGGTGACGAAGTAGGCATTGTCCCAGTGCTAGGGGAAAAGTTGATGGCGCTCGATTGGGTCTTGTTGGTGGTGCCAAACTTGTTGACTGGTGCACAATTGACTTGCTGATTGGCCCCATCAATCAAAAGCGTGTTTTGGCCGGCCGTGCCCTTGCGGTAGTAGGTCCAACGCTGGGCCTGCTCCGTTTCTGAGGTAAAGTAGCCAGGAGACAAGTACTGTGCCGAGCCGTACTCGCCGGCAAACCGGGTGCCCAGCGCATCAATCACAAAGTCGCCCACATCCAGATCGCCATGGGTTTGGTGGCCAGTCAGATTGGATGCCTTCATCGCCACATACAGCCCGGTAAAGTCAGTCCAGGATGAACGCATCGACACCCACGAGCCGCGCGTGTCGGGGAAAATAACGGTCAAGAGGGAGGTCGTTCCAGAAGGCGCCAGTGGCCGACGTATCATACCAAAACAGGGCCAAGGGATCCCCCATTGCATCGGCCCGATCCCGTTGGAAGAGCGTGAGAAGGGGTTGCTTATACTGATTCCCCACCATAACATGCCATTTGCGTTGGTGGAAAACTTGTTGGGTCCATGGTCCCCATATGCCATCATGCCCGCCATACCGGAGACGTACATGTGGAAATAGCCCGTCTTGTAAAACTCTGGGTTCAAGCCTGGTTGCTGCCCGTGGCGGTGATCAAGGAGGACTCGGCACGGACGGCAGCGTTGGTTCCAAAGTACCAGTAATTGGGCGTTTCGGCCCAGGTACCATCAGAGTAGGGACCCTGGAAACAGTTATCTGTAAGTTGGCCCAGAGCCAGGTCGAGCACTTGGGAGCCGATCTTGTTGGGATCATCACCATCGTCCCCACTGATGGCAAGGGCACCCAGGAGGAGACCCGAGTTGGACACAATTCCAGTTCCCGTTTCCATTCGACGCTTCCGCCCACCACCCAATACTGCCATTCCTTTCAGAGCCGACAGGCCTGGAACCAGTCCAAGGGTGATGATGCTCCACCGCAGCGATTGGAGTTGGGTGGCGTTCCATGCATCATGGAGCCAATCGTAGCCAATTGCAAACGCGGCGGTCATCTCGCCGGTGTCAAGGAAGTGGGTCGGGTTCCAATGTTGGTCAGGGAGCGGCGCTGGTCCTTGCCCAAAGGGAGTCGAGGTATTTCCTGCGGCGGTAACGAGTTCAGTCCAAGCCCGATCCACCCACTTTTTATCCTTGGTCATGCGGTAGGCGTATGCAAATGCCCGGATCCGCCGCTGCACTTCCCGGGACACGTCTAACACGCCCGATCCGGCATAGCCGCCATCAATACTGTAGTTCGTGACAGGCATGCTGTACCACGCCGATGCGTTGGCAAATACAGAGTCGTTCATCGCTGTCAGGTAGGCATCGTGTTGGATCCGCTGTTCCATGCAGTTCCACATGTAGCCAGGTGCCATGAGACGCGGGTGAGCACGCAGGTTGGTCATGGATAGGCCAGATGATGATCGTCTTGGCATGCCACGGCGGGATTACCGTTACCCGCAGGGCTAGCTGTGTTGGCTGTCTTGAGAAACATCGGGTTCCCATACATGTCGGTAGATCCAGAGAAGAGATGGTCCGCTTTGCCTGCAGACGCATGACTGTTGGCAAGCGAAGTGAGGGAGGGATTGTCGATCTGGGTACTACCGCCCTGCGAAGCAGCATTGGTCCCTGACGAACCGTTTTTCTTGGACTGTGCGCGCCAAAGTAGCCACCCAGCACGGCGGCGACGATGATAACCACGGCGACGATGGGAAGAAAGACGGTAAGCCACTTTGACGGCCGCTTCTTGGGGGGTGGGGGCGTTGTAGGAGTACTTGGGTTGGGAGTAGCCAGGGCCGGCGAGGTGCTCACTTGACGCGTTGGGTGCATATCCATTGTTGTATCCCGAGCTCGTGTCGAGGTAGTAGCTGCTCGCGTTCTCTGCTTGAGGAACGCGCCCTGGGAAGCACTGTCATCGTAGTGTCCCGGGGCGTAGCCGGCTTGGCTGTAGCCCGAGTTGTTGTTGTGCAAGTAAGGCTGGGCCATTGTTGCTGCCAGCACCACGCGTGGCGCAATGGATAGAGAAGGAGAGGAAGGGTGGAGGCGGGACGGAAAGAGATACGGCGTGATGGGGCGTGGTGCGACCCGAAGCCAGCAGCTGCTCGCACCGCTTGCTGTTAGACCCTTGTCTCGTCTGGTCCCCTGGGTGGCGCCTCCGCATGGCGTCAGTGTGGGGGCACGCGTCTCGTGTGCGACGCCCCCAGGAGAGGAGCATGGGGGCAGCGTTGCATGGCATCCCATCTGCCGACAAGTCACACGCAGCACGCGAGCCATGGTGCAAAAGGTAGGGGGGCAGTGTTCAACCTTCAACCCCAGTCATTGATCACGCATCTGTGACCGAGTCACCTGTGATCATCGTTCAAACTGTCAGGCGCGTCACGCGTCCCTGGCAACTGACCAGTGACTTATCATCACAGGTCCAGTACTCGGAGTACGCAGTGCGCGCTCTGCTGGGTCGCTCCACACACTGGTAGTGTGCCTTGATGGCACCTGGCGAGTGGCATCCTGTGGACTACAGCGTGTCGCAGTTCAGCATCCTACCATTGTCCTCCTCGCGTCGGTCCAATTTCAATTGCAAACACCAGCTATCGCAGCGTCCTGTCGCGCGCGCCCTCCCACGCCCTGTATCAAGTCGATTTGCATACCGTCGCATCAATCCGTCACGCGTGAAAGTCACACATCATGGAACACCGAACATCCATTCATTGACATCGAGAACGTCGAACGTCGAACATCGACCAACCTCCGGGGCGACCGGTGAGGCTCATTGGCTAAAAAAAAGTGTACTATCCGTTCGCCTACAAGCTTCCACAGCTTGAGGCCTCCAAGCTTCGCCGTCACCAACCAGATATACACCGTCCTCGTGCCTCATCGCCTAATCGAGTCCGGCAGTGTCCGGATGTTGGAATGGCATACGGAAAAGCCTCGGAGGGAGACGACCGCCACGAATGTTGACTTGCAAACTTGCGTGGAGCAATTTGGGCGCAGCCAGCGACTTGTCCCGAGCGCGACGCATGTCAAGAAACTGCTGTTCCCGGCACGCTGGCTCAATCTCGTCCGGACTACCAAGGAGGGTGGGGCAGCCTGTGCCTTGCAGGTGAATGTTGGACCGGCGCTGCTCGGCCACCGTGGTCCGATCCTGTGGTGGCCGGGAAGAAGGAGGATAGTCATGTCCCACATATACGAATGTGTCGTCGGGCAGAGACAAGATGGTTGTAATGAATCGTATAGGCTTTCTGCCGATCCCCCTGGGAAATCGGCGCGGGCCGACCCAACGTCAGGAAGGAAGATCACATCCCCACAAAAGAGGTGTTGGCCAATGAGATAGCCGGTGTGGTCAGGCGTGTGGCCGGAAGGTACAGTACAGCGCAAGTTGTGCCACCAAACGTGAAGCTGTCCGTCGCGCCGGGGGTGACCCAATCGGCGCTGGTCCAGTACGAAAGAGCACGTCAAAGTCGCCAAGGTCGGGAGTCAGACCGTACCGTGGCCCAAAACGCGCTTGGACCTGGCCGATGCCCGCGCCCATACACACGGGCACAGGGCCACGCGTCGCCGCTAAGCCTCGAGCGGTCAGTTGCGACTTGAGATAATGTGCTCCTGTGAGGTGGTCTGCATGGGCGTGTGTCTCGAGAATCCGACTCACTCGGTACCCCTGCTCTGAAGGAGGGCGATAAGTGCGTCGGCCGAGTCGGTGCCAATGGTCTGCTTGTTGGGGTCGTAGTCAAGCACAGGATCAATGATAATGCACGTCTCCATATCCTGGCCAACCACAAGGTAGGTCCATGTGCTGGTAGGGCCATGAAACAGACCATGGATCGTCGGTTGGCCGCGCTCGGCATAAAACGTGCTGCGTTCGTAATGGCCTCCTATGGGGCACGGGGCAGGGGGCTCTTTTGCAGGCAGGCCCAGCCGAGATTCAGAGGACGAGGGGTGGGATTCATGCGTGACCTAGTAATGGGAATAGCTTGGACACGAGGAGAGCCGGTGGTAAGAATCCGTGCCAGGCGAGGGCTTAGATACAGGGCTGCTTTGGTGGGAGCCATCGCATGGCCAACAGCCGGAGCGAAGCGAGGAAGTGTAGGCAGTAATGGGCAGGCACTCATGGTGGAGGGATAGAGGGGAGGGGAGGGGGGAGATCTGACGACCGAAAGAAGCATCGAGCGGCATCTCCCTGTTGAACTTTATGATATGGTCCCACCCATCAGGTGGAGCTGATAGTGGTGATAGCCGGGCCCGATGGATCGAAGCAGCAGCAATCTCGCCGGGCCAGGCCAGGCCCCGGCCACTTTTCGCCAGCCCCACCTAAGCTCCCCCAGTCTACACGGCGAATGGCAGTTACGTAAGTGCGTCACAATAATGCGCACATCCCACAACAAAAGTGGCCGAAATAATTACAACCCACCAACTGCGCCCGAGTGCGGTGGGGAGCCACGCGGTGACGGCTACTAAGTACTAACCGGTTAAAGTGCCCTCCGCACCTTGGCCTGCCTTGGCGCGCCTGGTAGTGGGCAAAGTGACATGGACCGTCCGTCCTATCAATGGGGAGAGATCATCCGGCGAGCGGTCTGCGCTGAGCACATGCTTGTCATGATCTTAACTCTCAGATGAGATCTCAGATGGTATGGCTTTGATGTGAAAAAGTACTTTTCCATATATGCCCGCACCCAAAACAGTCCTATCGTTAATAGTGACATGTGACCTCGCGCCGAACGATGCACACGGCGAAGCGTATGGGCAAGACCCACCACCAAGCATAGTCCCTGTTTCTGCTTCTCGACTACCTATACCTCTCTGTCGCTTCACTTGCGAAATCAGAAGGTTGAACACAACACATCAGGATGTGGAAGCCGGGCAAGCTCAACGACGTGGTAAAGCGCACGCCGCTCAAGTGGCACCTCCTCGTCATCAGTGTTGTTACTGGCCTTTTGGACGCGACGACGTATGGAGACTTGCAACTGTTCGCATCCAACCAAACCGGGAACACCATCATCCTCTTTGTCCTTCTCTTGGGTAAAAAGCCAGGGGAGTATTCCAACTATCCTGACCTTCTGCCCACTGGTATCTCCCTTGCCACATTTCTCGTCATGGGATTTCTCTGGGGGCGAGCAGGACTGCGCGCTGGACCTAGAAAGAGTGGTGGCAAATGTTTTCGTTGTTGTTTCAAGCGGGAATGCTTCTTCTTTGCCATTCTACTCGATACCAACGTGATCCGCCCGGGTTTGCGAGTGGGCCATGGGAGGCGGAGAAACGACGCGGCATTGGCATGTTGCTGGCTGCACCATCAGGCGCACAAGTAGCCCTGGCCCGGTCCTCCGGCATCTCCGAAATTCCAACAGCGATGCTCACCTCTCCCTACATGACTTTTTTGTCGACCCCAATCTCTGGTCGCATCCTTGGAAGGTGGAGGATCCCAAGATCAAGACGCGCAATACCCGTGCTCTTTATCTCATGTGCATCATTTCTGGCTCGGTTGTGGGCGCCTTGGTTCATCGTCACGCCGCTTCCTCTTCGGCGGCGCTGTACCTGGCATTTTCCCTGCGCCTCTTGGGTGCAGTCGCGACATTGTTCTTCCCCACCTACCCCCCGAGGCTTACTCGATTGACAAGACCAGCCCCTAATATGCTCATTCCGTTTCTGTAATATCGCTGCCCTCCTTTGCTCGTGTAATCTCTATTCTGCATCCATATCATTGAGAGAGCTTAAGGCTGGGACAGGGAAACGCTACGCCCTAAACCGACCCGTTCATCTTGCATATGTTACTGGTAGCGCCACCACTGCTAGTGAACCAGGGGGATCGCCTGGCAGGGTATCAGGACCCTTTAGTGCTAGCCATCCGGTCCCGTACCCGAGGTAGAGCGTGTGGACACGGATGAGCGTGGTAGACATCCGAGGGAGGAGCCATTTCCACTGAAACTCGGTGGTTAATTCCTTTCAGTTCCCAAAAGCATTTTGCCTGCCGTCGTCTTGATGTCATAGTATCCTCGCGTCGTCAAAACCAAAGGGACGAAGAGTTTTCTTGGGTGCATCCCTGGTACTTGGCGTTGTTGTCGCACTCTGCTTTCGTTCCAGCAGCCGAAGCAACTCCTCCTCCCGGCGCTCCAAAGGCATCGAGCTGCTCTCATGTACCTCCTTCCGCCGGTATGTAGACAGGGCCTCCTGCGTTCCCGAGTCGGGCATCAACGTGTGGTCCACCTCCAAAGTTCCTGAGCCTCCGATCTCTAGGTCACATTACTTGATGGTAGTCAGTACGCATTGCCTTCCGCTGATGCCTTGTCCCATCCTCGTCCTCCACAATGGATTCCTTGTGGATGGGTGTCGGGGATGGAGCGCACGCGCTGAAGATTGGGCTCCCGCACTGTCCACATGCACCAAACTTGGACTGGGTGCGGATGCAAGCGATAATGTGCTCAAGCGAGGACATGACGCCACACTCGTTGCACATGCTGTGCATGGAATGGACAGCGTGCGGAGCTGAAGAGAAACCCTCAATCTGCTTGTCGCTGCGCCGAAAGCAAGGGGATGGAATGGAGGAGAGCCAAGTGCTGAGTGGGTTGCTGTACTGTCTATAATACAGAGGGAAAAGGATCAACTTTGGCATAATTTTCCATTGCCCTGATGGCTTCACGGCATCTTTTAAGTATGCCAACGCACACACACGAGTATTAGTTGTGGCTCGGTCCCCTTTTGGTGCGTTGCTTCTCATCCATTCCTTCTCCTGGAGGACTGGAATATTCGCTAGCCTCGTCATGTGCGCAATACAATAATACACCATCAACTATGTCTCCGTGATGGCGTTATCCAACCATCACGGTCTGTCAATTTAGTGTGCCAAAGCTGATGATCGGACCGTCAAACATCCCCATACGTGTCTCTTCCAGCGACTGACAGTAATAGGTAGCACAGTGAAAAAAGACCCCGTATATCAGGGGCGACGAATAAGTCGTCTTGCACAACCGCCTCCACTCCCTCATCCGCGCTCTCGCTTCTCGGCTTCTTTCCCTTTCACTGCTCAGGTTTTCTATCTTTCGCTATATCGCGACTCGGATTCTCGCCTATTTACAAAACCCACACAACAATTGTCTCTTCTGCGCTCGCGCTCGTCTAAATCCAACACACTGCTCATGGGTTTTGAGTCGGTTTCTCGTCTCGTTTCTAGTCTCGGGGTCGGATGTGCCCTTGACCCTCGCCTCGTCTTTCACCTCGTGCATCTCGTGCTTGATTCTCACTTCTTCCGTTTGACTCATTTCCCCTTTTCACTGTAGACGTGTTGGTCTTTCCTTTATTCCCCTCCTCTTCTATAAAGACCTGCCTATTCTTAGATCCAACTGGGATGGCCCACAACCCGCCCACCATTCTTTCCCCTCTCCCTTCTTCTGGACACTCTCCATTCTAAAACGACCAACATTCGATCAGCTCGCTTGCCCTCCCTCACCCGTCGGAGCTCTTCGCTTTCTCTCGCCAGTCCCCCAAGGTGCAACCTCCTTTGCAGACGCTGTGCCTGGCTCTGCCCGAGACTTCATTTATACCCGGCGAGAGAGTCGAGCACGGTGTTCATCGAGTTCAACCTTCAACGTTCGATCATAGTAGCGAATTCTCTGCGTTCAGACATTCGATGCCGTTTTGGCCACAAAACTGTCGTATATTATAGAGGTGGAATGTCAACCACGTTCATCCGTGTCCACATGCGCTTCCTAGGGTACGGGACCGGATGGCGACCACCGGAGGCTCCTGATATCCTGGCGATCCCTCTGGTTCCTTGACCTTGGCGTTTCCAAGTAACCT
Source organism: Moniliella sp. 'wahieum' (assembly GCA_003971905.1). NCBI lineage: Eukaryota > Fungi > Basidiomycota > Moniliellomycetes > Moniliellales > Moniliellaceae > Moniliella > Moniliella sp. 'wahieum'. Next base: position 26,028 of record RSEE01000023.1, read on the forward strand.
CCGCAAGATGAACGGTTCCGTTTAGACGTAGCGTTTCCCCTGTCCCAGCCTTAAGCTCTGTCAACGAAATGGACGCACATAGAGGTGGAGAGGGGGATGCGACAATAGAAGAGATGGGCGCCAATATCTCGTCCTTGGGAAGTAGAACCACAAGCGTTACTATGGGACCTGACATGCTGACAGGGAACGGGAGTGTGGCTGTGAAGAAAAGCCTTTGCAATATAGCAAACGTGAGGGAAGAGAGGCAAGACGCAAGCGTCCCCCTCGTTTTTCTCACTGGCTCCACCAGCGTCCAGCCACAACTAGGCTTGCCACATAGCACTGCCCCCGTGCGCCTGTGGCACAGGACCCCTAAGCCAGCACCCCATCATGCATCATGCATCATGCATCACGGCGTCAGCTTGCAGATGTGCAGATCGCTCGCTACGGAAGCTCTACGGCCTCTACGGTGGATCCGCTTTCAACTTTCAAATGCCAGAGCGAGCGCGAACCAGCGAAGCAGAGGACCCGTGGATTGGCTCTGCTGTTCACATGCATCACATGTCACACGAGGCACCACAGAACCACACCTGTGACACGCGCACTGAAGATCGAGCACGCGCCACACTCCAGCTTCAAGCTTCAAGCTTCTCAAGGTCGCACCAGCCGCCGGCGGACCTCAGTGGTTCTCAGCCTTTGTTGGCTCTGCCGTCTCGGACGGATAGATGGGAAGGAAAACGAGGTTATGAAAGAGCATTGTGGGGTGGGTGGGGGCTATAACCCACACATGTCGGACGAATGGAGATTGTGCCGATTATGGATTAGCGGTTGCCGTTCGTCAAAAGCTAGGCTATCGACCAGTGCCAGCCGAACGAATACCAGCGTTTACGCGTTGCTCGGCTGGGAAGCCGGCGGGGTGGAGAGGGGCAGGCAGCAAGGCGCAGCAGCGCCGGTCCAGAGCGAGGCGCGGCACGCACGTGAGCCGGCGGGCCAACGGAGGCCAGGGCAGCGAGTGGAGGAAAAACACGGGGGCAGTCTGGGGGACTCGCCCAATAGTCAGCGCAGGGAGAGCGTGCACAGCACGAAGCACGCACCTGTCCCCAAACAGAGCGAGTTGTGCGTGCTGGAAGCTGGACCCCAGCGCTGCCACCGCCCTGCGTGGATTTGCACCAACGTGGAGACACGCCGGGCGGCAGTGGCGCCGTGCCTCCGGGGCTCCGATCGACGCGGCGCCGGGGGCTTGGGCGTGGGCTGGCACAGTGCCAGTCACCCGAACAACGGCGGCACGCAGCGCCCCGCTGGCACCAGGCGCGTGTGGCCAGGGCAGCGCCGGGCAGCGGCAGTAGGCAGGCGCACGCAGCCAGCCAAACACGCCCGCCGTGCGCGTGGAAACAGCGGCGCCGCGCGCCCGCCCGAGCGCGGGTGGCGTGGTGCCGCTCCGCGCCCGGGCACGGGGGCAGCCTGGTGCCGCCTGCGACGGCCTGCAGGGGGCGACGCGACGCGTGATGGGATGGGCAGGCTGGGTGATGCGCATGCATGATGCTGCCAGGGTGTGGCTGCCCCCACCGGAGAGCAGCACGCAGCACCCGACGAACCGACGGCGGGACTCGGCGGCGTCCTGCGTCCCCCCCCCCCACCACCCTCTTCTCGGCCGCCGCCCCCTCCGCCTCCTCCTCTTCCGCCGCTGCTGCGCTGGGCGAGCCTGCGTTCGTTCTTCTCTCGTTCGCTCTCGTCGCCCACCATGTCCGACTGGCCCCTGGAGTTCATCTACCGCCTCCCGCCCCGCGCGCCCGCCACGCCGCTCGGCGACTGGATGGCCCAGAACGTCACCGACAATGGCACGGCCACCACCCTCCTCGACTGTCTCTGCTCCTCCACACGCCCCGCCCTCTGGAGCCCGGACCTCTCCCGCCCGCCCCTCGACCACCGCAGCATCAAGCAGTTCGTCCAATCCTTCACCCTCCCAGTTCCTCCCGCGCCCGCAGCAACCCACTGCGACCCAACGACCGCGTCATGCTGCTCCTGCCCACCGGCCCTGAGAATGCCCTGATGCTTATGTCCATTGCCACCTACCATACTGTGCCCCGCTCAACGCCGCCTGCACTGCTGGCGAGTTGCGTGACGATGCCGTTCGCCTCCGCGCCCGCGCCGTCGTCACAACCCGCGACAGCCTGGAACGCCTTGGCTGCTACGAGCTCTACGAAGAGGAAAACATGGAGATCATCGTTGTCGACTTCAAAACATCCGGCCCGGCAGGTTACTTTGACATGGCGGTACTCGAAGGCGAAGACCTTGTCCCATACCAGCACGGTTCTCAGCGCCCATGCCCGCCCTCAACCCTGACCGACTATTCCCTTGTTCTTCATACCTCTGGCACGTCGGGCAAAAAGAAGGTGGTGCCCTACTCTCTGCGCCACATGATCGTGGGTACCTGCTGTGTCGTCTTCTCCTGGGAACTCAAACCCGATTCGGTGAACAGTATGTCCCTTCTCCTCTCGTACTTCGAACTGACACACACACTAACTTGGTGCTTCTCAGTGAACATGATGCCTCTTTTCCATGTTGGCGGTATTGTGCGGAACCTTTGGTCTCCCCTCTTCTCCAATGGGTCCGCCATTATGTGTGCTGGATTCGACGCGACGACCTGGTGGAAGCTTGCTGGTCAACTGGGAGCGATGGTACTACGCTGCCCCTACCATGCACCACGCTATCCTGGCTCCAAACCCGAGGGGACAGTTGCTCGCGGGACACTAAGATCAAAATGATCTGCAATGCCGCTGGTGGCCTGCTTCCCCATTGGCTGTACAGCTCAAGGAAAACTTTGGTGACTGTGCTGTACTCCCCTCGTACGGCATGACTGAATGGTGCGCGAGACTCCCTCTTCTCCCATTTGCGATATGTACTGACCTATGGATTTTTCGCGTTGGCAGCATGCCCATTGCCTCCCCCCACCGACTACCAGCTAGACCGTCCTGGTTGCTCTGGGGTGGCCTGCGGCCCTGGCCTTTCCATCCGTGATCCGTTCAACCTTGAAAAGGAGCAGCCACCGGACAGACAGGTGCCGTATGCGTCCGTGGTCTGCCCACTTTCAGCGGTTATGAGACCGATCCCGATGGTCCTCTGGATGCCTCCTCTTTTTCTTCGGAAGGCTGGTTCGACTCGGGCGACATGGGCCACATGGACGCGGATGGCTATTTGTTCATCACGGGTAGGTCCAAGGAGATCATCAATAAAGGTGGTGAGGTTATCTCCCCTTTGAGGTCGAAGAAGCCGTCACGCAAGCGACCACTGGCCGTGTCAAGAACACTCTGTTTCTCGATCGAGCACGACGTGCTCCAGGAGACAATTGGTGTGTAGTGATCGTCCCCACGCCAAATGAACCCCGGGTAGGGCTGTCGGAGCTGCAGAACATGCTGCGGAACTATCTCCACCCATCCAAGTGGCCGTTTGCGATTGTCTACATGGACGACCTTCCGAAAACCAAGCAGGGAAACCCTTGCGTATCAAGCTCGCCAGCCGTCTGGGATTGGGCCGCTGACCGATAGTGTGCCCCCGCTGCAGCGCCACTTTGAGGCGAAGGCACCTGGGAAGGAGGTGCCATTGTCTGAGCCAATCCCTGCCAAGCTGGTCAATGTGGATCTGCGGGCAGTCGAGCGTGCCTGCTACCGGATCCCTGGTATTGTCGAGGCGGCAGTTCGCATGCGCAAGGATGGTGCCCGAGGCTTCTCTATGTCGAGGAAGACATGCCATACGATGCTGCGGACATCGACCGTGCACTGGCTCAGGTGCTGGACGGCTACGTGGTACCCAACCCATTGCACGTTTTCCGTCAGCCCTTGGCCAAGACCGCCCAGGGCCAAATTGACTTGATACCATGGAGGCCGAAGTGCGCGCCCAGAACGCTCAGGACATGTCCCGCACGGGCATTATTGTTCGCGACATTATTGGCAAGCTGCTCAACACGGATCCTGGCAGCATCACAGCCGAATCCGACTTCTTCCTACTGGGCGGCAACTCTCTCTTGCTGGGCCGTCTGGTGGCGCAGATTCGGAAAGAAACAGGCGTGTCGCTCGAGGTTTCGTCTCTGTTTACAAACTCAACCATCTCGGCTATCGCGGATATGATTGAAGAGGAGACGGGAGGCTCGGATGCTGAAGATGAAGACGAGGGTTACTACGATGAGAAGACGGGCTTCAGCTCCAACTTCCTCTCGGCCCATCGCTACGACGATGAAGAAGACGGCTACCTCAACTCGCACGGGTATAAGCCCCGGTCCCAGACTCATCCGTGGGTGATGCTGGTCCAGATCATCCCGCTGCTCTTTTTCTACCCGTTCAAGGCGCCTGGACCTGGACTGTGCTCCTTCACGGTCTTGCCTTCTCGGCGTATTACATCAACGACAACTTTTGGGAGCGTGTGGGTGTCCTGCTTCTCTCCCTCTTTATCGCCCGTCTCACTTCCCGAATCATCTGCCCGGTCACCGCCATGCCTTCAAGTGGCTTGTCATTGGCCGTTACCGCCCCGGAAAGTACCCAATGTGGTGCAACTATCATCTGCGCTGGTGGATTGTCAACCAATCTCTCACCACGGCCGGTAAGGGTCTTTTCAATCTGACCCCCGAACTGCGCAAGGTATACTTCCGTCTTTTGGGCGCATCGATTGGCAAGAACGTCAAGATTGACAAGTTTGCCAATTGGGCGAATATGATCTTCTTACGATCCACGATGGTGCGCAGATTGACAAGTCTGTCGTCCGCGGTTTCTGCGTCGAACGTGATGGTTACTTCCGTCTGGAACCCATCATCATCGGGCGCGACTGCATGGTCAACACCTACACTCAGATTTCTCCTGGCGCTCGCTTGGCCAACGGCACGGTTTGGGGTCCCCAATCCAGTAGTCATGAGGAGCCGTCGATGGACAGCTATGCCGCGTACAATCGCGAGGCAGTGCCTAAGCCGCATTGGTCCTTGATTGTCTTCCTTGGTCTGCCGCTTAAATTGGTGGTCTGGGTGCTGTGCTACCTCCCTTGGTTTTCAGCCTTGTTCATGCTGCTCTCGACGCCGTTTTTGTTCAACAAGCACGATTCTCTCAAAGGCGTCGTGGCATGGTTCTCCTTCCCTGACCGGATTGGCTGGCACTACCTAGCCCGCATTGTGCGCAATGGCATGCCGGCCATGTCCAATGTATCCTCGGTATCCTTCTTAAGCGCATCTCGGGCCTCAACAAAGAAGGTTCGATGAGGAACGCGACCCAACTCTCCTTTGGCGCCGTTGGGTGCAATCCGAGTTCCTTTCCCAGCCCCAGATTCGCCGGTCGATGTCCATCTTGGGCACTCACTACGAGATGACCTCGGTTATTTACCGTGCGATGGGGGCCAAAATTGGCAAACGCGTCTACTGGCCGGGATCGGGGATCTACTGCCCCGACCCCGAGTTGCTGGAGATTGGGGACGATGTGGTGTTTGGGTCGCGTTCGGAGGTCTTTACCTCGGACTCGATTGGATGGGCCAAGGTACGCGTCGCTCGCGGCGCTATGATTGCCGACCGTGTGGTGCTCTCTCCCGGTGTGACGGTGGGGAAGCAGTGTGTGATGGGCTCCGGTGCGTTGGCGCGCAGGAACGGGTACTACGAGCCGCTGTCGGTTGGATGGGTGCCAAGCACGGTGAAGCGGTTAGTTTTGGCAAGTCGGCGCCGTCTGAGGAAATGGGGGAGGATTCAACCATCACGCCATTTGGCCGTGCGTTTTACAAGCGCCAGGCCAACTTCTTTGTGTTCCCCTACCCTATGCTCGTGGCCATCAACATTCTGATGAGCGTCATTACCTCGCTCTACTGGGCTTCGCCTGCCGTTGCGGCCATTACTTTCCTCAACTTCCTCAGGATTCACTTTGAGGACAAGGCCGACGGTCTTTTTGGCGACCACTGGTACCGCCCTGCCCTGGTGTACATTTACATTGCTCTTGCCTTTGTCATCATCATGGGGGCCCAGATGATTATTGCAATGGGGGTGGTCGGGACAAGTGGGCGATATTGGCCGGCGGCGCGAAGGACGGTACGATTGGGACAAGTCGTCGTATTGCCAGCGCTGGCAGCTTCACCTGTGCTGCAGAAACTGCTGGGCAAGGGCTTTGGCGGTCACATTATGGGTGCATTTCTGGCACGGTGTACGCAGTCTGGTACCTGCGCGCTTTGGGCGGCCACGTGGGCAAAGACTGCTCGATTTGGGCCGGTGGCAAGCCCTCGCTTCAGTTTACCGAGCCGGAGCTAGTTACGTTTGGGGATCGGGTCAGCGTCGACGACTGCTCGGTTGTGGCTCACATCAACTCGCGCGGACGCTTTTCCCTCAACGCGCTCCGGATTGGAGACGGGTGCGCGATGCGTACCGGTTCGCGTCTGCTCTCTGGCGCCAACATGGAGCCCCGCAGCATGCTGTTGGAGCACACCCTGGTCGCGTCCGGTGAGATTGCGGAGGCGGGGATGGTGTATGCGGGTTGGCCTGCTCGTCAGCTACGGGTGCGCAAGCCCAAACCAACCGCCCCATCGGCTTCAGCGCCCACCGTTGTTGTGGAAGGCGGGCCTCAGGGGAGCAAGAGCTTTGGTCTGTCGCCGATGCCGTCGACCTTGCCTTCGATGAATGCTAGTCCGTATGCTTCCAAAGATGCATTCAGCTCGCAAGATGCATTTGCTCCCATGTCGGCGCTCCTCTTCCCTATGGGCACCAGCCTACCACCTCCTACAATGGCTCTTTGGCGGATTCTTACGGCCACGGGGGGTACCAATACCAAACGCCCATGCAACCCCATTCGGCATTTTAGCATTTTTGTCACGTCCTCGTTTACCCGATCAACCCAGCCCCCTTTCCCATTGCTTGTGACCCCGGTGGTCACTTCGTGCCCGCCACGGGCCCGCCTCGTCGCAGCCCACAGCAAGGCGTGTGCACATCCCTCGTTCGTTTGTTTTCTCCCCGTTCCCCCTTTTGGTTTTTTTGTTCGTTTTCCTCCTGCCCCGCTATCTGTCACTGCCACTCCCACTCCCACTGCCACCTTGCGCATTATCCCTTTCCTCACCCCCGGCACTTTGGACCTGTATTTCTTGGGGACCTCGATCCCCCAGGTAGATTTCTTTCCAACTATCTCACTCTCCTGCGCTCCATCTCGTTTTCTCGTTTTTGAACTTTGCTTGATGCACTACGGTCCTGACAGGATCCGCGGCTCGGGCTGGCTGTAATGGACTCGTTGGTGCTCTCTACCATATCTCTCATCTCTCCTTTCTGTGTTCCGTCCGCATTTTCCGCCACCCGTCTCGAGCTTCAGGTTCGTGGTCAAACTCGTCACAGCCAACGACAGTGTTAGTGTTGGTCTCGCACAATGTTACCCCCAGAACCTGAAGTACAGTAGCAAACGCCTATGGAGGGCTGCTGAGATCGTCGGCTCCATTTCTCTTGTCAACGTCAACTAGCAACTATTCGACATAGACTTGATCGCCACCGAGCCTACGGTCCGGCTTGGGCGTTGGAGCGTAACCAGTAACCGGTAGCCCCGATGATGGAGATGCCTCCCCGTTCCACCGTCCACCGCCGTGCACCGATCCGCTGTCCACCGATCTACCGTTCCGTCGACCACACCCTACTACTCTTCCCTCTCCCATTCTCCACCATTCCACGTCCGCTGTGCCAAGAGCGGCGTGGGCGCAGTTGTTGCACCCTCTGGAAGTACTGCATCCTCCTTGTCAAACGGTGAGGAGAGTGGCCTCTACCTGGCAAAACAAGCACGAATGGTATAGGCACGCTGAACGTGAGCCGCTGAGCCGTGGGCGAGGCGGTGAGATTGATCAGCGAATTTGAAGTTGGAACGAGTAGCTTGATGGCGTCACACTTCGCGAGCGGTTTCAGCAAAGTGGAAATATTGAATTCAGCTGGGTGTTTCGATGCATGTCAAACCACCAGACCCAGCTTGCTCCAAGCTTGGTTTGTGGACCTTCAAGCCGTGGCAGCCTCCTTCTACCACCTCGACACCCACATGGTTGCGCCCAGCGAGCTCCTTCGTATTCTCATCATCGTACGTCTCATTCCGTCCTACCTATTCTGGACTAACCTCCCCTTTGCGCTCCGCAGCGCCATGGCGAGACGGCGTCCAATGCTAGTGGCATCATTCAGGGACAGCTCGACATTCCTCTCAACGCCAAGGGCTATCTGCAAGCGTACTACACTGCCCACGCCCTTGCCACGAGCACATGATGAAGTCTACACTTCGCCTCTTCAGCGTGCCCGTGACACAGCCCTGACCATTGTCCGCATTCATCCGTCGCTGCGGGTCGTCTCCGCCGTGAAGGCCGAGGATGAGTCCCAGCATCTGCTTCAACAGCAGGGCACACCAACCCGCCTTCACCCTCCCAGAGGGTCGCAACGGATGCGCGACTTATGGAGCGGAACTTGGGTGAGCTGCAGGGCAAACCAGGTGCTGGCCGGGCCCACGGGGAGATCCCGGGGGCAGAGACGGCTTCCGAGTTGCGAAAGCGTCTGATTGGCTTTTGGGACGACATGACTTCGGCCCGCTGGAGGCGTTTGCAGTGCCATCCAACGCTTCATCTGGGACGAGCACGCCGGCTCCAACTTCAGGCGTTAACACCCCCACGCAGGCATTGGACCATACGGACTACACCCTCCCCCCCTCCCCCTGCTGCCTGGAAATGGTCAAGAACGTTGGCAAAAGCACCGTTCCCGTCCAGCAAAGACTTTTGCCCGGACCATTGTGTTGGTCTCCCATGGTGCTGCAATGCGGAATTTGGTCTCGTGCGTTCATCTCCAATCCGATAAGGTCATGGCTAACCGCTTACGATTAGCGCAAACTTGCTCCACTTTGGTGCTGTCCAGCTCAGTCCCGAGCTGCAAACCGCGTTCGACGCTGGTGCCCCGTTGGGACCAAGGGCCGGCTTTCCAACTGCTCCATTACTGAGATCCACTGGCCCGTTGGGCTGGATGTGTTTGACGCCATGTCGGGTAAAGTACCTCGGGTCCCACCCACGGCACTCTGGTTCGCTGGGCCGATGTGGCTCACCTGCCCCCTGAGCTGGAGAAGCAGCTGGTGGATAATGTTGACGAGGTGGAAGAGGATGCGGAAGAGGAACAGGCGAACAATGCGCAACTCGGCTTAATTCCCAACCTGATCCAGATCCTGCCCCAAGCTTTTCCGGCCAGCGCCATCCCACGTCTGGAAGTCATTTGCAACACTGCATGCCCTATCTGCCTGCCCACCAGCCAAGCAATGCTATTGCCCCCTACGACAGCAATAGTTGTTTAGACGGTGCATATGGTTGCTGAGTGCATCCTCGTTTTAGGGAATGTTTGCCAAGCGAGACTGGATTGCCTTGGCCGAAAACTCCTTGGCGTCCAGAGTGAGACCCGGGTTATGCGAGAGTGCCGAACGGGCATTATGGAGTGCGCGTTGCCCCGTAGTGAGCATCCCTTTCTTCTCGGGGTCGTTGGGGTCGAGTCCAAGCTGAGCCAGCGTCAGGGGCTTGACCACGTACTGGGAATAATCCCCACCCTTAACCTCGAGTAGTTCGCGCGCTTCACCTCAGCTGCACGCCAGATGGTGTGGGCCGGGTAGCTCGCGCGGATCATGTTGGGGGGAACCCCTTCCAAGTCTGCCAGTCGCGCTTCCTGGTTCGTAGCGGGGTTGTGTTCAGACTCTGGGCTACATCCGCCCACTGATCTTGCCCGGCCCGTGCAGGTTGTCAGAGAAGGTAGGCGTGGAACCCTTGCTCACGTTAGGCTTCTCCTCCGTCAAGTCCATGTACCTCGGCCGCGCCAGTTTCGGTTCTGGCTGAGCCAGACCCTGGGGCAAGGATGTCTGGTAATGATGCAGAGCAAACTTCATCGACAGATAGGGCGGACGGTGAAGGGGCGCATGGACTCAGGGCAGCATACTCCTTCTCCAACGCAAGTCCCCCGCGTTGCTTAGCCTCAGGGGCGGAGGAGGAGTACGTGGGGCCATCGTACTTAAAGTCCTTACCGTTAGGGAATTTGGGTACGACTGGTGCACCCACCATCTTGTGACCCAGATGCTGACGTGAGTTGTAGTAGTTCCGTGGCTGAGTGAAAAGGGATCGTTCCAATCGGTTTGTACATGCTCCAGGCGCAGTTTTGAGTGGTACTCGCCGGGACGAGGCCAAGCTGCGAGGAGCTGGTAGTATCCCGTTCTCCCTGGTCCACAGCCACTCTCGCATCTCCATTGCGTTGACTTCCGCAGTTTGGCGGCCGCCCTTTGGGACATGGGAGACTGAGACAGTCTTGCGCGCCAACAGATCACGTTCCAGAGTCTCGTCCTCTTCGGGAATGGCTCAGGCTCCATTGCCTCATCCACTTCATCCAAAGCACGAAGCGTGCTGGATGTACGGGCTGACGTTGCGTGTTTGGGCGGGGGAGGCCATCGTCCAAGTCATCCTCCGAAGCAGCTTTACGCGCCTTGAGGTTCTCTGCTGTTGCATGTTCCGAACGCAACTGGCGTCGCCTTTGCAGTTTCCGACCCACCTTCTCCGCATGAGCAAGCTTACTGTCGTCGTCCGCTTCAAAGTCTAGCACGGCCTCGCCTTCTTCCTGTGCGGTCAAGCTGTCCACTCCCTGCTCTGCCAGTTCGGGAGATTCAGCAAGCTCGGCACGCTTGGAAGGAGGGATTGCTGTATTTGCTTGCATCTCCGCCGAGACGAGGGGAACGGACGCCTTCACGGGGTCGACCTTCGCGGCGCGGCGCGCCCTCGGGGGACGGAATTCCCGGCGAGGCTGGCCGTCTCGTGGGGGGCGGGAGTCTCGCCGCTCGCCTTCCCGCGGACGGAACTCACGGCGATCACCATCGCGTGGACGGAAGTCACGACGCTCCCCGTCGCGCTGTCCGAAATCGCGACGAGGGCGGGAATCACGACGCTCCCCATTATTACGCAGCATGGGGGCATTAGGATCACGCTGCTTAGTCGTCGCCTCGCGGCTCTGCTCGCCAAACTGATTGAAGATGAACTTGCGTGCCGAAGGACCCTTGCGATCCGCGTTGGGCGATGCTTTGGCCGCTGGGGCGGGCTTGGCAGCAGGCTTGCGGGCGCGGGACGAGGGCATATTGAGGATGGCACGCAGCTTGCTCTGGGCCGAATCCTTACTGTCGGCCATTGCCACCGCGGACGCGTGGAGAGAGCGCCATTGCGCCCGGCTGGCCAGCTGGACAGCGGCCTGGACACGGCGCGGGGCGACGAGCATCATCGCTTCGCTGGGCCGCCGCAGACGATGGAGCAGCAGCTCGCTCGCCAGCGGCCGGTAGCGCCCCGCCTTCCAGCTTCCGCCTCCGCTCCCGGCGGTCAGATCCGCCGGCCTGAGAAGGCGCGCCAGCGGAATATATGGGGGTTCCGCCCGAACATATTGCACCGAGTCCCCATCCCTCCCCCCCCACCACCCGCACCGCCTCCTCTTCGCGCGCGCGTCACACGGCTTGCTGGACTGCTCTCTGCGCTGCCGGCACGATGCTCGACCACGTTGCTGTCGTCCTCGATGGTACGTAGCTGCCCAGCATGCCATCCTCGTCTCTGCAGCGAAACTAACCCCTTGACTCAGGCGGGCTCGAGCTCTGGTCCCGCTCTTTCGCCTTCGCCGCTGCTCCCCAAGAGGCGGTGGCGGTGGTGAACCAGCTGGTGCGGGAAGTGTTTATCGAGGAACGCACTTCCGCTCCCCTGTCTTCTTCTTCGTCCGACCGGTGGGCCGTTTTGAGGCAGGCCCCTTTGTCGCGCGTTATCTCCAGGTCAACACGCTGGCCAAGCCACTGCTCTTTGTTGCCGTGCACCAGCTGCTTCCACTCTCTATGTCGACGCCCTGATGCATGACTGGGCCGCCGAGTTTACCCCTTGGTCCGCGATTTTGTCACTGCCCTTCTCCAGGTAGGCACACCTTCCGGATTGGACAAGGCTACTTCTGCCCTTGATGGCGGTGAGGTGGGGTCGGCCCTCCCGGCAGAGAAGAGGGAGGCACTTGCTTCCCGTTTGGACGCCTGGGTCCCAAAATTCACTGCGTTGGTCCGGAAACACGAACGTTCCTCTCACTCCACCTCAGGGCGAGGCGGCGCTCTCTCTGTTCCGAGAGCACCGGGGGCACGTCCGTCTCGGGCGAGTCGGACGTGGATACCTCCCAAGTTGAGGCCAAACCCCTTACTGCTGAAGAGAAGAAGGAGGGCTGGCTGGCCGCTGTGAGGGCACGTTTGGCCGCATCGGGTTCGGGCAAAAAAGGGAAAAAGTCGAATGGCTTCCCGTGTCCTCAGGCGCAACTCTCCTACCCGGACAAACAAGGCAAGAAGAAAAGGGAAAAGGAAAGGAGATGCGCAAGTGGGATGCCGATGGCCGCTCCGTGGCTGTCAACCAGGACGATTCGGCCTTGGATTTCTACCTCTTCCGCTACAGACCCGGAGGCTCGCAAGCTATGGCAGCCGCATTGGTGGATAAGGCGTCGATGGGCCGGACCGACGCCAATGGAATGTACGAGGTGGCTGACTTTGAGGGTGAAGGGTAAAGGTGCCTCCAAATCGGGATGGATGTCCAAGCTCTCTACAGGGGGTGGGTCCAATGGTGGAATCCTCTCCCGGCTAAGTGGGGGAGGCGCTGGGACACTCACCAAGGAAGACTTGGCCCCAGCTTTGCAAGCTATGCAACAGCAACTCCAGTCCAAGAACGTGGCGGCGGATGTAGCAGCTCGTCTGTGCGCGGGCTGAGGCTCGCCTGGTGGGGCGCCCACGCTCCTCTGGTGGTCTACTGACGGTGGCGCTGAAAAGATGGTTCGCAACGCCCTGTCCGACTCGATCGCCCGCGTCTTGACTCCTCGCACTTCAACTGATGTGCTAGCTGAGATCTCGGCTCGTAGGACGGCTCAAGAAGTCAAGGCAGCCGTCGACGCATCTCGTTCGGCCAAAGGCGGAGCTTCCCAAGTTCATCGTCCTTACACCATTGCTTTTGGGGGTAAATGGTGTGGGTAAGTCAACGAACTTGTCCAAGGTCGCGTTTTGGTTGCTGCAGAACCAGCTTCGTGTGCTCGTCGCGGCTTGCGATACGTTCCGTGCTGGTGCTGTGGAGCAGTTGCGGTACATGTCCGCAACCTGGGACAACTCCATGATTCCTCTACAGGGGGTGTGACCTCGGTCACTAATGCCGATGGGGCTGAGTCGAGCGAGGGCAAGGACATTGCTCTTTTGAGGCTGGATATGGGCGGGACGCCGCAGCCTTGGCTGGGCAAGCGATCGCTGCGGGGGAGAAGGGCGGATATGACGTGTGCTTATCGATACGGCCGGACGGATGCAAGACAACGAACCTCTGATGCGCGCCTGGCACGGCTGGTCCAGGTAAATAACCCGGATAAGATTCTCTTTGTGGGAGAAGCCTTGACGGGCAACGAAGCGGTCGACCAACTGTCGCGCTTTGATGGCGCCCTCAAAGACCTCGGGGGGCGTGGGCTAGATGGGATGATTCTAACCAAGTTCGACACGAGTACGTATTTTTTTGTTTGGCCGTATGGTATACTGACCTTCACTGCTAGTTGACGACAAGGGGCGCTACATTGACTGCACGGCGATTACGGGCTTGCCCATCTATTTCGTCGGTACAGGACAGACATACACCGACCTGCGTCAACTGAGGGTAAACGCAATTGTCGACGCTCTGATGCGCGATTGAGCCAGACGACTATCTGCTTCTCCATGGTTCTTTCATCTCGCTATGCCATCTACTGTAACTACAAAAAATGCAGACCCGCCCTGCGCTTCTTTTTGCCGAGCATTGTTAGTGGGCCATTGTCTACATCGCATACGCAGCTGCTGTGTGCTCCACACTCCACGCCGGCTACCACGTCACACTTTTAGTGCCGATTCACTTTTTAGCGTAAAACGATTACGATCCGCCACCACGTGTGCTATAACTAAAAAAGAGAGTCGCTAGTATGCACGGGGGCTTTTGGGATTTAGCGCAAAGGTTCGCGCAGACGAGAACTCGCACGCACCGATGTGGCTGAGCTCAGTCTGAGCACTGGATCTGAGCTAGTCCGATAATTGTGGCGCGTTTGAAGACCTAAGGCCTAAAAGGAAAATAGCATGTTTGAGTAGCTTTCAGTTCAGTTTGCCCTCTATGTTTGGGCGATTCTCGAGCAATCAGCTTCAAGAGGTGCGAGTGGTTGTGAGCGACAAACGCGTAGAACTGTGGCTGCCGATCATCTGTTGCATGGTTTGACAGAGAGACTTGGGTAAGAGTCTGCGCATGCTGATCGCCCTGACACACGCGTGACGTGACCGAGACGAACATTGTTTTCCTAGTCGGTGAGTCGTCACCACGGTGGGAGCCACCTGCACAGAATGCAGACTGATCCTGGCACTGCTGTGTACGGCCGGGCCAGTGAAGCTTGAAGCTTGAAGTCATATTTGGTCACTGCGTACAGTCGCTAATTAATGAAGTCAGTATCACTGGTCAGTAGTTACTGTGACATCTGACGTCGATCTGACGAATCATTGGTTCCAGCTGATGTGATAGTGACTAGTGACTGCCGTAGGCCTCGTCATGGGTACACCATCGACGTCGGCGATGAAAACTCAAGACGCAGTGAACGTGTTGAACGTGAGGCTCAGCTGAGCGCGCGCAGCTGAACCGCTGGACGTGGAACAGCCTGTCGAAGCTCAACGCTCAGCTCAGCGCCCACACGAACACAGCCCATGGCCATGTCAGGAACGCCGCCGGAGAGAAATCGAAACACTTGGCACACACTGGCGCTGTGCTTTCCTCAGCGCGGGTGGGTTCGGCTGAGCGGCCAAAACACACAAAAGAGGCCCCGTGCCGAGCGGGTTTAGAAGAAGTTTGAATCAGATGAGTTGGCACACTTGTCGCCCACAGAACGAGTGGCGTGGACGCATACCCATCGATGATGCCGTGCGGCGCCGGAAACTCTTCCGTCTGGCTGGTGGAGGCGTCCGTGCACGTGTCGTGGCCAATGGAACAGGAGAGGGGGGTTGGGGCTGGGAGCCCGCCAGTCTTCCTGAGACAAGTCTTCGCTGGTTTGCTCAACACGTTGAGCTCGACAGCGAGCTGTCGGCTCCAGGGCACTGTGCTAACCAGCCTTTTCCAATCCGTTGGGCTCAAATTCTGCCCTTTATTTGGCTACTTATCGCCGGCCGCTGCCCACCCGCTCTTCGACCTCCCACCAACACTACCACCTCTCCTACTCTTCCACAAAAATCATGGCCCTCGCTCGCAACGCACGCATGACCCAGATTGAGTGGCTTGCTGGCCTCAACCCCCTCGGTCTGGAGGAGTCCGCGGCCAACCCAACCAGCGCAAGACTGCCATTGTCTGCACCATTGGCCCCAAGAGCAACCAACGTGCCCCTCAAGGCCCTCCGCGATGCAGGCATGAACGTTGTCCGCCTCAACGCCTCGCACGGCACTCACGAGTACTTCCAATCGGTCATTGACAACGCGCGCGAGGTTGATGCCAAGTACCCTGGCCGCCCCTGGCCATTGCGCTCGACACCAAGGGCCCCGAGATGCGCACCGGCATGATGGTCAACGGCGAGGACGCCCCCATCGAGGCTGGCCATGTCTTCTACGTTACCACTGACGATGCATACGCCGAGAAGTCAAGCCCCGAATACCTCTACATTGACTACAAGAACCTGCCCCAGAAGATCGACGTGGGCAAGAAGATTTTCATTGACGATGGTATTCTCGCGCTTGAGGTGTTGGCGATTGAGTCGTCTACCATGGTCAAGGTTCGCTCGGTGAACGCCGGTGTCTTTCGAACAAGAAGGGTGTCAACCTTCCCATGACGGAGATTGACCTCCCCGCTCTGTCGGCCAAGACGAGGCCGACATTCGCTTCGCCGTTGCGCAGAACCTGGATTACGTCTTTGCGTCTTCATTCGCACCCCCGAAGACGTCAAGCACATCCGCAAGGTCCTTGGCGAGGATGGCGCTCACATCAAAATTATTCCAAGATCGAGTCTCACCAGGGTGTTCAGAACTTCACTGACATTCTCAAGGAGACTGACGGCATCATGGTCGCTCGTGGTGACTTGGTATTGAAATCCCGGCCGAGGCTGTGGCTGTGAGCCAGGTGCGTCTCTCCTTTCCTAACTCACGCACTTCATGCTGACTCCCTGTTTCCGCCCACTAGAAAATGATGATTGCCCAGTGCAACCTGGCCGGAAAGCCGGTTATCTGCGCCACCCAGATGCTCGAGTCTATGATCAAGAACAACCGCCCCACTCGTGCCGAGGTGTCGGATGTGTTCAATGCCGTGCTCGATGGCGCTGACTGTGTCATGCTTTCCGGTGAGACGGCCAAGGGTCTGTACCCCGTGGAAGCAGTCACCACCATGGCCCAGACCTCTCGCCTGGCCGAGTCGGCGATTGCCTACCCCGCCCTCTTCAACGAAATGCGCCAGGTGTTCAGACGCCGACCCACACCGAGGAGACGGTCGCCATGGCTGCCGTGGCTGCCTCGCTGGAGCAGAACGCTGGTGCGATCCTGCTCATGTCCACCTCGGGTAACACTGCCCGTCTTGTGGCCAAGTACCGGCCGAAGTGCCCTGTGCTCGTTATTACCCGTAACGAGCAACCGTTCGTGCTTGCCACTGTACCGCGGCACCTACCCCTTCCTCTACGCCGACACGCGCCCCTCAGCAGGCAAGTGGCACAGGACGTGGACAACCGCATCAAGTTCGGCTTTGCCCAGGCTCTTGAGCTTGGTATCCTCAAGCCTGGTGCCACCGTCGTTGCCCTCCAGGTTGGCGTGCGGGCAAGGGTGCGACCAACTCGATGCGCATCCTCTCCGTCCCCACCCACGAGTCGGGGCTCGAGCTCGAGGCGGCACACTAATTTTTCCCTTGATTCTCATGGCAACGTCTCCTATCATGTTACCCATCTCTCTCTTTGTCACTCGTTTTTGAATGCCTTGATTCTGAGTTACAAGAGCGCTCATTGGTAGACGCAAGAACCATAGTTGACTCGACGTCATGGGAAGGCCAAACTAACCTGCTCTGTGCGCATGCTACCTCCTTTCGACCAGCGTGGGAACATTTATGTGTTGGGGATGCCTCTTAAACTTGCAATAGATCCTGAAGTGGTGGATTCCCAGCGGCCATTGAGGCCGGAGGCTGTCCATCGTCTGAATGAATTGCTAACTCGTTCATACTAGTACAGTAGCATTTGCAAAGCCAAGACAAAGAAGAAAAAGTGCGCCTAATGGCTCGCTCATCCTGCCGTCCTGTCCATGTCAGCTCGTGCGACCCCAATCAAGAAGCCAATGATATCGACATCCGGTCCGGGCGCAATGCTTCTCCGCCGGGCATTTCCGGGTATTTCCAAACGGATGTAGCCTGACGTAACGCGAGTGTTGGATACGAATTAGTGTTGTGGATGTGTGAACGTCGATGACCCATCTCTCCACAATGAGCTTTTTTGGCAAAAGAAGTTCCTTCCAGTGCCCAAACTTCTTCGCAATCCTGTCTGAGGAAGACCGACGGACTTCTGCTTCAAAGGGGGTTTACAGTCACTACGAAAAAACGTGATCTATTCTCTTTCCGTGTGTGCATCAAGGGAAGATAGCCTAAGTCTTATGAATGCCATAATCGTCACTTGGGAGGGTTAAGGATACTCACCAACAGCTGGTGCGTATCTGGGCTCATACAGTTCCTTAAGCGGCCCCCTGGACGAAGAGACTGGACGAGGAGGACGAGGTGATGGAAAAGATGGCGCCCCTTTCCTTCGGTCAGATTTCTGACTAGAGGGTCAAGTATCCCTGTCAAAGTGGGTGCAGGTCAAGCTGTGGAAAGAACGTATGTATGTCTTCCCCCGACTAAACCCCCATTTTAATCTGGGGCCCTCCTCCCCAGGATCCAAAAAGCCCATAATAGTTCAACAATCCAAATTCCATCCCGTCGCATGCTTCCAAGAAGGGGGTGGCATCCTCGCTAGGACCTCAATATGGTAATCATTACCACATCTCTGTGGCCATCATATCCTAATCTTTGAGTCTGTTTCCCACGCGTCATCGCAGTAGTAGATGTATGCATATCCTTGAGCTTGGCATCAGGACTCGTTCTATAGAGCCCGGCGCTCGGCAACCTTGATCAGGTCGGCCACAACGCCCATGGCGGTCACGTCGGCACCAGCACCAGCACCTTGGACAAGCAAAGGACGGACAGGGTAGCGCTTAGTAGTAAAGGAGACAATGTTTCGCTCCCCCCCAGCGAGGCGGCGAAAGGGTGGGTAGCATCGTACTTCTCCAAACTGGCCTTGACCTCTCCCGATTGAGCATCAATCACTCCAACGTAGCGCCAGACTTTCCTTCTTTCTTGGCCTCCTCACGCAGCGCCGCCAGCTCATCGAATTCGGCCAACTTGGCAATGTAATCGTCGCCATCCGCCACCTTGCCTTCTTTTTCCAGGGCGGCGAGCTTGTCGGGGGTAAGCGATTTGGTCGGCACAGAGGCAAATCCCTCAGGAAGAGGAGCAGCCTTGGCCACAGTGGGGACCAGGCGGGACAAGATGGTCAACTTGCGAGCTACATCCGAGCCTGACAAGTCATCGCCAGGGTACGGTTCGGTGTACCCGTTCTTCTTAGCTACCGCCACCACCTCGGAGAACTTTGCAGTGCTGTTGAGCGAAGGTGGGCACCACACATTGAAGATGTACGACAGGGTACCAGAAAAGACACCCTCAATCTTGTGGATCTCATCACCGTGGCAACCAGGTCCTTCAGCGTTGAAATGATGGCAAGCCGGCGCCCACCGTGCTCTCCAGCTGAATCAGTGGCCCCTGGGGTCCGGCCTGTCCTCGAGCGCCTTTAGGATATCATCAAACAAACTCTTGGGACCCGAGTAGGCCTTCTTGTTGGGCGTTACAACGCCCCGCCCGATGAAGAGGGGGTAAGCAGGCGATGGCATCGTTCGAGTGTTGTCGACCACGACCGTGTGCTTGCCGCCGGCTCGGGAGGCAAGGAGCTCGATCAGCTGCGATGGGGCCGGGGCGGTGGTGGTAGAAGCGGCGAGTGGGAAGGCCAGTCGGGTCCAAGCGGGCCCGAGGGCAAGAGCAGCTTGCGCGAATTCTGCACACTTACAATCCGCAGTGCCTGGGCAGGATGGGAGAGCTGGTGATCTGTGCTATCACAGCGCTGCCAACCAGGCCAGCACCGACGATGGCAACGTTGACGTTTCCGCTGAAGCTCGGGGCAGCCATGGGGAGATAGAAGGGGGGGGAGGAGAAGGAGGAGAGGTGGTGGTAGTGAGGCTGTCACGAAGTGCAGTCGAGGCGGGGAGGGCAGGCAGCCCACGAAGGCGATTTTTTCTCCGTCCTATATATACAGCACGTGCACGGTCTCCGCTGGAAGGCGTGCGAGCTTGCGCTTGAACAACAGCAGCAGTTGAGGTTAAAAGTTACAAGGCGGATCTGTCGGGGGGAGGGGGCTGACGTAAGGCATGTGGTGGCTGGGTTCGTGGGCGGCGTAATCGCGTAATCATGTCCAACGCATGCAGTGCTCTGAGATCATTCAGGTTTCAACGCGTAATTATATCGCCTCAGTTGGTGGATGCCGATGATGATGGGATGGTATCGTGCCACTTGCCTGTTTACGCCCGGACGGGCCAGCGGAGGCGAGCAGGCGTGGAGTACGTCGAGTGCAACACACCCTGGTTACGTCAGCCGTTGCACGAGCACACTGCCCCCCCCCTGCCCCCCCCCGGTCGGCAGGTGCAACAGGGTTGGTTGCGTCCCGCACGGGGCCAGCAGCCCCACGCCACAAGCGCCTCGTCCCTCAAGTCTGCTCCCGCTTCTTCCCCTCTCCCCCACCACCAAGACTCCTTCCCTGCGCCCCGCCTCCCACACTGCCGTCGTCAGACGCGCAGAGACCGACTCTTGCCCGCTCATATGAACATCGAAAACCTCCAGCGCTACGACCCCTTTGCCGACGTCGGCGAGGAACCCCCGGCTCCCAAGTCGTCTGCTCCTCAGGAGGCTACCAAGCACAAGTCCAAGACCACTGTTGATGGCTACATCCACATTCGTGTTCAGCAGCGCAATGGCCGCAAGACGCTCACCACTCTCCAGGGTCTGCCCAAAGGTATGCTTCCTCTCGCTCCTTCTCTCCCTCGTTCCAAATGGTTTGTACTGACAATTATTGGCAACAGAGTACGACCCCAAGAAGCTCATCAAGGCGTTCAAGAAGGAGTTCGCCTGCAATGGTACGGTTGTCGATGATGTTGAGGCCGGCCAGGTAATCCAATTGCAGGGCGACCAGCGTCAGAAGATTGCTGCCTTCCTCTCGGAGGAAGTCGGCATTCCCAAGGCGACCATTAAGGTCCACGGTTTCTGAGCTCATCGGTATGAGCTTACGGGCAGTTTCTGCTGGGCACTTTTTCTAGCACCTGGGTCTGTTGTGGCCCCAGGCTTGTCGGAAATGAGAGTGCATAAAGTCGACGTTGGCCCATGGGCTCTGTAGCCCACCTGTATGGTGGCGCTCAGTGGCACTCCCCTACCAATTTGTTGGGTCTCGATCAGTGTTGCTTGCTACAGAGCGAACACTGTTTCCCCCTTGGCAGTATCTCCAGTGGCCTGAGCCTCTGGTGGATGAAGCCTCATGGCATCGTGGTGTATACCCAGCAGCCCGTTCCAATTGGACAGTTTGTCGCGAGGCTTTGAAGCTTGGAGGGTGTGATGCGATGATAGGCGACGTGCATATATAGCCACGTACTCTGGCAGGGGCGGGGACGTTTGGAGAGGCGGGTCGCATTCGCTAGGAAGAGGGAATAGACACGGAGGGTACGCTCATCTGCGTTGGCTGCTGATCATTTTTGATGGCAAGAGGCTCCAAGCTAGCAGGTCAGTAGGAGCTGGTCTCCAGGAATGGCGGTGACTAGTGCCAGTGAAGCTTGAAGCTAGCTTGACGTGCTTTACGCTTGAGCTCTGGAAGTGACTGGAAGCACATCGAGACAATGAAACAGCGACCACAGCGGCTGCCGGGCTACGCTCACCGAAGGCGCGAGCCGCGCGGAGCTCAGCCCAAGCAGTGGCGGGTGACGCGGTGACGTCACGCGTGATGGTGACCCGCAGCGAACAGCACCGGGCGGAATGACGCGCGAAGAAGCTTGGGCTGGACGCGCCTGGCGGCGGAATGCGGCAAGGGAGCACAGGGCGAGTGGGTGGACAAAAATTGCTGTGGGCGAGATGAAAGGTGACTGAAATGATAGTTTGAGAAGCTGCCGACGCCTTCGCTTCGCTGCTCCTCTCGCCCCGCTCTTCTGCGCCGCCACCCCCACCCGATATGGCAGCTCCCGCATCGCCCTTCCCGGACCTCCATACGCCTGGCTCTGCCCCTGGAGAGCCTCTTTCTGAGCAGCTCCATCTCCGCCCCAGTCTGACCGCCTGAACGCGGACGAGGGTGCAAACGCTCCCTATGGGTTCTTCACCCCGGTCATCGAAGCCGCCGGGCGTCTGCACGCGGCCCGCAAGCACCTCGACTTGCCCAACCCAGGCTCCGTTGAACACCTCCAGCGCGAGGTCAAGGCTACGCACCTGACCAACCACTTCTTTGACGGCGCACGCGCTGACTTGACCAAGGTGTTTTCCGTTAACCCTGTCTTCCAAGTTACCCATGCCTTCAGCATGCCCAACGCCCCCAACCCGCCCAGCTACAACTTTGGCGCGGTCTTGGGTGACAGCCGCCACTTCCTTCAGGGTGGCGTTGATGATTCGGGTTCGGTAACTATGCGCGCGAACCGTGGCTGGGGCTTTGGTCACATTTCCAAGATCCAGGCCCAGCTGGTAAGCGGCTCAGGGTCGTTTGTGCAACTCGAGCACGACTACCAAGGCTCGGACCACAACCTGAATCTCAAGGCGCTCAACCCTTCGATCAACAATGGCACCGGTATTTTCATGGGAAGCTACCTGCAATCCCTTACCCGCAACTTTGCCTTTGGCTTGGAGACCGTCGTACAACGGCCTTCGCCTGAAGTCCAGGAGGCCACTACGGGCTACCACGCCAAGCTCACTGGCGACAAGAAGGACTGGATTGCTACCGTTTCGGCCCAAGGAATGGGGTGCTGCAAGCCTCCTACTGGCAGAACTTGCGGAACGGGTGGATGTGGCGGCGGACTTGTTGCTGCTTGCGTGGGCCCCAAGCGCGAAGCGACGGCAACTCTCGGTGCCAAGTGGGACTTCCACATGTCCACCCTCCGGACCCAGATTGACTCGACTGGCAAGCTCGCGACCCAAATCGAACAGCGCTTGCCCCCACCTTCTCCTTCACTGTGGGTGGAGAGATTGACCATGCCAAGGGCGCCTCGCGCTTTGGTGTGGGTCTTAACATTGAGTCGGGTACCGAGATTGACCCGACCACTGTGCCGCCGACCCCCCCTTCGCTCCCGCTCTAACCGGCTGCCCTGGTGGGGGATAGGACGGATCAAAAATGCCACAACACTGCTATTGTGTTTTGCTCGGCCTTGCTCAGCGCTCATGGCCAAGCACCTACTCTTCTCCTCACGCCGCTTCTATCTTGTGCCATCACGCTCGGTACTGTATTTGCCTCTGCATCCTTTGCATTCATACACCACCACTTCTCAACTTTTCCATTAAGTTGGGCTCCGTAGTAAACTTTGGAAAGGACAGTGGATTGGCGTACTTCAACAGATGGTACAAATTGATGCTCACTCTGGCTCACACAGGTGAATGCACAAATGGGACCATGTGATTCAGCTATTCAGCATTCGCATTCGATACTCGGCGCTGACGCACTGACGAGGAGAGGGGATATGTCTCCTTCAAATGGGGCATCAACGTCATCAACGGTCAATTGGGTTAGTGCAAATAAAGAGGAGGCTTAATGAGCTTAATGGTCGCGATGATGATTGCATCCTCAAGAGTCTCTCACAAGTCTCAAGTCTCAAGTCACTACTAGTCAACGGGGGTCAACAGGATGTGAGAACGCATGGCGTGCGACGGCTAAAGCGTTGAAGCTTGAAGCTTGAAGCTTGAAGAGTGAGCGAAATTTACCTCCTGTGGTTGGGATGGAGATAATGCCGCTCTTAAGCAATGTACATAACCTTCCGACCGCTCAGAACACCTCGTCAGCGCTTCAGCTTCTGACGGATTCTTCCGCCCTTTCAAGAAAAAGAACGGCAAGAATGAGATTAATGAGAGACGACGAGGGGCGTGCGATGAACCTGATGAACGCTCGATTGATATTCCGGAGCGTTATCCCGGAAGAGGCTGGTGTGTGGACCCATAGCGATCTCGCAGCAGTGCTGGGACATCTGTGTATAGCCGGGCGAGTCCCACCGGTACTACTTTTGATGTAGACGAGAACAGAAGTGTCATCGATCATCGACGATCCACGGCTGGTTGCCAGCGATGTATGACGCATGATGCTGATGATCGATGATGCATGGTGGACATACACGACATCATGCATCATGCATCATGCATCATGCATCATGCTTCACATGATCACCCTAACCGGTGCAGAACCCGTGTTCCGAGGCGCGCAAGAGGAGACTGGCGCTGTGCAAGTTCCGCGAATGCGCGCTGGCCTAGGGTTGGGTGGACGCGACGCGCTGCGTCCGAAATTGCCAAGCGCTCGCTCGATTTCGGAACGGCCGGATCATCAATCTGTTGACGACCCACCACCGACCTCCCTCTTTGTCCTCGGCCATGCTCTTCGCGCGAAAGCCACTGGCAAGTGGGCGATGCTGTGTACTTCATCGCCGATCCTAACAACCGCCGCGCCCTCCTTCATCCCGGGCTGATCATCGCGATCGACCACAAGGCAAAGGGGGGCCCCTCTGCCGTCTTCAGCTCATGGGCTTGGCAGGATCCGAGGTGCTGCGCATCACGATCTCGACTTTGCTCCCAAACCCGTACGTCTCCCACACGACTGAGAGGTGGCACTAACATGCTGAATGACTAGTATGAGGCATACTTGACCAGCGACTTCACCCCGTTCATCCCCCTGTCTCGGGTACAACACAAGATCACCATCATGGACGGACAGGCTGTCATGCGGAAGCGACCAAGGACATTTCGGACGACGATCTCTATGTTCGATTGGGACGAAGTGATTATGCTGCTTTCCTCTGGTGCACAAATTGTTCAACGACTATGTCACCCGCGGCTCAGCACCTTCTGTCGACGCTATCCCCTCGGACGACGAAGACGAAGAGGGGAATAATGAAGCCGGTGCTACGAAGCAAGGGATTCAATCTATCACCTGGAGTGAGTGGGTCGACCTATCCAACCGCGATCAGAATGGCCGCCCTGTGTTTGCATGGCAAAATCCTCGCTGCGGCTAGTAGTTCCACATTCACCCGACCTACTACCGCGCCCGTTATGGCCGTGGAAGATGCCACAGCCAGCACCCCTCACTTACGCAAAATCTTGGGCACGGCCACACCCAAGATGACCCCCCTAAGGTCATCAACCGCCTCTCGCACCCGAACAAGTCTCCAGTCAAGCGTCGCCCACTTCACTCTTACGCTCGGAGGGCATCGACTGCCACCCTCCATTCTGAGAGCGAATCGGATGATGCCGCTTCCGCTCAGATACGGCGACTGACTTTGAATCTCGCTTGTCCGACTTAGAGAGCGGTTCTGAGGAGGAGATGTCCCTGTCCTCCAAGCGTAAGCGGCACACTAAGACTGCTGTCCCCCGTACCCCCCGCAAACGGACCAAAACCGTGCCTTCCACCCCAGTTACTGGGCGCAAGAAGCTTGCAGCCAAGGTGAAGGCAGCCCGTTTTCCCGACAGCCCTAGCCCGAGGGGACGATGATGAAGGCGAGAACTCTTGGCCGAGTTGGAGCGCAAGTGCAAGCCATTTGGTGGCGTGGCCAAGGCTCCAGCCCATGAGCGGGCTCGCTTCCTCCTCCACGTAGGGAGTACTCCATCATTTTGCCTTGCCGCGAAACCGAATTCTGCTCGATCCAAACCACTTGGAGAACGCGCTGGACAATCGTCAGGGGGGATGCTTGTACGTGTGCGGCGTTCCGGGACGGGAAAGACAGCCACGTGTCGCCAGGTGTCCGCTCTCTTTGCTCCACCCGCGGAGACGAGTTCAACTTTGTCGAGATCAACGGGATGAAGCTGGCGAGGCGTCCCAGGTCTACACTGTTCTTGGTCTGCCCTGCGTCCTGAAGACGATACCTCGGGTCGGGGCCAACTCGGCACTCGACTCGCTCCGTCGCCATTTGAGCGTGGAGCGATGGGCGCCGGTCTCCGTGGCGGCGGACGCAAGATGACGGTGGTCCTCTTGGATGAAGTAGACCAGCTACTCACCTCGAGACAGGAGGTACTCTACAACTTGTTCCATTGGCCCCACCTGCCAGGCGCTCGACTAGTTGTCCTCGCTTTGGCGAACACGATGGATCTTCCTCAACGTGCGCTTTCGGCCCGTGTGGCTTCCCGTTTGGGCGGGGCCAACGTTCCTTTCCAACCTTATGACGATGCCCAATTGGCCGCTATTGTCCGTTCTCGCCTTGGCATCGCGACGGAAGCCATGGCAGTTTCCCTCCCCAGCCATGGAGCAGGCAGCCAAGGGATGTGCCCAGTCCTTCCAGCCCCATGCCATCACGCTAATGGCCAAGCGGGTGGCCGTGGTCAATGGGATGCACGACGAATGCTCGATGTTGCGCGTAGGGCCTTGGAGAGGGCAGCGAGCGCGTCGCCGCAAGGCCAGGCGCCGCCGCCAGTAACGATTGCCGATGTGAATGCTGTCTTTACCGACCTGGCCAGTTCTGGCGTCGCCGTGATGATCCGTTCTCTCTCCACCCATGCAAAGATGTTACTTTGGGCGGCGCTGTGTGCGCGCAAGACGGGACTGTGCGAGTGCACGGTCGGACCTGGTGGCTACGCATGGGGCGTTGGCTGTCGGGCACAGCATGGGGCCGCTGCCACGTCTGCGGCGGTAGAGCGGGCTCGACTGTTTGCGCAAAGGCTTGCTCGACGAGGAGAAAGCCAGTCGAGACGCCCGCCACGCCCGATTGCGCCAAACCCCTGTCGCTGGAGACGTTGGCTGCGCCCCTGGCCTCTCTTTGCACCCTCGGGCTCTTGTCCCGTTGGGGAAGGAGTTGCCCCGGCCCGAGCAGGTGCGTGTGCGCGCGTTCTGATTGCGGTGCGGGAAGACGAGGTCGAATTGCGTTGCGGGAAGATGAGGATCTTCGGTTCCGCCACTTGGTTGCATGACCGTATGGAAGAGTAAAACGCGCGATTACTGTTTTCCTACCGACCATTACCCTCTTTCTTTGTATAATTTCCGTGCAAGGAGCGGCAGCAGCCATTGCTCGCTGTGCACTGCCTGGCTTGTGCGGGCCAGGCAAACCACGACATTCATTTCATCCGACGCGCGAAGTGAGGTAGCTTTACGGTAGCTATACAGGCAGCGCGTAACGGGGTCCAACAATAGTCGGTGTCTGGGGTAAAACGCGATGTGGCCGCTAGGGTTGAACACGCGGAGCGCGTTCGCGTTGTGGATTGGCGTCTGTTCCGCCGTGGCACCACAGCGCACCCTCGCCACTGCCGGCCAGAGTGCGAGCCCCCAAGCCACCTCTTCTGCCTCTCTCTCCCCTTCCCCACCGCCATGGCCACGCGCCACGCATACGACTCGGACTCGTCCGACGATGACATTCCCTCTGCGCCGCCTCTGCGCTCCACTGCGGGGGACCCAGCGAAGCAGGCCTGGATGCCAGCGACGCTACCCCGCCTCTTGCCTTCTCCCCCGTCGAGGCCGCATCGCAGGCCGCTCCGCCGCCGCCCCCGCCCGCTTTGCGGTAGATGACGACGCTATGGACGAAAGTGCTTGGCCTGGTTCCGAATCTCATTGCGCGCAAGCAGCCTGTTGGACTCCGTTCCCAGGCGGGGCGCTTCGACCATGTCCCCACTCCCGGCCTCGGTGGCCTGGGGCCTTCGCCGGCCGAGATCATTGCTGCTCTCGGTCCTCCAGGGCCGCCCTTATCTCCCCCTCCTCGCTCTTCTGGACGAACAGGGCGTAGGTCTGCCCGCGTCGGTGGCTTTGGCTCGCGTTCGGGCCGCATGGCAGTCGGAACGCGGGGCACCCGAGTTGCGAATTTGGAAGGCGAGGCAGTGGTGGCGGGGAGGCAATGATCGAAGAGCAATCTGACATCCTCAACACCCTTGCCGCAGACGACGATACGACAGAGGAAGAGCACCTCCGTCTTCGCTTGTGGCCGTGGACATGGAACGGGCCAAATGGCTGCTCAAGGCGTACCTCCAAGTCCGCCTGGCAAGCTGGAGCAGTACTCGACCTATATTCAAGACACCAGGGGAAATGCTTAAGCTGTCTTCGGCAGAGCGTGCCTACCTGCGCGGTTTGAGGGACTGCGTCTGCGCACCCTCGCCTCTACCGTTCTGGACCATTGCCGCCAGAATGGGCAGGGCTAACGACCAGGTCGCCTTGGATGCATGGACTACTGGGATGGGATGGGTACGTGTTTTTGTTTTGGGTGCGCTTGGCTCTCGACTGACTCCAGTTCCGACAGTGGACAAACCCCCGTTGGACTCGCCCGTTTTTGTGCACTGTCTACAGGACAGCGAGACGTTGCAATTACCGAGTACAGTCTTACCCCCCCCCCCCCTAGACCATGCGCGCTGACCTCACGGGCCCTTGAAGCGGCACGACGGCCGAAATGAAAAAGGGGTCCATGCACTTGCTGCGATACAGTGCAATCAAGTCTCTCCTGGATCGAGGCAGGGTGGAGCTGCTCTGACTGTCTGGTCGAAGCCCCCGTTCTCAGCATGTCATTTCGGACGTGCCTCCTCGCATGCATCATGCTCCCTCTATGTATTGCATGCTACGATTCATCGGGTTGGGCTGCATCTGACAACATCGTTAAAAGTGCGAGTAGCAGGGAAGTGGTGAAAGGGCAGGCCAATTGCGATACCATGAGACGCCAGACCCACTCAGTGTATTTGGGTTAGGCCTTGACTTGCTTAGCAGAGCGTGCGGCCGCTTGCTGTGCCGCTTTGAGCTGGCGCCAGACCATCACTGCATGGGTAGGGCGACGCAGATTGGCTAGGAGGGTCAGGAGCATGCTGAACACGGCCAGGGCAATGGCTTGGTGGGCCGAGGCCAAGGGGATGGGGACCATGTAGATCAAGGTGGCAATGCCCAGCACCACTTGGGTCGCCGCGGCATGGGTGCTGCCCTTGGCCAGCTTGAGAATCTTGGGAGGCAAGTACAGCGGGCCACCGGGTAAGGTGGCTGTCGCTTTGGGCAACTCGCGTGCTAGTTTCTTGGTCTTGATCATCAGGCCAATGATGCAGGCAAACGTAGTGACAGCCAGGATCCGGTGCGCCAGCTGCACCGTCACAGGGTTCTGCGTCAGGTTGGCCCAGATCAGTTGACCCGTCGAGACAGGGGCGTGGGTGCCGTCAGGGCCGGGACGCTGGTAGCGCGTCACGTACCGTTCGTCCCACAGTTCCTTGGAGGGGGGAGTGAGACGCCAGTCGCCCATGGTGGGGAACTCATTGTAGACCAGGCCGCGTCCAGGCCGGCGACCATAGCACCCGAAACAATCGTCACGCACAGCAACGTCGCCACACCAGCGAGTACGCGTGTACTTTCTCACCAGCGGGTGGGCCAGCGCACGGGCATACAGCCGCGCCGCGGCCTCGCCCACCGGCTGACCCGGTTGTGCCGCAATTCCATTCGGAGACACATCCCAGCCACCAACCTTGCCCGAGCGATGGGCCAGTTTCCAGTCGCGCATGATCCCGAGCCCCGTGTAGAGCATGCCCGCGTACAGGGCAAAGGCGGCAGCCAGATGGGCCGTGAGCGGAATTGGCTAACACGAGGGTGCCAGTCTGCCACCTCGTTGGACGAGGGGGAGATGCCAGCCTGCTCTTGCGCCAAGCGCTCAGCAACAAGACTTCCCTTGGGAGGACCAGACCTGACTTGACCATAAACCAACCCAGCGCACCTTGGAATGCAATACCCGCGCGATCGCGTACAGCTTCCAACGCGTTCCAGGCCCAACCCAACCAGGCTTGGCAAGGAAGAAGGTGGCAGGGATGATGAAAGCGATTCCAATCACACGGCCGAGTACACGGTGGCCCCACTCCCAGAGGAAAATCGACTTGAAGTCCTCAAGGGTCATGTTCCGGTTCAGCCTGCGCCGAGTTAGCATTGCTTGTCACATGTTTTTCGGGGAGAGGAGGGGAGGTACTGACAAGTAAAACTCAGGAGACTGTTTGTACTTTTCCCATTCCTCTTCCCAGCCTGCTTGCCCTGTCGGCAGCTTCCACCCCATCACAGGGTTCCACTCAACGATCGACAGGCCTGACTCAGTCAGGCGGTAAGGCCGCCAACGATAACGATCCATATACCAGCAAGGCAAGGAAGAATAGCTGCTTGGCCACGGCGGGTTGGTGAGCGTGATAGGCTTCTCCCCCTCACCGACGAGGGGGAGGTGGGCTCCTGTTGCGAGGACGGGGACGAAGAAGCAGCGACAGAATCCGCGGACGAGGACGAAGACGAAACAATGAAGCGGAGGACGAGGCGATGCCGCGGCAAAGCGCCAGACGCGGAGCGGGCAAAGCAGGAGCCGAACGAGATAGTTGAGACCAGCGAAAAGCGAACACATGGGACAGGCGCACGCGGCGTGGAGCGCACTCCAACGCGCGGGGCTGCGAAGTGGAGAGCACGCGCCATGGCGGGCGTGCAGGGGCGAGGGCGTAGGAGTGTGCCCCGGATAGGGGCACACATCCCGACGCGCCGCAGCGCCGAGAGTAGGTCAGCCATCGACAACCAAGATTGAGTATAAGGGAAGATGGTGGGGGAAGATGTGGGGCAGCTGTTCGGCTTACCAATAGCCGCCTCTGCGGCGCTGGAAGTGGCACGATCTTCTTCCTGCCCACTCCGCTGGAGTCGGTGCGTGCGTCGGTGGGTCAGGCCGATCACCGGTCACCGGTCAGGCCGCCAGGCCCCCTCAGGCCATGTGCACTACCTTGAAATTTGGATCGTCCCTCCCGAGACGTTTATTCTAGGGGCCCATTAGTAACGGTCGTTATCGGCTACCTGTCGCCGACACCAACACTCCTTCACGACAAGTTCGCGTTACGGTACAGGCAGTGATTATCTCTCATTTGCAACCAGTGGGCTGCTCCGGGTAGATGAACCACAGCCGTCAAGACGTTACGATAAGAGGAGGGGGAGGGGAGGGGAGGGGAGTTGAAAATGATCGCATAAAGGTCGATGGAGTACGAGATACGGATGCGCAATAGCTACGCTGTGCGCAAAAATCAGAAGACTTCAGTTGTCCTGTATATACGCCAAACTAATCTTCTGCAAGGCGAGCCTTGTAGCCTGCCGCGGTGGCTTGCTTGGTCAAGTCTTCCGTGGCATAGTGGTCCGTGTCCGCGTAGAGCTCAAAGATACGGCGCAACCAGCCGGACCACGCGACACGGTGGGCAGGCAGCAGGTTCATAATAACAGGCAAGATGATCTGCTTAGAAAGGCCCGAGGCCACCGCAGCCGTCACAGCAGTAGCAACCTGCTCGGGGTAAAGGTTAGGTCCAAGGAAGGTGAACTGGTGGTCCGCCAGTGCCGCTCCCAACGCCGTCTTGACCTTCGTAGGGCAGACAACCGTGGTGCGGATGCGATCGGCATGAGCATACCGCGTCCGCAACTCTCCCGTCAACGCCTCGTGGAACGCCAGGGCAGCCGACTTGGACGCGCGTACGAACTCATGTGGGGCAGCGACATGTAAGATGCGACGAAGCAATCGTCACAACGTGCCCATGGTTCTCCTTGAGCATGGCGGGTAGGAACTGCTGCACCGTCACCCAGTGCGACAGAGCATTGACACTAAACTCGCGCAGAATTTGCTCTTGCGTCTTGTCGAGGATCAACCCAGGCATAAAGATACCAGCATTGTTGACTGACAGTGTTAGCCGTCTGCTCGCAGAAGAGAGGGGGGGGGAAAAAGACTTACTCAAGACGCTCGGGTCACGCCCAAATCGGGCGCGGATTTGTCTGCAGCGGCAGCCACAGCAGCTTTGTTGGTGATATCCGTTTTGACGTACAGGATGTCGGGGTGGCTCCCACTGGCGGGTTTGTATGTGGGAGCACCCATGTCGAGCACCGCAATCTTAGCTCCGTAAGCCTGGGAGAAGCGCTCGACCATGGCCTTGCCAATACCGGAGGAACCACCAGTGATGACAATCACGTCACGCTTGAAGTCGATGGGATCGGGGTTAAATCGACCCAAGTTTTTCACATAGCGGGTGGCCAGGCGATGGAGGCGCAAGAGGATCAAACCCGCATACAGTGTCTTTGCCCACTTGGGGATGGCGCTGTTAAGCTTGCGTACGAAGACGGTAAGCTGGATGAGGTTGAATGCATGAGTGCTCTGCTCGAACAGCTCGCCAGGAGCCAAGTTGAGCATGGGGCGCCGCGCCTTGCCGGTCTTGATGGCCCAGGCAGCGGCCAGGATAGGCAGCCAGGTGAGCGCCGAGGGCTGGAGCACCGTGCGTTCCAACGCGTTGGTAATCGTGTCAAGGGTGAACACGGGCGGGCGGTTGGTGGCCATGGTGGGTGAGAGAACTGTGGGCGAGGGTGTGGGTGTGGGCTGGGGCTGGGGGGAGGTGGTGGTGCACGGCAGGAAGGAAGGAGAGGATGGGCGGGGCAGGTTGGCTCGTGCGAATGCCGGACGCTGTGTTAAAAAGAGACCAGGCGCGCGGCAATCACCCATGCTCGATCATCGATGTCAGTACTCAGTGTGGGGGCGGTGGTGCGCGTCAAGCGTCAATTCCATAGAAGCTCACTAGTCACTTCATGAAAGCTCAAGGTGGGGTAAAGGCGCCTGTGCGTTGTGCCGGGGTCTGCGTCCGCCCCAGCGAGCCTGGGCGCATGAGGGGAGTCCAGTGCGGGTGAGGACGCTCGTACAAGACGGCTCTTGTGCCGGTTTTCGATTATCGACACTATCGCTGAGCGATCAGGCTGACCTGCTTGCCCCAAAATTGAGTGGGGACGAGGGTGTGGGTGGGTGGGAGCAGCCTGGCCGCTCCCTTCCCTATGTCTAACCTCCCACAGACTGAGAGGAAGAGCAAAGCGTCCGCCTTGGTGCTTGAAGCTTGTCAAGCGCTCAGGCTGAGCAGCCCCCGACTCAAACAGGACCTAGTCGCTCAGCCACAGCGGGCAACCTGGCGCAGCTGTCAACTTGAACGTTAAACCCATTGAAGGAAGTGTGTGAATCGGCCTGGCCGGTCTGCTCTTCGGCGCTGCTCGGCCATAGTCCAAGGGACATCAGCTCATCCTGTTCAGGAGGCATAGCGCTGGCTCAGCCGCCCCATGACAGGGCGCCAGCGTTGCGCGTGAAAAGGGCACGGCACCCGTGGTTGCCCCATCAGAACATTGAATCCCCTTGGCCCATAGCGGCCACAGAAGCAGGTGGCTAGTGGGACCTGGGG
The DNA here is from genome assembly GCA_003971905.1 of Moniliella sp. 'wahieum'. Lineage (NCBI taxonomy): Eukaryota > Fungi > Basidiomycota > Moniliellomycetes > Moniliellales > Moniliellaceae > Moniliella > Moniliella sp. 'wahieum'. The sequence continues at coordinate 58,472 of RSEE01000023.1, forward strand.
CCATTTATAAACACGATGTCAAGGATTGGCCTTTCCGAACTTGTACGATTTTGGCGGCTGGTAGCCACCAACCATCGATGATCATCAATCATCGCTCCTTCGATCGGCCCTACTTGCTGACCTAACCATCGATGAAGGAAGGAGTATCGATCATCGATCATTGAGCAGCAACACGTCATGCATATATATTGCGGTGTGGGATGCGTGACGCGTGACATCTGGCATGCTGACATGCATGTGATACAGCATCATGCATCATGCATCATCGATTATCCTCTGCTTGGGCCTTTGCCTGCACCCACAAGGCGTTTATAGCAAGCCGAATGGATTCGTACGAACACTTTCATCGCACTCCATCTCGTACAGCAGTCATCATACCGCCCTCTACGTTGGCCACGCCAAAGGGGCCATAGCACTTGACGCTGGTGCGTTCGCAAGCGTGCATGTATGCAACAGAATGATGTATCGATCATTAGGGAGGGCCAGCCGAGCCGACCAGAAGAGAGGAACGGCAGCGCGCTTCTTCCAATCCATGCTACTCGACAGTGGTCTTTTGAGCCATCGTAATCTTGTCCCCGAGGCTGAGGGCAATGCCCTGGGTCTTGGAGCGGATACGCACATGGCCTTGGATGTGTCCATTGTCCAGCTGCTCCATGCTGACGTTGGCCAGCGCATCTTCCCCGAACAACGAGCGGGCATACAGGTTGGCCGACAAGGAAACCACAGTCGCCTGCCAGCGAAGCCTCGGGAGTGAGGCAGGCCATGTTGGTGGAGCGCATTACATGTTCCAAGTACTGCCGCAAAGAAGGGATGACCGTGTTGACGTTCACCTTGTTTTCCCACTCAAACTCGGTCCACATCGACCGGAACTGGGTCTCGTCGCAGTACGAGGGCTTGATGTAGTCGAGAATGTCAATGTGAATGTCGTTCATCACCACCAGCCCTCCTTCAGGTGGCGCTGCCGCTTTGGCCCCTCGGCGCGAAGACGGCGCGACAACGGGTGCAGACGACATAGGTGATGTTGCCAAAGATCACACCCGTTTCCGTAGAAGCGACCTTGATAGCAGCCTTGATAGACTGGTAGTTATAAGGGCCAATGGTGTAGGTTCCCGGCCGTCCACCAGCGAGAGGTCGCCCAGCGTGGCAAATTCAATCGTGAGATTTTGGAGAGTGTCCTGCGTCTGATTGACAACGAGTACATCGAGAAGAATGTCAAATTGATGAACTTGAACATAGGCCTCCGCGTAAACCGCGTCCGAGAATCCGGTCAGCTGAACCACCCGCTGCAGTTTAGAGATAAAGTCGTCCTTGCCTCCCTCGGCGGCCCCTGTCGCGGCACCCAGCTCCTTCTCCAAATCGTCCACATCAAAGTCCTCCGCACCCTTGCGCGCAAACTGACGGAACTGGATCAAGTCCTCAGGCTGGGTCTTGGTTTCCTTGATCGCATTTGCCTTGTTTCAGCCTCGGCCTTCTTGGCCACTTGTGTTCTTCCATCCTGGCAAACGCACTCTTAGTTTCGTCGAGGAAACCTCTTCCACATCTGCATCTTCCGCCCGCCCTTGAGGGGAGGAAGCATTGGCCGGCAACGAAGCCAGCGTCTGGATGCACGTCATGATACGCTCGCACTGTCCTCGTCAATTGGGGCTGCTGCCAAAGACGACTGTCCTACCCGCAGAACCGAGGTCATAATCAGCATAGCCTCCGCCCGCAATGCGTTGAGCTCGTCTCATCCGCAAAGATCTGCGCATGCCGTAGGACCAGCTTGACCAGAGTAGAGGCCAATACAGTGGCCGTATAATAGTCTCCCACAGAATCAACGCGCGAAGAGGCGGTTTGGACGAAGCGCGGCCTTCGAGCGGGTGACCGCGGCATCAAACGCCGTCTCGGTAGCATAGGTGCCATCGGCACGGACCTTGGGTGCACTAGGCTGAGCTGAGCGGGTGTCACAAGAGCGTCGTTTGGTGGTGTCTCCTCCCCATGCAGAGCCCGCTCCTCCGCGGCCAGAATAGGGATCTCCCCCAACACTTTGCGAATCCGCTCAAGCGAAGCCAAGACGTCCGCCTGTTCTGTCGCATACTCACCCACAATCCACAGTGCACCGCGGAAGACCTTGCCCGACTTGATTTGGTCAAATGTGGCAAGAAGCTTGCTGAGGATCGACGAGCGCAAGTCCGGGAACCGTTCCACCACTTCTCGCACAAACGCAATCACATCCACCGCCGTCGAGTTGGAGTTGTCACCCAAATAATCGATCAGGACATGGACCACGTTCGATGCCACCTCGCTAAACTTGATAGCGCATTGGTGAATGCTCTGGATGAGCAGTTGCTTGTTCTCTGCCGCCGCCCGGTCCGCCGCCGCCGCATTCGCCGCGCTCGTTGACTTGGCCAACTCCTTTTGCAAGAAGAGGACCACCTCCTCCACGTTGCGTGAACTGACCATATCCAACGCAATGCGTAGCGCTTTGCGCCTGACGTCCATATCGGTACTGTTCAGCACCCGCAGCAAGTCCATCACCAACGGGTCAATAACGTGGCCATGCCGCTTACGCAGCGCGTCCAGTCGGTCTAGGACGATCAGCTTAACGTTGTTATCACTCTCCTTTACCACGAGCTCAATCAACGCGCTGGCCGTTGCCTTGATCGCTGCCGCCGTCTGGGTGAGTGCAGCCAACGTCGTCGCAGCCTCATACTTGACTGCATGGCTCGGTGCCTCGAGAAGCTCAGAGATGATGCGCACAAAGGCGGTCTGCAAGTGGGTTAGTCGTTTGGGGGTCATAGGGCGATAAGAGGAAAGAAACGTGCCTTATGTTTGCCCCCGCTGAGCTTGATCTCTGTGCGAATAAACTCAATGACAGCGAGCTGGATGCCCTCGTCCTGCTGGCTGATCTGGTCGCCGAGGGGGAGGACGTAATTGAGCGCCTTTTCAGGCGCCACATGGGCGAGAAAGATGAGTGCGTTCCGCTTGCACGCATTGTCTGACTCGGCGGCAAGGAAGGACTCGATCAGCTCGGGGGCATCAGGGATCAGGTGGCTCGTTGAAGGTGCAGTGTAGATGGAGTAGATACAGAACACAGCGTTCTTGCGCACGTAAGAGTAGCGATGGTCGAGGCAGGCCTGGATGGAGGGCACAAGGGGCTCCAACAGTTCTGCCTCGCGAATCTTTTCAATAAAACGGAGGGTGCTGCCGCGAATGTACTCGTTGGGATGCTGAAGGTCGTTGCGGATGTAGTTGCAGACAAGAATCATCCTGACGCAGTTTGCCCTGTTCGTCGGTCTTAGGACACACCTCCCAGTAAAAGTGCAGCATCTTTTTGAGCGCCTTATTTTTGCTGGGCAGCACATATTGGATGATGGGCATGAGCAGCGTCGGGTGCGGACGACCATTGAGAGTGGAAGTGATGATGGCGCGCAGGGCCTCCAGCTTGACCTCATCGTCGTTCTTGGTGAGCAGCTTGCGCAGGTCGTTGGACGACAGGTTGGTCAGTAGGTCCACGCCGTCAGACGGCGCGACGACGGTGTAGGCTGCCGCCTCGGAGGTAGCCATCGTGCACGCAAAGCAGGGTGATGGTGCAGACGAGCACCGCGCCGGCGACACGACCAGCTGGCCCCACGAAGAGTGGAGCGCGCCCTGCATGGGTGCCTCGCAGCAGGGCGCATGGCGCCAGTGTCCAGCCGCCGTTGCCTCCCGATGCTCCACGTGTGCAGGGCGGCTGAGGTAAGCAGCGTCCCAGTGGTCCGCATTCAATATTCATCGCTCCTCGCCCGGCGGCAAATACTGAAAACAAAGTCAGCCTGTCCAGCGGACATCCCACCCACCACCACCACCACCATCTCCTCCCCCAGCCCAGTCCAGCACCGCCATGGCCGAGGCTCAGGAGCACGCACTGCGTGAACGCCTTCTGCGCCAAAAACTGCACTCCCAGCGCGCCAACTCAGATGCAGGCGCCCCCCTTCCGCCCCTGCCTCCGCCTCTCCCAGCAGCCCAACAGTCTTCTCGGCCGTCTGGCGGCGGCCCCCGCCGAAACGCAACAACCGACCAACCGGGCAGACGGCCTTGCCAGCCGTCTTGCTCCCGCTACCTCTGAAGCGTCAGCGCCCGCAGCTCCCTCGCTCCTTACCCGCCTCGGTGGCGGAACGCCTGCCAAACAACCTGGCTCGCCCCCCCGGAGCGCGACCAAGCTGCTCGTCAGGATGATATGATCCCACTCAACAACAGCCCTCCTTCCTCTCCCCCCTCGCGTCCATCTTGGGTCGTGTTCCGCGCCCGCATGCGGATGAGGAGCGCCGCAGCCCACCCCTCCACCTCCCCACCCTGGACCTCCCCCTCGACGTTGGGGGGATGAACGCCAGGAACGAGGGGACGAGCGCCCTTGGGGGGCGCATCCTGATCGCCGGGAACGAGAGGACGAGCGCCCTTGGGGGCGCATCCTGATCGCCGGGAACGAGGGGACGAGCGCCGTTGGGGGGCACATCCTGATCGCCAGAGCGAGAGGACACACGGGGTAGAGGTTGGGGCAACGGGCCTGGGGGACGCTACTTCCCCGACGACGCACCCGCTGGTACTCGTGGTGGGGGATGGGGAGATCGGGCTCAGGGTGTCCGTCGCTCTTACCGATGCTGCTGGTGGGGGGTTCCTTGAGCACCGGCGGCAAGAGCGCGAGCGTCGGACGGATGTGACGGTGTGGGCCAAACCCCCGTCTTCGCCTTATGTCGACAGCGAGGAAGAGCGGAGCGTCGTCGGGCGGAGCGCAAGGAGCGGAAACGGCGGGAACATCGTGACCACCGTGACCATCGCAAGCACGGGGACCATCGCGAGCACCGACGTTCCACACATGAAAGGAAACGGAGAGGGAAAGGGAAAGGGAAAACGATCCTCTCGCCACCACTCTCGTCACGCCACTCAGCTCATCGCCACCACTCTGACAGTCACCGTTCGGATGGCCATCGTACTTCCCGTCATCGGCACGACGAGCATCGTTCGCGCTCCAAGCGGCACGAATCGGATTCCGAAGAACAGGAACGCAGCAGCAAGCGGCCACGTCGCTCCGTCTCTGTCGAAGAAAAGGCAAAGCAAAGCGTTCGGACGAATCGGATGAGGAAGTAGGTCCCCAGCTACCCAAAACGGTGGAAGGAAAACCACTGGACCCCCGCGCATATGGCTCCGCTCTCCTTGCAGGCGAAGGAAGTGCCATGGCTGCGTTTGTCACGGAGGGGCAGCGTATTCCGCGCCGTGGTGAGATTGGGTTGTCATCCGAACAGATTGAATCATTTGAAAAGGCCGGCTTTGTCATGTCCGGCTCCCGGCACCAGAGGATGAACGCGGTACGAATGCGGAAGGAGAACCAGGTCATCTCGGCGGAGGAGAAACGGACGCTACTAAAGCAACAACGGGAGGAAAAGCTCAAGAAGGAACAAGAGATCGTCTCCCAGTTCCGTGAGATGGTGGATACCCTCCAGCCGCCGGGAAGGTAATCAGATATGTATGGTTTCCTTGCATCTCAAACACCAGGAGTGTATCATAGAGGAACGCAAGTACCGCTCTAACAGGCAGGCGTCTTCGCGTAGGATGATCTCGGTATCGGCGCTCAACACTCAAACCGCAAGCGAGATATATACAACTAGGAAAGACTGAAGGGTGTGTATGGGCAGAGCAGTGTAGTAGCCAGTTTATTTGGTTCACACTGCAAGTACTGGATACCCAACCGACCAGAGACACGACGGCATTCAAGATCTGAAGTTTGCCTGCGTTGCTCAAATGCTACTCATACGCCATACTGCCTCCTTCCCCGGTAATGCCGATAATGCATGTCCTAATAGACTGAGAGATCGCATTTGGGGTAAGCTGTTGGCAGGCCCCCATTTTGGTGTTGCTGCGCCGAACTCCGCGAGACCGTGTGTTAAGAGGATAGTACGAAAAAAAGTGTCCGGGGAAGGTTCATGAAAGGGTCCATGTGTATGCATCATGCGTACTAGACCTCTACTAGGTAAAGGCCAGCGCACCGGGAAGGTGAGGGGGGTCGGCGCATTAGGAGGGAAGAAGGGCAACAGCATTAGCTCTGCTCTAAACCCGCCAGACTGGGGGTAGGTAATACACGACTGACTCGGGCCGAGGGCGGATTTTGCTTACCCCGTTGGGACCTCCAACGGGCCAGAGGGGACAAACTTTTGTTCTTCCAGGGTGGGTGCCGTAAAAGGAGCAGAGGGAAAGGTCGTGGTGGATGTGGTACGGGCATGGCCGTGCACGGAACTCAGGGCGCGAGCCAGGGCGTGTGCCTCGTCCGCTTCCTTGGGAAGGGGAGCGGTGGCTTGTCTGCGCGGTGCCCGAATCGGAGGAGCGCCCAAGGTGGGGGTTGCGTTCCAGGAAGAGAGGTAAGTCCCCATTGACCCCCAGGCAGCCCGAGCAGCAGAAAGAGGGGTACCTGTACCGTCCAGGGGAGTATTCGCGGAATTACCTTGACTTGAGGAGAGAGGGGGAGGCAGGGTGTCGTTAGGGGTGTTGGAGGGAATGGGCGGCGACGCTTGCCCTAAGGCGGACGCGAACCATCGCAGCCCGGCTGTGCTCGCTGTGGCGATACCTTTGCCGAGGGCAGACGCGCGTGAATCGTCCATGTGGCTGCTAGGCGAGCAGAGACCCCCTCGAGCATGGTTAGGCGGGCTTCGAACGGATGTCCGATAGGCCCTTGTGAATCTGGAGCCGACGTCCGCCAAAGGCGGTAGGCAGGTGTAGTTTGCAATGCACGGGTGAAAGGTTTGCCAAAGTGAGTCATGGCGACGGCAACGTTCGGGTCCCTCTCCTCTCGTCCCAGACCTACGGCGGAGGGAGTGCGAGAGAATGAAGGCCTGAGTGAGTCATGCAGCGAGACCGATGAGGACAAGGGGGTATTGGGCATCGTGGCAGGTAACTTCTTGTCCTGCTGCTCCACTCGCTCTGCTGAGCTACCGAGTGGAGCAAGCGCGTAATGTACCCTTGGAATTGAGCGCGAAGCCAGTCGTCCGAACCACGGTAAGATAGAGTTGCCGCTCTTTGGGGGTTACTTTCGTCCCATGTCTCAAGGAGGGCAGGGATAATCTCCTCATCCATCCAGCGCTTGTCGGCCGCTGCAGTAAGTTGGAGCGCCCCTTGAAGCTCACTCAATGTCAAAGCGGAATCGGGAGGGGGGTTGCGGAGCTTGTTCCCCAGTAAGGAGGGTTGGTAGTCTTTCTCGTTGGCTTGCGAGCCAGTGGAGGGACAGGGACAGGTGATCTAGCCCGTGCCAGGTGGGTGCAGCTTCGTGGGAGCTTACTCCCTTTGAAGAGGAGGGAATGGTGGATCCGACTGTTCCTTTGATGGGCTGGGAGGGTCTACACTGTGATCGTCTTGGTCTCGAGATCGACCAAGACATCCATTTGAGCTTCCTGCTGGCTCAGTAGGACCGAGTTGCTGGTCCCCACTAGCCAGGAGTGGGCTCGAAGCAGGCCAATTTGTTGGAGAGGAGGTAAGGGTGGAAAACGCATTTCCACTAAAGAGCGGCAAGGTACCGGGTGGTATGTGTTGAGGGAGGGTAGCGCCTGTGCACAATCATCCAGATGCGCCAACAGGCCTGGAACAAGCAAAACAAGGTCGTACTGCATCCCACACAAGGCTTCAATCGGATATCCAAAGACCATGACCCGCCGTTGAAGGAGCAGTAACTTGAGAAGCACAAGAAGGTTTGCCCGCCAATCATATACCAACTGCCGTAGGTTGGTACCCATACTCAATGTAGCATCGAGTGAGAGCAATGATAGGCTTGTCCGCATCTCCTTGAGGGTCTTCATCATCCCCCGAGGGGATGTCAACCCTAGACCCACCAGCCCAGCATCCCCCTGGACACGAGCACGCGCATCAATAACGGATTGGCGTAGGCTGGCCCGCAATCCGTCCTCGAGGGGTAGCAAATCGGTCAGAAGGTGCGGTCGTTGAGATCGCCTTGCGCCAAATAGACCCTCGTGACAATGGCGAGCTTTTGCTTGACAGGAGCAAAGACGGGGGCGGAAGTGAGACAACGACTGCCTTCTGACCGTAGCGCGGGTCATGCTGGCGTCGCGTACGGCCAGTTTGGATACATTCACCTGGCGGTTGCAGGCCAGCCCGTACACGGTGCCCCGACTGCGAGTGAGAGGGGCAGCGAGGTGGAAGAGACAGAGGCCCTCGTCGGATTGGTGGCTGCCATCGGGCAAGGCATAGAACGGCACCTGGTTCATCAGCTCGGCATCTTCCTGGAGCGAGGCAGGGTAGGCCCACTCCACCTGGGGCCTACTTGATGGTGAAAGTTGACGACGGCCACGCCGAGCACAAGAGGCTCTGTGCTGGCCGCAGCGTGGTGGGGCGCATGTGCGTGCCGAGGCAAGGGCGGGGCAGGCATGGCGGGGCGGCAAGAGACGGGGCCGCCAGACGTCGGCGGCGGAGAGCAGAAGGGCGAAGGCGATGGGGAGGGCGGAGGGCGGTCGCTGGGGCGCTTGAGCTTGAAGGCTGCGTGCGGCGCACCGGTGTGGGCCGCTCGCGCGCTCAGAGCAGCGGCACAAATTGGCAACACCCGGCCTTCGTCGCATCTCAGACGGTGATCGGAGCCTCTCCCAACACGCGCCCGCCCGCCCCTGCCGGCCCGCCACCAGCGCCCCACGTGGCCACTGCCGTGGTGCGGCTCCGGCACTCACCGGTGTTGCTCACCGGTCAGCCGACGCCCCCCGTGTCGCATGTCACATGTCACATGTCACATGTCCATGCCCCTAGTTACTAGTCCAGTCACGCGTCACGCAGTCATGCGTCATAGTCACGCTGGGCGGACGCCGCTGTACGCCGATTGAAATGTGCACGTTCCATCGCCATCCTGTATTCCGCCCCCCCCCGCGCCCATCCCACCACTTCCGCCTCATGCCGGCCCGCAGTGCCCCGCCGCCACCACCTTGCGCCTCTGCCATGGCGTCCGGCACACTCCAAGGCGCCGCGCTCGTGGAGCAGGCCACCTCGTCTCCCACCCAGTTTGGCTTTGGCGAGTTGGTTGCAGAGCCTCTGTCCGCACCCTCGCGCCCGCCCCGCCTGGCACCCCCGACGCCCGTGCTTACCAGCTTGCCGCCTCTTTGCCTGCGGCACTGGACCGATTACGCTGCCTCCCCCGAGGCCTTCTCCTTGACTCCTGTGCAGGAACACAAGCTCAAGCTTCTCTCTCTCATCTCCCTCGTTGCTTCGCAGCTGGAATTGCGATATGCCGAGCCCAGGGTGCTCACTGCCTTGGGCTGTACCGACGCTCGCGGCGCCGAGGCGCTTATCGCCGATGCGATCGCCACCGGGATCCTGACAGGGCACATTGACGAGCCAAGTAAAGTGTTGTACATCGCCTTCGTCTCACCTCCCGAGATCTGTCCACAACTCCATCCAGCAACACACCCGACCTGGCAACACTTGCCACCAAGCTGGACGCATGGGTGCAGACCATCAAACGGGCCAAGCGGCGGTGGCAGCACAAATGCAGCAGATCCGACAAGAGCCGGATGAGAAAATGGCCACCCGCCTTGCGCACGAGGAGCTTATCGCTTCGCGTATGCCTCTTGCCCTGTGGAGAGCTGCCAACAACCCCACGTCCCAGAGCGAACAGCGGGTGTGGACCGAATCTGGCGAGCGCGGCCCACTCGGGGGTCGTCACCGTGGATAATGGGCAAGAACCGAGCCAAACCCAAGCCGGCGTATGTCTGGGTCTATCTTGCGTTGCGACCGAAGGGTCCCTATCGGGAGGCTGACTCTTTCATATTTGGCTCGTACAGGAATCGACCGGTGGTACCAAAGGGAGGGCCTCGGATCAAGCGCTCCCGCCAGGGCCATGGGCCCGTGTCAGCCCCTGACTATGATGAGGACGATGTGGTGATGGAGGAATAAGTCCCTTTTCTTGCATTATAGCGAAGCTTTATGTCACAGACCTTCTCACGAGGTCTCGCGGCAATCCCCCAGCAATTCTAGCCGTCCGTCACCATTGGTGAGCATTGTATACTTACATTTTTCATTATCTTAACGATGTGAGCTTTGTATCTACCTCGAGATGTTCCCCCACGTCAAGCTGGAAGAGCTGGCCGGAACGAATAAAACGCGAGAGCAGCCTCAAGCCCCGATAGCTGATAGCTGAGAGGAGATCTGAGAGAGATGAGATTTGATGGAATCGATGATTTCAGACGATCAGTGATTGATGAACTGAGGTGTGGGTGTTATGTCAGCATCTGACTTTCGTTCGTCACGCGTCAGTGTTTCTTCAAGGACTGCTGCTACTCCCACCAACTCAGCTCTGACCTGGACTGCCGGGCTGGCTGGCCAGTGTAGTGTGCTCTTTGTACGGTGGTTGAGCAGCCAATGTCCTTGACCCAAAACCTTGGCGTCACCCCACCGTGTCGACGGCACCACCGACCGACGCTGAGAAGAAATTGACCGAGGAGCTGGTTACTGAGTTGCACAGGCAGGGCGTCTTTGAGTCGCCTGCTGAAAGCCAATTGAGGCAAGAGGCTCGATAAGCTCGATGCACTACTCAAGGAGTTCGTTTACCAAGCCTCCCTCAACCAAGGATTCCCCGAAAAGCTTGCCCGATCCGCAGGCGCAAAAGTCTTCGTCTTTGGCTCGTACAGCCTCGGTGTCCATGGCCCAGGAAGCGACATTGACGTACTCTGTGTCGTGCCCAAGCATATCCATCGCGACGATTTTTTCCATCTATTTGTGACCTCTTGCGTGCACATCCAGAGGCAACCAATATCACCCCAGTGCCAAGCGCATATGTTCCAGTTATCAATGCCAAGTTCTCGGGTATCAAGATCGACTTGGTATTTGCCGCTCTCGCCTTCCCCACCATCAAGGACAACCTAGTCCTCTCCAACCCTAGCGTTCTCAAATTCATCGACCCTCCAAGCGTACGTGCCCTGGGGGGAACGCGAGTGACAGATGAAATCCTTCGTCTGGTACCCAACGTGTCCACTTCCGCACCGCTCTTCGAGCCATCAAGCTCTGGGCTCAACGTAAGGGGGTCTACTCCAACATTGTTGGCTTCCTTGGAGGCGTGGCATGGGCCATGCTAACTGCCCGGATATGTCAACTGTACCCAAACGGAACGGCTTCAACGGTCGTCAGTCAGTTCTTTGTCACGTACAAACAATGGGACTGGCCGCAACCTGTCTTGCTGAAGCCGATCGAGACGGGTCCGTTGGCGATGCCCGTTTGGAATCCTGAGGTATGCTCGCCATCTTGTTCGTGCTGTGCTTGTGTGGTCCGACTAACCCTCCCCTAGCGCAACAAAAACGACCGCGAACACCGAATGCCAATCATCACACCGGCTTACCCGTCCATGTGCGCCACGCACAACGTCTCCCTCTCGACCCAGGTGCTGATGACAAAAGCTTTTGAAGAAGCTGATGAGACGTGCCGCAGCATCACTTGGAACGGCAACATGGGCTGATTTGTTCGGCAAGGGCGACTTCTTTTACCGCTACACCTACTATCTCCTCGTCATTGCATCGAGTGATTCACCCTCCGCCCATCACATCTGGCGCGGGCGCGTCGAGAGCCAGCTGAGGAAACTCATATCCAAACTGGAGGCAAGAAATAATGTTCTTCTTGCGGACCCATTTCCCGAACGGTTCGATCGTGTATACAAGGTGGAACCAAGAAGAACGTGGAGAAGTGGTCGTGGGCCGAGTACCACCTAAGGTCGCCGCACTGGCCAACTCGGACCTCGCCGTCGGTGAAGAGACGGTCTGCACAACCATATTTTGCATCGGTTTGGCTGTCGTTCCCGCCCGGGGGAGAAAATGCTGGACTTCACCCAACTGAGTAAAGCTTGGATCGGTGGAGTGAAGCAGTGGAAAGACTACAACGACACATCAATGGGCGTCATGCTTAAATTGGTCAAACAGTGCGCCTCCATCCTAGCTGCTTTTGGCTATAGTAGACTAACATCCTAGCAGTGATCAGCTCCCTCTTTACATGTTCGAAGACAAAAGCTCTACCCCTCATGACAAGCATGACAAGCGGGAGGATGAAGAGGAGGGGCCTGTTCGTAAGAAAGTCAAGACGGATGATCTCTCACCACTGTACGATCCCTCGTATTGACCTTCCTCAATATGTATTCTATTAGCCCACCATGTTGGCAAAAGCGTCATATTATAGTAACCTTCTCCTTAATAGCCCTCGTCCTTCTTACCACCAACGCCTATTCTCGCCTGCGATTGATCGTCTACGCTACTCTGTCCTATACGCTTCAGCATGCATTGCATGCAGGAGTCCCCATAACCGGGCGGATCAGGATCGCTACGCTCTCCCACAGTGTATAGGGCCAGCGATCCTTGGCTCGAATCCCATTACTTGGCTTCGACAGCGTTCAGCCATTGGCAGATCCACAACTGTGCCTTGGATCTGGGAGCGACTCTATTTCCTGAGGCAGTTGTCCCTACTATCTACACTGGAGACCCATGGCCCACACTCTACCTATTAATAGCCCCAGTGGTATCTCGTCCTCCCCTTCCAAAAGTCTCGCTTCAACTTGTCTCGCCAGCCCGCAATATGTCACACTGACTACGTTGCTGTGTTCTAACTTTAATCATTCAACACGATCGCTCTCTGGCTCAGTGATCACTGGAGCGGGTGTCGCTAAGCAAACTACCAGCCAAACACGACTTGACCAAAATGAAGCTGAAGGATCAGGGCGGGCGAGATGAATCAGCGGTAACACGCAGCCGGTCAGCGGCAGAAGCGAGCTAGACACTGTCCCAGTGCTGGTATCAAATGTGCGAGCAACCTGCTGAGTCCGCACTGGGCCAGAGTTCCGCTAGATGATGCCCCGCCCATCCCTTCCATGTCAGCATCAGACCAGTGTGCGTAGTCCTGTTGGCCATTTTCGTATACCCACGTAGGTATAGCCTCCCACCCCCCACCACCACCACCTCAATGCCCCCACCATGACTGACTCGGACCTGGTGCTTGGACCCGATGCCGCTGATGGTGTCGTCACCACTCTGCAGCAGCGCTTCCGCGCCGACCAACCGTACTCACGCCTGGGCGCCACCACCCTGGTCAGCGCAACCCGCTCGCATCTTGGCCAACCTCAACGACGCATCGGCCGAGACATACCGCACCCACACCTATGAAAATGCCAATTGGGAGAGGGATGGTCGCGACCCAGCCGACATCCTTCCCCCGCACCCGTATGAACTAGCTGCGCGCGTGTACCACGCAATGCGTCGCAAGCGCCAGTCCCAAGCTTTGCTCTACACGTGCGTATATCTCTCTTTTCATGCCTTGTTCACGTATTATAGGACTCTATTAACTCTTAAACTTGATATAACAGTGGTATAAGTGATTCGGGCAAATCGTTTCTCTCCAAACTGGTCCAGAACCAACTGCTGCGCCTTGCACCCACCTCTCGCCCTGGGAAAGTCCTGGCGGAAAACCTGCAACACGCAGACAGATTCTTACAGCCTTCGGCCATGCCAAGACGAAGGAACGAACGCGTCACGCTTTAGCCGGTATACCGAACTGCACTATGACACGGCTGGAAACACAACTGGAGCACGTATCTTCACATTTGGCCTCGACAGGTCTCGGGTAATTAGCTTGCCTCGTGAGGACGTACGTTTCATGTGTTTTACCAGCTCGTCTCAGGAGCCACCCATGAAGAGAGGGACATGCTTCATTTGGACGACACCATCTCCTACCAGCTTTTTAACTCATCTCGGTGCTATCGGTACGTCTCCCATTTGAATTATCGGAAAAGGCCGCATATGCTAACTTTTCTGTGTTCTCTCACAGTCTCCCGGGTGGTCCATACAGTGATGACTCCCTTATGATGGACTCACTCCGTGTAGCCATGTTTGACATTGGATTCAAGCCCAAACATATTGTCTCCATATTCTCCGTCTTGTCTGCCATTTGGCACTGGGGAACATTGAATTCGGAGACCATAATGGCTTCGACGCGACCTTTGAGGCGGCCCATGTGCTTAATCCAGACACACTGGCCAACGCTGCGGACCTCCTTGGGGTAGAAAAGAAGGTCTGGCCCAAACCCTCACCACCCGTACTCGATGTATCAAGAAAGAAGTCATCACTTCTCTAATGAACGCAAGCGGTTCATCAAGCAACGCGACACCTTGACGCGCGACGTGTATGCCACCCTGTTTGCTTTCATTGTCGAGACGGTCAACCACAAAATTGCTCCTCCTAAAACGGTGGACACTTCAACGGTTATTGCATCCCTCGACCTTCCGGGATTTGCCTCAAACGAGGGACACTCCCTCTTCGAGTACTTCCCCCTTGGCTTTGAAGACCTTTGCAACAACCTTTTATCCGAGATGCTGTTCAATTGGTTAACTACTCGTGAGTTTGAAGATTCAGCCAACCCCTCCCCCGGGAAATGGTAGACGACGACGTCATTCTACCTCAAGTCATTCCTTCGGACAATGGTGCGGTTGTAGAACTCCTCCGAGGAACAGTGGTGGGCAAATCGGCGGACTACCGTCCGTCGGGGCTGCTTGGTGTCCTTGACCGTGCCGGCGCCAAAATCCGCATGGGCAAGTTGAATGAGGAGGATGATTCTTCCCTCTCGGCTGATTTGGATACGTTTGCCTATCACACCTCGTACATCTCAACACAGGCCATATATGCATCTTCAAGCAAGCGGAACCAGTTCGGGGTGCGGCACTACCAAAACCCCTGTGTACTCTGTCGACCATTTTCTGGCCTCCGACACGGCTTCGTTTGACGCGGGCCTTGTATCCCTCCTCCGCCATTCCAGCAACCCCTTCATTGCCCGTTTGTTTTCCCGCCCGAGTCTCGCGATTGAGACCCACCCCTTGGATGATTCGGTCATTGTCGGAGCTCAGGTTAGTGCCCGGCCACTGCGGCCCATTACGTCGTTAGGCAACCAGCGTACCCGTATGGGCGATGAAAAGGTCGAGTCATATCTCAGCTCTGATAAGATATACGGCGTATCTCGGCAGCTCGATGCTACCCTGGTGAAATCATTGATGCCATCGAGGCGGCAGGCACAGTTTGGTCCGTCCTCTGTCTCCGAGCCAACGAGTTATCCAACCCAACGCATTCGACTCTACGTTGGTTCGGTCTCAGGTTGCCTCACTGAACATCCCCGAACTGATTGTGCGGAAGCAAGTGGAGTACTTTGCGGGCTTCCAACTGCACGAATTTTGCCGTCGCTATGGCAACTTTGTTGCACCAATTGCAGCTGCTGCTGGTGCTGATAATGCCCGTGGAGAAATACAGGCCTTGGCCATCGCCAACGCTTGGCAACATGGCCTGATTACACGCTGGGTAAGAGCCAAGTATGGCTCTCGTATGCTACTTGGCGCAAGCTGGAAGACCGATTGCGTGTCATTGAGAACGAAGCCGACCCATCGGAATCCCCCAAGGAGGAGACTTGGGAGACGAGAGAACCTCTGAGGAGCTGCCTCACAAAGAGAACCAAAACCGGATGGGCGAAGAGTATCCCCCTTCTCAGGGTGCTACCCTGTCGGATAATCTGGAATATGGTGGACCAGGCCCGCCAGTCGAGCGCGTGAATAACTTGAATGTGCCTATTCCCGTGGGGACAGGAGGCATATGATGATGCTAATATGGACTTCATGGGCCCCGCCGAAAGGGGAGGCGACTCAAGGACAAGCCGTTGGACTCGGTGGTGATGGACAGTGAGGAGGTGAGCACCACCCGTCGGGTGTGGAAGGGAGTGGTTTGGGGTTTGACGTGTTGGATCCCCAACGTTTTGATTACTACTTTCTCACACATCCACCGTCCGGACGTGATGTTTGCCTTCCGGGAAAAGGTGGCTATCTTCATTTTGATTCTCATTGCCAACGGTCTCGTACTATTTTACATCATCGGTGTCGGCGAGATCGTGTGTCCAGAGTACAACAAGGTTTGGGACTCAGGGCAGCTGACAGAACATGCGAGTTCAAACAATTTTTGGGTTGCTGTGGCGGGCAACGTTTATGATTTAACCAAGTTCTACAAGGGGTCCCACTCAGGATCACCTAGTTACTTCAGCATGACCGACGACGAGAAACTTGGTTACTTTGGGGGAAAAGACTTGACACTCTATTTCCTGTGCCCTTTACATGGGCTGTCCTGGCCTGGTGACAGACAAAGGGTTAGAGCTCACCTACAGTGTCAACTCTACTCAAATCATCGAGGAGGTTCCGGGGCAGTGATCCACAAGTCCGGCGCCAGCAAGACGACAAGGATTGCCCTAGCTTCGGAATTGGTACCCCAATCCTTTGTGCCAACGATGAAAAAGTACTACAAGGGCGGCTTCGTTTACGCTAAGAAGGACTTTGCCTCGCAAGGTAGCTACAGAAACTGGGTCTCTGTCGACAACAGCATCTACGATTTGACCGACTATATCAACTCCCAGTCACAGGCGGCCAATGCAAGCCAATGGAGCTGGATCAACCCCAGCCTGGTGAACCTATTCCGCAACCAGGGTGGCTCAGACGTACCAAAGATTTTAAGAGCACTCTTTCATCATGCCCAAGCTCGAGCAGACACAAACCATGAATGCCTCCAAAAGACGTTCTATGTCGGCAAGATAGACCCTCGGGAAACCCCGCGCTGCATGGTCCAAAACTACATCCTCCTCTCCTTCTCGGCTGTAATCATGCTGATCATGCTGAGCCGCTTCGTTGCAGCGTGCAACTCACTCCCAAGCGCCTTCCGGAGCAACAAGACAAGTTTGTGGTCTGTCAAGTCCCGCTACACCGAAGATGAAGACAGCCTCCGCAAGACAATTGACTCCATTACGGCTCTGAAGTACGACGACAAGCGCAAGCTCCTTTTTGTCATTTGTGACGGCATGATTGTTGGTTCAGGCAACGACGCCCCCACTCCCCGAATTGTGCTCGACATTCTGGGAGTTGACAGTCGTGTTGATCCGAACCGTTGCCTTTCAAGTCAATCGCTGAGGGAAGCAAGCAGCTCAACTTTGCCAAGGTTTACTCAGGGCTGTATGAGTTTGACGGTCATGTGTACCATACATCGTAACTGTCAAGGTAGGCCGTCCCTCGGAGCGTGCCCGACCAGGAAACCGGGGCAAGCGCGACACCCAGATCCTTTTGATGAGCTGGCTCAATCGTGTCCACTTTGATGCGCCCATGAGTCCACTCCAGCTTGAATTGACCCATCAATGCAAGAACGTGATTGGGATCGACCCCGCCTTTTACGAGTATGTCCTGACCGTGGATGCCGATACGCGAGTACGAGAAGACTCCTCAATCGTCTGGTTGCGGTCGCGGTAGATGACTCCAAGGTTGTCGCTCTCTGCGGCGAAACGATGCTGGACAACGAGGAGAGTAGCTGGTGGACAATGATCCAAGTGTACGAGTACTACATTTCCCACCACTTGGCCAAAGCATTCGAGTCTATTTTTAACTCTGTCACCTGCTTACCGGGGTGCTTCACCATCTACCGCATCCGGTCAGCTGATAAGGGAAGCCCCTGTTTATCTCCTCAAGGGTTATTGAAGAGTACAGTGAGAATAAAGTTGACACGCTTCACAAGAAAACCTGTTTCGCTGGGGGAAGATCGGTACCTGACTACTCTCTCCTCAAGAACTTTCCCTCATTCAAGACCAAGTTCACCTCGGACGCCAAGTCTCTTACCTCTGCTCCAGACAGATGGGGAATCCTTCTCTCTCAGCGGCGTCGTTGGATTAATTCTACGGTACACAACCTGGCGGAGCTATCAACTATGGAAGAAATGTGTGGATTCTGTCTCATTTCCATGCGATTTGTTGTCTTCATCGACCTGGTTGGCACCATCATTCTCCCCTCGACGTCGTGTATCTCATCTACATGATTTACATGGCTTCCACAAAGAGGGCTGCGTACCTTATATCTCCATCGCCCTTATCGCAGCCACCTACGGCTACAGATCATTATTTTTCTTCTCAAGCGCCAGTGGCAGTACATTGGCTGGATGTTCATTTATGTGCGTGTTTATCTCCATTGCTGGTATAAACCATAAGAACGTACACATGACTGACACCTTTTCGTTCTCTACAAAAAGTTGCTGGCTTATCCGCTCTGGTCCTTCTTCCTCCGCTCTACTCTTCTGGCACATGGATGACTTTTCCTGGGGAAACACTCGTGTTGTGGTTGGGGAGAAGGGGAACAGGAAGATTATCGCTGGCACCGACGACGAGCCGTATCACGATTCGATGATTCCACTGAAACGCTTCAGCGAGTACCAGAACGAGGTATGGGATCAAGGAAGCGCAGCCATCGACCCTGATGTCGACTCAATAATGTACCTGACCCAGGCGAGCTAGGAAACCCCCTGATCACCTCTTCGAGACGAAGTTTGTTGAAGGGGTCGGTTAAACGATTCTCAGCCTTGGATGAAGGGTCGATGACAAGGCCAGCTCTGTCTATTCCGATGAGGAGTCCAGTACGATACAGGTGACTACTACCAAACTACCAATCTCCTGCAGCCTGCCCCTCCTAGCCAGAGTCACTTATCGGGCTCTTACACTGACGGAAAAGGCAAGTGCCTACTGGGCCGACCCCGCCCCATGGAGTGTGCCTCCAACCGTGCCAATGAGGGAAACGACCTTCGGATCATCAGGATACGGCGTTCCACTTCAGGGATCGATGTACAGTCTCCCAGCCCCCATGCCATCGATGTACAGTCTCCCCAGTATGGGGGCGATGCGTGCCAACCCTACCAGCCCGATGGCTACTGGACAAATAGCGGCGTGCCCCAATGGCTAACCCAACAACCTCAGGATTCGGGGTATGCAGACGCCCTCTGTTATCCCTGACCTCACACCTCAAGCACCCACAGGAGTACCCACCTCATCCCGCCCTGTTTCGATCAATCCCTACGCGGCCCCGGCCGTCCCCCTCCGCGCAGAGACACCGCCAGCCCTCGGACGGGGAGATCGTCGTAGCAGTCCAAGAGTACTTGGCGCAGCAGCCATCGCTGATGACCATTACCAAGCGACTGCTCGTGAGGCCGTTATGGGGGCCTTCCCTAATGCCGTTTCTATCAAGGGAAAGAAGACTCTCATCAATCAGGCGATCGACGACACACTCCGAGGCAATGTTGAACCTATATTGACTTTCCCGTATCTCGATATCTCTCTGTTTGTTTTATATAGGAAAAGAGGATCACAGGTCGACCATCAGGAATGGGCGTGGACCACCCCCTGGCCAAAGGATATCAGAAGGTTGCTCACCCAAGGCGGTATACGAGGACAACGGCAAAACCTCCATCATGTAAAAGAGAGGGCGGGAGAAGGAAAACTGCATCTTGACTGTTTTGGAACCGCCGAAGGAAAGCTTCAGTATCAACACAGCATACTGCTTCAGTACAACTCTGCGTACTCATACTCACAGCACCCAGTGCACTCAATACTCAGGCGCTCAGTCGTTCAGTAAAAGACATGAAAACCAGTGGACCCACCTGTATACGAGTGGGGCGAAGAGTATGGCGACGGTGGCAAGGCGCCAGGCAAATAGAACAGGAAGAAGCACTCATCCAGGCGAAAAACGGGCGATGAATGGCCTCGTGCGGATGCGGGGATACGGTGCCAGCTAGGTAAGCGATAATATATCTTCTCCCTTCCATGCCACAACAGCACCTGAGGCGTGAGACGCGCGCGCTGAGAGGGATCTGAGGATCTGAGAGAGGAACTGAGCTTGAGGCCTGAGGGAGGCCTCAGGTTTGATTGAGAGGTTACCCGTTACGGCTGCGGTTTTTGAGAGGGGTTTTCTGCGGAACTGATCGCGATGCTCGCCTATACACCAGGCTATTGGTAGAGCAGTACTAGCGTTTGAAGCTTTTGAAGCTTGAAGCTTGAAGCTTGAAGCTTGAAGCCAGCTTGAGGTGTGTGGAGATCGTAGAAAGTTCGGTTTTGAGTTCAAAGTAAAGTACGTATATATATACACGGTGAGTTCGGGCTCGGCGCTCAGGCTGAGCATCGAGCAGCCTTAGACCTTAGGGCCTTAGGCCTTATTCCTCAGCTGAGGCTCAGCCTGAGCGGCTCAGCCGCCAAGTCCCAAAGCCCCAAGCGACGTCGTCAACGCGTCAACGCGTCAACGCGTCAACCGTCAACGTTCAACGTCGTCATCGTATTAGGGTACGTAGGCAGAGCACACTACTTAGTACTTACCGAACTTATCCGTCGGCAGTTACTAGTTACTAGGGTTAGATCTTAGATCTTCGATCTTATTAGATCGTTTGTGGATTCTCGACTGGATGTTAGATCTTAGATCTTAGACAGGGCCAACGCTAAAAGCTCAAAGATGCAGACTGAGTTGCCGAGTACCTGAGTGGCTAGTGGAAGTGACTAGTGACTAGTGACTAGTGACTAGCGATGGCCGAGTGATCGATGATCGATGATCGATGACTATTCGATCAGAGACTGATCTCTCGCAGATCGTCTCAGCACTCCAAGATCTAATCATCCGATCGACAATCTTAGATCGTAGATCTCACAGCTTAATAGGCGAGAGGTACGTATGTCAGGAATAACGCACTTCCTGTATCGGAAATGGGGGGGCAACCTCCGCCTGGCTAATCACCGAGGTAATGCGACTGGGGCATCGCGCAGCTTTTAGGCTTTACGCCTTTCGCTTTACCCGCGTTATTATACCGGTTACCGGTTACCATATAGCAGTTGGTACTTTGGTTATCTGCTCACATGATGTATGTCACATATCTCACACCACATATATCTATCCTCGGCCTCAGGCCTCATTGCAGGCCCCCCATCAGCCCTCCCCCAATCTCGTTCCCTTTGTTTTTCCCCACGTCCGTATCCCTGCCGTCACGCTCTTTCGGCCACAGTACCAAGTCGCTTCCCTCATTAACATATTGGAGCAGCGCTTTCTGTTTATCGAATCAGCCTCTCTCCTCATCACCACCATCCAAATACACAGTCTCTCCCCCGCTTCCAGTTTTCTCATCCAGGGTGAGTACTCTCCCCCCCTTGTGGTTACTGCCACCTGACGGAATGTTGACCGGGAAAGGTTCTCCACGGCCCCACTACATCAGAAGTTATTGAACCATGACGGAAACCGTCCCCCTCTTCCTCCCATCAGTATGTCGGAGCGAGCTCTGAACATGGCAATGACCCCACCGCCCCCTCCGCCTAAGAAGAGAACAAGCTTGCTGCGTCGTGCTTCGACCCGGATACGCATGTCTCTCTTCAGCCAGTCTAGTCAAACCCAACAGCTTACCGAGCCACCCCAGGTTCAACAGGATGGAGGTTCTGCAGCTCCTGGGGTGGGAATAATGTCTTCCCTCGGTCGAGGTAGCCGACACTATTGGCACAACCATCGCCGGCCAAATACCCTGTTGGCCACGGAAAGCAGCGCAATTGGCCCCCGCGAGATGAGCGTTCTGGATGCGATGGCCGAAAGCTCTTCAAGATCTTTCCTCATGCTCCCACCTCCCCTCCCTTTGGATGCAAAGGCAAGCAGGTCGGCTTCTTCCTTCACAAGTGACGGCCTTCCCATTCCTCCTCTTGGGTTGGAGAGCAGCTCATCATACTCTGGTCCGGGAACGCCTCGATCTTGTCAGGTGCTTACTCCAACGTCTACCCATGGACTGGATATGATTCAGCCATCACGCTACCAATGCCCTCTACCCCCCCTCCCATACTGAGTTGCTAAAAGCACCATTGGGGGGGTACCCACTAGCACTTCCCATCAACAGCAAATGTTTGGGTCCCTCCCCCCAAAATTCGCTGGGACTGCTTCCCAATTTATCTCCGACGAACAGGCACATGCTGTCTCGAGGAAACAGCGAACAAGGCAGAGTTTCCTTTCCCTCAGAGAACAAAAAGGAATCTGTTGGAGCCTGCAATGAAGTCCACGAGCAGCCCTCTTTTCGCGCACCCAATGCAAAGATGCAAACACATATCCTCTCGCCTGGGTC
Source organism: Moniliella sp. 'wahieum' (assembly GCA_003971905.1). NCBI lineage: Eukaryota > Fungi > Basidiomycota > Moniliellomycetes > Moniliellales > Moniliellaceae > Moniliella > Moniliella sp. 'wahieum'. Next base: position 80,407 of record RSEE01000023.1, read on the forward strand.
AAACTTGGATCAGCTCTACGCATTCCCTCTTTTACTGGCAAAGCAATCCCTCGCGGCACAAGATACTCCCCCCCTCCTTTCCAAGGAGACTGGCTTTTATCTCCATGTACAAACACCTGAGAAGGGCAATCTTAAGGAAGGAGAGAAAACGCAACAATGGTCCGAAGCTGCCTCCCGTCCCGTGTGTAATAATGTTTCATCCGATCCACACTACTTGGCATCTTTTACAGCTTTGTCGGACACGCGTCCTGCTTTATCACGCCCACCGCCCAAGATTTCGCACCCATCTGAAGTAGCAGATGACTTGCAAGACCGCAACAGTATCCGCCGTGTCAGTCGAGGGTGGAGCGATTGTTTCTCTGACTTCGATGGGAGCCCCACATTGTTACCGTTAAGTCACGGAAGTGTCATGCGGCCTTCTTGCAATAATGAGTGCGAACCCGAAAGTGGTCTTGCATCGATGCGAGCACAAGTACCAGAAGAACCATCGGTCGAGGCATGGTCCAACAAGGAGGCGTTCGATGCGGATGAGCAGGCGGCCATTGCTCATGCTCGCAACGAAACCCTGAAGAAACTCATCGGTTACAAAGCAGGTCCAGTACTACGCAAGTCACCATCTTCATCTGTGACCCCCAACCACTCTTCCTCTCATATGGATTCCTCCAAGCCGCCACAAGAACCTATCATCTGTGCTGACCGTAACCCTTCATGGAAAATGCTTTTGTCCGCGTTGGCGTCTCCGACTCCTGACTCATCTGATGCCATGGATTCCGGGGAGGTCCGTGTTCAAGAGCGCTTACCGACCATCGCGCCAGGGCCCTCACTTGCTCGTCTACGGCTTTCCCATCGTTCACTATCCAAGACTACTGCAGGGCCAGGAGCGATGGGAGAGTTCCCCGACCGGCCCTTGGTGCTTGGCTCACCATTTGGTTCACCCTAATCCACGCCTTTGGTCTGCACACCTATACTCTGCCCTGCTCATCCTAAGCCGGCCATCCTGCTCAGTTGGTCGCCGTCCCCACCTCTCCATCAGGGGCTACTTATCCGCTCCTACCTTACGGACAGAGGGACATGAATTTCACTTCAAGTCCAGAAGGAAGGTCGGCTATGAAAGCAACCCTCCCGCTTATAAAATGCTTGCGCCTTGGTTACTCGCTGTACTAGACTCTTTCCCATCTGTGTCTCCTCCCCCAAGATTTCCCTACCAGTCCCGTCTTATCTCCAGCCTCTCTTTCGACCACAGACATCTTGTTGATACAATACGCAAAAGAATTCACCACTGGCTGGAAGAAACGGCAGCCGCCGAGAGCCACCTGTGGTGATGGGGTTTCCCCTACCTTTTCACTCCTCTCTCGATGTCCGCTCGCGTTTCCTCGTTTCCGTCCACACGTTCTCTCAGTCTGTTGTACCTATGTCCTTGCCGCGTACTTTACTACAGAATCTGTTTGTTGTTGATTGAATTCTTCTCTTTTTGCCTCTTCTTATATCACAGAAAGCATTCAATTGTTGATCGTAGTTAATGGAAGGCTTGAGCTCTGTCGGTGAGCTTGAGCTTTGAGCCTACGCGTTCAGCATACTATTTTTCGCGTTCGTGAGAGGCGGACCTGTGAGAGTACCTGATAATGGAGTAGGTGTATATTTCATTGAGATCTGTTGACATTGGCATATTCGATGCATGCGATGGCCATATGTCGATAACCTCGATGTCCGAACATATCGACCATGCCCCATTGAAAAAGGAAGAGGCTTCCGACGTGGTGCGCATCTTCCAGCGTCAAGTTTACCCTCATATATCGTGCCCCATAGCTTTTGAGCACCTGTGATTCGGTCAGCGCCGGTTATTAAATAGCCGGTAATTTCGGTTAGTGCAGGCCGTGCTTTTTATTTGTTTCAGCACGTTTGCCCCACCGCCCATGTTGCTTGGGGCGGATACAAACGGGTGCGAGTGCCGTCGGCCACACCGAAATTTAAGCCCCCCTTTCCCCTGCTCACGCTGACGACATACCACCACCTTGCCTACCCTTTCCAACACCATCAACCACAATGCCGGTCTTGCCCAGGGCAGCTTTCCTTCGGCTACCACGCGTCGCGTATTCATCGCTTGCGCGCCGGTCACTCGCTACTGCCACGGGGGCAACCAACTTCATCAAGGTCAGTAGCTCTCGCTGCCAACCAACACGCACATCTTCGACTGTATATATCTAACCTGGCCGCACAGATCGTTGAGGTTTCTCCCCGTGATGGCCTGCAAAATGAAAAGAAAATCGTCCCCACCGATGTCAAGCTGGAACTCATCAACCGTCTGGCAGCAGCGGGATGCAAGACGATCGAGGCTGGCGCATTCGTATCACCCAAATGGGTACCGCAAATGGGCGATACAGAAACCCTTTTGCGTCAGCTCGTACCTCAAAAAGGTGTTTCCTACCCTGTCCTCGTCCCTAATGGCAAAGGCCTTGACAAACTGCTTGCTCTCTTGGCGGAGCCTACGCTGGCCGCGCACCCCCCCACCCAAGAAATCGCCATCTTCACCGCTGCTACGAATTCCTTTACTAGGGCCAACACTAACTGCACCGTGAGGGAAAGCTTGGATCGATGCAAAGAGGTGGCTCAAAGAGCCTTGAACGCCAACCTGGCTGTGCGGGGGTATGTGTCGGTGGTTGCTGTCTGTCCATACGAGGGCAAAGTCGCTCCTGAGCAAGTGGCCCACGTGGCACGCGAATTGCTGGAGATGGGCTGCTACGAGGTTCTTTAGGCGACACGACGGGCGCTGGGACACCAGATCAAATGTTGAAGGTGTTGGAAGCATGCGAACGGAGCGGTGTACCCACGTCCAAGCTTGCTGGTCATTGCCACAATACATTCGGGACGGGGTTGGCCAACGTCCTCGCCCTCGCCGAAGCAGGGGTACGTACCTTTGACTCATCTGTCGCGAGCTTAGGTGGGTGCCCCTACTCCCCGGGCGCAACCGGAAACGTGGACACGGAGAGTCTGGTCTATGCTTTCCATGCTCAAGGCTACCAAACCGGGATTGATCTCCCTGCCTTAGCCCACATTGGGGAGTGGGTGTCGCAAGCAATTGGCCGTCCGAATGCTTCCTTGGCTGGGCGCGCCCTTTTAGCCCGGGAAAGAGCCAACAAACCAAAGCTATAACCGTCCACCCCCTAAGAGCGACAGGGTGATCAATGCATTCATAAATGTGCTGTGCTCTCGTCATCCCAATCAGCTGGTCATCGAGGAGACGATAGCAGCCCTTGTTCAAGGTACAGCCTGGCGCGGAGCGAAATGGACAAGGTGCAACGCTTTTTGCAATGCACTCAGTATATGTGCCTTCCGCACGAGGCAAGATGCAAGGACGCTTCGAACGGCACCGATACTGCGCACACATGAAGTCACTATAGATGCACACAACGTAAACCCTTGCGAAAGGGCCATGTCGGCTCAGCTACTATTCACACAGCGTGCACGCTTCTCATGGTTTTTTTGTGGTGGTCAGTACTCAAGTGGCGATGGCTAACCCGCTCACATCAATCACCTCGGGGGGCGAATGCCCGACAGAGACAATCCGTATACACTTGGACTGATAAGCTGGAGAAATTGGATACAGATTGTCTACTGTGAAGAGTACTACGACAAAATTGTCATATAATGTGTTTCTGATCATAAAGTACTCTAGTTGTTCTCAAGCGCAGCAACCGTGGTGCCAGCGGCCTTGGCACGCTTGCGCAACTTGTCGGCCGACTTGTTGCCGCGCACACCGCCGCCCCAATGGCGACGGCTCTCCTCGTACTTGTCAACGTAGTTGGCCTTGGCAGCCGCCACAAGGTTGGCCAGCTCGCGTTGGTCCTCAGCACGCACATCCTGAACGACGGCGATAGCTGCGGTCTTCTTGTGAACAACCTGGCCAAGACGAGCTTTGCCACCCTTGACAATCACCCAGGGGATGCCCATCTTGCGGCAAAGAGCGGGCACGGCAACGACCAACTCGATAGGGTCAACATCGTCGGCAAGAACGACAAGGGAAGCCTTCTTGGCTTCGATGAGAGCAATCGCGTGGTTGAGACCGTACTTGACAAAAAGGGGCTTCTTGCCGTCGGCCTTGGGGTCGGCCTTCTTGCCAGCCGCCACATCGGCAGCCACAGCTGCCAGACGAGCCTTCTTCTCCTGTTTGCTCTCAGGACGGTACTTGTTCAGCAACTTGAACAGGGCAGTGGCAGTGTTCTTGTCAAGCGTGTTGCTGAACTGAGCAAGCGCAGGAGGGACCTTCAAACGCGAGTTGAGGATGACACGTTGACGCTGGAGGCGGATGTACTCGGGCCACTTGACAAAGCGAGTCAGATCGCGGGCCGGTTGAATGTTCTGGCCAATGCCAAAGTGCCGAGGACGGGCCTCAAACAAGGGGTTGGCCTGCTTCTTGGACGCAGACGAGGCGGCCTTCAGGTTCGAAGGGAGCTTGGGGTTCTTCTTGCTGGGAGCCTAAGAAAATCAAGCACAAATAAATCATGTCAGCAATGCGAACGAAAAAAGAAAGGAGCGTGGATCATTGAGCAGGGGGGGTGTGGATTCCCAAGCCCGGCGTCGCACACGCCGGACCCCCTTACATCCCCATCGTGCCAGGCTCGATGGGAATGGCTCTACCGGAAGACTCGCATCGAAATTGGCGTTCCCCATACGGGTACTAGTTCAATTCGTAGCAAGGCCTTCCCCACATCAACTTCAACACTTGGAGCGTAACCTCCAAGCTCAGCTGTCCTTTCTAGCCCTTCCCTCTGAGGGTGTGAGCATGACCTGCGGGCAGGTAAGGTGCAGGCGAGAGTTGAGGTAGATGGGTGTGTCAAGAGCGGCGATTGACAACACCTACCATATCGAGAGTCGAGACAAAGGTGGTGGTGAAAGATGGGTAAGAGGGCGGATGCAGACAATCCACTTTATGCCTTAGCCCCAAAAATTCGCCGCAGCACAAACAACCCTACCGCTACGGTTGGAATTCCGCCCGTCAAATTTCGGCTTTGTGTGGAATGAAGCCGTTGCACCGAGATGTTCCAAAAAAGTTGCTCTCTCCTCTCCACCCCCCGTCGTCCCACACGAATCCTCACCTCAAGCACCCCAGCTACAAATGGGCTCGAAGGACTCGCACGACAAAAAGCGCAAGGCGCGCAGCAGCGACGCCTCCAAGCCCAAGCCTAAGCGTACGAAGTCGGCTGAATCGGGGGCCACTGAAGCCTTGATTAAGGTGGATGATCGTCCGGAAACGGGGCCCGTCTTGGTCAGTTGCCCCGACTTTGATGTGCCGACTGAGATTCCCTTTACGCTCTACACCGCCCCTCCTCTCGAGGAGGAGGGTATGGGGGATGATCATGACCAGAACTTGCTTGTGGGCGAGGACGACGTAATGCGTTACGTGTCAAACAATGGCGATTGGTCCACCTTTGCGGAGGAGGAGCGGGGCATGGGCCGCGTCCGTGAGTATGATGGCGAGTACATGTTGGGCGTGTACGACCCGGATGAAAAACGGTAACTCTTCGTCGGGCACCGCTCTTGTCTATTCGACGCACCGTGCGTGCCCACGCGGACCTCAACTCCATGGCAACGGGCTCGAACGACTATGCGGCTCGGCAGCTGCAGCGGAGGCACCTTGGCGATCTCTTTGGTAATCGCAAGATGAAGGCGAAGGCATCCAATGCGGATCGGATGAAGGTTGAGGGCTCGTCGGAAAGCATGCAGCGGATTCTTACTCAAGTTTCTACTGGTATTCAATCTTCCAGCACCGAGAATGCCCAAGAGGCCAAGGCGACACACGGGGAAGCAGAGGCCGCCTCTCGCCGCAGGTGTACCCGCAGAGGTGCTCCGTTACATCCCCATGCCCAATATGAAGGCCGAGCACCCAGAAGAGGTCTACCCGATCTCCACATTGGTCCCGACTGACATCCTGCGCATTCTCAAAATCACCTGGATCGAGTCAGCTGAGACTGCGGCCGATGTATCCAAATGCCTTCCCTTTCCTGCGCCCGCCAAGAGCACCTACATGCCCGCTCGTGTTCTAGAGACGATCAAGGCGTACAAGACCAACACCTCAAGCCAACTGTTGGAGGATCGAGTTCGTCTGGCTTACTTTGGGGCCTTGCTCTGGGGTCTACTCTTCTCTGAGCGGTTGCTCAACAACCGCAAAGCGCTTTCTCAGCGTCTCAAGCTCAATGACCCCGCAGGTAGCTCTACGGTGCTGAATCATCTGTACCTCCACTTCACCGAATCTCAGCGCGGTACCAAGGAGCGGTACATTACCACCTTTATGAAGACCAAAATTCTGGCCCACCTAGCCGCCATTTTGCTTCACCTTGATGCCTTTGCAGTCGACTGTGGCCGGGTGTCGGCAGAGTTGGAACTCACGCCAAAACGGTGCGTACCTAGGATCTCCTGCTGCTGAACTATTACTGACGCTATATCCCCAGGTTGACCGACATCTTCCACTCCTTGGGATGCAAGCCGTCAATGGTTAAGTCTTCTACCGAAAACCGGACGATCAACAAAAGAGTTCTCCGCTTGCCCTTGTCATTCCCAAAGGCCCGGGCTTTCTGATTGCATTTTCGACCCACTCATTTCTGGCACGATACATTGGGCACATTTCCCTATGTACATGCATCAATGGCGTGTTTGCGTTTTAGTGCAGACAAAATGGATTGCTTTAACGAGAGAAAAAGGGGAGAATCTGAGATGTTCGCTACGACCCAGCTGCAACAGACTCCGTTTTTGTATCAGTGCCCAACTCACGCTGACTTTCGGTCGGCCACTGAACATCCGTTACTCCATTACTAATGAGTTGTGAGAAGGAAAAAAAGGTGCGGCCGCCGGGAATCGAACCCGAACCTTCAGCTGCCCCGTTAGTCGAGTAACCAACGTGGAAGGCTAAAATTCTACCTTTAAACTACCGCCGCTTCTGTTTAACTTCTGAATGCTCCAGTAGTCTTTCTGATTGACTAGGCACAAACTGACACAAAGACCTGCCTGTGAGTACTGAGTCTACATCGTACGCAAAACGCTTTTCGCGTGTCAAATGCCAAAGCTCTACAAATGCTACAGTTAGTGTGGTATAGGGACTACTATGCAGGTTGTTAATGGTGCGGGGATTCGAATCGACAGTTCCATAACATCAGCAAAAGAGGTGGAAGGCAAAGGGTCTTAGCTGGGTGGTGCCGGGGAGGTGGAAGTGCCTGATGAGACCTGGAGTCCTGTTGGTCCTGTAGGGTGATACGATTGCATTGATGGTGGTGGTGGTCGGAGCCAACCAACGGCGGCCACAGGGACATCAACCGGCCGGCGACATTGAATCTGGCTGCGGACCAAGAGAAGCAAGGAAACATCGGAGCTCTTAGGCTTGAAGAGGGGCTGAATGGACCTTGGCCAAATGCACAAGACACCTCGTGGCTCAAAAGTGCCTAGAACGTGTGAGAGCGGGCAACGTTACCAATCTTACTCTTCCACGTACGGGCTCCCTCGAACCCGTTCTGACCCATGGAAAAGTCAATGAGCGTCTGTTGCACCTCTTGCCTCGAGGTAAGAAAAACGGTCCATACTGGTATACATCTTGATCCAACGGATTGCCCGCAATGAGAGCAAACGTTGCATCCTCGTCTCCCCTGCATGGGTGAGCCACACTCCATTTTCTTGCTTGGATCGATCCATCGCGATCGCATCGCGCTCCGATTCGATCTGTGCCTTGTTGGTAAGAACGAGGGTGTGGTAAGGCTGATACAGGTTGTCCTTAGTTGGCTCGCCCACATAGATACTGGCCCCAGGCAGCGAATAAATGAAAGCATTCCATCCCGTTGGCAGCGGTTGGAACACCTTACCGCCTGGCTTGAGCGTAATGAGGAAGTACCAGCACTGACCCTTGTCCGCACTGCGGACAGGGGAGATAACACCATGCGAGGCACCGGCGATAACCTTGATGTCCCATCCGTTCCCTTCGCGCTCCGGGGCCTCAACCTCGCCGGGGGGGGAAAGGCATGGGGAATGTCTTCATTGCTGATTTCTTGGTAATTAGGCTCAGAGTATTTGAGCTCGGCAGGCAGGTCGATCCACAGCTGCAGACCCTGAGGTTCTTGATCAATGGGCTCACCCGTCTTTGGATCTTCAAACAAGGGCATCTCAGCGTGCACCAGGCCCTTTCCAGCTGTCATCCATTGCATCGCCCCAGGGCCAAGCGTGCCATAGTGACCCTGGGAGTCTTCGTGTTGGGCATAGCCCTTGAGGAGGAGGGTGACAGTTGTCATGCCGCGGTGCGGGTGGTCGGGGAAACCGCTGCCCTTTCGGATGCTGAAATGGTCAAGCATCAAAAACGGAGACAGGTTGCGCAACTGCGGAGTGCCAATCGAGCGGCGTACTGTGACTCCATCTCCTTCGGGGGTGGCCACACTCTTGATGGCACGGGCAACGCTGCGGGTGATGAGCTGATCGGGTAGCTTGGCATCAGCAGCATCGGGGGTGGTCCACTTGTTTGACATTGTGCGAGCGGGTTGGGAGCGGTGCGTAGAGGAGGTGGAAAGGTACCGGCGAAGGAGCTGAGGGACGGAAGACGTGAAGGGAGGCATGGAGGTGGCCACTGAGAGGCGGGAGGGTTTAAATACCATGGCGGTGCTTACGTAGGGTGCGCATGGGGGCAGTAGGCTTGGGAAGCATGCGCTTATGAATGGCTTATGCCCGAGCCAAGCTGCCGGTTCGCACTCGGGACGCTTTTTGGGCAACGCAGGGCAACGCCCCCGTGCGGCGTCACAGCATCACCGCCCACTGTCCGGTAATTGACGATCGGTGACCTCGCCAGTCACTAGTCACTGCGCCACTAGGTCATCGGCGAAGTCACCGGTCGTCCACTGTGCATCCCGTTCCGGTTCTACTTGGTCCGGCCCCGACGCCACCCCCTCCAGGCAGGATGCAGCAGGGGCCAGCCTTGCTTCCGCTGCCTTCCAGTGTTCCACCCTCTCTTCTCGTGCGTTCGTCTCCGTTCGACTACGTCCAACGTTGCGGCCTGAGGCCTGCTCTGTTACATGCGGCGAGCATACGGAGCAGGCCCGGCTTTTGCCGTTTATAACGGGGTTTTGGCTCCAGTCCTGCGAGCATGCCCTCATCGACCTCATCGGTGTCCACAAAGGAGGAGGGGATTGCCCCCCAGTGCCGTCACCATGATTGGAAGGGAGTTGGAAGAAGCAGCCTAGAAGACACGGACTCCTTGCGTTAGACATCGCTACAAAAACGGGATGTGACATGTGAACGTTGAACCGTTGAGTAGTAGTTGAACGTGTTGAGCCTAGTAGGGCATGCAAGCGAGTACAGTCGCATTCGTGTTGAATGCGACCCTAACGTGACGGGAGCGCCAGTAAACCCAAGCGCCCTCTGCGTCCGCGCCACCAGACGAGGGCCGCTTGCTGTCCGCCCCCAAACACCATTGCCCATCACGGCCGGCGGACGAGTATGACTACCTCAACGACTCTTTCGAAGCACGCAGCGTCTCACCAGTCCGCCTCTCATTATCCCACGCGCCCGCACCATATCCTTCTGCGCCACGACATCTCCTTCCGCAGCGGCGTGCGCATATAGCCCAGCTATAGCCCGTTCCTGCAGTGGACAGAAAAGCGGGCCACCTGGGTGTATCGGCATTCGAGGCAACAATCTTTTGTTTTCAACAGCTGGTGAGAAAGAGGGATGATGCTTTGTTTGCTGTGCTACTACTACCCCGGACTGTCAATCTGTGAAGAATTGTAACTCGTTGTCGGAGGGATTATGCAGCGCTTCCTGCAACGTTTCCATATGTGCCCAACCTTCCCCTTATGTGCGGCAATAGTTTCATAGTGTCCAATGTAGGTGGCTTCCAGTAGAAGCAGAAACAGGAAGAGAGACAGGATGCTGTCTAATGATAGAAAAAGTGAATTAGGACCACAATAACACAAGTGTCCCGCGGAGGGTTCCGCATCCAACGGCCTGAGACCTGAGGCTCAGGCCCGAAGGAGAGCCAGGGCGACAAAAGAAAGTTTTGAGATGCACGGTAACATGTAACAGACGACGATCGGCATTTAAAGCCCACTTAAAGCAGCAACGAGATGCCCAAGCCTGTCACGGCGACCGCCACCACCGCGGTTCCGGCACGGACAATGCTAGCTGGGCTTTTGTGACTCTGGCTGCTCGAGCCCGAAGAGCCCGATGAGCTCGACGAGCCCGCCGACTTGACAAAGGCACGCACATCGTTTACCGCCCAGTATGCCTCCGAATAAGATGATCCGTTAAGCCCCACCTGGGACGAACACGAGGGAAGTACTTGTTGCAACCCGAGATGTCATACGTGTTGGCTGCCCAGTCACCACACAGCGTCATAGTAAAGACAAGCGACATGTTGGAGAATTGGGATGAGCACGATGCGACAGGGAAGTCCGCTCCAGGCTGCCCCCAGTCGAGGTATCAACGGCTGGGAACCGGACTTGAGGTTGCTAGGTACCTGACTGTGCGGGAAGTACCAGACACGAATACCAGAGCCCCCCGAGCTCAGGTCGCGCTCCATGGCGAACAATCCGCCTTGGGCTTGGTTCAGTGCCGGACCAGTGGTGGGAACGACGGTCTTGGAGCCGAGCACCGTCGTCTGGTTCATCTCGATACGGCAGCCTTCGTTGCCCGCAGCGTAGTTCACAGTGCAATTGTTGAGGGTCGTAATGCCAGTCTGATTCTGCTGGGCAGTGGAAAGGTGCATTCGCCCCCAGTGTGGAGGGAAACGAGGTTGCCATTGAACTGGCCGCCGGTTTGGCCCGCATTAGGCACATTGGCATTCTCGAAAATGTCAATCTCCCCGCCCTGGGGTAGTTTTGGGTGTCGGGCGGGACCATCCAGAAGGAAGGCCAGACGGAGCAGCCGGTGGGGACGTGGGTGGCATTAAGGACAAACACACCATCTCCATAGGTCTGGTTGGAAGTGATGCGCACCGACGGACGGCCCTCAGGCTGCACCTCCGTGGTATCCACGCGCATAATAAATTGCCCATCGTTTTGGACATAGGTCAAGTTGGAGGCGATCGCGGTCGCCTTGGGCACATACTTTACCAGACCATGAGTCGAATCTGGGGAAGGAGGGAAAAGAAAGGCGGAGTCAGCAAGGGGTGATGGACGGGTAGCATGCTATTAGGAAGAAGAGGGGACCCACCAGACTGGTTGGTGATGTAGTCGCCCCAGTAGCGGAACTTGTTCTCAAAGTCCGAGCCGGTGTAGGTGTCCTGTAGGCCCCACTTGGCGGCGGACACGAGGGGGGCGAGCACAGCTGCACCGGCGGCAGCAGCAACAAAGGAGGAGCGCATGCGGGGCAAAAGAGTTGGTGGTGGGTGGGAAGCAGACGCGTGCGCAGCTGGCCTGATGGGCTTCTTTTAATGGGGCTACATACTGCGCGGCGTTGCCGATCAGCGGCGGGGATGCAGGATGCCGGTCAGCCGCTGAGCCGGGCGGCCGCTGAGCTCAGCAAACACTGCACGGCTGGGGGGCGCACCAGACAGGCCCGAGGGGGGTGCATGCTGTGACGTGTGGCATGCAATGGGTGCCCTGCTGGGGGGCGCGGCAGCCGGCTGCCACACGGGCGCACTAGCATGCACTGGCATGTACTCAGTAACTCGGTACTCACAACTGACATGTCACAGCAACGCCTAATGCTTGCAGGATGTATGGTAACCTCATCATCGACAATATCGGCATCATCGATCATCTGAACAGCGACCACCGATCACCAGGATTACCCAGGTTGGGAGCCTCACCAAATCAGCCAGTCAAGCTAGTCACCAGAAATGGGCAACGAGTAACGTTTAACGTTTAACGTTTAACGACCATCGATTAGGGTCGAGTAAATGACACAGAATCGCACGCACCGCTAGGGTACACGAACCACACGGCAACGCCTGTCGAACGCCGGGAGATGGAGCAGCATCGACTATTGAAGCAAGGGGAAAACGACAACAACGCCAAGTATACCATCAGCCACGCACTCATCAGGAACCGTTCTTCCCTGTGGTAGGGCATAATGTTGAGATCAATAAAACGCACGCGGGCAAACTAGGTCGCCATGACGCCAAGAAGATGTTTGAGCTCTAGACGAAATTATATTGAGGGTGCCGAGTACCACCGAGTAATGAAGCCTGAAGCGAAGCTTGAAGGCCGAGGGGTCTTACGCATCAGCATTACATCACGCCTCGCCTGGCCACCCTCATCCACTCGCGCATTTTCGGTTTGGAAGCGATTGGGGTAGCCGGTAGCCAGAGGGACTTGTTGGCCTGTTAGCGAGACGCCATTGGTTTCCCAATAGGGTTATTGGCGCGTTGGCGCGAGCTAGCAACACATCCTGGATTGTGTAACGTTTCCTAGTCCCTTCTGCCTGCAAATGATATTGGATCTACCCTTCCCACAATCGGATGTAGCGCGACTGGCGACCCCGGAGACACGAATGTGCATCAGTGTGGTGCCAGCCCAGTCACTAGTCAGCCCTGTAACTCGTTTCGAGTTGCCTCATGAAGTATAGCTCGCGGCGTACCCCGTCCTCCTCTGTCGCATTCATCGTGCTCGGAACAGTGGATCATGAGACGGCGGGCGATAAACGGTGAACCATGGTGGTTATGTGGGTTACCCTGACCTCAGTGTGGCCATGAGCCTTGTCGTCAACTAGTGCTGTAGAACACGTCACACGTGGCATCGCGCGTGTGGTAAGGAATTGTAGCCAACTTGCAGTCTGTCTAAGGCCTACTGTGCCCCCCTAAAATGTGCTCTAAGTGGATACAGAAACGAGTGACAATCGCAAGGTGCTGGTAGGCATACTTTGAAAAGCTTGAAGGGCTTGAAGTGCTTCAAGCTCCACGACGGTTTCGCAACAAACGGGGTCCCCAAATGGGACCCAATTAGTCCATGCTTGACGTCGGTCGGGAGTTTTGCCTAGACCACACACCACCAGCCGTAATCACGCTTAGGTGTTGGGGTTCATGCGACGCTTGCCGTTGGGAGCCAGAGTGGCGTTCACAAAGCTGCAATCCAGTCAGAATGGGTCCAACACAAACGAGAAGCGCAAAAAGGGAATGATACGCACCGGCGCGTGTAAAGCAGGCGCTTCTTAGCGCGGCCCTTGGGCAGCTTCTTCTTCTCTTGAGGCTCAACCTTGGGAGTCTGGCCCTTGACCTTACCGGCACGCGCGAGGGAACCGTGAACCTTACCCCTGTTTCAAGATAGGTCAGTATCCCGCTATTCGAAAGCCAAAGGGGGGTGGAGCAGGAATGGTGCAGGCGGCCAATCCCAAGTTGCAGCCGCGCAATTTCCAAAGGGAACAGCAAGCAACAAGGGTAGCTGCAACACCAGACTCCCCGCCGGGGGAAACGTACATGTTGATGGACTTGCTAAGGCAATCTGGTGGTTAGCCAAAGCACTGTGGCAACTAGCTGAGCCGAGTCAAATACACGAGCAATAGGGTTTGGGCGTTTTTTCTGCACAGCAAATGAGCTGCGGTAATAACCCTACTAATTTACGCCATCGCGTCTTGGATCATCGAGATCATCGATCATCGACCACTTCGGAAATCGCTGATTATTCCGCTGTCGACTGCTGCCCATTTAAAGTACCTGTGGGACCCAAACTATACCGAACCTATTTGCGAGCTCTTCAGTTTCTGTCCATCTGCAGGCAATGGCGCTTGACCTGTATCTTGTGCACGTGAGCTCAGACGGGACGTTGCCTACTATCTATATATCACACAGGATAGATCCTGTTGGTCCGGTTTGACAAAAAAAGTACAGTCCGTAGGCCGTTTGGCCAGAGGCGGGGCGGGGGGGGGAGAGGATGTCGGGAAGAGAAGTAAACGAAAGGAAGAGAACATGCCCAGGAAACGTTATTTGTCGTGTAATGCACACGATCACAATGCGTCGAAATTGATCGCGTACACAATCTTCTTTCGTTCCCGTTCGTCCTCCCGCTGCAAAAACGTCAGTATGATTGGAAACAAAGTGGGAGAAAGAGGGACTCACCTTCTCATGGTAGTGCAACAGTAGCACAATCCCCGCTAGGATCAAGAGGAAAACGCCGAGAACAATGGTGACCCATGCCCAGTCGCCAGGTCGGAGGTACATTTCCTTGCCCCAGGTGATAGGGGACGGGGTGGTGACCGTTGGCGGCTGCCACGGATTGATAAACACAAGCGAGTTGGGAATGACACCCTCCATCGACATGATCAAGCTTGCCTCCTCGGCTGCCTCGCGCTCCTGCGTCTTGCGATCCCGCGCCCATAGGTCATTGGCTGAGAATGCAATCTGCCGTGCCTCTCGTGAGGTAATAGTCGAGTTGTCCACCACCGGGTGAGCCTTCACGGAGTGAATCTGTTTCGCCTCTTTTTCGTGAAGGCGACGAGATGATCCCATCTGGATCAGCTCCACGTAATTGTTTGTTCGCCCCAGACCGAGGTAGGTGTTGGGATGAACCAGCGAGCCGTAGCCGGTATGTGAGTACTGCGTGGCAGCCTGCGCCCGACGAACTCCATTGGTGTCGAGCACAGTGAACTTGTACGAAGCCCCGGCATTTGACCCCCATGGCTTGAAGGGTAAATGGACTTGTTACTTGGCTCACACTCTCCATCACAGGCACCGTTGAGCATGGAAAGTTTAAGGAAAAATGAGTCAAAGAATAAGTTGTTCTGGACAAATGTGGGCCGCCGGCGCACGATAGGAGGGCGGGAGGGTCCTTGGTCCAATACTTCGACCGTTTGGAGCATCATATCCAGCGTCCCGTCCTCGTCCAAATCCACGAAACTGACCCCAACAACATTGGTGATCGTATCCAAGAGCTCCGACTGAGGGGCTTTGATAAATGTTCGCTCCTCTTTCCAGTCGTCGCCGCCTCCGCGGCCAGGGCCACAGCCAGCCACGCCGAGCCCAGCCTGGCCACACGCCACATTCTCCAACAGCACCGCCACACTGCCACCTTGGAACGCCTTGGTTGCCGTGACAAGGAGGTCAGGGTAGCCGTCCTTGTTGTAGTCCCCCACGCTGAAAGAAATAGGGAGGCTGGGGAGTACGCTCGTATCACTCAACAGAAGCATCCACCCCGGCCCCAGAATTTGAGAGACGGGGATCCTCCGGTCCCTTCGATTACCGGTGCCACCATTGCGGTGGGTAAGGCGGTCCAGGTCCAACGCGAAATGGGGGTCAGGTAGACAGAGTCGCTGAGGATCACGACACTTCACCTCCTCTTCCCCCGAGTCAGATGCTTCCGCATCACCCCAGGGAGGCCAAGTACGCCAGTTCCAGGACCAATTCCAGGGCCATTCCCAGTGCTGATCGGCAAGAGTGCAAAGTCCCACCTGCCGGTTGTAGACAATGTTGATGTAGCAATCCTTCTCGTCACAATTTCCAAATACCAGGTCGATCGTCCCGTCGCGGTTGAGATCAGAAAAACTCACCATCCCACTTCCAGGAGGCAAGTCGCCTGTCCGACTCAGTTGGAAATACGCCGTCTCATTCTCGACCGGAACCGAGGTACGAAGTGCGGTCCAGATCTCGTAGCTTGGGGCCGTAAATTGTTTCCCGACGCAAGTAAGGAACAGATCTGCACAGCAATGTTAGGCACCCGTACGGATCACTAGGCATCAACGACGTACCAGCGACACAATCACCATTCAGGTCCACAAACGAGGACGAGTGAGGCGAGGTAAGTTGGCATCGGGACTTGGTTGGGGGCCATCCTGGTCGAGAAGAACAATTTTGTCCGCAACAAGGCAGGATGCGTAGCGTTGGCGCTCTTTCTACCCTCCATTTGATTCCGGAAGAGCGTAAGTGGAGTATTGAAGCCCGGGTGTGTCCCAGGAAGTCCATGGTCAAGTCCCCTGTGGCGTCGACGAGCACAGGATGGGCCAAGTTGGTCGACGGCAACTCAATTGGGGTTGGGTCAAATCCACCAGTCTCTCGTCCAATAAAGAGATGAAGGTTCAGAGTGTCCACCAACCCGTCTTTCGAGGGGGCCGACATGAGCACCAGTCCAGCACCCCATCGTGATTCACATCAGTCGGGACTGCGTTCTGGATCACACCTTTGCCAGGGAGTTGAGTGTGGTGTACACAGTTGGCACGCCTTGGGGTGGTTCAAAGGCAAACTTGGCATGGTTCCACCTCCGCACTGATACGGCTGTGCCAGTGTCGTCCAGCAAAAACGCATCGGTGAACTGGTCGCCATCCTCGTCACCCCAGGCGAGAATGCGGCCATCGTTGAGGCCCAGATCGCCGGTGCGGATCAGTCCCTCGTACTTGAAGCGCTTGCGGTTGAAGAGCCCCGCTTGGACCTCTGTGCGCCGACATTCAGAAGAAAAAGAGCAAGAAGTGGCGACAGCGACAGCGACAGCAGCGCCCGCGCGCACCAGTCCAGCCCAGTGAGCCGAGCCATTGGTGGGCGTTGTGGAGATGAGAGGCGCTGATTGGGTGCACTCATAGCCAAGCACTTTGCCCCCATAGTGTGGCCCGGAGGCCGCCGCCACACGACGCGCGTTGAACATTGAACGTACATTGAACGTTCAGGCCAACGTTGAACGTTTGAACGCGTCCAGTTGCACCGACCCTGGGCGGTCTTTTTTTTTCGGGTACCCTCGCCAGCCGCTCCCCACCTCCTTCTTTCTCCCACCCAATCTGCCTCACCACAATGCCGCCCGCCCGGGTCGATGGCAAGCGCAAGCGTGCCGAGAGCAATCCGGCGTCCCTGCGACCAAGGAGGATGTGAAGGACGTTCTGGGACAGACTGCGTCCGGTGAATTGGACCTTGCCGATGCTGGCTCCTCGTCGGAGGAGGAAGCAGAGGCAGACGACGAGTCCGACCCGGAGGTGGAGGCCCTGCCTGAGATTGATGCAGCGCCTTCGGACGATGAGGAAAGCCTCGGGTGATTCGGAAACGGAGGATGACGAAGGGTTCGATTCGGAGGACATCGATAACTGGGATGGATCCGGCGAAGAAGGAGAAGATGACCGTTTGCGCGCTTTGGCCGAGGAAGAAGACGAGTCCTCGGATATCTCGAGTGGAGACGAAACCGCTCCTGGAACTGCTGAAGAGGCTTCCAAGATTGAGTCTCGTCTGTCGCGTGCCATTCAAAAGGCCCGCGGGGTGCCAAGCCCGAGGAAGGCGAGACGGAATACAACAATCTTGGTATCGACACCCGCTTCGCCGCATCCAACATCGACCCTGCAAAACAAAACCCAGATGGGTCAAACAAGGGGTGTGCTCACAGTCAGTGAGCTGACGGGTGTACCCAAGCGCGTCTACCCCCAGATCGAGCCTAATTACGACTCTGATTCGTCCACGGAGGAGACGACGAACCGCATTGGGAATGTGCCTCTGGAATGGTACGATGATCTTCCGCACATTGGGTATGATGTGAACGGGAAGAAGGTGCTTCGCCCGGCCCAGGGTGATGCACTGGACAACTTCCTTGCCACAATGGAGGACCCCGAAAGCTGGATGACGGCTGAAGACAAGCGCACCGGTGGACAAGTGCGTCTGACGGACGAGGAGCTGGACATTATTCGTCGTTTGCAAAATTCGGAGATTCCCGACGAATCTTACAACCCCTACGAGCCTACCATCGAGTGGTTCACTGGAAAGGGGATGGAAATGCAGACTCCTATGACGGCGCGACCGGAGCCCAAGTCAAGGTTTGTCCCATCCAAGTGGGAGCACAAGAAGATCATGAAGATTGTGCGGGCCATCCGCGAGGGAAGAATTGTGCCACGGCCGCCGGCGCAGGAGACTCCCGAGTACTACGATGTGTGGGAGAACGAGCAGGCTAGGGAAGACCACCCGATGCACATGCCTGCGCCTAAGCTCGCCCTCCCTGGGCATGAAGAGAGCTACAACCCGCCCGCTGAATACTTGCTGGATGAGGCGGAGCGCAAGGCATGGGAACAAGCTGCACCTGAGGACCGTAAGCTGAACTTCTTGCCCGCCAAGATGAGCTCGTTGCGCGTCGTGCCACGGTATGAGAATTCTGTGAGGGAGCGTATGGACCGTTGCTTGGACCTGTACTTGGCCCCGCGCATGCTCAAGCGTAAGGTCGACGTGCCGAACGCAGAGGTGTGTTGCCGAAGCTGCCTGCTCCCAAGGACTTGCGCCCGTTCCCTACCGTCACAGCAGTCGAGTACAAACATCCTTCTGCTCCCCGTGTGCGGGCAGCTGCTCTGGACCCTACCGGTGCCTGGGCCGCTACTGGCGCTGAGGATGGTCGTGTGCGTCTGTGGAACTTGACAACGGGACGATGCGATGCCGTGTACGACCTTCATGCCTCCTCGGCAAAGGAGGACCGCGCACCCGTGTACTCGCTTGCCTGGTGCCCCAACGCAAGCAAGTCACTTTTGGTTGCCAGCACGGTGGGCCGAATCGCGATCATCGCCCCCCGGGAGGGAAACGTTGGCTTCCCTGCGACAACCAGCGAGTCGTTCCAATATGCCATTCAAGGCTTTCCTATTGGGGATGAAGAAAAGGATGAGAAAGCACCTGCTGAGTGGGTACGTCCTGCGAATGCGGAGCGTGAGCGTGGAATCGCTGTCTACATTCACATCCCCGGTACGGCCCGACAGGTTGCATTCCACCCCAAGGGTGACTACTTCGTCACGGTGGTACCTGATGCGACACGCGGGCGGGCTGTGTTGGTTCACCAGCTGTCGCGCCATCGTTCCCAGGCGCCATTCCGAAGGGTGGCTAAGGGTTCGGCAGTGCAACGTGCTGTGTTCCATCCTACTCGGCCACACCTCCTGGTCGCGACGCAACGGTACGTACGGATCTACGACTTGGCCCAGCAAGCTCTGGTGCAAACGCTCCAGACAGGGCTACGCTGGATCTCGTCGCTATCCGTGCACCCAAGCGGGGAGCATGTCTTGGTCGGTTCGTACGATCGCAAGCTCTCTGGTTTGACCTTGAACTATCGACGCGGGCGTACAAGACGCTGCGGTACCACGCTCGGGCGGTACGCCAGGTGGCTTTCCATCCGACCTTACCGCTTTTTGCATCGGTCGCCGACGACGGCCAAGCGCACATCTACCACGCCACGGTTTACTCGGACTGGGCACAGACGCTTTGATTGTACCGCTCAAGATCTTGCGTGGCCACCAGGTTAAGCAAGGCCTTGGGATCTTGGACGCCATGTGGCATCCCTCCAAGCCCTGGCTACTCACCGCAGGTGCTGACGGCCTCGCTCGTCTTTGGTCCAACTGATTGGCCCCCAAAGGGCAGTTACTTGCATTTTCTTTGACTCTGGTCAGGAGTAGTCCAGGCTATAGAGGCTCCGTATAGTCAAGTGAGAACACGCACGTGGTACAGCTGGATGTACACGTAGCAGCAATTGTAAGACCCAAGCTGGCCAATTAGATGGCCTCTATACTAGCCAGCTGACTGAAAAAGCTAGGGAGCGGATCAAGAGCACGGAGGGGTGAACAGAGTATCGGCGCAAGCGGTAGTGCCAAAATATCAGACAGGGTATAGAGCCACCAGCGGTACGGAGGGTCGGCTATACTAATGAAGCTATCATCTATCACAGCGCAGTCAAGAGAGGGAGGGTGCAGAACATGTCAATTTGTTATCCGGGGTGGAAGGGGGGATGAAGTACGTGAGGTCGTGAAGCCAGAGCAGACAGAGCAGGGTAACGTGAAAGGGAGTGCAATAGACATCCCTCGAGGGGGAAAAAGTGGTATATCTGAGGAGGGGAAGATGGGGCTTTAGTACGTTTCCGGAGTAGACGGTTCCGGCGTCTTATCGCCAAGAGACGATTCGGCCATCTTTTCATCCTCCACTTTCTCCTCTCCAATCTTCTCCATGTCCGCCGCAGTCACGAGAGCGGCAACGTCGCCCTTAACCAAAGCACGGCGCGAGGTGAAGCCAGGAGGGCACCACGTGCGGCTGTTCCAGGGCTTGCAGCTCGGGTCGTGGTACATCAAGTCGACTTGCTCAAGAGTAAGCCCCTGGGTCTCCCGGACGAAGAAGAAGACGAGGAGAGCGTTGACAATGTTCCAGGCAGCAAAGATGAAACCGTAGGCTGCGAATGAAAGAGGTCAGCGCGGGATCGATACAACCAGAGCCCAACGACATCAGGAGAAATATGCGTACCATAGCCAATATTGCCCGTAATGGGCTGCGTGAAGAATGCCAGAGCAAAGTTCCAGGCCCAGTTGGTGGCAGTCGAAAGGGCCGCTTGCTTGGAACGAGTGCGCGCGCCAAAGTTCTCGCCGCACCAGACCCACACAGGAGACCATGTGCAAGCAAGGCAGAAGACAAAGAAGCAGCCAGCAACGGTCATCAGGTCACCCACTCCCTTGGACAGGTGGGGCTGGCCCATGATACCGCTCTCGTTACCAGCCACACCCGCGATGGCAAAGACGAACAGCCACAGCGAGCATCCAAGCGCGCCATAGAAAAGCGTGTTGCGGCGACCCCATGCTTCCACCATCCACAGACCGGGGGCAGTGCAGACAAAGTTGACCGCACCAAGAATGATTTGGGTCACGTACGAGTCCTTGAGACCGGCGTTGGCAAATACCTGGTTGCCATAGAAGAAGAAATCTGGGGAGAAGAAAAAGAGTCAGGAAGGGAGCGCTTGGGAAGTGGGAGTGTAACGTACAGTTGCCGCCACAGAGTTGCTGCCCCATCTGAAGCGCCATGCCCATGCACGTCCGGAAGCAAGTCGAGTTTTCGAATTTGAAGCAGTCAGCCCACGTTGCGTCGGCGGCGTTGGCAGCTTTTTCCTCCTCGATATGCTGGATCAGGTCCTGGTACTCCGACTCGACTGTGGGTCCTGGTCCGCGACGCTCACACCATGCATCTGGGCGATCGCCCTCTTCGCTTCATCGTACCGACCTTTTTGTGCGCTAATGGTGGTGACTCGGGCGTCAGCATCGCAACTGCGCCCTGAAGCATGGCAAACACAAAGCCAATCGCAACCAATACTCGCCACGATGCCGAGTCGTTGTTGCCAGCGTACCGCGTACCGATGGCAATGGCGTAGGCCAACAGAATGCCAAGGGTAATCGCAAATTGGAAGAAACCGCCCATCATACCACGGATTTGCCGGGGCATGAGTTCGGATTGATACACAGGCGCAAGGGCGGAGGACATGCCAATGCCGTAGCCAGATACCAAACGGCCAATGCCAAATTGAACCCAGGAGTGGACAGAGGCGACCTTGATGATGCAACCGATGATGATCCACAGAGCTGACACCTGGACACTGTACTTTGTGCCCAGGCGGTTTTGCCAGATGTTGCCCGTAAGAGCGCCAATGCCACAGCCGATCGACATGAAACCAGTGATCAGGCCCTGGAGCCAAGGCGACCAGGCCTTCTCATACTTCCCGTCGGGGTAAGTGACCGCCCCCGTAGCAAAGCGGCGTTGGAAGTCTTGCATGGGGTACAAACCAGCCATAATACCGGTCTCATAGCCAAACTGTTGTCATGAAAATAACAGCGATCAGTATGGGATGTTCTTCATTTGGTACACGAAAGAGGGGGAGACATGGACATACGTTAAGACCGGCACCGATGGTCACCAGGGTCACCAAGTGAACCATAATGCCGATAGAAGTGCCTCCGAGTTTCATGGTGAAGCCGAAGAAGTAGTGGTAAGGAAATAGGAGTGCGGAAAGAGTAGGAGTGTGTGAACCTCAAAGAGGTGGGCGTGTGGCTGGTATAGTAGCCCGTAGGGTGTGGGTTGGTTACTTTGGGTGAGAGAAGACGGAGGAGAGATGTTGTGGACAAGAAGAACAATCGATGGGGTCGGTGGTCCTCTGTTATATACCCCAAAGATGTATGACACAAGAGAGAAGACTAGGCGCCAAGAAGCCAATGCAGGAACAAGCACAACAGTACAGGAACAATTGCAACCGTTGCATGGGGGAACTTTTGCCAGCCACAAGGGTCATCCATCAGTTGACCAGCGGTCCTGCATCATGCATCATGACCATTCCATATTCATCTCAGGCTCTTGATCCCCCTGTGAGACATGTGAGGCCTGAGATCTGGCGATCAGTCGATCAGGAGCGAAGAAGGCAAAGGCCTAAGGCCTACCGCATAACAGTAACCCCCCCCTCCACTCTGTACGCAACGTTCACAAAATGCTTAATGCAGCGCGCCCTCCCTGCGATTGCAGGCTGTTCCTCTGCGAGAGGTATCCACAAACGCCGTCCCAGACAGCACTGCGACTTCGATGCGAGTGCGCAGATGTGGGGACTATGGACAGCCATACGGAGCCCCAGGGAGCCCCACTATTATGCTCTAGGTCCCAGACACGCAAAGCCTCTTGCCTCTGCCCACAATATAGCCGCCATGTTTCAGGTAATCAAATGTCTATAGGCTCTAGGCACGAGGCCTGAGGCCGGCCTGCGGTCTTTCCGGACCTTGCCGGCGGTACGTATGTTTCTAGTGTGAGTGATATAATAGCCTCGGCCGCACTTCTGTCACGCCTCCCGTCTGACCAGTGTCCTTATGTAGCCCGTTGTTCGGCTTAGGTCTTACTCAGTCCGCCGGCACAGTTGCGACAATCTGGCGTGCAAGTATGTCCCGTTGGCGCTGAGCGCATTAGCTCACTACTACATGGACAGTTGCACCGCCAGTACTCCGCCCCAGTAAGAGTCAAACTTTTCAAGCCGTCAGACCTGAGGCTCAGGCCTCTCAGGCTGAGGTCTCAGGCCTCTCAGTCTTTGTTCTCACAACCTCTCAACGCACCATTCGACACCCAATTTAGTCTCGCTAACGTCCCATAAACCCCACGCGAGGGCCTGCCTTTAGAACAATATCCCCAGGTCCGGTTGCCTCCGCAAGGGTCCCCGGCGGTCTCCAGCGGTCCGAGGGCTAGCCCTGGCCACACATGTCTCCGAGACCACAAAATGACCTGCTTCTCTCTCTCCACCTATATGCAAGGGCGCCATATGCCGTCAGCATCCCCATTCTCTCGCCTCTGGTGCCACTCCTCATCTTGATTCCCATTTCGTCTCCTCTTCTCCTCTTTCCCAGTCCGGGCTCGACCCAGCGCATCATGTCTTTTCTCTAGAGCTCATTACTGGTGGCTTAAAACGCGTTTTGTAGGAAGCTCCGCGGAAGGAGCAGGGTGATGATGCCGAGTCGCACAAACCCGCCACACACGAGGCAACCACCAATGTATCAGCCACGCTCTGGTCCGCCCCCTAGCCATGGCAAGTGGCCTGGGGCAACTCCCGAAGGAGCAGTAGGTAACTATATGCAGCCGTTGTGTTTTGGCCAGTAGGGAAACGAGGTCAATGTTTTTTTGCTTTTGAACATATACTGTTGCACACTGTGGCTGTTGTGAGTGCTGGCACTGTCCTTCTACTTAGAGGTTTGTTTCAGGCTTAGTCTGCGCCGCGCGTCCCAGTGCAGTGGCGCCTCCACCATTTGTTCCAATTGTAAGGCGCTCGTGTAGTAGACCGCTGTTGGGGCATTCCTGTGTTCTTCTCTACCCCCGCCACCTCTTCGCTCACCTCGCTACCTCGTTCTCGCTCATCTGCTTCTGGTAGCTCAGGCCGCGCCATCTGCCTGCCCTATAGTACGCCACTACAGTACCTTCCATCCGAAAAGAGAGGGAGAAGGTAATACACATAGTTGTACGGCATATCATCATTACAAAACGACTAGAGCCAATCCATTTTTGGAAAGTCCTATGCCCTCAGCACACAATAACGCGATGCGGAAAATGAAGGTGAGGTTAACCCCCCCCCTATGAAAGGGGGGAATTGAGGCAAGAAGTGGCATCAATTGTTAAGGAGGGTAAACCGTTCCCCTTTAAGTGCGCTCCATTCGCCCTTGATGACCGATCGGCCACATGTGGGGGATTGTCTTTTGGACCGTAATTCATCCATGAGGTCAGGGCAGAACGACAGACCATGTGACTACAGAGTTGCTTCTAGGCTAGCTGCGACTGTATATATATTATCCCAATGGCAGTCGGGCCGGCACAAAACAGCATAGGAAACACGAGTGTGGCAGGCACCCACTCCCGGTGGACAAACAATGCTTGCACCTCGTTCCGCCACAGGTTGTCTCATTGGTAACAAAGGTTCCTATTCGTGGCCGTATATGCGTAGCCGAAGCGGATCAAGAGCCGATGAGACGAACAAGGAGATGGAAGAGCCGCGGCAGTAGGCAGGGAACTTGTCGTAGCACTTTCATCCCCTTTTTGGGTTGTCGTATAGGTTGTGTGGCTCTAGTAGCCGATCTCGGTGATATCGGTCGACGTGGAAGAAGTTCGTATTGCAGTGAATACACTGTCCGTTGCGAGCAATTCGAACGACTTCTCTCGCTGCTTGGATCCGTTTGTAGAAGACATGGGGTCGTGATCGACCCCAGTAGTTTGGCAATGATGGAGGCCTCTCTCAGTTGCTCGAGCAAAGCCATACATGCGAATCGTCCTCCATCATAGAGTCACAGGCGGATGAGAGAGTATTTGAGGAGGCATCTCCTGGTCTGCTCCCCGTCATCCAAGAAGGGCCAATGTTTTACTTGTTGTTGGCCATCGGGTGGCTCGTGCTTTGGCCAATGTCCCTTCAGTTCTCCTCAGGCCTGGGAGTTCCGTTGTTTTCTCTCCTGTGCTTTTCCTTCTTCCGCAGCTTACCCCTGGGGGCGACTCGCTGCTTGATGTTCCTCTGTAGGCGTTGCAGAGGCTGGCTTAGACCACCACCACCATCAGTGCGATTGCATCACCCCGAGTATCATCAGGACTCTAGGTCTCATCACATGTTGCTTAGGGAAGTGGAGCCGGGAAATGATCAGTTTCCTCCGAGCAAAAGCAGAGGCGGTCCCATTTCTGGGCCAGGGGAGCTCAGGCGGGAAACGCATTTAACGCTACTGCCAGGGAAAGACGGGACGAGATCGTGGAACGAGATAGCAGAGTAGTGTGCATCAGTGAGGACAAACAAAATGATGGAGCTGGTTTTGCATGTGAGGCTGAGCGCCTTCTGTTGATCGCGTCGAACCAAAATAGGGGTGAGAGGTGTAGACCAAAGTCGAGCTCTGTCACGGAGGGCTGGCACCGCCCGGGGGCCTGGGCTATTGTTGCGCGGATATGTGAAACTTTGGTCGTCGTACTGGCGGGCTTGCCAGCCATTACGAAGATCGGATTGAGTTGAATCTGATCGATGATCAGGGAGCGTGCTCTATTCTCTCGGGTAGAGCAGACGGGCCTCAGTTGAACGTTAAGATCGGATCAGAAAGGATCTGAGATCTGACCATTTAACCAACAAGGGAACGGGGTTAGGAAGGCGAAGGGCGCGCGTAGGCTCCGCCGTTATTGTCAGCCTGCCTTCGCCCGTGACAAATGCTCCAACATGAGCAGGCCAAGGCGAGAGAGCTGCAAGGATCCTGGCTTTCCAGCGACATATTTTATCTCAAGT
This sequence comes from Moniliella sp. 'wahieum', assembly GCA_003971905.1. NCBI lineage: Eukaryota > Fungi > Basidiomycota > Moniliellomycetes > Moniliellales > Moniliellaceae > Moniliella > Moniliella sp. 'wahieum'. The sequence goes on from RSEE01000023.1 coordinate 105,813, forward strand.
ACAGTTAGGCAGTGTGGATCATGAGCGGGAAGACATGCGCTGGGTCGAGCCCGGACTGGGAAAGAGGAGAAGAGGAGACGAAATGGGAATCAAGATGAGGAGTGGCACCAGAGGCGAGAGAATGGGGATGCTGACGGCATATGGCGCCCTTGCATATAGGTGGAGAGAGAGAAGCAGGTCATTTTTGTGGTCTCGGAGACATGTGTGGCCAGGGCTAGCCCTCGGACCGCTGGAGACCGCCGGGGACCCTTGCGGAGGCAACCGGACCTGGGGATATTGTTCTAAAGGCAGGCCCTCGCGTGGGGTTTATGGGACGTTAGCGAGACTAAATTGGGTGTCGAATGGTGCGTTGAGAGGTTGTGAGAACAAAGACTGAGAGGCCTGAGACCTCAGCCTGAGAGGCCTGAGCCTCAGGTCTGACGGCTTGAAAAGTTTGACTCTTACTGGGGCGGAGTACTGGCGGTGCAACTGTCCATGTAGTAGTGAGCTAATGCGCTCAGCGCCAACGGACATACTTGCACGCCAGATTGTCGCAACTGTGCCGGCGGACTGAGTAAGACCTAAGCCGAACAACGGGCTACATAAGGACACTGGTCAGACGGGAGGCGTGACAGAAGTGCGGCCGAGGCTATTATATCACTCACACTAGAAACATACGTACCGCCGGCAAGGTCCGGAAAGACCGCAGGCCGGCCTCAGGCCTCGTGCCTAGAGCCTATAGACATTTGATTACCTGAAACATGGCGGCTATATTGTGGGCAGAGGCAAGAGGCTTTGCGTGTCTGGGACCTAGAGCATAATAGTGGGGCTCCCTGGGGCTCCGTATGGCTGTCCATAGTCCCCACATCTGCGCACTCGCATCGAAGTCGCAGTGCTGTCTGGGACGGCGTTTGTGGATACCTCTCGCAGAGGACAGCCTGCAATCGCAGGGAGGGCGCGCTGCATTAAGCATTTTGAACGTTGCGTACAGAGTGGAGGGGGGGGTTACTGTTATGCGGTAGGCCTTAGGCCTTTGCCTTCTTCGCTCCTGATCGACTGATCGCCAGATCTCAGGCCTCACATGTCTCACAGGGGGATCAAGAGCCTGAGATGAATATGGAATGGTCATGATGCATGATGCAGGACCGCTGGTCAACTGATGGATGACCCTTGTGGCTGGCAAAAGTTCCCCCATGCAACGGTTGCAATTGTTCCTGTACTGTTGTGCTTGTTCCTGCATTGGCTTCTTGGCGCCTAGTCTTCTCTCTTGTGTCATACATCTTTGGGGTATATAACAGAGGACCACCGACCCCATCGATTGTTCTTCTTGTCCACAACATCTCTCCTCCGTCTTCTCTCACCCAAAGTAACCAACCCACACCTACGGGCTACTATACCAGCCACACGCCCACCTCTTTGAGGTTCACACACTCCTACTCTTTCCGCACTCCTATTTCCTTACCACTACTTCTTCGGCTTCACCATGAAACTCGGAGGCACTTCTATCGGCATTATGGTTCACTTGGTGACCCTGGTGACCATCGGTGCCGGTCTTAACGTATGTCCATGTCTCCCCCTCTTTCGTGTACCAAATGAAGAACATCCCATACTGATCGCTGTTATTTTCATGACAACAGTTTGGCTATGAGACCGGTATTATGGCTGGTTTGTACCCCATGCAAGACTTCCAACGCCGCTTTGCTACGGGGGCGGTCACTTACCCCGACGGGAAGTATGAGAAGGCCTGGTCGCCTTGGCTCCAGGGCCTGATCACTGGTTTCATGTCGATCGGCTGTGGCATTGGCGCTCTTACGGGCAACATCTGGCAAAACCGCCTGGGCACAAAGTACAGTGTCCAGGTGTCAGCTCTGTGGATCATCATCGGTTGCATCATCAAGGTCGCCTCTGTCCACTCCTGGGTTCAATTTGGCATTGGCCGTTTGGTATCTGGCTACGGCATTGGCATGTCCTCCGCCCTTGCGCCTGTGTATCAATCCGAACTCATGCCCCGGCAAATCCGTGGTATGATGGGCGGTTTCTTCCAATTTGCGATTACCCTTGGCATTCTGTTGGCCTACGCCATTGCCATCGGTACGCGGTACGCTGGCAACAACGACTCGGCATCGTGGCGAGTATTGGTTGCGATTGGCTTTGTGTTTGCCATGCTTCAGGGCGCAGTTGCGATGCTGACGCCCGAGTCACCCACCATTAGCGCACAAAAAGGTCGGTACGATGAAGCGAAGAGGGCGATCGCCCAGATGCATGGTGTGAGCGTCGCGGACCAGGACCCACACGTCGAGTCGGAGTACCAGGACCTGATCCAGCATATCGAGGAGGAAAAAGCTGCCAACGCCGCCGACGCAACGTGGGCTGACTGCTTCAAATTCGAAAACTCGACTTGCTTCCGGACGTGCATGGGCATGGCGCTTCAGATGGGGCAGCAACTCTGTGGCGGCAACTGTACGTTACACTCCCACTTCCCAAGCGCTCCCTTCCTGACTCTTTTCTTCTCCCCAGATTTCTTCTTCTATGGCAACCAGGTATTTGCCAACGCCGGTCTCAAGGACTCGTACGTGACCCAAATCATTCTTGGTGCGGTCAACTTTGTCTGCACTGCCCCCGGTCTGTGGATGGTGGAAGCATGGGGTCGCCGCAACACGCTTTTCTATGGCGCGCTTGGATGCTCGCTGTGGCTGTTCGTCTTTGCCATCGCGGGTGTGGCTGGTAACGAGAGCGGTATCATGGGCCAGCCCCACCTGTCCAAGGGAGTGGGTGACCTGATGACCGTTGCTGGCTGCTTCTTTGTCTTCTGCCTTGCTTGCACATGGTCTCCTGCTGTGTGGGTCTGGTGCGGCGAGAACTTTGGCGCGCGCACTCGTTCCAAGCAACGGCCCTTTCGACTGCCACCAACTGGGCCTGGAACTTTGCTCTGGCATTCTTCACGCAGCCCATTACGGGCAATATTGGCTATGGTACGCATATTTCTCCTGATGTCTGTTGGGCTCTGGTTGTATCGATCCCGCGCTGACCTCTTTCATTCGCAGCCTACGGTTTCATCTTTGCTGCCTGGAACATTGTCAACGCTCTCCTCGTCTTCTTCTTCGTCCGGGAGACCCAGGGGCTTACTCTTGAGCAAGTCGACTTGATGTACCACGACCCGAGCTGCAAGCCCTGGAACAGCCGCACGTGGTGCCCTCCTGGCTTCACCTCGCGCCGTGCTTTGGTTAAGGGCGAGGTTGCCGCTCTCGTGACTGCGGCGGACATGGAGAAGATTGGAGAGGAGAAAGTGGAGGATGAAAGATGGCCGAATCGTCTCTTGGCGATAAGACGCCGGAACCGTCTACTCCGGAAACGTACTAAAGCCCCATCTTCCCCCTCCTCAGATATACCACTTTTTCCCCCTCGAGGGATGTCTATTGCACTCCCCTTTCACGTTACCCTGCTCTGTCTGCTCTGGCTTCACGACCTCACGTACTTCATCCCCCTTCCACCCGGATAACAAATTGACATGTTCTGCACCACCACTCACTCTCCTGACTGTGCTGTGACCTGGAGGAGATGCTAGCTTCCCTATAGGCTGACCCCCCTGGCACGAATCCCGCTTCTAGTGTTTGGTAGTATTCCAGTATGGTCCATGCATATCCATGCTTCCAGTGTGTCGCGATGCCATCAGGAGCCTCGGTGATACAACAGCTGCGCTTCTGCTGAGAAGGGCTGAAGGGGGTCATTTTGCCTGGGGGCGAAAGGCGGCCCAAAACCCGGATCGCATGTGCACAGCCCACTTCCCCTGCTCTTCCGGGAAGACTAACGTACTGTATGTTTTGGCCGGGTCCGAAGGGCCATCTGTTGAGCAGAGCAACCAGGTATTGACCACACCAAGTCCCGTATAAAAGCCGCCTCGAGGTTCACAGTCTGAGAAGAAACTGAGAAGAAACGATGGGTTACGCGGTCCTGGATCATGATCCGGCATAGGGGAACGGTTCTTTCCACTGCTTGGTGCTCTGGATGGTTGGCGGGGGGGGCACCCATGCGTACCCAGTACTCGTTTGGCCATCGGAAATATCTATAGTAGTAGGGGAAAGGATATTTCGGTGGCGCGGCTGGACCAGAAGAAACAAGTACATAATACCCATGGGTGTGATCACGTTGGACGGGGGCTTGATCGTGACCTCATTCTTGCTGCTCACCGCGGAACGTGGTGTCTCCGTCAGCCAGAGAAAGGACCGCCCGTTAGTCAACAGATGACATATAGGAACGTTTTGTTGTCCGAGGTGAACAGCTGTGATTAGGCAAGGGGAAACAGCCATGGCGGAGTGAGAGTCCCGAAATGGATGAGAGTTCAGTGAGTCGGAGAAGAATATGCTTATATATTTTTCAAGTCAAGGAGGAACATAGGAGCGGGACGCTGTGATGGCAACGTCAATACACAACACCGCTGCGTACTGTCACGTCCACATCGCTCGACCTGTGCACATTCTGTTCAATCAGCATCCCTGCTCTGGACCAGCGCAGCATGAAGTTCAACTGGCACCAGTACAACTGAGATCACCATCCTCTTTTGAGCACCAGGCAAGGTTCCGAGTACATTCACTTTCTCGTGCGGAAGGGAGGCCTCCGGAACAAGAGACTGGCATCCTGTTGGGTGCTACCCGAGACGAATATGAAAATCATTTCGACCTCATTATGTGGCAGGAATTGTCAGGATCAGGCTGCCACGTTAACGGAAGACAATGGTACTACTTAGCCCCGGAAAGCGGGAAGGAGGGACCCGGATACGATTCAAGGACAGTATCGGGGTTAGTAGTCGTCTTGTTTTGCACATCCAGAAGGACCAACATTGAGGCCACTGCAGTGGACCGACACGTTCGCCATATAGTTCTCGCGGAGCCAGACAATAAAACGAGGTGGAACCCAACCCGTGCGGATGAGGGGGAAAGCCAGGAAAGTGCTAAAAGTGGCTGCATAACCAGAATCAATAATACGCTCTGGCGTGGAACCTCCCGAGTCGAGAAAGGGATTCGAGATGCAGTATACCCATCCCTTTTTGTCTTCCAGAATGTCGGTAACTGTTGTCGACCAAGACGATACTGGCTGTGCCATCATGTTTGGGTGCATTGTGCAACAAGCGTTAGCACAACACCACCGTAATAATAAGTCACCCCGGCTGTCAGGATCAACTTGACAAGAGGACGGGGAGATGCCGGTAAAGCACAGTCTTGTTGGGCACCTCCAAGTAGACAAGAGCAATAATGTGGCCTGTTTTGAAGGGATGGGACGCGCCACTAGAGCAGGGGTAGAAGGAAGGGAGGTCACAATAGCCGCTCAGCACCTGCTAAGTTGCATCGATTCCTGTGCGAGAAGATCGGAAGAAATGAGATTGTCCCATCATGCGCCACATATGGGTCTGTCTTCCGCCTCAGCTTTATGGCGGCAGGACAGCTTCTGTGCCGGTGATGACGATGACCGTCGTTGGACTCGCCAACCTTGCTTTTCTGGAGCTCCAGTAATGAGATATGCCTTGTTTGAAGTATTGATGGTTAACGTCACTGATATACCTCTCCAGCGTGCGGATGCCCTTTTGCACCCTATACTACTTGTTACAACCCAAGTGCACTGGGCGAGCTTTTTGCCACATAGAATGACTCCGTCCTCAAGTGAGGCTAGGGAGGAGCATGTTGAGCTGTAAGTGGATCGTACGTTCGGCCAAAGTCCTTTCGGTCCCTCCCCAGAGGGGGTTTTCTGCTTCTACTGTACCAGTCTTCATTGGTTTCCGCACGCACAGGCCCATCAGTGGCATCTGACTGTTTGGTGTCCTTGTAGGCAGTGTCGTTGGTTTGCTTATAGGCCACCATGGCCGTTACTATGTAGTGAGAATGCATCACCCCTCTCGAAGAGAGTACTGCTATCAAAACTCATCAGAGGAGGGGCCGGGCAGCGAGATGAGAATTAATCGGCATTACGAACACAGGTATTTCAGCCCACAACACCTCAAAGTCGTCAGTTGATCAAGCTGAAGAATGAGCAGCCTGTCATATGCCAAGCCTCCCTTTCCATATGCTCATTTTTGCCTCTTGCCCTTCTCTTCATGTCTCCTGATGTTGTTCTGAAGATGATGCAAAGCGACGGGCACAATTTGACCACATACGACGTCGCAGTGGAAAACTCTTTGTGAGGCCGATAAGTCATGTCCAGAGGACTGTTAAAGACCAGAGAGCAGGCAGTTGATAGTGTATTGCATTGCGCATGAGCTACAGAGGCTAGGTAATATATTCCTGCCCTCCAACACTGGGATGAGGGAATATTGGTAGAAATGAACGTATATGAACCCGGAGGTTCCGGGCTTGGGCTACCGGCGCCACTACACCAGTGTGGCGCGACAGAGACACTCCCCTGTCCCCCTTGTACGTTTGCTAGGGCATCGCATTACGAGAGGTTGCGGTGGGAGGTAAGAAGACAAAAAGCAACGCGAATATTGTGAGCGTTGATGAATCAGCCTGCTGCAGAGCCGCACCGGCCACACGGGCGTCGCATGTCGGATGCACGTCACATGTCACGGGGGAATACCGAGCACTGACGCGTGACGCGCGGTGCATGATGGCCCCCCTTTCCTCCGATGTGTATCACGTGGTTGCTAGCTTTAAGGAGCGTGGTGCGTACTGCGTTGGGCTAGCCTGTGGGCGCCGGCTTGGGGGCAGCCTGGCGGAGCGTCACGCGTCACGCGTCACGCCGGAATGCAGAGCCGTTTTCTGAAGAGAATCAGTTTTCCATAGTAGCGCTGCCAGCTGCCGTTCCAATTGCCTGATGCGGTCGAGTGCCTCGTGGCACAACAGAGCTGTGCAGAGCGACGACGCATGAGGCGGGCAGGAGGCCTGCGGCCAGTGGTTAATGATTAATGGCGCCAACGAGGGCCGAGGCGAGTAGAGCGGCTCACTCAACGCCAGCCGGCCGCCTTTCCCCCTCTCCTAGCCGCCCTCCCCGCATCGTCGCTGGTGTCCGACTGCCGGCTCTCCACGCGCCGCGCCGTCCCTGCTCTCCCGGCATCGCAACCCATCTGTCTGCTTCGCCCGTCCCGCCCTCGCCCCATGCCGACGCCCGTGCCAAGGGGCGGCGATCCCCTGGCGCGCTCCCCTCAGGAGGAAGGCCTGCTGCACTCTTCGCCCCTGCGCCACCAGCTGGCCCATCGCCACTTCAGGGATGCAAATGATGATGAGGAGGAGGAAGAGGAGAGAGGGGTTCCCTTATCGTCCCCCGGGCTTCCACTTCCTCGTCTGCCTCCACTCGTCCGCCTCCACCTTTCCCGTCCCCCCACTTCACTCGCACCACCCATGCCGAGGCAGAGGAAGAGCAAGTGGAGAGAGGGGAGGAGAACGACGAAGACGAGGAAGAGGAGGAGGCGCATGTACGTGCTACGCTAGCCAAGTGGTCCGAAGCGGAAGGCGCGAAGGGACGAGTACGTCTCACGCATGCCACGGCGCGCAACCCATCGGAAGGCACCGATGCGCTTCAACGCGACCCGTTTACCGACCCACCTCTGCCGGCGCCTCCCCACCCTATTATCCTCCCCGGACGTGCTGCCCGTCTCCCATCTGCCCCCGCAACGCCCTCACCTGGCTCATCCCGCCCAAAAGGCAAGGACAGAGACCCTTTCGACGACCGTTACGCTCTCGCCCCACAGAACGAACCGTACCGCATTGGCAGCTATGGTGGAAGCCAGGCAGATCCCTACACCACCCTCTCCCATACCCCCAACGACTCTCGTATTCCCCTCGCTCAGGGTGAAGAGGAACGGCCAAGGTGGTGGACGGATCTGTTGTGTTGCACATGTGGGGGAGACGACGCCCCTCAAGCAGGCCATACCAACCCCTTAGAATGACCTATTTTGGCCTTCCTATTTGCTTCAACGTGCACGTTTGGGTCTCTGCTCTATAAACAGTGGGCAATCTACGAGAGAGGAGGGATAACTAGTTATGAGTCGTTTGGGGTTAGGCTCGACCACGAGAGAATGGAGGAAGGACTACACGAAAAAGGACTAGGAAAGTAACGGAAAGACACCGGCGCGGACGTCACGCCAAAGTAGGAGCCGGAGCTCGACCACAAAGGACTTACTGACGCCGCTGGCGGGTGTCAGATCGGAGTGTACGCCCAGACCTGCGCGTACTCGGGCCTGGATCGCCAGAAGGCTCGTCAAACTCGAATGAGGACCCAGACTCTGAAGAGAACTCAAAGTCATCATATTCCTCTGCCTGGGAAGGCGGGCCTGCCTGAGCAGAGGGGCCTGCCTGAGCAGAGGGGCCTGCTTGAGCCGAGGGCCTGCCTGAGCATAACGGCGCGCCTGGCCGCGACCAGATGAGGATGTATGGCCCGCGCTCGCGGGGCGGAGGACAATGGGGCACGCCGACCACGACCAGTAACGCCTGGGGGCTCAGTAGGAGTCGCTCGGCTCCACCGTGCGAGGAGGAGGAGGAAGAGGAGCAGGATGACGGGTGAAACACGCGCGGAGGCACATCTTGTCTTAACTCAGGCTCGCGGTCTGGCGGTATCGCTTGGGCCGCTTGTGGGGGTGCGGGGGGGTGCACAGGAGGCGCCGCTCCAGGAACCACCGGGGCATCAACCATACGCGGGGGCTCTGCACCCTCAATGCGAAGGGGTGCAGGAGGCGCCAACTGACGGTTGTTGTTGTCCCGCGGGGGGGATGTAAAATAATCCATGGCCGATACCCGTTCAAACAATATAACGGTCAAGGAACGTGGTCCTCGGCAAAGGTGGAGCCGGGGGCGGGGGAGGAGTCTCTCGTCGAGGGGACCGAGCCCTGGGGCCCCCACCATGTAACATTTGTCGGGCACGGCGCTTACGACGGGTCCGTCTGAAGCGAATGCGAAACTTGAGCCCTTGATTAACAAAGGCGTTAGAGAGGACGGTTGATTCGGCCATTCCGGGGAAAGTTTTGGAATGTATACATGGAAAGGGCCGGAGTCTCCGAAGCACAAAAGGAGGTGCGGGTGCCGACGAGCTCATAGAGAACGAATTTGAGGCGGTACCAGCCTTCGAGGCGGACTGAGATGTCGGAAAGACAAAGAAAGCCTGGCTCCCTCCATCCATCCCGTAGGGTGTACATGCTCGATACACAACTTCCGGTTGTGTACCTTCGGTGAAGGTCGGAATGACGTGGAGTTCGCGATCCTCGCCTGGAGCAACGAGCATGGCTATAGAAAGTAGTGGGGATTGTCCATATACCACGCGTGATCCTCCCATCCAAGGCCCACAGGCGTCTCGCATAGTTGACCACGTTCCATGAAAGGGTCCACATCCAACAATGCCGGGTGGGTTTCGTTATCGGTGTCAACATTGGCGGGGACGTTGGTAACAGGGCGCGGTGCGCAACAACGCGCAGCTGCACAATGGGGACAGGATCGAGCGGGCGACGTTCAGTCCGTGGTCCTGACCGGACATGCGCGATCGTACAGGATTTTGACGGACGACGATTTGGTACTCGAGCTGATTCCGACCAGTGACGACCTGCGGTGCCGCCGCTAGGTGTAACCAGTGGCGGTTGTGCCAGGCGGGGGCCGAGGGCGGGAGCCCAAGCGGCAGCTTCGCCCCTCACTTCACCCCCCGCTTCGCGGCCGCGTCGCCGCCCGTTTCTGCGTCAGGCTCATCACGGTTTCGGACAACCAACTTCAGGCTCTGCTCCTGGCTCTGCTCCTGGCTCTGCTCCAGCCGCGGCGTCTTCGGTTCCGCGTCGAGCTCGGTCATGATGGTGGTGAGAGGGAGAGGGATGCTTCAGTTCATAGAGGCAGCAATACGAGCGATAGCCTCGGTGAGAAGTAGAGGCGAGCCTGCTCGCTTAGCACAAAAGAGATTCGCCAGCAGGGCAGGGGACGATCAGAACGTTCATAGGCGAGACTAGCGTCGGCAAAGCCCAAAGCAGATAGGCGGAAGGAAGGAAAAAGCCCAGTGTAGGTACAGCCGACACGAAATAGACACGCAAGCGCAGAACTGTGGGGTGGCCGGCCCTTGACTTCGCAGCTTCAATCGCAAGCATTTTGGGGGCAGGACAACCGACCCAAAGGTGTGGTCGATCGGCTGTGCTGCCGCCATTGGCGACTCGCTTACGGCTCAGCGAAATGCATGGGCGGCAGTCTGTAATGCTCTGGGTGGCCGGGGGGACCGCGTCGGCCTCGTGTCTCCAGTCGGAGGATGAATGTACCATGAGATGGCAAGTGTGACCGTCGGACGCAGTTGGACGAGCCGTAAATTAAATCCCCCTGCGCCACTTGTCGAAATTACGGACGTCGACGACGATTGAGGCTGAAAGAGAGAGGCGGAGGAACAAGCGGCGGAAAGGGAGCAGCCGTGTTAAAGTGGACGTCGAAGGGGGATGTGCAGTACGAGGTCACAGGAACTGCGGGCATCCGCCATCCACCCCTCCATCCCCGAATCGAGACATGGCCCGACCCCACCACCTCCTTTGGCTCCTACCACTCGGAAGCCAACCCCAACACTTCTCCTCCTCCAAGTCCCGCTCCCATTCCCATTCCCATTCTCATCCTCGCTTTCAATTCCCATTCTCACCCTCGCTCCCATTCTCATTCCCATCCTCATTCGCGTTCTCACTCGCATTCCTCTCATCGCTCTGACCCCCCCTTACAGCGGAAAAAGGGCAAGGAGAAGGGAGAAAGACAGAGAGAAAGGAGCGTATATTTTACATGACCGCCATGCTGGAAAAGACAGCAAAGTCGTCCGCTACAACCCGTTTGGGGTGGCAAGGTCTCGGCCTCGATCCCTTCTCCACCTATCGCGTGAGGGTCAAGTTATTTCACGGTGCCAGGGGGGCATTGGTCCACTTCCCAAACCTAAAAATTACGAGCGAGCTTACCTGGGACACAGGGGAGTTTGTACCCTTCATTCACCACGAGAGGGGAGGAGAGTGTTGGACTTCCTTTCTGACTCTTCGGCCGCGAGGAGGAGAAGGAGGGAAACGGATCAGCAGCACCAACAGCAGCAACTTCGACTTCACAACAACATGGGCCTGCTTTGGAGCGGGTGGATGGGCCTACCAACCGCATTATACAGGCCACCCAAAGAGTGACAGGCATTCATCAGATCCCCATGCCTGGCTCGACCTGGCCCGCGCCCAGGTCCACTTGGCTCGTCCCGAGCTACAATTGAGGCACAGATATCTGTTTTAGAAGTGGTATCAAGGGTGGCTGTTGTGAGGTGGAAATTCCCCTGGCTCTGGTAATGCTGTGTGCTCATCACATGAAGACCTACGGATGGGACTCGGTTCTTCCCCTCCCGCCTAATCCTGCTCCAACGGTGTACACCCAGCTTCATCACAAGGCAAGATCACATTATGGGAAGCGTTTCTATCCTCCATGCCTTCTCTTTCCTCTTGGACGCTGGAGACGTCGCTAGAGAAGCACTGCTTGGCTCTGGACGCATTGAAGGAAGAGGGAGAACTTGCCTTGGTTTCCATCCAGATCCGCATTGCCAACGTGCTGCGGCAAGCGGGACATTATGAGACAGGTTTCGCCTTGCTGCAGGCTCAAATGGGGCTTGCCACCCAGCCAGGCAATTGGGCCGATGGTGGGACGGCGAAAGCATGCCGCGTTGGGGCGAATCTACCGCTCCTACTGGCGATTCCCCGATGGAGCCCCCATCTTCTTCTGTGTTGGTACCAACTGCTTCTGAGGACCTTATCCTTGCTCCTTAAAACCCGATCTTGATCGTTGGCTTCAGGAGAATGGAACCCACTTGCCGACCCGAGGCGGGAACGACGACCACCTCGTCCTATGGGAGGAAATAGAGCCCTATCTCATTCCTGCGGACGTGGGAGGCAATCAACAAGGTGCGCATGGCCTTGTTTCAGTATATGCTTTGTCCCCTCGTTCCGGGGCTGGAACCGGAGATTGCTGTGCTGCCTTCAGGAAGCGTTGCTTCACCCTGTGGCACTAAACAAGTTCTGGCAGGGGGATGTGCACCAGCCATTTTTCACCCTCTACCTCCTCCTGCTCTGGGCCCCGAAGGCTTTCCCCCCTCTCTTGGGGAGGGCGAGTGCGGGTTCACTCATTTGCCTCCTCCATGGGTTGCGTGGGCCCAAACTAACTTACCCTCGGTCGAGGGCTTGCTGTCCGCATCAGTACCCTGTTTACCACTCACCAGGCACGGAGCGAAGTGTCACTGCTGATGTCGCTTGTTGGATGCACCGCCGACGATCTGTCCCGGAAAGGGAAACGTTTGCTACGCAATGAAGGTGGTTTGCATGCTTGGACTGCCTATGCCCTTGCGGCGTGTAGGGTGGTCAACTTCGTCCGATCATCGCGTGTCTTGCACATTTGGATGCAGGCCATCCCTTACTATGGACCCAGCTTGCCCTTCATGTGTCACCCGTATTTATCCCCGCTTGCTCAACCAAGCTCATCGTGCCGATGGGCAAGGGGGGAAGATCTGGACTGGGTTTTGCACCCTCCTGGGCCGGATTCGCAAGAAGAACAAGATGCCCCAGTACGTTCCGGAGCTACCAAGCCCCCTGTTGAAAACATTGTGGGAGTATACTGTCGCACCTCCTCGGGACCGGGAGAGTATTCTGACTCGATTCCTCCACCTCGAAAAAGGGGAGGCCGCACGCCTCCAACTTGCGTCATGGGTATACCGCCTTCCTACGGAGTACGCACTCCCTCCTCCTGCGGCGCGCGCATTCTCTTACAAGGGAGGTGGCTTCCCTTCATCGCCGCAACGGAGACGGGAGTGGGGCGCCTGGATGGGCAAGTAGAGAAGCTGGTACGCTCACTCGTGGCTGATCCGGAGCTTCCTTTCTCTCCGGAAGAAGAGGACGGACAGTACGTTCCCATCTGCTCCGGGTCTACTACAGTTACCACCTGCGCTGGGACGTGTCTGCCGCGCTGGAAGAGGCCGTGCAGGCCTGTCCCCACGCCCGCTCCTCTGGGCTGTCTACCTGCACTGGGCCGGCGCGAGCGCTCCAAGGACCAACACTCGGGCCTGGTGCACCGTGCCCTGCATGCCTGCCCTGGATCGAAGGCCATCTGGCTCTTGGCGCTTGCTCTCGACCCGTCGCCGGAATGCTCGCGCTCGCACAGGAACGTGGGCTGCGCCTGCTGCACCCGATACCTGCCCCCTCCCGTAAGACATGGGACTGTGTCATCCTGCTGAAGACCCGGTGGGGCAATGCTTCCCCAGAGGAGTACCGTAGACACGCGTGTTGTAGGCCGCCGGAGCCGGCAGCGTGGCGGGGAAGGCGGATTTCACTCGTGGCCGCGTGGCCATGCTCAAGCGATGCGTCACCGATTGGGGCGGCGGAGACAACCGCTCTACTCGGCGGCCCAATGAAGCTAGATTGCATAGCCCAGTCACATGGTCACGCTGCGCGCTGCGGAACATTGCACCGACTAGGGTTGGCCGCCGTTGCGCGTAGTATCGATGGTAGATAGCAGGCGGGGGGTGGCACGTGCGTGGCCATTGGAGGGAGCTGCCCTCCCCCTCCTCTCTTCCTCTTCCCCGTCACCATGTCGAGCTACGGTGCTGTGCCTGCCCAAGAGGGCCTCCCTCTTCCTGCTGAGGCAGCCGTCCGCACTCCCGCGCTCCACAAGCTCGCCCGTCTCGCTCTTCTTGCGTTGGCCTTGCCGCGGCGGGCTTCTTTGCCCTCCGGCACTCCGCCAGCCCTGCGCCTCCGGCCACCCAGAGTGGGACGACGCTGCCGCTTTTGTGCGTATCTCGATTGATATACATGTGCGTAGCTGACCGAAGTGCAGGCCAGCCTCCCGCGTGGCCAAGTGGCCTGGGCAAGTGCCCCGCAGGATTGGAGCAGTTTGACTGCGGCCGTCTGCAAGCGCCGCTGGATTACACCAACGAGGCCGACGTGCGCAACACCTCGGTGGCAGTTGTGCGCTTCCCAGCAGGTGGGGGAAAGACGGCTCGTGAGGATGTGTTGGGATCGTTATTGCTCAACCCTGGCGGCCCCGGCGGATCGGGGATTGCATTTGCGACGAACCGCAAGCCGCAGAACGGGAACCGGACTACGGCCGAGGTGTTTGACACTCTTTGAAGGGAGATATGACATTGTCTCTTTGATCCGCGTGGGATTGGTCGCACCTGGCCGGGCGGTGCAGTGCCTCGATGCGCCCGATACTTTGTTTGTCTACGACTTCCAATCAATGGCCAATGGGGTGCTGGGTGCCACACCTCTCATGCAACTAAGGCTGAGTTTGGCACCGACCTGGCCCAGCTTTCTCTCTTCTCCTCCCTCTGCGCGGCCAACTCGACACGCGAGGAGCAGATGAAGTACGTCAGCACGCCTTTTGTCGCGCGCGACATGAAGCTGCTGTACGAAGGATTGAACGATACGGCCCTGCACTACTGGGGCTTTAGCTACGGTACCGTCCTCGGGTCAGTGTTTGCGGATATGTTCCCTGAGCACGTTGGCCGCGTGGCCATTGATGGTGTAGTGGACGTACCTGCCTACCACGAGGGTGCATGGAGCAACAATCTCCTCGACATTGAGGACGAGTTCCGGCTCCTGTTTGATGAGTGTGTTAAGGCAGGTCCTGAGGCCTGCCCTCTGGCCAAGTTGGTTCCCAAGCACGCCAAGGGCAGTGATCTCCACATTAGCGTATCCAACTGGCTGGAAACGCTCAAGGCTCATCCCATCCCGCATTGGAAGTATCTCCGCCGCAACTTCTCACCTTCTCCTCGGTAGGGCCAAATTTTCACTTCGCTCTATGCCCCTGTGCAATGGCCAGGACTGGTGAAGCGTCTTGCCGATGCGATGGAGGGGAACGTCACTGCTCTCGCTTCGGCGGGGGCTGTGACGCTGGAGCTGGAAGATAAGGTGTCGATTGGCGCGGATGGGGCCCCACACGCTGCGATTGCCTGTGGGGACGTGCTAGCCCCCTGGGGAGGACTGGAGTATTTCGCAGTACCGCACCCACCTTGAAGTGCTCCTCACTGACAGCCCTACTTTTGGCTACCTCTGGGCGGGATGGCCCAAGTGCTTGGGTGCCTGGCGACTGCGCGCCAAAGAACGCCACTTTGGTCACTTTGATTCCCCTACCGCCTTCCCTGTCTTGGCACTGGGCAATGACTACGACCCGGTTACCCCTGGCCGCTTTGCTGACCTGATGGCGTCCAAGTTCCCCTCGGCTGTCTCGGTTCGGCGGGAGGGGTACGGCCATTGCACCATCTCCCAGCCCTCAGAGTGCATTGAAAACATTCTACGAGACTACTTTATCCGGGGCAAGGTTCCGCAGCAAGACACTTATTGCAAGGTTAATAAGGATGCCCCCGTCTTCCCCCTTCCGGGTGTCAAGGCTCTGGCCACCCCGCATTGGACGGAGGGTGTGGGGGAGAGTCTCCATGAGATCCTCCGTCATGTCATGTGAGTGGCATGCTCTGGACTTATTCTTTCTTGTCCCTTCGCTGCTCGCCCCGTTTGTTCGAGCAACACTACTTCTCTCCTCCCACGTGGGTTCCATCTTCCCACCTGGGCAAAGTTTCACCCAAATCATGTCAACGTTCAACAGTCAACCGCTGTGTCTCTTCAGAGGGAGAGCAATCTGAGTTTATAGGGAAAGCAATTTGAGCTTAAATCAATTGAGACGACGGCACTCGCTTCCCTGGTTGATGCCAGGGATTAGAGGGGACGGAAGCAAGGCAAAGCTTGCACGGGGCGGCAGCAGGAGCCCATGTCCATGGTGGAATTATAAGGGAAAAAGAGGGGGAGGGATAGGAAAGGAAAGGAAAGGATTGGGAGGGAAACGCGCAAGGAACAACCACTTAAATTAAGGCAGGTACTTAGCAAACAGAGGACACTTCACGAGTGGTGCAGCTCACCAAAGCAAAGATCTTGCTCTCTGCGTCAGCAAGGCCCTGGGCAAAGTGGGAGTGTAGACTTCCCACGTCTTGCCAGTGTCCCCTGAGCCACTGAGCAGCAAAGGAGTCTGCAATATATTGCCCGTGGAAGCCCATCCGCGATACGGAAGACGCCTGCGATGCAAAGATCTTGGCGCTGTAGTACCCGTCACTGTAACCTGTGTTTCCCGCATGCTGCTCGGAGAAGCCCTCGCACCAACAACGCTGCCCGTGCTGCCGCACTGCCACCCCTCTTGGAAGGGGAATAGGGTAGCACAGGATCGGCAAGGGACTTGACCCCATTGGTGATCTTGCTTAACACTTGCGTCATGTTCCCCCGTGGTTGTGCCAATTTCCGCCCTCCCTTTGACGAGCCGGAGCCGGAGCCTGAAGCAGAGCTTGATCCGGACCCGGACCGGAGGAGGCCGAATTGGTCCAAGCTCAGGGGGCTGGTCATCAGCTTGGTGTTGATAGTAGCCATAAAGCACCAGCCAGCATTCTGCTCGCACGATTCCAACCGCCAAGACCAGAAGGACCATCCGCCAGCGTTCTTCTGATAAACGCTGGACTGGGCATTGCAGAAGCCTTGTTGGGAGTTGTGGGCATCACGTGCGCCAGACAGACTGCTGGAGGCCAGAGCACAGCTCCATTCGCCCACAATCAGGTTGTTGGGCGGTACTGCTATTGCTGGACAAATATTGAGCCACCGAGCCTTCGATCTGAGATGTATGCCCACGGGCAGAGGTGCTCTTGTCGGAGGAAGAATAGACGTAGTACATGTGGTTGTCCTGCACCACAAAGTCGGTGCGGCCATGGACAAAGGCGGAGCCCTCGGAGAGGCTGAAGCCGTCATGGAAGAAGATGGGAAGCATTTTGGCCTGAGGGTTGTTGGCCTTGCGCATCGCGTTCATGGCTGTGGTGAGCCACGGGTAAAGCTGCTTGCGGTACCCACCATTAGGCTCGTTGAGTGTCTCAATCCCGATCACATTGGTCACATTGGCATACTGCTCCGTCAGGTGCACAAGCAGATCCGTCGTACGTGCCATGTTACTCTGGGTGAAGAATCCAATCTTGCCGTCTGACACCCCTGAGTGCGCCTGGCCGTTTTGGCTGCCATACGCGCCATGCAGGTCGATCAGCACGCCAATGTCGTACTCAGCGGCCCATTGGATCGCCCGGGTGAGATAGCGCAATTCATTGGCATACACCGACAGCCATGCTTGGAACGGGGTGTTATTGAGCCACTGTGATGTCCCATGCTCCAGTAACCAATGGGGATGCGCACCGTGTTGACGCCCATCGAGGCCATCTTGGCAAAATCGGCCTTGGTAACCCACGTGTCCCAGTGCTTCTCCATTCGTGCCTTGGCACTCGACAAGCCTGTGCTTGATACCCCGTACCCGGTCAACACATCGTGCTCGGCTGTCGCGGCTTGGTTCGCACAGGTAAACATCGAGGGTGCCATCCAGTTCTCGAGGACAAACCTGGTCGGCGTTAGCTTTCACTGTGAAAGGTGCAGCAAACGAAGGGTCACGTACCAGCTGCCTAGGTTGACCGAGATTGCTTGCGATAGCGCATAATGTTGGCGCTTGTAGAATCAAAAGGAGAAAAGTCGTTGGCCTGAGGCAGAGAAGAGGAGGGCGTGTAGTCATCCAGCACTGGCATCCGCCCGGGCCGACAGTGGAGCAAAGTTATTGCCCGACGAGGCAGCCCAGTTCGTCGGGACATACAGAGACGGAGTACCCATTCGCTCTCGTTCTGGCTCTGGTGGGGGAGGTTGATCTGTTTGTATGTCCCATTCGACGAGCCGGCGACTTGGAAGCTGTTGCCTCCGTGTTGGCCAGTGGGCAGGGCAACGTTGGTTGAGCTGGGTTGGGAAGGATGGGGGTAGGTTTGTAAGTGGCGAGGGCGAGGGAAAGACTGCTCAACAGTCCTTGCAGGGGCCCAGCCTGTTCTGCGCGAGAGAAGAAACGCATATCGTTCGGCCAGCGAGCTCAGCGTCCAGCGTCCAGCGCTTGATGGATGTCTACCAGAGACAAGAGGAGGCGAGGACCAGCCTGCGCC
Source organism: Moniliella sp. 'wahieum' (assembly GCA_003971905.1). NCBI lineage: Eukaryota > Fungi > Basidiomycota > Moniliellomycetes > Moniliellales > Moniliellaceae > Moniliella > Moniliella sp. 'wahieum'. The sequence continues at coordinate 123,720 of RSEE01000023.1, forward strand.
GAGTGAAGATGTGAGGCGGTGAAAGGTTGGAGGGGAGGGGGGGAAAGAGAGTGGGATGGAGGACGCCAGGGAAGAGACGTCTTAACAGGGCGAGGAAAGCTCTTCTCCGCAACCCACCCTTTCCGATTAAGGCGATAGTAGTGGATTTGGTGCTGATGAGATGGCAGCGAGGTGCGTTGGGATATGGAGAGCGATGTTGAGAGTGGCGAAGGCACTGTGATGAGCGAAGCGAGGTAGCCGATCGATGATGACGCAGGTTCCAAGTCGATGCGCTGGGAGCAGATGCGGCTTGTTTTGCAGAACAAAGTAGTGAGGCTGGAATGTGTGGCTGGTGGTCGTGGCCTACCTTGTCTGTCCTGGCAGGCTGCCCCTTTGGCTCGGTTCCAGGTGTGCGGAACAGAGGTAGAATATGCTGAGTACTTCAAACGTGTTCCTGCTGGAGATGGTGCATGAGCATGATGCATGAGCGCTGCGCAGGTGGCGAGGATGCTCAGCACGGGAGCAGTAGAAATTAGGTGTGACCGCGTGACCGGTGAGCTCGCCGGTAATGGGTTCTGTTTTGTCACATGTCACAGACCGCCACCCAAAGCACCAGCCGAGTCGTCATGATGATGACCTACTTGCCATGTGGGTGATCTTGACGTCGATCCTGTAATGTCGCAGTCGCAGGACCCAGTCAAGTGAGCTCTCCTCTCTCAGTGCACGCAGGACCCAGTCAAGTGAGTCTCCTCTCTCAGTGCACACAGGCCTCCGTCCTGGTTCTGTGCTCGTCTACGGGCCACCATTTCCGTTACCTACCCCAGCCCCGGAACCGCGAGGACTGAGACTTGGCTGCAGGCCTTGTGCCAACGCTGCGGTGGGGCGAACAACTCCATAAGATCAAGATCGCACATGTGCATGAACGTTGAACGTTGAAAACGTAGTACGACCGTGGGCGCCAGTGGCCCGCGTGGTTCTTAGCTTGGATCTTATCCACGCTTAGGCTAGTTACCAGTTGCTAATAGCTTTACTGCATGCTAGTTATCTTATCGACTACAGGGTTATTAGTCACATATTAGCCACATGCACCGCTGCTGCCACGCCAGAGACCACGCCCCATGTCACCCCTGCGCTGCAAGCCATGCCGCACCAATATTGTCCCTATGACAAACTAAGGTCCCACAAGCCCTAAGATCCTAGGACCTAAAACCTTAAGGTTTAAGACTAAAGCGAAGCTTCAACTTCCCACAGGTCTTACTTCAAGCTTCAAGCCTCACAGGCCCCAGATCTCGGAGGGCCCCAAGGCAGGCCCAAGCGACGGACGGCAGTAGTGAAGACGTGACAAGAGGTGTGGTTGCGGCCGAGTTTCCGTGACGCGTGACGCGTGACAAGCGAGATGTGGCACGCGACACTGCGCGCACACTGTTGAAATTGTTGAACGATAATCGATAATCGATGATCTCGAGTTTATATATATCGAAGCCATGAAAGTTGGTGCGGCCTGGTGTGGCTGGTGGGGTTGGCTTGAGTGAGTAGAGACAGTTAAACATCAGTGCATTGTGCTGAGGCTCAGCGCTCAGTCTGAGCGCTGAACCTCCGCAGCCTTGCTAATTTGATTAGCACCTCAGCTAGGCGCGCTGAGCCTCAGCGCCCAGGTTATAATAAGCGGTTGAGAGCAACTCTGAAAGCGCAGCGAAGCAGGTGGATTGGAACTCATAGCAGTACGTACAAAGTTTATTGGGTATCACCTGCTACACCGTTGCCCCCCTGGTCCCTGCGCGGTCGAAGGAGATTCTATCGCTTGAAAGGTATATTTCAATTTGGAACCGAAGACCGTGGCGTTGCGAGTCGATGACACATTAAATAGAGAGTTCGTCTGAGGAAAAACTCTCGGGAACTCAACGTTCGACGATAATTGTGTTGGTAGTGGTGACGTGGATATGATTGCTTTTCGAGGTCCCCTGTAGCACGCCTAACCCTTACGCCCGCTGCCTCCTTTGTGCTTCTCCCTGTCAGTTTCTCTCTCTTTAATACAACAGTAGACCGAGTAGACCGACACCGCTTCCACATCTTTAGTGTGTATAAGACCGGAGGAACAGAAGGGGTTGGGTGATGAATCTCTGGAAATGTATTAGGGCAATGCAATCGCGGTGGTGGTGTGACATGTAACAGGAGATGGAGGTGAAGTCATACGCCGGGGCAGCAGGCCCCTTGGTAAGGATGTCACGAGCGCTGAGGTGGATTGTGGCGATAGCATACTCAGTACGCGGGAGCCAGTCGCGGGTCTCCCATTTGTCGGCTTTGCGGGACGTTGTTTGTTGCCTCGGATGCGACAGGGGCGATCGATGGCAGAGTGGATGTCCGGAGACACGGGATCCGAGAGGGCGGGTGTGGCGGTAGGTGCGGGCGCGGGCGGGGCGCGAGCGTGGGAGTTGTGGTTGATGAATGTGATTGAGGTGCGGCAAAAGAGCCTGGATGGTGTCCGCGACAATAGCATGACTGTAGGCGGAGCGGGGGGGGGCGAAGCGAAGTGACCAGGGGGGGGGGGAGGCGATCCTGGGGCACCGTGGTTGGTGGGCACGGGGAGCAAGGGAGAGTCGTCGGCGTCGTCCATCTCGGGTGGTCGCGTGGGACGCAATAGCGCGGCGGCAAGAACATAGTGTAGGGAAGGGGAATGGTGGAGAGATGTGTCCCGCGGGAGTGGGGTGGGTGATTGGGCTGAAAGCCGGAAGGCTGAGTGAGATCAAACCTAACAGGAGATGGAGATGGGGGAAAGGATGAGGATTATCTTCATCGAGTGGAAAGAGAGCGAGGTATATATGCCGCGGAGAAGAAGAGAACATGCGAGCTAAGGCACCGAAGGAGGGAGCACAATCCAAAGGGGGGAAACAGCCAGGGTCTAGAACAAATCAAAGGGGCCAGACAATTTGGTGACAAAAGATGATCAAGTGAGTCTGATTCCGACATGGTGGTTAAGTCTAAGCCTTATGCCACACCTAAAGGACATAGAGGTTCAAACAAGCCTGAGTATACACGTGGAGGCTTCGAAGGTCAACAAGGGGAAAAGGGTGATAAAGGCACCTTGGCCTATATACAGGACCACGGGTCGCAATATATATTACTCGTTTGAGAACCAGGGGAATCGCCAGGAGATCAACAGGAACCTTGGTGCCGTCATCCGTTCCCATACCCGAGTGCGGTAGCGTGTGGATACGGATGAACGTGGTAGACATCTGAGGGCGGTGAACCATCTCCATTATAACTGAGTAGTTAATTTCTTTCAAACAGTTATTGCCAAGCACCTTGTCCGCTGTCTTGGTGGCATAGTATCTCATGTCGACAAAATCAAAGGGAAAACTGTTATTGGGTGCTTCTCTGGTACTTATTGGCATCTTGTCGCATTTTGCTTGTTCTAGAAGCCAAAGCAGTTCCTCTTCTGGCGTTCCAAAGGCGTCGCGGTCCTCTCATGTACCACCCTCCAGTACGCGGCGCTGCACCTTCTGCGTTCCCAAGTCGCGCAACGTGTGGTCATCTCCATTCCTGATCCTTCGATTGCTCCAGGTCCCATCAGGCTGTAGGCCCGGTGGTCCCCTAGTTCTATATACTTTGTGCACCTGTTTGTGCTCGCCATCGACGTGACAATGTTATCCCTTACTTATAGTCGGTGTAAACTGAGTACTGAGTTGGGTACTGATTGCTGTCACCTGTGGACTCGGCGCAAACAGCGTCCGCATCTATTCAACGACGGTTCAAATAAAAGGTCCGATCAGCGATTCACATAGCCTGCGGCTCAGCTTCAAATCGTCAATATACTAACCGAACCGCCCCAAAGCGACGTCTTTTATGGCCGCATTTCTTCGTCTGGGACTGATCCAACATCCAATAATCAATCAATTGATCACCCAATGTAAAGTACCAAAGTGTGTCAACGTAGCGCCTAAAGATGTCAAGGCCTATGAACGTGTTATGAACCCACAGGTGAGTCGCGTTGTTACCGTGTGTTCTTCTTCTCTGGTATACAAGGCGCCATTCCATGCAGCATAAAGGAATACCAAAGCGGTATCCAAAGCAATTTCCCTTAAGTCACAGATGGAGTGCACACATGGTTGAAGGGGCGGGCTCCCTCACTCAATTTATTGCGGGCCCCAAGCTTGTATTGGGCTCGTGGGCAGGCCATGTTGTGCCACAACTCTGACATCAGTTCTCACTTTTGCACTTGTAAAGAACAGCTCGTAGGGGCGGTGCTGGAGATCAATCTGGATGTTCCTGTTCGAGTTTGAGCTCCAGGCACTTATACCTGCGGGTATCAAAGAAAGAGAAAAAATGGATATAGCTGATGAGAGAACTCAGTGTTGTGCTCAACCACGTTGCCAATACATCCGCCTCCTTGAGAGGCTGTTGAATATCCCTATCGATGCATAATCTATCTGCTGTATTTCCTTAATAGTTGTTGCTTCTTCTTACACTCCCGCGTGCGGTGCAATCTAGACCAGTCGTGTGGCCAGCTGCATCTTCCCAAACAACCGAAGGGATCCGCTGATGGCTCATGCGCGCTCATGATTTCATGCCAAAAAAAGGTGATCGGATTCCTTCCGTGGAGGGGAGGTGCTCTCATCCATGGCTACAGAAACGTCCGTCTAAGCTTGTCCACAGAAAAGCCACGTCCTCTGCGGACTCCTCATATCCCACCATGCAAGGTCCCTGGAGGCCCTCGAGCCCTCTTCTTGAGTACTTGACTGGGTATCGCGTGTCGAACGTTGAACGTCGCGAGTGGGAGTAGTAGTAGTGTACATTGGAGCAATTCCGCGAGTTGAGTAGCAACGTTGCGATTCGAGCATGGTGTCGGTGCAAGGCTAGCAAATGCGTGGCAAGCAATTTCATAATTGTAACCCCCGGATTTTTCAGCCCGGAGAAACGGCGGCGAAGAACCCGAAGGAAGCAGGCACGACGTCAGTGGGCGGGGTGGCGTCATCGCGTCATCCTCCATAACTGGGTAAGAAAGACTGGTACTGATAAATGACTGCGATCAATAAAAAAACTCCGTCGGACTCCTCTCACGCAAAGGGGCAGTGTCGCGTCGGTCACCAGAGCCACCAGTCACGCTTCCGGGTGACCCAAGCGCTGCAACCGCCGCAGGCAGGCGGCACGCGGGCAGTTTTGCTGCCTGGTTTTCACCTGGTCAATCCAAACGGAGTGTAATGCGGGGGCTGTGGTCCCACTGCGCGACACCCTCGGTGCATTTGCACACTTCCCCCTGTCTGCTTCCACCACCATCTCCAGCCCTTCCAACCTGACGACCCACTACCACCATCGCCCTCATCGTTACCAGTGTCATTCAACCGGTTGACGATGGCCTACCGTGAGACCGGCCCTTCGTTCCTCTGGGGCCTCAATCAATTCATCTCCCCCGAATCCAGTTCGAACGGAGCTCCCACCTCAGCTTCAGCGCAAGCTCCCGATGCTTTCCCACCGATGGACTCATCCTTGACCGTCTCGCCTGATGACCAGTTTGCCGACCAATTGGCTCTGGACCACTGCTTCCTTCTCGTTTGACGGGCCTACAGGACACGCACTCATCGCTGACGACGAAAAAGACTGCCCCAAAGACGAATTCAGTCGTGAGAACGATGAGCGGCAACTCGATCGTGAACGGGTTCGCGCCTTTGAATCCCACCAAGAGCAAGAGCAGCCAGCGCAAGCAACTCCCTCCAATGGTGCTCCTACCCCTTCCCCCCAGGCAGACTACCCTTTGTTGCAGATGTTGGCGTTGAGTTCGATGACCCCGAGTCCAGCGCTTTCGTCACCAGTTCTGCTCCAGCGCCTCCTCAACCACAAGCCCATCCCCAACAACAGCAACGCAACCGCAACCGCAACCGCAGCTCCTCTCGCTTCTTGGTCCTCAACCTTTATTGCTTCTGCAGTTGAATCAACTCCTTTCTTCCGCGGGCACTCTGGGTTGTCTAATGCTCTCCCAGCGGCTTTGGCGCAGTTGAACGGTTTGACCTCAGGTCAGGTGGGTGCGCACCTTTCGAATCCTGCAGCGCTGCATGCCCTCGCACCGCTTCTGCAGTCGTTGACGAACCAAGCCCCGTCTTTCGCTCCGGCCCCGACCGCACCTGCAACGAGCAACCTCTTTCGCAACTTTTGCGCAATTAGGCCAGGCTCTACCCCCCTCGCACCTCAGCCCCAACCTCAGGCGGCGAGTCAACCTGCGGAACAACCTGTCTTTCAACAAGCGCCTCCGCCGTGGGTCCGGTTCATCAAGATTCTCTTCCTCGTCCCGCGCCCCCTCCTTCCAAGGCAGCCACATCCCCATCTCCAAGCCCCTCGAGCACCCTAGAAAAGCCGCCCTCCGCCGTGGAGCCCAAGGCGCGCCCTGCAAAGAAGCGTCGCACGGAGACAAAGGAAGAGAGAAGGACCTCCGTGCCGACCTTGATCACGCCAACTCCTCCATTTCTCGTTGACACGGGTAATCCGAAGCGGATGCCGAGGCCAATCGCCTGGCCATCGAGGAAGACAAGCGGAGGCGCAACACTGCAGCCAGCGCCCGGTTTCCGCTTTAAGAAGAAGCAGCGCGAGGCTGCGATGGAAGCGAGCCACAACGAGCTGCGTGAGCGCGTCGAGGCTCTGGAAAAGGAGAACAAGACACTGCACGCAGAGAATGACTGGTTGCGTCCTTCTTCTCAGCTGGCTCAGAGGGCCGTGTTCTACCCTTCCCTAGCGCGACACCGTCAATGCACGAGCCCACCTCCCTTTCGGGCGCTAAGTGAGACGCTTAAAACTGATCCTCCAACGGGATTGCTCCTCAAGTTTCCAAGTACCAACTGCTCTACTTCCTTTACGAGAGGGAAAAAAAAAGCACACGACCTACCCAATGACCAATGCCCTCAGTCTCTATATTGTTATCCTCCAACGGAGACAACTGTATCCATACCCACCTTCCAACAGGCGGGCTTTGTACTTGACCCACATGTGTTAATCGATGCCTTTGCTTTCGCCAGCAATAATTGCTCCATCTTAGTTGAGTCCGGCAATCAGCTTCTTTACACTCGGGGGAGGATCGTATAGTTGGTAAAGGGCAACGCGTCGGTGGGCTGCAACCAGTTCTTCTCGTCGTACTGTCCTCACCCTCGATCATGTGGAAAGTGAGATGTATCGTGTACGTGGGGTCAGCACTCGATTCTGACAAAAACATACTGGCAAGGGGGGGAATATCGTACAGATCGGGCTCAAGTCTTTTCGCTCTTGTGCAGCACGTGCCATGGATCAATACGAGTGTACCGGCCTTGACCTCTTCAAGCTTGGCATGTTCCGCATCCACAGTCAGCTCTTCCTTAGTGGAAATTGTTTCAAAGGTGGTACCAGAGTGCGTATCACCTGGGTTGGCACGGACAAAGCGTTTGTTCATCCTCGTGCCGGTCCGAGTCCCAGTTCCTCAGTATTGGGCGCTATCCTTCGGGCGTGCACATTGGGGTCCAACGTGGTCCCCTTTTCCCAACGATGTGAACCAGGGAGGAAAGAGAGCGTCCCGTTCTTCGCTGTGCAGTCTTCAAGCGCGAACCAAAAGCCAATAGCAGATGGGGTCGTGTGAAGAGGAAAGTCGAGTCATTGTGCACGGGCACTGTCCCTCCAATCGAAGGCTGCTTGGCAATAATCATATCTGCAACACGCGAGGGTCGGTATGCACGCTCAACGAGCGAGCAACGGCCTGCAACTCGTTGGAAAAACTGAACCGGGCGAGATGGGGTCCAGGGCATGAAGCGCATGCCCACATTTGTTTACGGCCAGCCGGGGGCCCGGTTGAGCTTTCCGTTCTGATCCAGAGCATCCTCCTCCAAAATACCGCACCTTGTCTCCCGACTCGAGAAAGTACTTGTCCCCCACATGTTTCTCGCTTTCTTGCCGTCATCACCGCCGGTGCTGAACTTGGTTCAGGGTGGCCCGCGGGTCAAACGCGGCCACTACCTCTTTGGTGTGGGCGAGGATCGGAGCCGGGTCAAGAAGTTGGGGACGGCCAGGTACCCGTCCTTGTGGAACTGCTCCACTTGGGCACGGGTGAGGGAGCCAGCGTTGGGCGTGTTCTGCAAAGACCGACATGGAGATGATGGAGCGTCGATTGGATATGAGGTGAGACGGGGCGGGGTAGTGACTGGCTGGAAGCATCCGCGCTCTCGATAACACGGTCCACATGATCCGACATGAGAGGGAGGGGGTTGCACCGACTAGGGTTGACTGCTCGATAATCGATAAGCACGGAAAAGCACCACAAGCGTTAGCTAAGCTGCGCTATGACGCAGGAGAATGGGGACAGCATCACGCATCGGATCAGCCACTAGTCGCCTGACCCGTAACTTAACCTACACGCGTAACCCTATGCGGGCCTGCCGCAGTGCACAGTGGTCGTGCTGGGGGCTGGTACTTTTCGCTATGGTAATAGCTGCTTTTTACCGGCTTTTCAACGCCCAGGCTGAGACCGAGCGCTAAGCCCCAGCGCCGATCGATCTTCAAGCTCCAGCCAGCGCTGCCCTTTGGCCAGCAAATGCGCTCGCGCCACTCCTTACCCTACTGCGTTTGGTGCGTTTGGTGCACCTCCCAAATCGACCACCGTCTCGGCTACCGGTTCCCCTGTGTCCGCCATATGCGGTCATCAAAAATCGACCATTTTGTTGCTCACATACACGTATATTACACGCGGTGTCCCACACGTTTTTGTATACATCAAGCCACTTGATAACAGGCCCCCAATGTGACGAAAACAGACAAGGAATGTGCTTGGCGTACTTGAGTTTTGGCGAGAACACACACACCAGGGGTCCATGGATTCAGTGTGTGTGGTGGTATTGTTGTGGCCTTTCTCTCTGGGTTATATATGCGCGAAAGCGCACTATAGTGGTGTGGTGGTGGTTTACATGCTATATGATGAGAATACAACAGAGTGCGGCGGAGAGACCATTCATCTAAAAAGTGCGGCAATAGCTCTTGCCCGACGTGTGCATATGCTGTTTTTGAAGGGGGGTGTGGGGTCTATAACATCAGCATGGTCGCGTGAGATGTATATACACAACGGCGACAGGGGGGCGGGCAGACTGCCTGCGTAACGCAGGGGCCAAACTGTTCTGGCTGCATTCCCGTCCACATTAGGAAGGGTGGAGGCGTGCTGAGAATCATTCATCAACGTTCAGCCAATAAGAAATGGCCGCAAATATTGCAGGCCCAATCGAGAGAGACGAGAGACACACGGAATCCGGAGTTGGCGTCGGTGGCGTGTGGTGTGGTGCCCGCCGCGTCGCTGCAGGCTCGGGGGCTGTCCCCTGCTGGGCGGGTGGTGGGGTGGTGGTGGAGGCACAGGGCGGTTCGCGGGACGTGTGCCCGGCTGGCTGAGCACGGGGCGAGTGTCGAGCGCCCTCCCCGATTGCTTAAATTCTGGCCTGCCTGGCGCTGGCCTCGGCTCGGCTGCTGCCACCATCGGGAGGCTGGGGTGCGATGCGGTCACTTGCGCCCATGCCGCTGCTGGGCCTGCCACTCGGCGGGCCGATGGCCCCCATGGCCCAGGCGCTGTGCTGGCGTCGGCGGGCTCGCCAATGCGGCGGCTGCACTGCCGCTCCGCGCTTCGTCGGCCAACGCCGACACCGAGGACACCGACCCGACCCAGGCGCAGGCGCAGGTCGTGGGCACCAAGCGTTCGCTTGCCGCTCGCTCCATCCGCCCCTCCAAGCGGGCTCGGCACTCTGCCCCTGCCCCTGCCCTGCCTCCACTGCCCACCCTGCCCCTCTGTGGCCAAGCCAACGCAGCTCCCTGGCTGGCCAAGGACGACGGATGGACCGATCTGGACTGGGAGGACAGGGGGGACCCAATGATGGAATCGAGTATGTCAATGACATCTTTGTCTACTTGCGTAGACTCGAGGTTACGTGCGCCGTCTGTGGGTTGGAATTGTATGGCTGTGATACCGTGCTTGAGGGCCAGTGACTGACGCAGGCCTGTCCAGCTCCAGACCTTGCCCAACCCGAACTACATTAACCAGCAGGTGGATATGACATGGACGCACCGCTGCCAGGCCATAAACTGGCTTATTCGTGTTCACCACAAATTCCGTCTCGTGCCCGAGACGCTTTCTTGGCGGTTAACGTGGTGGACCGCCTGCTCAGCGTCCGTTCTGTGTCCCTTAGTCGCCCCAGCTGCTTACTACCGCTGCCCTCTTCCTTGCGGCCAAGTACGAGGAGGTGATCTGCCCTCGGTCGAAACTTTGCATACATAGCCACCGTCTCTGAACACGACATTCTTAACGCTGAGAGCTATATCCTCCGACCCTCAAATTTGACCTTTCCTACCCCAATCCCATGAACTTCCTTCGTCGCATTTCCAAAGCAGACGAGTACGATCTCCAAACCCGCACCATTGCCAAATACTTGTTCGTACCTCTGCCTCTCTCCTCTGCTCTCTTCGTCCACAGCCAGGCATCTTCGCTAACACGATGTAGGCTTGAGATTAGCACACTGGACATACGTCTGCTGGGCCATCCTCCTTCACTCCTTGCTGCTGCTGCGTTCTGGTTGGCCAGAGAAGTGGTGGAGAGCAGCCCGACGTGGCACCCCAACATGGTGCACTACTCGGGTTACTCTGAGCCGAGCTGCTCAGCACGGCCAACATCTTGTTGGACTTCATCTTGCGACCGACGGAGCGCGTACAGCGCGCTTGTTTACCAAGTACGCCTCAGAGGCCTTTCTAAAAGTCTCCATCTCTGTGTGCAAGTGGGGCAAGAACAGATTTCCTCGCGAACGACGCAGTACGAACATTGGCTCTCGAAGCCCTAACAAAGTCTTATTTTCCGTCGCACTCTCATCCTCGATCTCTTTCATACTTACTGCATCCCTCGCCCTTCTGCCGGGGAGATGAAACTCTGATTGGTGGCCTCTTTTCTTCCTCTCCCTCCCTCTCTCCCTGACTCGCCTTACTTCCAACCTCACGGCGACCACCGTGTGGTGCTCTGCCCTAACCCAATGAAGCGGTAGGGGCTCAAAGAGGTACTCAGAGCAGGTTCTGTGGGAGCAAATATGTACCGTACTGCATTTGGTTTCTCTTCGACACCCAAGCTTTCAGCCTGCGTTTCAGCTGGTCGGTCCCCACCCCGAGCTTGGGGTTCTCTTCATGCCTTCTTCCTTTGAGTTTCGGCCTCCCTCACTAGCCCTTTGCACTGGCACTGCCCATTGCTTTGTCATTAAAACCATTGCTCTGAACCCGCATGCCCCAACTCCCCTCTTCACTTGCAAGTCCCCCCTACTAAATAAGACGTGGAATGTCGTGTCTACTTTGGGTGTGATATGAAGAGAAGATATAGCTTAACGCGGCGCCCACGGATCCACTTTGAGTGGTGGGAACACTCCGCCCAGTGGGACGCCCAAGGGCGAAAGGCCAGGTGACAGGCCCGAAAGGTCAGAGAAACTGTTTCTCAACTCGGGTAGACTGGGGTTGAGAGGGGTACCGAGGTGCGGGAGAGCAAGTCCTCCCCCCAACCCGCTCGGCACCCCATTGCTCACCAAACCGGCAGTGGCCAACGCATTGTGGCCCGAAGGGAGGGGCGGGGTTAGGTTGTGGCCTAGGCCAGGCGGCGGCCTGAGCGGGACAAAGGGAGCTTCCGGCACCGCCTCAAACGCGCGCGGGTAGAGTCCCACCCCCAATCATGCTCCACTTGGCGCCCAATCGGACCAGGAGGTAGCAGCGAAGATGCGGGCGGGTGAGTGGAGTAGCGGACAGGTGTCCCGGGAGGACCCCATGGGGACCCTCCCATACTCCTTCTCGGAGGCTCTACTGGCTCATCTGCTGTGGAGAGAAGCGCGCTCGAACCTAGGACCTGTTCTGGCTCCGTTTTGGGGGCAGGTCGGGTTGGGTGAATGGGACCAACAGGGCCGGGCGGTTGTGTGCGGCGGCGGGCCACAGGGTCGAGGTCAAAGTCGAATAGATCAGGGTAGGCGAGATGCGACGGGGCCGATGGAATGGAGGAAAAAGAGGTGCTACGTGACACAAACGCGGGTGAGGGTGTGCCGATGGGAGGCAAACTGGGCGCCAAGGGTGCAGAGGGCGGAGAGATGGGCGAAGGCATCGCACTTAGACCCATCAGGGCCGCGGGTGAGTCAAGCAGCGGGTTTGGTGGTCCCACACTCCCCAGGGAGGGGGGGTAGGGCACACCCCGCCTTGGCTCGGCACGTCTTTGCGAGCAGCCATGGCCTTCTCCATCTCCTCCCGCAACTCCCTCTCCTCTTTTTCCTTCTCTTCCTTTTCCTGCCCGCTTCTCTTCCTTGAGGCGCTCCTTCTTCTCTCGCAAAGCCTCACGTTGTCGCCGAGCCTCCTCCTCCTTCTCCTTCCGGGCCCTCTCGCGTTCCGCATCCCGCGCCGATCCTCCTCCACTCGGCGGCGCCGCTCCTCTTCCTTTCGGGCCCGTTCGGCCTCTCGAGCCTTCCGCTCAGCTTCCCGTCGCTCCCGAAGTTCCTGCTGCTTCTTCATCTCAGCCGCGGCTTGGCCTTTGCCTCCGCTTCAGCTTCTTGGCGTTGACGTTCCGCGGCTTCGCGCTGCTGCTGCTCCGCTTCCCGCTTCTCCCGCTGCAATCTGGGTCACCGCGCATGGTTAGTACACTGCTCTGGAAGCTGAAGTAGAGGAGTACATACCGTTTTTTTCTTTCTTCTTTTGAAGCTCCCGCTCTCGCTTCGCTGCTTTGTCCCTTGTCTCCGCCTTGGACGCTTCCAATTCTTTCAGCAGTTCCCGTTGTCGGTCTTGGGCCACATGCTCCTTGAGGGCCTGGTGTACCGCTGTCAAATAGCCGGGCAGCGACCACTTGGAATATCCGCTCCCCTTCCTCACCTTGTGCTCCGTATCCTCTTCTCCATCACCGCGAAGGTTGGCCATGTGTTCCAGCATCTCGAACTTGTGGCCATCGTTTTGAGAGGTCGTCCGCAACCGTAAGCACGCCTACAACAAGGAAAGGGAGGAAGGATTAGTCTCATTCATCACGCAAAACAGCACGGGAGGAGCAAGGGAGCGCACCTCGTACAGTCACTGGGGATCCGAACCAGTCCAACTTCCCCGGCGACTTGGTGGGTTCCTCCTCCTCTTCATCTTCGAATTCGTCGTCCTCGAATTCGTCTCGTCATACTCATCCTCCCGCTCCCGCCGGAGCGGGTCTGGGCCTACCACTGCCCCGGTCGAGTCCAGGACGACTGCTCCCGGAAAGACATCTTTGCGATCCAGAGCCCGCTCCAGCTCATCGTAATACGCTTGGTACAGCCTGTCTACTTCTGTTCGAGCGCCGTCCGTTTGCGCGCACAAATCGACAGGTGCAGCCGGCCTTTTGGCCCTCCTTGACCCGCCGCTACAAAGTCCTTCTCGATCATCACCAAGTCTTTCCGTTCTGCCTTGTCCAAGCGACCCAAAAGGCCTTGATCTTTTCCCGCTCTTGCTGGCTCTGCACGGCCCACGCCCGTGCCCGCGCCAACACTTCTGGTGGCCGCACGGCTTGGATCGGAATTTCTCGCCGGACCGGCCGTTTGCCCGTTTTCGGCTTGGCGGATTGAGCATGGGCTGCTTCCCGGCGGCACGGGACGAGGGCTTGGGCGTGGCGGGCGCGGTGGCCGGGGGCGCAGACATGGGCACGACGGGCGCCGGAGGGAGGGGGACGAAGCGGCGAAAGGGGCGGCGCCACGGGCAGGCTGGCCGGCGAATCGGTCGGCACAGAGGCAGCACCGGGCGGGGTGGGGGGGCGGCGATGCGGGGGGGCGAGAGAGGCGGTGCGTCAGGGGCGGCGAGGCCGACGCCCTGTGGGAAGGCACCAGGAGGGAGGCGTGGGTCGGCGGGATGCGCAGCAGGCGCCAGCGCGTGGCTCGGGTGGCCCGCCGACGACGCGTCCTGGTCCGGGGTGAAGAGGGGCATGGGCAAGGTGCTGCGGATGAGGGAGCGTATGTGCGGCGAGAAGGGCATCCAGTAGTCCCCGTCGGACTGCGCCGCGTCGGGGGTACTGGACATGGTAGTGGTGGGGGCGGGCGGAGCCATGGGAGGTGGGGGCTGGGCGGAAGTAGGGTTGGTTTGCCACCCCAAAGAATAATTCCATTCCGCCCCCTTCGGGCGAGGATGGGCGGCGTGCCGTGCCGCGGCCAGCGCGCCGGCCGATCCTCTCTGTCTGATCCTGGAAACGAGCGCGACGAGCCGGGCACAATTCCAAGGCTGAATGGCCGTAGCGGTCAAGGTCGTCGAGCAGGGCTCCTTGTTGCGTGACGGATTGGGACGACCCACTTTTTGGGCGGCCTCTCGTACCGCCCGTGGTGTTGCGATTGAAGAGTGAGGAAATGACAGCGCTGAGCATCAGTGGACCTCCCAGACAGGCATATTGGTTGCCATACTATAGTTACAGGCGGGTAGGGAGGGGGAAGGTTGGAAAAGGAAAAGAGGGATGCAGAGAGGAGAGGTATAAGGGAAAAGTGCGCCAGCAATCGTTGATACGACCGATCCGATGCAAGCGAAACAATAATCAAGAGCAAGAGGTCCGAAGACGATAGGGATTGAATATTGATTGCTGGTGAGAAAGCAGACAGGACCGGATAGGGTGGAGGAGGAAGGTGGGAGAGAAGAGAGGAAAGACGAAGGATGCGATGACAGCCGTGGGTTGTAGAAGAAGGAGCGCAGCTTCCAGATCTTCGCCCAGGCGGAATCAGCGCGCTAGCTGCTGGGTGGGAGCCGTGGTAACGCCATAATGAGGCTATGCTCTTGACAGACCACACTTGTTCCAATACACGGCCAGGTCCCGGTTGTTGGTCAAGAAGTCGAGCTTCATCAGCTTCACCAGCTCCAAAAAGGGGTTGGGATGATCATCTCGATCACCGATCATCCGTCCATCGATCATCCGTTCATCCACCTCTGAGCCACCATCTATCATTAGTCTCCGCAGATGGGCGCCTACTGACATGGTCACTGGTTACCTCCACGTCGGGGTGCTCTCTGGTCCAGCTTACCGGCCCCAGCCGCGCCCCGGTTCTGCCGCCAATGGCGACGAATACCAGGCCCACTCGTGTCCAAGGGCGCGGCAACCAACTGCGTCCTAAACGCACCACCTGCTGACGTAATGGCAGCCCCCCTCCAGGTGTAGGTGCTGTTACAGTGTGTGGGTCCCACCTCCGCATTGGATCCTACCAGCTCCCATTCATTGCTTCGAGTATGCTCGCCATGCTCGCTGCCCTCGACGAAACGGAGGATGTGGCGGGCTGGCTCAACACGCTGCTCTCCGTTGATTCGATGGGCACCGACACGTCTGTGCCAACGCTTGAACGCAAGGTTCAGCGCCAGCTCGGCGCCGTGGGCGATCTCCTGCTCGATGCCCAGACGCAGACCGACGCTGCCCTGCGGCGCCTTCGTACCGCCGTTCCTCAAATCCAGTACGACATCCGCCTCTTCCAGGACACCACCGCTCGCCTTTCCGCCCAAGCCGCACCACTTACCGCGCCTGTTGCCTCTGGGGGAGGGGTGCTGGACCGCCTTCACCGCCTCGCCTTGCTTGAGGAGCGGGTCAGTGCTTCCCGCGATATCCTCCGCGATGCCGAATCTTGGTCGAGCCTCGAGGGTGACCTGGACACGTATCTTCCCAAGGGAATTTCGAGGATGCCGCTCTGCGCCTGGCTGAGGCTACTGGCTCGCTCGGTGTTTTGCGCAGACCAGTGCGTATGCCCAAAGGGGCAGCTTGTTGCCCAGCTTAAGCAACGCTTGGTCCAGGCCCTCCATCCAGCTGTAGATCGTGCTGTTGCCCACGCTGACGTGGCCGCCGCATCCGAAACGTTGCGTACCCTCGCTCTTGTGGGGGAGGAGGCTGAGTTCCAGCGGCTCTGGCTCGAAGCCCGCGTCGCGCCCCTGCAGGCTGAGTGGGAGAGCGCAGCCCAGGACCCATTGCCGTCAGCCTTGGCGCGGCTGTGCAATTCCTGTCTAGCCCGTGTAGAGGAGGAGCGGGTGTACGCAGACACCCTCTTTTCTACATATGCACGCACCCACCTGGCCCAGTTCATTGTCACCCTCTGGGATACCTTGCGGCCTTCGGTCTCCAGCCGCCTTGCTCACCTCGTGGAAGACGAGCGAGCCCTCCCGTTGCTTTTGCAGTGCTGGCACACAACCCAGAATGTCATTCGAAGCATCGGTGCGGTCCTCGCCCGTACTGAGAACAAGGACAAGGATCCGGGCCAGGGTGGAGGGGAAGATGGGATTCAGTCCTCTACACTCCTTTCCTTCTACCAGGGCCGTTTCTCCCTGCTTGCTCGCCTCTATTGAGGCCATGTGGTCTGCGCCAGCGGAGTTGGACCCTACTACGCTCCAACAAGCGGGGAGACGGCTCTCAACCTTGTCTCAGACACATGCAAAAAGACAATACGGCGTTTACACTTGGCTTTGCGACCCATGCTCTGCTCGAGGCTAGCGACAGCTTCCTTGGCGCGTGTCTGGACACGCTTGAGGCCCAGCTGAAGCGCGTCTACTTTTTTGTCGTCGTCGATCCCTCATCATCCGATGGCTTGGTGCGCACCGCCGCTCGCACGCTTGCTGCCACCAAAGCCCTCTTCACCCGTCTCCTCGCGCTGAGGAGGAATTTGCCTCCTCCACCAAAAAGACCCAAGCCTACTTTCAACAGCCCGAGGGGGAGGCAGCCCCTGATGGAGACGGAACCAGCCCTGCTGAGCCAGCTGCGCTCGACTGGGTTAGCCACGCCTGCGCTTGAGACCACCTGGAGACGCTCCGCCAGATCCAGACGTTTGGTGCCAATCCGCGCCTGTACCTCCTGCGGAACGAAAGCGTGACGGCTCCACCCCCCTCCTTCCTGTTGCGCGGGCCAGCCTGCTCCACTTGGTGCAAAGTGCACAGAGCGTACTTCTCAAGGCGGTTCAGGAACCACTGGCGACGCCACTCTTGGTCTATGCCAGCCTACCCGTCTGGACCAGCACCGAACCGCAGCAGACCGACGGCGTGGCTATCCCTACCTTTAGTCTCAGCCCCACAGAGACCGTTGCCGGCCTGGGCGAAGCATTGTTGGACTTGCCACGGGCGTGGAGGTGTACACCCAGGACGCGGCGGTGGGCTTTGGATCCACGCGCTTCCGCTGCTGGATCTGCTGTCGAATGAGCCTGCTGCCTCCTCCTCGCCGTCGCTTGCGCGACCCGCACGGCCCGAGCGGCACGAGCGGCGCATGAGTTTGCTTCCCGATGCACCGCCGCCGCTTTCCTCTGGGGAGGTCCTGTCGCTTTACCTCCTCTCCATCTTACGCACCTTTCTCTCCCGCCTTACGGGCGAAATCTTACCGGGCCGCGTCTGTCCCACTACGGCGCACGCCAACTGAGCACCGACCTGGAATACCTCGAGTCGATCCTGGCCGTGTTGAACTACGTTGAGCCGACGCAGGCGCTTGCTTCGTGGCGCCGCCTCGTCTCGCTCGACTGGGACGGCCAAGACGCTCGTTTCGGACCCGAGCAAGCTGGAGCCCACGCTGCGCGACAGCTGTTGCCCTTGCGCTCCACGGCCGCATTTACCGCGGTCGCGCGGCTCCGGGGACTGGGGCGCATTGGTTCGCTGCCGTGACGGAGGTGGTGAGGCGGGGCCTGCGCAGCTCGCGCCCCCCACGCCTAGGCTATCTCGGGGCCACCCGTTGCATGTAAGCTACTGGCCAACGGCTCGTGATAGACACGACTCAGTGTACTCAATATGCATGCAGGCGTCTCTGTACTTGGTTCGCAGGGCAAAGCTTACGAGGAGCAAGCAGCACATCCCCTCCTCCCCGCACCCAGGCACAGCCCGGGGGGCGCAGCCGGGGGGGTTAAGTAGGGGATCCATACTCCTATTGGCTCGCACAATGCTCAGCAGGTCGCAGGTTGCTGTGACGGTGACACTTGAAACTTACAAGGGAGACAGTGTGGGGTGATATTTGCCACCTGCAAGATGCCTATAGTAGACCCGTCTAGTAGCAGTGCAAGCGAGACTGCGGTTGTAAGCGTGGTGCCTTTGGGCGCCTGGCTGCCCTGCCACAATGAAACGTCTGGCTCACGTTTGCATTCGCCACCATGTGCTGCTCATCCACATCGCTTCGTCACGCGTACGCCCACGCGGCCCGACAGCCCCACACGCACAGCACATGCATCAGTCTGCAAAAGCACAAAAACGGTCCAAGTCCGATCGAGCCTCCGGACCATCAGCGACCGTAGCATACCGGAGCGGAGTGACAGCGCCCTCCTCCCTCCCACGCGGGGCTTATATCCCCCCGTAGCACACACCCTGGCATGCCCCGCCCTCCCCCCACCATCAGCATGTCCGCCACCGTTCGCACCGAGTACTGTCTAGCTACCCAAAGGATATCCCTGGCCTGGGCCGGATCTGGTCCGAGGGTCCGTCGCTGTCACCACTTGCTTTGGGCGGCCAAGGACACGAACTGACATCAAGCTTGACCACAGACTTAATCCTACGGTGCCGGCGCTGATGTCGCCATGGGCGTCAACACGTTGGAGGAGCGTTGTGCATTTTGGACGAGCCAGATCCAACGATTCCATGTGGCCAGCACGGATCCGACCCAGCGCGCACTCCGCGGTCACTTCCCCACCTCCCTGTGGTGCGCCAAGCAAATCGCCCCGGATGGCACGGCAAAGGTGGTGGGCATGATGGCGGTTGAGATCGTTCCGCGCGCAGAAGATAAAGCATCCCACAAACAGCTCCACCACGCCAACTCGCTTCTCCCCTCTCCGGGCACACCTCCCAATGGGTTCAATCAACGTGCATTGGACGATATCTTTTCCTGCAGTGAGGCTTGGACCCAGGAACAGTTCCCCACCCATAGCGTGCTGAGTACGTACGCGCCCCCAAAAACATCTGGATGAGATCTGATGACAAGGACGGTGCCTGGGTTTGTACAGTTGTGGTCCTGTTCGCTGTGGACAAGCAGACGCAGAACAAGGGTGTGGGCACGGCGTTGCTGGCCAAGGCCAAGGAAATGGCAGCAACCATGTCCCCGCAGCAGAGGATGTGCCATCTGGGTTGACCCAGCCTGGCCATGCAGGGATCCCCCTCGCCTTGCATGCGGTGCAATCGGCGGTAGGGTTCTATGAGAAGCAGGCTCTCCGCCGGTCAATCCGATTGACCTTGGCAGCTGCAACCAACAGTTCATAGGAATGGTATGGCAGGCTCCTGCCTAGCATTCCGATCCTGAATCGTTCTGGATAATCTCGACGGTGACGGCCAAGGGTGGATGCTGGGGAGGGAATGACACTGCATGCCAGCTGCTGTTCCCCCTTTTGGTTTTGTCCCACCTACCTTTCTTTAGCGTGAACCCCCGCCCACGTGCCATTTGATGGCATCGGCTTCTCTTGTTTCCTTCACGTTTCGCGGTCAGAAACCCATGACACGCATTACCAACTGAGTGCGGCTGGGAAAACAGTATGATGAGACCTGGGAGAGAGGGATGTAATCGCACCAAGTGGTGGCGGTTGTGGTGGCCTAAACCAATGAGCAACGCTGACATGGTACAGAGGAACATCAATAATTCCAACAGCAGTCGCCACCAAGGGCTAGACTCCGGAACAAGGAAAACAGAGACAAGAAAACAACGCAACTCCTGGGCCTGAAGAGGGACCGGGGGGACGTTTTGGCCAAAAAAACGAGCCACCCGGTGGCTCAACGCATAAGTACAGATGGCAACTGGAGCCTTAGGTTCTCTCCCAAAGCACTGCTGTCATTCCTTTGCATTCTCATGCATCACGTGGTAGATATGGAGAGTACCTGAGTACTGACTGAGTACCTTCCCGACGCGTTTGGTCATGAGGGAGGAGAGCGACAAAGCGAGACCGGGGTTGAAGATGGACAGAGAACATGGGATTTGCATGGGATCCCACGGCGGAGAAGGGAGATGGAAGACGGAAGACGGGAATCGGGAGGTGCGAGATGCGAGACGGGACGTTGGTTGGCCAGATGACCAAAAGAGTAAGGCCAAGCCACGAGCACAGCAGCGACCGGATGATCATCGACCCCCCGTACACCTACCAGGGCTGGCTGCCAAGCGCCAAGTGGCAAGGGCCACGTGACTCGTTCCCATGTTTGCAGACAGCCAAGCGCTCCTGCGCACTGTCGCACCAGCTCGCACCTGGCATGTCGGAGGATGCCGGGCATCGATCATCGATCATTGATAGACCGACCATCGATCACCGGAGTCCCCGATCATCGATCATCGACATCGATCATGAATATTGAATCATCGATCATCATGCATCAATCGGCGACCTCCTGCTGATCACCGATGACACACTCATGATAGTCCTGGGTCTGATTAATGATTGGGGCGGGAAGAGTCGCCGGCGGGGGGCCCCGACGCGCAGCCGCAGGCAGCGGCCTGGAGGAGGTTAGAGCGGCCAGGTGCGATTGACGGAGCCGACAATGGTCGGGTGCTGGAATCCACTCACCGACTGGTTAGTCGCTCGCTACTTGAAGCGTGGCGCATGATGCATGATGCATGACGCGTGACGTGTGACGCGTCACGCGTGAAGCTAAAGTGCACAACCCGCCGGACCGCGACAGCTCGCCCTCGGCCTCACATGTCAGTCACATTTGGCGCTTTGAAATTGAAGCTTGAAGCTGCGCTGAGCGCGCTGAGCTCTGCGTCCGGTTAGGCTAGTGCAGTGCGTCCACGGCGCTCGGTGGACGTTGAAGGCATTGGATTCCATTATTTGCAGTGGGCAAGGCAGGCCAGGGCCCGCAGGGGGGCAGCGGACTCAATCTGGACCGAGTTTTTGTTTACCGTGCCGATCTCGGTCATCGATCATCGATCACTAGATCACTGACATTGTCGCTGGCAGCTTGAGGCGATGCATGGGACAGCCATTGTGTTGTACGCACCAGCGCGCAGCTGGGCAGACGAGGCCCACGCTTGGGCACAGTCGCCCCGTGGCGCCCGATGGCCGGGCGGGGGAGCAGGGGGGCAGCCAGGGCGCCGGCTGCAGGCGGGGCCTTGCAGAGGCGGAGCATGGCGTCTGCTGCTGGGCACTGCACTGGCCCTCGCCTCGCGCGCCCAGTGATATTGGTCGCAGATCGCACGCCTAGCGCAGTCCTATCGTCCTAGGCCCGCGGCGTGCTTTGTGCGTTTCCACCGAGTGCTTGCCACTTGGCTTCCCTTCGTTCCGTCCCTGTCATTCCGTCCCTCTCCCTTCCTTTCCTTCCCACCCCCAACCCCCATCCCCCCCACGGCCGCCGCCATGGCCCACTCCTTGTCCACGCCCGTGCCGGCGTCCATGGCCACCGCCATGGCTGCCTCCGCCCCAGCCCTGGTCCACCCCCCGCCGCCCCACCCCACCCCGGCGTCTGCATCCCCGCCTGCATCGGTCCCTGATCCCGCGTCCGTGTCGGCACCCGCATTCGAGCAGCCCCTCCCCCCCTCTCCCCCCACCGCCACCGCCGCCTCTCGCCCGCATCGTGCCACCGCACAGCCCGTGCTCGTCTCGCCTCCGACCGCATCCGCATCGCCCCTCCCGCATTCGCCCCGCAACTTGATTGCCGCCGCCGTCGCTTCCCTTGGTGCCCAAGGCATCGATCCTCGCACTGCCACTGCCTTGATCCAAAGCGGCATCCCCATCACCAGCTCTGCGGCCATGCAATACTTTGGAGCGGCGCCCACCCGCCCCAGGTTCTGTTTGGCAACTACCTTCTTCTCCAGACCCTGGGCGAGGGCGAGTTCGGCAAGGTCAAGCTGGGTGTCCACAAGACTTTCGGGGAAGAGGTCGCCGTCAAACTGATTCGCCGTGACCGCGTGCCAAGCATTGCAGCCAGCCGCTCTCTCAACTCGGAGCACGGATCCCAGCGTCCGTCCAAGATCGATCGTGAGATCCAGGTGCTGCGCTCTGTCCGACACCCCAACATTGTCCGTCTCTATGAGGTCGTCGAGTCGGACCGCTACATAGGCATTGTCCTTGAGTATGCCTCGGGTACGTATTTCCCCCTTGGGGGTTCCTGTTACGGTCGAGGTGAATGCGATGGCTGACGTGTGTGCCAGGCGGCGAGCTCTTCGATCACATTCTCGCCCACAAGTACCTCCGTGAGAAGGATGCCTGCCGTATGTTTGCTCAGCTTCTGAGCGGTGTTCACTACCTGCATCAAAAGCGCATCGTGCATCGCGATCTAAAGCTTGAAAACTTGCTGCTCGACCGCAATCGCAACGTCATCATCACCGACTTTGGGTTTGCCAACAACTTTGGCGATCAGGTTGATGATCTGATGAACACTTCTTGCGGCTCCCCCTGCTATGCTGCCCCCGAGCTCGTCGTGCAAGATGGGATGTACAACGGCGAAGCTGCTGACATTTGGTCGTGTGGTGTAATTCTGTATGCGATGCTTGCTGGCTATCTTCCCTTTGACGACGACCCCGCCAACCCTGATTCGAACAACATCAACCAGCTCTACCACTACATTCTTTCCACCCCTCTTACCTTTCCGGACTACGTTGCCCGTCTCCCCCGCGATCTGCTCCGTCGCATGCTCGTCCCCGATCCTTTGCGTCGGGCAGATATGAAGGACGTGATGAACCACCCTTGGCTCGCCGACTACCGCGATCTCTTTGCGTTTAGCCTTGAGGATCTGGAACGTGCCGCGTCGGAACAGCAGGCACGCAAACGGCAACTCTACCGGCACCAGATGATCCTCCAACAACAACTTCAAGCTCAGACTCAGCTCCCCCTCCCCTCTCCAATGGCCAGGCAAGCCAGCCCCCGCGTCACGCAGCAAAGCCACTGGGGACGTCCAAGAGCCGGACATGAGCAACCGCCACACTGTTCGCCCTCACGTTGAGGCACCCATGGCGCCAGCTGACTTCGCATCCAAGGACAGAGGCGCTTCCGCTCGCGCTAACCAACCGTCACACCGTCCAAGCAGAGTACATCAAGACGCCTGCCGATCCCGCACCGCTTCCTTCGTTCCCGTCTCTTCCTCAGGCATCTGCTATCCCTGAGACTTCCAACCAGCCTGCAACTTCCGCGCCGGCCTTGTTGGAGCCCGACACCAAGGATGTGGCCATGAACCCTGAGATGGGAACCGCGCCCGCCAAGCCCCGCCCTGCCCCGCAGGTGGCTGACTTTAGCCCTATTTCCGTGTCCGACCTGCCACTGCCGAACCCGGCCGAGGTGATGGAAAACCGGTCGGTTCACTTTTCGCCTCTTTCGTCGCCGCGCTCTTTATCCCAACAGACAAGTCACCCCTCGCTTCCCCCGGACGGACACGACCTCACGCCCAAGGCCACTGCGGCGCCCGTTGCCGGGCCCGAGGCTCCCAAGCAGACTGGGTCGCACCGTCCATCCGCATCGGGGTCCACTGGCCTCTCTACCTCAGCCCTTCTCACCCACGAAGAGGCGCCCCAGTCCCCCCCTATGGTCGCGCCCGAAACACAGAAGAGTACCCCGCGTGTGCGGCCAGCCACGGTCCAGCCTAGTAGCAGCCCTGTTGCGCCCCGGCGGGAACGTTCGAGCTCATTGGACGCGAAAGCGAGCCATGCTGCTGCACCAGTCACTGGACCCGGGCAGGCCAAACCGCAGATCTCGTTGCGTGCGTCCAAAAAGGACTCGGGCCGAGGCAGCCGGCGCGACTCGGTCTTTACTCGCTTCCTTTCTCCCCGAGCCTCCCCGCAGCCTAGTGGACTTGCCCCGCCCGAAGCGCAGGCGCAAGCGCAAGCACAAGCGCCGCCGTCCCAACGGCGCAGGAAGACCCTTTCCATCCTCCCCAGTCGCAAGGCGGAGAAGGAGCGTCGGGCGGCGGTCGTGTCCGCGCAACCTATGTCTACGACCATGGCCACTTCCTCGTCCACGCCTCCCTCGACCTCGGCCCCCGACGCCTGCCCCAATTGGATCGAAGGATTCTACCTCGGGCACGAAGCGGGTCATGGACTGGTTCCGCACCCGCTCGCTCCGGCCCGAGGTGCCTTCGGAGCCGACGGAATCGGGTTCGGACAAGTGGTCTGGTGCGCAGGAGGAGCGCACTGGATGGGCGCAACCTTCGAGTCGGGCGACAAGTGGGACGCACTCGGAGGTCAGTCGGGACACTGGTCTTACTGCACCCGACGATGCGCCAGTGGAGAAGCCGTTGGTGCCCAAGGTGGCACCGGCTGCCGAGCTGACCAAGCCCAGCAAACCATTTAGCGATGCCATGTTGCGCTACCACCATGGCGCGGTGGACCACCGTGCGCTGTCTACCCTCGCGCCGCAGGAGATGCTGGTGCGGGTGCGGGCGGCGCTGGCCAGCATGGGCATCGATTTCGGTTTGTCGACCGAGGAAGAATTCAAGTTGGACTGTCTTCGGCCCCGTCGGGGCGGGCGGGGCGGGCTGGGTGCATGGGGGACTACGTTGCGCACCAGTGTCTTCCCTCCGAGCCAAGCCGATTTGGAACGCGCGTCGCGTGCGTCGCGGGCGAATGGACGGGTCATGCCATCTGCCACACTGGGCAAGAAGGAGGAGCGGCCTGGCCCGGTCTATGGCCAGGCCAGCGTCGACAATGGCCAAGAAGTTCGCTTCTCGGTCGAGATTACCCGGCTGGAAAACTTGCCTGGCTTGTATTCGTTGGACATTCGCCGCATGCGGGGCAATGCGTGGGCATACAAGTTCTGCTACACTGCCCTGTTGCATCGCTGCGATCTGAGCCCCACCCCGATCCCGTAAAAGAGGAAAGCAAACGGCCGCTTATCCTCCCCCTCTCTCATCGCACTTTTCTTTGATTTTGGGCTATATCACTAGAGCATCTTCCCTTGCGCTCTTCCTACGACTGTCTTACCCGCCCTTGCTCTTTTTTCACCATCGTTGCGTGCTACTTTTTTTGGTTTTGGCGGCTCTCTGAGCATCGCCATTCCGTATGATTTCCCCCCCCTGATTTGTTTTTACCCAACCCAGGGCCCGATCGCGGGCCCTTTCTCACCGCTTGCTCCGTATTCCCACGCCTATGGATTCCCCACCCCGTATCTCTCTGCCATTGATCCCTGTCTTCCCGTCTTCGGGCCCGTACCTTGCCTTTTGTCCTTCGATGATCCTCAGCCCTGGTCTTCGTTCGCACCGCGCTCCCCCACACCCCTTGTCGGGCGTCCTATATCCCTGTTTCTCACCTCTTCACGTTCTCGTGGTTTCACAGATGTCTACGGGAAAAAATGTCTGTAGCGCTCCCGCTCAGGTCCGAAGTGCCGCCATAACAGTAGAAATCCATCCATCGTTCCCGGAACGGGATAGAATGGGATGCCGAGTACAGGAGAGCGGTATAGGTTGGATGCGTTGAAGCTTGAAGGAATGATTTTGGGGATGGTGTGGCCTGCACCACCCGTCCCCCTTGCATATATGCAGCAACAACACTCTGCCCTCGGAGAGAGAAAGAACCAGAGAACCAGAGCGCACACATATATAAGCTGCCGGCGTACAACCACTAAGAGAAAGCGCCCAGATATCTCGTCTCCGCCATCGTCCTCCCCATCTCTCCTCTCCGCCACATTACGGTTACAAGATGATCAGCAGCCTTGCCATGTTGAGCCAGTACACCGGCCGTGCCACGCTCCGTGCGCCGGTGGCCACTGCTGTGGCTCGGACTGTCACCCCTCGTCAGCAGGTCTGCGCCTCCGGCCCCTTCCCCCCGCTCAGGCAACGGCCCAGACCCCGACGCCGACCCATGCCCGCCGCCGCCGACCAACACACCGCCCGATGCCAAACTCTCTACCCCTTTTGATGTGGGATCAGTCAAGAGCTTTACGTCTCGCAAGGTCGTTACTCTTTCCACACTTGAGGAAGAGGCGTGAGTGGCACAGATGTGCCCCACCCAGGTCCTCCTTTGGGTGTCTCTTCGGCCTTTTGATGGCTCATTGCCTTATGGGGGCGGGAGTTTGAGAGAGAGGGGTGCACTTTCCGCGCACTATATATACAAGACATACATTGGCTCTCCTCCTTACTGCGTCCGCGTCCATACACACCGTCAAAAGCGTGTAGTGTTATCATGGTGCGCTCGATAATTGGGTTTTTGGTTTCCACCACCCCTTTGCTGCTCTTCTTCTTCGTGTCTCTTTTGCCACTATGGATCCCTTTTTTTGTCCATCACACTTACTGTTACCTTGATCTTGTGAAAAGCCTTCATCGACTTATCTGTGAAAAGCCTTCATCGACTTCATCTGTGAAAAGCCTTCATCGACTTCATCAGGTTCATCTTCACCCCCACTCCCACCCTTTCTCCCCCCCCGGGCAAAGGACTCCGCATAGCGAACGCTCCTGCTTGAGATCTGTTGGAGGTCTGGTATGCGGTAGCGCTGATGCTGAAGGAGTGGAATGGAGGATATGTGGTGTCACGGGCTGCGGCGGACTTGAGATGGTCCGACCAAAGCTAAGGCCCGCCCGCTCCGCACATGCCCAGTAGAGCGTGCTCCGCAGGCCAACCAAGGCACGAAGGGTCATGCTCCGCGCGGCAATAGTCGCCCCCCGTCCAAGTCCAAGTCGGCCGGCCTAAATAAGGCCACCGAGCTTCCAGCGCCGTGGCGACGCCTGTCGCCCCGTCCCCGTTTCCTTTTCCTTTCTCGGTCGCGCCTGCGGCGACCAACCCCGCTTTTGACATGTCTTCCTTTCTACGCCCCCTCTTGTATCCGTTTCCCTTTGATCCTGCCTGTACCCCTGGTTGATGGGATCTTTTCCCTCACCTTCCATTCTCGTCTCCACTCTCGTCCCCATTCTCGTCTCAACCTCCTCGTCTATCCTCTCGCATATCCCAGTGTCCGACTCCTGCCCGTTTTCCAGCCAATTGATCCAGTACAGGCAGCCTACTTTGTTAGCGTCCGACATCTCCTCCGATCTCGTCCTCCAGCCATTCGTCAGTCCAGTCGCGCGAGCCCTCCTTTGGTCGCGTCGATTCCAGTCTGAGTTGAGGCAGTGTTTGTCCCCCTCTGCCTCCTCCCGTCCCTAAGTCCCGGAGGCTTCAGACACGTTACTACGGCCCAAAAGCCGGTGCAGACGCATCCTTGCCACACGTGCAGCCGCCCCACCAAAGGCCTCTCCTCGTCCCTAACTCCGCTCGGACACACCAACCAGCCTAAGCCCGAAACTATCGTGAGTCGACCTACCGTCGCCCAAGGGATTGTACCCCCAAAACCCCAGGGCGGGCCCCCTCGCGGCGCCCGCCCGTGACATGTGGTTCTGAGGAGGGTGCAGGAGGCGATGAGATGGATAAGGCCTTACATAGCCGAATGTACCGCGGAGCTGAGGGAGCATCCGGGCGGATAAGAGGGGATGCCTATCGCGCAGGAAGGCGTCATTGGGGCATCGCCCCAACAGCGGATGCAATGGATCGCTTGATCGCTTGATATTGATATTGAGCGGGCGCCAAGGGAAAACTTATTGATCGCAATCGTCGGCAAGTCGATAGAGGTGATATAGACGACAGCTGTGACCATGTGACATGGGACCATGAGACATGTGACCATGTGACATGTGATCTGGATAGCATGCAGGGGACCAGGGTTGTCGTCCATGCACCGTCGTGCACCCCCAATCCCCGCACTGGTCCTAGGCCTCCTCCCGCCGGCGTTGCCCGTCAGTACTCAGTACCCAGTGCGTGTGCCTGACATCTCATCGATCTCATCTGACCGCTGAGGCCCGGCGCTACCATCGGCAGCGTATATATTGGCGGCCTAGGTAGTGCAGCCTCCGTTCTCGCCATCCCCCGTCCTCTCCATCCCCCCTCCGCCTCCTCCGTCCCTACGATGCTCGCGTCTCAGCTCGTCGTGCTCGCCTGTGCGGCCCTGGTTTCTGCGTCGCCCCTGCACAACCCCCAGATCGAACTCGATGCGCTGGGCAACATGGTCTGGGACCTGGACGCCACCCCGTTGGCTCCTCTGCCTCTCAGTCCGGGTTCGCCACCGCCTCCCAGTCTTGGCCGGCCCGACTTTTCCCGCCCGGCTCAGCAGGCAGAAGAGTTCGCGGAGATGATGGCTCGGATTGGGCAGATGCACGCTCCCACGATGCAGTCCGCCTCGGCCAAGAAGAACTGGCTCACGATGGCCTCGAAGCTGGGCCAGGCCCAGCGTGTCGCTTCGGGTTCATTGTCCAGGGCCAGACGCAGGTGAGAAACGTAGTGTACAACCAAATCCTCCACCCGCTCTTCCCAGACTACGCTTTGCGCATCACGACCGACTCGAACGGCATCAACAACCTCCCCGACGCGACCAAGGAGGCCGTGCTGCACGCAAGGGGCAGTGGCGCCTTTTGTGACCCCAACGTCAAGTCCGTCTCGGGCTACCTTGATGTATCGGAGAATCGTCATCTCTGGTTTATTTTTTTCGAGTCGCGTGGAAAGCCTGGATCGGACCCGCTGGTGGTGCGTCTACTTAGGTCTGCGTTGTTGTACAGATGAGAGAACATCAAGCTAACTCATACTCTACTCTCCTTCCCAGCTATGGCTAAACGGGGGTCCTGGCTGTTCCAGTTCGACCGGACTGTTATTTGAATTGGGCCCTTGCCGGATTGCTAACGAGACAGGGGTGGAGGACAACCCCCACTCCTGGACCAATGTGGCCAACATGATCTTCCTCGACCAACCGCAACGAGTGTGGGCTATTCGTACAGTGACGAGCCGGGTGTGATCAACAATACTCCCGAGGCGGCAGTGGACGTGTACGCGTTCCTCCAGCTCTTCTTTGCTAAGTTCCCTCAATACGCCATGCTGGACTTTAGTATCGCCGCCGAATCGTACGGCGGGATCTACGCCCCCCACTTCAGCAACTACATTTGGAAAAAGAACCAAGAGTTGCATGCGGCCACTTCGGTGACTACGACTACGCCCCAGCCGCTGCTGATCAAGCTCGAGAGCGTAATCATTGGTAACGGGCTGACGGCACCGGCGATTCAGTTTCCTGCGGTGGTGAACTTTGCCTGTGGAGCGGAAAACAAGTACCGCATGTTTGATCCCGACAGCCAGACCTGTTCGGACTTGGCCTCCAAGGCGGACCTTTGCGCTACGCTGATCCAAGAGTGCTCCAAGTACGACTCGCCGTTGATTTGCACGCCAGCGGCGCTGGTCTGTTGGGCCGGGCTCTACTGGCCTCTGCAGCAGACAGGACTGAACATATACGATGTCCGGCGCTCGTGCGACCGCTCACCCGAAAAGGATGGCCCACTGTGTTACAAGGAATTGGAGTACGTGCAATCCTACCTCCCGGGCGTCAAGGCATCGCTCGGCGTGCCGGACTCGGTCGAGTTCCAGAGCTGCAACATGAAGGTCAATGGCGCGTTCCTCCTGCACGGGGACAATATGCACGATGCGTCGGAACTGCTGCTGCCATTGGTGGAGGATGGGGTGCGGGTGTTGATCTATGCTGGCGTGACCGACGCGATGTGCCCGGCAATTGGGATCGAGTGGTGGGTAGCAAACTTTCCCTCGGTGCTGCAGGAAGAGTATGGCCCGCAACGACGAGAAGGAGTGGCAAGTGGGAGGAAAGTCAGTGGGCACGGTACGCGCTGCAAGCCACAAGAGGGGGTCCAAGTCGTTTGGCGATTTGGCCTATGTCAGTGTATGGAACGCAGGTCACATGGTCCCATTTGATGCGCCCCAAGCCGCGCTGGACCTCTTCTCCCACTGGCTCCGTAACAAGCCGCTTTCCACTGCCTGAGCGCGGCCGACGGGGGGCAGCGGTTCGGCCTGCACATAATGCTCACACCGCCTGTGCGCGGGCGTTGAGGTGCGCAATGCCGATGGTGGCAGTGCGTGGGGACACGTATGGATGCGAGGCTGGAGGTGGTGGTTGGTCTGGCGATGATCGATGAAGCTCACTGAGCCGAGAATCCATGTATTCCGCGGTGATTCTGTGCCCCCTCCGTGGTATGCCGTAGCTTGGATTCCGTGGCATACCGTGTTCATACCGTGTCTATACCGTGCCCATACCGTGCCCATACCGTGTTCATACCGTGCTCGTACCGTGTTCATACCGTGCTCGTACCGTGTTCATGCCGTGCTGGTACCGTGCTGGTACCGTACCTACTATACCGTGCTCGTACCATGCTCGTACCGTGCTCGTACCGTACCTATATCGTGTCCATACCGGGCCAATACCGTGCCTATACCGTGTTCATACCGTGTTGACTTCAAGGCGAAGGAATTGATTATGACGCTGAGCTTGTACAAAGGCAACGGAGCTACCGACGGTGGCACCGTCTTCAAGCGCGTTGAGGTCAAGGCCAACAAAACTCATCAGAGTTATCGGATGGACCGCTGGGAAGTGCAGGGGGTGCCAGCTCTACTCAATCCCGAGTTTGAAAAAGCCGTCCCGCGTAACCCCCGGTGCCAACTACTTGGCAGATGCCGATGACGGTGATGGTGGAGGGATACAAGTACTACTGGCACATGGTCAGTGAGAGCTACTGCTCAAAGTGCTTGGACACGGGGCACTCTGCTGCCAAAGGAGGATGTCCTTGGTCAAACGAAGCTGAGGTGGTGGTTAAAGCGACATCGCCCCCGGCTCCGAAGCCCGCAGTCAAAAAGAAGCCTGCGAAAAAAGGCCCGTAAAAGGAGGGGCGAAAGGACCCGTGCGGTGGCTGCGTGAACAATGAGCAATATGTCGCTTAACTGGTTTTGTGCGAGGGAAGACGGGAGGGCCCACGACCCTACCAGACGCCCAACCGAGCAGACTCCAGATGAAGGAGAACACGAGGGCTGAGGGAGGCCCTCAGGATGGGCACTGTTGAAGGCTACAGGGAGCGGCTGCGTGGTGCACAATCGCGCTGACCTGCGAGCATACTGTCCCTTAGACGTTAAACACTTACAAATACCCTATCTTACTATACTACAAAAATATGGATAATGGTCATGCAGATCATGCTCACTGATCCGAGGCTCCAGGTATTCCGCGGTGATTCCGTACCCCTCCCGTGGTATTCAGTAGTATTCCGTAGTTTGGATTCCGTGGCATACCGTGCCCGTTCCGTACTTCTCCCGTACCACTTCCGTACCTCTTCCGTACCTCTTCCGTACCACTTCCGTGCCCGTTCCGTACCACTTCCGTACTTCTTCCGTACCACTTCCGTACCACTTCCGTGCCCATTTCGTACCACTTCCGTACTTCTTCCGTACCACTTCCGCACCACTTCCGTGCCCATTTCGTACCACTTCCGTACCACTTCCGTACCACTTCCGTACCCATTTCGTACCACTTCCGTACCACTTCCGTACCCGTTCCGTGCGCGTTCCGTACCCGTTCCGTACCCGTTCCGTACCTCTTCCGTACCTCTTCCGTACCTCTTCCGTACCTCTTCCGTGCCCGTTCCGTGTTCATACTGTTGTATTCTATGGGATAAGTGCGCCCCTCCATCTTGAAAAAAAAGTGAGAACGAAATCCATAGACACACCACACAGGTTAGAATTTTTTTCAACCACGGAAACACCACAGAACTCCACGGGTTACCAAGGGTTACCACGGGTTACCACGGAATGGAAATGGCGTCCTAGGGTTACACTAGGGTTAGCTTATAAGCCTTAGGGTTAGCTTATAATGCAATGTATCGGTACAGGGTTACATTGCTCAATACTTTGGGGGCCTATATGCGGCCCTCACTAGCCTCATTGGCAGTTGTGTTACTTTAGATCCTTTAGATATATGGGACATCTCTGTTGGGCTAATAGTGATTGTATTACTAAGGGTGCTACGGGAGGCAAGCAAGGCAAGGCAATACTGGTGGAGAAGATGCATCAGGCCTCAGGCCGTTAATCAGGGAAACGCAGCGTGAAGGCGCAACAGGAAGGGGCAGAACAGGCAGAATGGGGCCGCCTCGCGCGCAAGTTCCATCCACAGCAATCGATCGTACCGTTGCTTGATATCACAAATGGTGGCATGCTCCCTTTGACATGCTATCGGTAATTCTCACTGCGGAAGTACGGGTTAACATACCAAGCACATCAGAGGTTGATATATGATACCAACATGCATACCATGTAAGTCAGTGCCCAAGCATGTAAGTACCCACTTGTAGGAAGAGGTTAGTACCCAAGAAGCAGATCAGTACTCCCAGCAGGTCAGTACCAGCAGCAGGTCAGTATACCCAGCAGGTCAGTACACCCAACAGCAGGTCAGTACACCCAGCAGGTCAGTACACCTAGCAAAGACAGTACGGGGACGATTGGTTGGTCGCCACAGGACAGCAGGCATCAGTTGTTGAGATGCCGACAGATCTTTGGTTAGCACCTTACCCCAGTTTTGGTCTTCGGTTGGTCTGCAGGAAAGTGTGGAAATATTAGTGATAGGCATGTCGGGAAGGCGGTTGTTAGGGAAGAGGAGACCGGTGTGGAGGGGGGGAGGGGGGGGGGGGTATATATATCATTCAACTGTGAAAGGGGCGGTAAGAGGAGGACTGATGCAACAAGAGCAAAAGCAGTGTGGTTCTGGTGGGAAGGTGCACAGACCAGTAACGCCGACGCACGGACCCCCCACAGCTCAGCATATTAGCCCTGCGCTGTGCGTGTGGGAACAGCCCCTGGCAACCTCCGCAGCATACCCACACGCCACCGAGCTCCGAGAGCTCCTGGCGCCTCAAAGAGCTCTAAACGTACCATTTATTACGTCCCAACAGTCCTGCTGAGCCACCGGGTGGCCCGTGCTTTTGCCAACGTCCCTTCAGGTCCTCCTCAAGCCGGCCTAGGAGTTCCGTTTTGTTTCCTCCCTCCTGGTTGTCCTTGGTCCGCAGTTTTGCCCCTGGTGGCGACTCGCTGTCTGAAGCTTGATGCTCCTCTGTAGGGGTTGCTGGTTGACTTAGACCACCATCACCACCACCACCATCAGTGCGATTGTATCACCCTCGAGGACCATCCAGACTCCAGGTTTCATCAAAAGTCCACCCATCCGAGGGCCGGCACATGTACGCTCCTGTGGAGTATATACTAGCCGTGTGCGATGCGGCAAAATGAGGCCCCGGGAACGTCCGCGGAGCTCCAAAGGAGTACATATCACCCTCTGGCCCTCATGATGGTCCACTCTCCACGTCTTCGCCAGGTTTTCCCCTCGGTCCTCTCCATCATCATGTCCGCCTCCTGGTCCGCCCCCTGGTCCGCCCCCTGGAGTCGTTTACTCTCTTCAGACCACGGTAATGTACAACATCGCTGACGCTAAAGCACAGCAAGCACATCTATGGCAAGTGTGTCCGGCGAGCGAGCGTGCCGCCCTTGCGATATTGTTGGGCGCAAGAGGCATGGGGTGGGGTATATTGGCCAACGACACAATCCCTCTGAAATTTGCCCGCTGCTGGGCGACGGAAGCGATGATATTGATACCATCCATTCTCCGTTGCGCATACCCGAAGACTGGGTCAACTGCAGAGTACACACGCACAAGAGCTTGAAGACCATGGGTCAGTCGCAAGCCAGAATTTTTTCAAGGCAGATACAGGATGGCCGACATTACCTCAACCTGAAAGCGCCTCTCATCATCATATGTGCCCTTCCTTTCATCCTGTTGAGCCCATGCACACCACCTTTCTCAATCTGAGAAGAACGGTCTACGTGATCCAAGATTGCCCATACATTTGGGTGCCGCCCATGTTGACCTTTTTAACGAGTTTCAGATGAAGTGTGCGTCCTCATTCCCGAAACAGTTGTGTTTCTTATACTGATTGAATGAGCTAACCTTGAAACACAGGTCGATTAGGTTTCTTCCTTCTTCGTTTTGTAGTGGAGTGCCTCGTTCGATTGGTTCTGCTTGTAACAGCGGCATGCGCATGTTTGAGATTGCAGTCATATGAGTTGCATGCTTTATCCGTTCGTCAAGTTGCATTATCTGCCTCAGCAGATACTCGATCTGGGGAGCGTGATGCTTAGGCTGTTTGTCAACGGAAAATGTATGCTGCCGACGTCGAACGTCTCCGAACAACGGCCCTGCCATTTTGTCAACGGTTTCACGACTTCACTGTTCCAAACGGTCTGAACGAAGAGATCAACCACATTCGATCTCGGTGCACAACACTCTTCATTGGGCTGACAACATGTGGAGATACGGCAATTGGCAGGCGATATGGACCGCCCCGGCAGAATGGGAACAGGGATGGTTGGGCCGCCATATCCGTTCGTTTACCAAACCGTATCCTGTCCTTGCTAACGAGGCGAGCAGGAGGAACCAGGATAACTTGGTTGGCATTCGCATGGATTCCATGCTCCCCCAAGCTATGACCACACTTTCGGTTGGGTTGAATCACAAACGAGAAGCTATTATTGATGGGCTCGATGGTGCAAGGGGGGATGCGGCGTTGCTGTGCTCGTTCAACATTGACCCTACCGCCCATTTATCGATCTGGGCAGTAGCCGAGTGGGGGCCAAAAATGAGAACAGGCAACGTGTTCGAGGGCAACAGGGTCAGAATGCCTCGTCCCGTCTAGGACACTGTGTGCAACTACTCACAACAAATGCAGGCATTGTATAGCAATTGGCGCACGATGGGCACTTTTTCATGTTGATTGACTACTACATTGGGGTGGAGACCGATGAAGCGGGCTCCGAATACTACATTGTTGGTAGAACTCATCCGATTGATGCTGAAGGTAATGCGTCTCTACCACGCGATGAACAAGGCTTTCACAGAGCGACGTTCGCATCAGTAAACAACATTGTCGTCCCACTTGCCGACATTGGGTGGGTCATGGGACACATACCCTTGAGAAGGAAGTTCTGAGTTCGGATGCATTAGCACGAATTGCAGCGGATGACGACGTTTCTGACGAGGAGGTTTGGATTTACCCTCACCCATTGGGTGCCGAACTTGGTGTCTGACAAAAAACACTATAAGTGTTGCGTGTGCCAAGGTACATTTTATTCCCGAGGAAAAGAGAAGGGAAAACAATATGCGTGCTGCCTTTGTTGGGTACTGTTTTGTTGGTGAAACGAAACGGAAATCAAATGGAGATCGGCATCAGAAATGCACAGTGGAACTGGAAGCTATCAAGCACTGGGATCGATCGAAGACGAAGGCTCACGAGCAGAAGCTGTTGGCATAGGTGCAAAAGAGACACGCAGAAGACTGCTATTGTAGGTGTATAAGGTGCTAAGCGCTCTTAGCCTTGAAAAGGATTGAGTGAGAGTGCTGCTGCCCTTTTGCACTCTACCATTTTTTCTCCAAGCCCAACGCCGGGCTAACGATTCTTCTTCCGAGTGTGCTCCCAAGTCGCACGCTCGCAAGTGTCAGTGTTGGCGAAGGGGGAACGGTGGCTAAGGTGGCGAAGGTTCCACGGTGGCTACGGTGGCGACCAAGCACCAGCTGGGGCTTCGCGTCGGCCCGGTGGTCTCCTTGTGGGTGATAAAATCCTCCAGCGTGGAACGGTGGGCCGGTGGCTACGGTGGCGAGCAAGCACCAAGCACCAAGCTGGGGCGAAGCCCCAGCTGGCCGGGCCGTAGGCCCGGTGGTCTTCTAGTGAAATTTCATTACTTGATTGCCAGGTCGAAATTTTTGCACGCTCGCAAGTGTTGCTCTTTCTCAACATTTCATTGCAGTAATGAAATTTGATTACCGATTGCCAGGTCGAGATTTTTGAGCCTGACTCTTTCCTTGAATTTCTAGCCGCCTCGCAAAACCCACCACGGAACACTCCGACATACCGCGACATGGCACGACATGTCGCGGACTACCACCACATGTCGCGGAATACCACGGAACACCACAACATACCACGGAACGAAAAAAAGATCAAGACCCGATGGCCACGAAATGACACGGATTCACCACGACATACACGACATACCACGACATACTACGGAATACCACGGAAGGGGTACGGAATTACCGCGGAATACCTGGAGCCTCGGCTCAGTGAGGATCATGTTCTCTGGATATACGGGGCCATCAAAATAGTGTAAAAGAGCCCTGCATAGTAGTAAGTCCATCTAATCCACGGCACAACAACTGTAACAGAGAAAAAGGAGTAGCCTGATCTGTGGCTGTTTCCACTACTAAGATCATGTTCTCTGCATATACTCGGGACCATCGAAAATAGTGTAAAAGAGCCCTGCATACTAGTATACAAGTGAGCCAATAGGTTCAACTTCATCAACCACATCAAGATGCATTGTATTATTATCGTGGTTCTCAAAGCTAATGACCGTGCATGCCTCAGTGCGGACTGGTATATACAGAGTAACTACAATCCCAGTGTGGCGTCCTTCTTTCTCGTCCGACCTCGACAATCACAAAGAGGCGGAGAGGAGAAATACTTGTTCAATGGACAAATCGGAAGTCCAGACGCTCGTTGCCCTGTCCTCTGGGTCTTGATTAGTGCGCCTTGTCGGTGGCCGACATGCGGCCCCAGACCTTGTCCCTCTTCTTGTTGAGCAAGCGTAGAAGAGCTTCGTGCCGCCATAGAGGAAGAAGTTGATGGTGCAGACTGCCAACAAGCCGGCATTGGCGTGCCGGTAGCCATCTTCTCATCCGAGGGGCGGTACACTTGACTCCCGATGATGGACGTGATCTGGACAGAGATGTTGTACAAGCTGGTGGCCACCGTGCGTGTGGCTACATCACCAGAGTTGGCGCTGACCCAGGACGCTTGGATCGCATGCACATACGGTGCCGACAGCGCCGTGGTCACCACCGCATAGTACTTCCATGCGTATCTTTTGTCCCCAGTCGCTCCCGACGGCATGGCCAAGAGCGCCACCAGGCACGGCCACGCCCACATATCCTCTGTCATGCACAGCAGGGTTCGTTGATTGAACTGTTCCGCCAGGATGGCGACCGTCAAGCCAGTAAAGACCTGGACAAGGTTGTTGACGCTAGACAAGGTCTGGGTGACAACCGTAGAGAAGCCCAACTTCTTCAGGTTGATGGTCAAATACGCGTTGATGGGTGAGGTGGGAAGGCCAAAACTGACCCCGATCACATACATGGGCCACATGCGGTAGTTGCTGACGGCGCGCCACAAGCTCTTGCGGTCCAAGCCTTGTCGGTTGTGCATCGACGACTTTTGCGGCTCATCGCGCAGGATGCGCGCAACGGCAATCTTAGCTTCCCGGTCGTTCAGGAACCCGTACGACTTGCCCGGACGAGCAGTTTGAGAGGGGGAGGCAGGCATCACGTAAAACGCCACAAACGAGACCAAGATGGTCAGGAGCCCCCCGAGCAAAAAGACCCAGTAGGGTGCCGGGTAGCCGGGCACCGACTTGATTTGCAAAAAGCCCAGATTGATGTAGTTGGCCAAGAACAAAGTAAAGTTGAGAACACACCAAAAGAGACCAAGCCGGGTAGTAAGTTCCGAGCCACGGTAGAAGAAACTGAGCAGCAGCACTTGAAAAGCGAGAGAAGCACAGGTTAGGGCGATGTAGACATGGTTATTGTCAACGGGGGCAGGTTTAGAGACGTACAAATGTCAGGGATGAAGGAACCTTGGCACAATCCCAACGCGGCACGCAAAACAAAGAAACTCTTTCGACCTTTGATGAAGAACTGGCAGGCCGTTACTACGCCCCAGGCAAACATTTGGAAGGGGATAAAGCGATCGGGGCCGACACGCTTCGACAACAGCTGTCCGGGCAACTCGGCGCTCAAGAAAGCCAGGTAAAAGATGGTTTGGCCGTTGTTGAAGTCTTTCTTGGAGAGATTGCTGTGTTCGAGAAATCCAGCCGAATTGGCACTGGAAATATTGGAACGGTCTGAAGAAGCCGCGAGTTAGGCAACTGGTTTCGTACACGACAAGGGATGGTGCACTTACCGAGATTGAGCAGGGCAAAAAAGAGAGCACACCATGCAAAGACGTTCAAATCAATCTTGCGAATCACTTGGGCCTCTTCCCTCCAGGTCCAGCGAAGGCTTGGGTCCCAGTTCTTCTTGTTCCCCAACTGTCAGGAGGTTCATACACAGAGCATAGCTCCGGAATGTCAAACACACTCGGTTGGGTGGCAGTGCTGTCCAAGTCCCGGGGTGCCGGGCGGTTTTTGCGAGGTCGGAGATAGTCCAAGATCTTGCTCGCCACAGGCGGGTCTGGCGACAAGGTGGGATCGATTTTGAGAAGTTCTTGCGCCTCTGCTTCGGTCAGACCACCCACCCGTGTCGTTGTCACCACCTCATTAACTCCTTCTGAGAGGGAGGGAGAGAGAAGCGCCGTCGGAGTAGGCATCGGTGCCTTTGGTCGAGATGGCATCCTTGTTAATGATGCTCTCCTGGTCGAAGTCCTCCCTTTGCGTATGACCTAGCTGAGGCGTGATGTCCTCCGACTCGGCTGGGTTGACGTCGCGGACGTCGATGGTGGCCTTACCCCCAGACATGATGAAGTATGAGGAGTAAACCTTAAGAGTGGGGGTGGGTTGAGTGCGAGAAAAGGGGGGTGTGGAAGCGTTGGAAGTGATGGAAAAGGAGCTTGCTCCGCCGTAGGTTATATACAGCAGAATTTACAGGAGAGAGCAGCTGTATCCTTTTGCGTCAAGCTCGCCATTGAACCGTGTGGCGAGCGCTACGGGCGCGACTTGTCCTGCGTCCTCTCAGTGTGACCGTTTTCAGATGCGGCTGAGCTCTTCGGTGCCTGGATGGTGTAGGAGATAGAGTTGCGGACCTAACTCGTTGCCTCTACCTGGTACCAACACCCATATTGGTGCCAGGTAACGTGCAGTCCCGGACATTTTTTGGGGCTTTTCCTCCAAAAGTCGCTTTGTATCATAAGGCTGCTGTGCTCATGGTGCTCCCCACAGCACCCTGGGGCAGGCAGCAAGAGCGCCTCAGGGGGTAACCAAAAACACGTAAGGGAAAACTGAACAACGACGGCAACAGATGACTGCCATTACCGCTTAACCACTATTCCACTGTTGCATGTTACACTGTTATCGACAGCAACAGGACCACACACGCACGCCATCTGTACACGATACATGGAATACAGCGGTAGCTCCGGTAGCTGTGTGGTGCTTGGCCAATTTTTATCTCGTTCCCCACAGCAGGACTTGTTCCGGACGCACGCCGTCTCGTATTTCCGCCTGATGGGCCCTTTGGGCTGGCCCATCGGGAGGCTTCACTTGACTGATCTAGCCCCACCACTGCTGGGTCATCCATCTCACCGGTCTCCCTGCTCAGGATGACGATCTTTGCGACCTCCCTCCCAGCGGGAGAGCACGCTAGCGAGCAGGTGCAATCATTAATCAACGCGCTCACGGTGAGCACTACGCCAGACTGCGCTCGAGGGGAGTGTCCTTGGTGCCGGTGATCGCACAATCGGTGCGCATGATGCATTGCAAACGTTTGGCGCTTAATGTTTAACCGCGGTGTCCGTCATCGGTTTCCATCAGGCAGTTGCTCAGTACTGCCGCGCTCGATGCGCCGCTCTGGCTTGTGGTGGCGAATGTGCTGGCCACCTTGCTTGTGGGCGCGAGCAGGGGCCCAATGTGCCCCCTGAAGCTGGGAAGCGTCAGCGCTCAGCCTCAGCGCAGGGCGCCATGTGGGGGGTGCGTGCTTCCCCCAGACGATTCAACCGCACAGCAGAGACGACGCCGCAGACAAAGGAGCACGACATCGCGTCTGGGTTCTGGGCAATGCGTACGCTGCTTGTTTCAACATTTCATCCTCCTCTCCGTCTCCCGGCCGCACCAGTGCCACCTACCCTGCCGCCCCACACGAGCGAGTTGCTCAAACAGCGTACCCGAATTAAACGCCTCCGCCGGCGCCACCGCCTTGCCCAAGACGCAATTTCCTCCGGGCGAACGTTGAAGCTTGAAGCTTGAAGCAGCAAGAATGGCCAATGTCCGGATGGCCGCAATCCTCTCTTGAAGCTTGACTTCATCCGAAGACAGGCATGGACGCGTGAGTGACGCGAGACGCATGACGCGGCGCTAGTCGTGATAGTCGTGGCGTTACTCTGTGCGCGTTTTACGGCCAGCTAGAGCTACAGAGCAGCCTGCAGACGACCCCATATAGTTTCGGTCTGCCACCCGGAACTCATCACTCTCCAATCTCTAGTCTGCAGGGCTCTGGTAACCGGTTACCGGTAACCGGTAACCATCCTTCTGTTCTGGGTGACCAGGAGCGACATCATGCATCCCAGTTCATCAATATGAATGTGTGGAGTAGGAGGGTAAAGGCGTGGAATAAAAAGTTAGGTTGGTGTGAAAAACGAGAAACATACATATGGGACGAGGCTGGCTCCAGTTCTCCATCTCAACTTCATCGAGATGGACTTGATCGACTTGATCGATCATCGGCACCACCGCCAGACCTGATAGATATCAAGCATGGGCCCTTGACAAGCGCGCGCATGCAGCATAGGCCTTTCACACGGAGGGGTCATTAGCGATCCACAATCTGGAACGAAATGGTGGCAAAGGTAATATCTTCGTTGGTTGCGTGTCGAAGGGTGTAGCGTAGCGGCATTTCCTAAAAGCACAGTAAAAGGTCAGCAATCGCACCCTTCACCCCAACCGAACAAGAGGCACGCACCGTGAACCAACGCTGGATGTTGAGCCGCACAGGGCCAATGTGGAGGTCAAATGTGTTCATATCAAACATGTTGGTAAAGAAAGTGGTGCAATAAACAATGTCTGGATCGAATGTGTCAGTGACCGCTCTTTCCCTCTCCCCTCTCCTCCTCTCCCTCCCCCAGCTGTGCCTGTCTAAGGAACGTACCAGGGTCAAAAACCAAGTTCTCTCGATGCTTGGCATCGGAAAAATACTTGCGCCGGTGCGCTGTAGTCATGGATTTGGACAGCTTGATAAACGCATTGTCCTCCATCACATCCGTGCCAGGCTGGGCAAACCGCCACGGGCCCAGCACGCCATCCAACCGGGATATGTAGGGCGCAGTCCCTACGGACAGGGAAGTAGCCTGGCTTGTCGCTCGGGGCAGCGTTGGGGTGTCGTCCCCGTCGTTTGGTCCACTACTGGAGCTGGCCGGGCGGAGGGAGCTGGCGGTCGTGCCAGTCAGAGGGCGCTCGAGCGATGCAGCTGCAGCTTCAGATGCTGCTGCTGCTTCCAGTACATCGAGGTCCGGTACTTGGGGCAGGGGTGTTGCTGTTGCGTCCAGCAACGGCAAGCGTGTCGGCTGTGGTAAAGTCAGTGGGGCGGAGCCCATCGCCAGCGGTTTCGGCTTGCATTTCGGCCACCAGCTCCTGCGAGCGGGCTCAAGGATGGATACCGTGTCGTCTGCATTTCATCGGAAGGGACAGACAGCTCGAGCGGCCGCTCCGCACTGCTGATGGGACTGATCGTGGATCCAGAGTGCGAGGGGGGATGGGGGGTAAGTGACTTGGTTGGGTCGGGTACTGAGGGCACTGCAGGTGCCAGTGCGTTCGCCCCCACTGTCCCCATAGCAATTGCCGCATCCCCTGTCTGGGCCCGATCTTTGGTCCCGAGCAGCACCACCTCTGACGCCTCGTCGTCCAAGTCATCCCCACCGAACGAGAGGGGCACCGGGGTGCCCATATGGGGCTTGGGGCGCACCAGCGCCGGCGACTTAACAGACGCTACCCCCTTATTTAAAGCCTTCACCGGGCTAGCTTGGTCGAATCGAGCGCAGCAGCACCTTGTGCCTTTCCCGCCGAGACCGAGGGTTCGCTGGCACCCCCATCCCGAAGCGAGCCTACCGCGCTCGAGGTGCGGAAGTGGTGCATATGTTCATCCCTCGCAAACGAAGTAGTGGGAGCAGCCGTACTGCTGCGCTTGCCTGCACGGCTAAGGGGCCGCAGCGCTGATAACCCAAACTTGTGATGGTGAGCTGGACTGGCAGGGGTCGC
Source organism: Moniliella sp. 'wahieum' (assembly GCA_003971905.1). NCBI lineage: Eukaryota > Fungi > Basidiomycota > Moniliellomycetes > Moniliellales > Moniliellaceae > Moniliella > Moniliella sp. 'wahieum'. Next base: position 165,409 of record RSEE01000023.1, read on the forward strand.
TTGGCCGTCCTCAAACGGCATGGAAGAATGTATGGTCGATAGCTCGTCCAGGCTCGGACGCTTATTGTCATCTCCGAGACTGAGTCGAGTCAGTGCGCTCAACGGCGTACCCACGCGAGAAAGACGAAGAGAACGGCGTTTCTTAATCTTGACCTCACCAGGCTGCTCCGGTTTGTCAATCTTATGGAGAGACTGCACCTTGCGATGGTGATGGTCATGATGTTTGCCCGAATGCGGCAGCTTGATGCTCAACTTGGGGAGGAGGGCGTGGTGGTGGTGCGTGTGTGGCCCTCCCGGGGTTACGGTCGATGGTTGGCCCCCTGGACTGCCCACTTGTGGCGCCGACGCGGCATGGTGCAGCATCCGCCCTTCCGAGGGAACGGAACGACCTGCTTCGCCCAGAGGCGCGCGGTAGCCGAGGGAAGCGGGGCTACCACTGGACTCAACTCCGTCTCGTCAGGAATCACGCCCCAGGCGATCAGCGAGCCATCCCGTCCAGCTCCCGGCTGGCCGGGGGGGATTGGGGTCTCGTTGTCAGAGGGGATCGAGTGGAAATCATCATCGGATGAATCGCTCTCCTCGCCCGGAACGGTGCCCAGGCGCGAGGCACGAGGGGCGGTAGCCTGCTGGGTGCGCTGGCGCAAGGCGTGCAGCGTTCCCCCTGGAGTGACCGCGCGAGGTAGCAAGGGTGAACTAGATCTGTGCTGTACTTGGACGGAGGTGGCGGCGTGCTTCCGCCCCTGCGCGGTTGAGAGGATGAGGCATCGTGGTGCCCAGGGCGCCAATCAGGCTTGCATTGATCGCATCCTCGTGAGCAATGGTGCCATGTTGCCGGCCGCCTGCTAGACAGCCTGGACTCATAGGCCGCGTGAGTGGGGTAGACGGGTAAGAGACAGAGCCAGCAGGCGATGGGGTCTGCAGCTCCTCCTGTTCGGGGATTGTGGCTGTCGCAGCGCGAGACAGGTCAAGCGACCGATGCCGAATATGCTGAATGGACTCGGCTGCGTTGTGGGCTTCCAAGAACGCACGCACACGGGTCTTGTTTGAACCCAAGGAAGCGCCAGTACTTGAGGGACTTGCGCTGCTCCTTAGGGGCGGAAGTGAGCATCCTTCCCAATAGCCCCTTCTTTTTTTGTGCCGCTCGTTCTTCTTCCAACTTGGCCATCGCCATGGGCGTCTCATCTAGCGTCTCAAGCGGTACAACATCCTCTGGGTCATCGATCATGAGGGAGCTGCCTGCAGCCCTGGCTGCATTGATTGCAGCGGCGTTGATCGCTGCACTATTGGCGGGTGTATCGCTGCGCAAAGGCGAGTCCGAGTGGCGGAGGACAACAACTGCATCATGGGCGCGCTCAGGTGAAGGCCAGGCACAGATGGTGTTCATACAGGCACAGTAGGGACTCATGATGAACGGTCGGCCGCTGGGTGGGTGTTCTTCGTAGTACGTCGAGGGATCAATCATGCGGGCCACACGCATGCCGGCGTTGAAGGGCGCACGGGGAAAGTCGATCCAGCGATCAAAGTCAGTGCCAAAGATAATGTCGGAACCACGCCAGGGGTGGCGGAAGCGACCCTCGATCTGGATGGCGAACTTGCGACTGCGGCCCTCAAAGTATTTGCGCCCGGGTTCGCCCTCGCGCGCCGGGCGCATCGAGGATGCGCACCAGCACGCGGCCGACAAAGTGCTCGGTCTCGATGTCGTGCGGGCGCTGGGCGTCGTTCAGCCGACACGGCTCCAGGTGGAAGCGGTCGGGACCAACCCAGACTTCGAGGTGGGGTGCCATGATGGAGAGGGCAGGTGATGGTGGTGAAGGTGTGCGAAAAGAAGCAGTGCGTCATATCAGCCGATCCAACCAACCTACACCTGCCAAAATAGCTGCCCAGCAGCCATTCCACCCAATCCAGCCTGTGCAGGCCAGTGCTCGATCATCCATTGCGTCGGTATCATCCATGCTCGACGCCCGATCGCCGATTATGCAACCCGTCATATATTCACTGCCATGGAGCGGCCAGAGGCCAGACGCTTCACTCTAAGCGTTAAGCTTCGCTTCACTCCCCCCGTGACGTGTGACATGGCACGCGTGACAGGCGACAGTTGGCGCGCACCGTCACGTGCGGCACATTGGACTGGTTACGCGTTCCGGTCGGTCCCCCGGGTGACATAATTGGTCACGTGCCCAACAACCACCGCAGTCTCGCCCCACGCACGCGAAACCAACACTGCTGCCTTCGCGACGACACTGGCCGCCACCAGCCACAACCACACCCGTGCGTGCAGCTATGGCATCCTCGCTCGCGCTCGCTTCGCGCCCCCCGCGCTCGACACGCTGGCACCGTCGATTCATCTGCTGGGTCAGACAACCCGTACGCTGGCCACCGCCACTTGACCGAAGAGCAACAGACCCTCCTTTATGAGTACGCCCGCCTGGCTGCCACCCTCCAAAGCGTACGCCTCTTCCCGTGCTCACGCACGCACATCCCACGCGTTTCCATGCCACTGCTAACATGTTTGCCCCAAGGTTTCCTCGCGCGCGACCGCCCTATCGGCGACGAACACCCACAGCGCACTTCTCTCGGAGCTGCGAATTCTGGAGCGGAAAATGGGCCTGGTGCTGACGCTGTTCAAGGCCAGTGTCTGGAGTGTCGTCACGGCCGATACGGACGCCATGGTTGAGGAGGGCATGGACCAGGATCAGGGGGAGTACGCAGAAGGTGAGGGCCAGTATTACGACGCGGAGCACGGCTACACGTACGAGTAGGCGAGCCAATCACTGCTAGCCCATTTGTACCCACCTCAGCCCCACCCCTCACCCGCCCCCCGCAAGAGGACCCTGTATGCTACACCAGGTCAGAGTGTAATTGTATCATGTTTTCCGCCTCCTCCGGTAGCTGCTTCCAAGCATCCTTTCTCCGTACTGCATGTATCTAGAAGACCTTCGCTTCTAAAGCTACCTGGTGGCGTGCATGTGAGGGAATATGGTGGATACAGTGTTCCGAGGAGAGGTACAGGAGACTGAGGCATAGCGCCTTATATGCAACCGAGGATCCGGGGGCACGGGTGCACCCACATGGACCGGAGGGGTATTTCCTATCACGCCATGTCGCGTAAAAGGGAGCACTCCAACATCCTCAACACTTCAAGAGACTCAGAGAAACTCATCGTATGTGGGGGTTTGTGTTACATAGTAGGCTCGACGAGAAGGGGGGGAGGGGATCGCAAGGGGGGGTGGGGAGGAAGCGAACGGGAGGTGGACGCAGCCAACGGGGGAAGAGAAGTTGGAAGATGCCTGGGCAAGAGGATTGAATGGCCAACTCCAAGGCTTACCAGCCTCCCTGGTTGCCGCCGTAACCTTGCTGGCCGTAACCGCCTTGGGGTCCACCGTAACCGCCTTGGTTGCCGCCGTAGCCGCCCTGGTTACCGCCGTAGCCACCCTGGTTGCCATTGTAGCCGCCCTGGTTGCCACCGTACTTGTTGTCGCCGCCAAATCCGCCCGAAGCGAACGATTCCTCTTCCCTCTTGGCCTTGTGCTCCTCGTAGCGGCCGTGAATGTGCTCGCCAACCTTCTTGCCTACCTCCGCAAGAATGGCACCGCCAGCAATGGAAACAAAGTTGCCATGCTGCGAGCCGGTCGCCTTGTTGGCAGCAAAGCCAGCAAGGCCACCGAGGGCCATGGTGCCGAGACCGCGGTCACCACCCTCGCCCTGGTTGCCTTGGCCATCAAACTCGTTGCCGCCGCGGTATTCCTGGTTGGCGCCGCCTTGGTACGATTGGGACTCTCCGTAGCCCTGGTTGCCCTGGCCGTAGCCTTGGTTTTGGCCGTAGCCTTGGTCTTGGCCGTAGCCCTGGTTTTGGCCGTAGCCTTGGTTTTGGCCGTAGCCGCCAGCGCCGGGTTCAGGGAATCCACCGTAGGACATTGTGGTTGAGAGGGTTGGAAGGTGAGGTGGGAGGTGAGGTGGGGGAGGAGAGAGTGGGCAGGAAGCTCGTGGGGGGGAAAACCAGAGTGGAAGGTGGGGAGGCACCTTTTAAGAAGCGTAGGGCGCTGCTCCAACCCGCGCCGCAGCGACCAGTGAGCCTGCGCCGATGGAATGGACAGTGGAGATGTCAAGCACAGGGCGGGAGGCAAGTGTGGTGCCGCTGTGTGACACAGTGGTGCGCAACGCACAGGGGCGCTGTCGGCGTTCCTCCTGCCCACACGGCACTGCGGCCGCCTGTCCAGGCACCTGCGTGGACCGGGCTGTGCACGGCCGTCGGGGTGTGACATGATGTGACGCATCCGCAGACTGCTGGGCTGCGGAGGGCTGCGGACTGCGTTGCATTTGCTCAGCGGGCGGCCGGCCCGACGCAACCGGACGCATCATCATTGCATCAGATCCAGATGCGACCAGATGCCGCCGATAAGCGGAACTGGCCCTGTGCTGCGGACCACCGATGTTTGCGCTCGGCTGGCTCATTAGCGCTGCGCCGCGCTGCTGCTGGCTGCTGGCTGCGTGCAACCTCGGCCCGGACACCACCTGGCACCCGAGCTGCCCCAGGCTGCCCCGTGCTGCCCCCCTTGGCAGTCCCCAAACCGCGTGAGGTTGGCGGATAGAGCACACTGCCCCTGCGCCCGCGCGTTCCTGGGTCGTCCAGCCCCAGGGTACTCAGTCGGAGTACTCGGTCTCCAGCGCTCAGCCCCTGGCAGGCGCCGGCTGCGCGGGTCTGCGCAGGCGTCTGCACTGCCACGTACTGCGCTGCGCTGGCCACGTCACCACCTCCGTCGGACATGCGCAGACCGCCCGCGCTGAGGCTATGCTGGGCGGAAATGCAGTTCCGCCCCTCGCCACGCGAGTGGATGGCGCGTACGGAACGCAACATTTCATTCACGCGGGACGCGGGACCGCCTCGCGTCGCGTTTGGTGGTCTGGTGCTTTCTGAGCGCAGCGCCGGTGAGGCGTCCGCCCCTGAGGCCTGCGGGGCGATGCTATCCATCTCGTCCTCCCAGTCGCGTCAGCGTCCGCGCGTCCGCCTCCCCGTCTGCGCCGCCACCACCCCGCCATGGCACCGCGAAGCCAGCAGCAGTCGCTCCTCGGCTTCTTTGGCTCCTCACGCCCAGCGCTCCCCGCCTTCCGCCGTGCCCCGCCCGTCGCAGCCCTCCCGACCCACTGTCCACGGAGCGCTGAAGCCCACTCCTGCTGCGCGCACGCCGCCCCAGCGACTGCCCCGGTCGCTTCTCCCCCGCTCTCCTCGCCCACTCGCCCCCCCGGCCTCTCCTCGTCCAGCCGCGACTCCTCCGACGAACAGTCTGTGCGTGTCTGTCTCTCTGTCCCTCGCACGCGCATGCACTGTACTAACCCGGGTGCATGCAGGAACCGAGACGCCTGAAGCGCCCTCTGGTGTCTCAAGCCGTGCATCCAAGCGCTCGAAGATTGTCATCAGCGACGACGAATCTGATACGGAGTTGCCTGAGCTGAGCCTACTCCCTCGCGTTCCCGCCCTTCCATTCCCGTCACCCCTCGTCCGCAAGCGCTACCCTTCAAGGCCCAGCTGTTCGCCTCGCAATCGAAGCCTTCGGTGCGTCATCCCCCCCTCCCCCCCCCCCATCATATCATCATCATGCCTGGATGCGTCATGCTGATTGACTGATAGACGCCTTCGCACGTACCCCGACCAACAAGGACGCCGCCGACCAACCCTTCTCTTTCCTCGTTGATGTTCGCGACAAGGAGGGAAACCGCCCCAACGATCCCGATTACGACCCTCGTACGCTCTACATTCCTCCTCGGCGTGGAATGAGTTTTCTCCGTTTGAAAAGCAGTTTTGGGGAATCAAGCAGGAACACTACGATACCGTGCTCTTTTTCCAAAAGGGCAAGTTCTATGAGCTGTACGAGGAGGATGCCCTCATTGGCCACCGCGAGTTTGATCTCAAGCTCACCGACCGCGTCAAGATGAAGATGGTCGGCGTACCGGAAAGCTCATTTGAGTTGTTTGCTGCCAAATTCCTTGCCCTCGGCTACAAAGTGGGGCGGGTTGACCAGTGCGAGACGGCGGTGCGCGGGGCATGCGTGCGCCCAAGGACCCAAAGATGGCGGACTGGTCACCCGAGAACTGCGTCACGTATTAACTACCGGGACGATTGTGGATCCCTCGGCATTGCAAGATGAGCTCAACAGTTACTGCGTCTCGATCAAAGAACATATCGATTGGCAGGCCGATCCGCAAGCCAATCATCCTTCGTTAGGGATCTGCGCCTTGGACGCCAGCACAGCCCAGTTTGACTCATGCACATCCTCGACGATGCAACGCGACCGCAACTGGAGACCAGGCTCCGCTCGCTTCGGATCAAGGAGCTGTTGTACGAAAAGGGTGCCCTGTCCGAGCCCACTCTTCACTAGTCCGGGTTGTCTGCCAGCCTCGTGTCGCATCACCATGCTTAAGCCCGGAAAAGAGTTTCCTTCGTCGGCACAGGCCAAGGCCAAGCTGGATCAGCTCTTCCCTGAGGGAGATTACCCCGATGCAGTTGAAGCTCTGCTGGAACAAGATGAGGCTATGGCTTCGCTGGGGCGATGCTTACTACCTTGAACGCTCAATCTTGACAAGGATCTTGTGCGGAGCAGAATTTCGACCTGTACGATCCCTTACGCCGAGGAGAGTGCATGACACTCGACGCGCAAAGCTTGACCCACCTCAACGTGCTTCAGAATGATCAAGGAGAAGCGACGGGCACACTGCATACGCTGCTCAATCGTTGCGTCCCCTTTGGAAAGAGATTGTTCAACAATGGCTCGTCTCTCCCTTGGCCAAGGCAGAGCTGATCAATGATCGGCTCGATGCAGTGGAGGACTTGCTCTCCGATGAACGCTTCCATGACGACTTTCATCGCTTTGCCCTCCGCATGCCCGACATTGAGCGTAGCCTGGCCCGGATCTTTGCAGGCAAGGTCACATCCGCGACTTTCTTGCTGTTCTCACTGCCTTGGATAAGTTTGATGCTGCGTTTGAAGCATTGCAGGCCGCCGCTCAAGGTCATGCACATGCTGTACGCAACCTCTTGGCCGACTCTCTCCCTCTCCAGGATGTGATCCGCGATGTGCAAGCCAAGTTTAGCGTGGGAAAGGACGGGACATTCGAGCCCCTACCAGGACAGGACGCGGAATACGACGCAGCGTTCGCTGCGTTGCAGGAGGTGGAGCGAGCGCTCGAGCTTGAGCGTACGGCGATGGCCAAGCAAGTCCGTGTGCCGTTATCGCAAGCCGTGTTTAAGCACATTGGATCGAAAGACATTTACCACTTGAATTGCCTCGAACTGTCAAGGTGCCCCCCAACTGGGTCACCATGAGCTCGACTAAAGCAGTGCATCGGCACTACAGCCCTACCTTACGGGCTCTGGTGCAAAAACTCAAGGAGGCACGTGAAACGCGCCTGGCGGCCTTGAGGGAGTTTTCGATGCGCTTGTTTGATGCCTTTACGACACACGCCGACTTGTTCCGTCACAATGTTGCGCTCGTAGCCCAGATCGATTGTTTGCTGAGTCTGGCCAAAGCGAGCCAGGCCATGGGTCAGCCCCTCTGCCGCCCTACCATCATTGATGCCCCGCAAGCCTCGTTTGAGTTTGAGACGCTTCGCCACCCTTGCCTTGCCGAACTTGCCCACGGTGAGTTTATTCCCAACAATGTTGCTCTCGGGCGCGAAGGCGGACACGAAGAGTGATGGTGCTTACGGGTGGCAACATGGCTGGAAAGAGCACCACAGCTCGAACCGCTACGGTTATTCTGGCCCAGGTGGGATGTCTCCTACCGGCTAGTAAGGCGCGATTGGCCCCCGTTGACCGCATCGCGTCGCGGATGGGGGCCAATGATCAACTCTTCCGCCAAAACTCGACGTTTATGGTCGAGATGCTGGAGACGCACGAATCGTGGAACAGTGCACGCCGCGTTCCTTGGTAATCCTCGATGAGCTGGGACGAGGAACATCAACGTTTGATGGCCAAGGGATTGCCTATGCCGTGCTGCATCACCTGGTCATGCGGACGCGCTGCATTGGTTTCTTCCTTACCCACTACACCTCGTCGCTCGGGACTTTGCCTCCTACCCGCGCATTGCCAATCGGCATATGCAGGTCCTCGTAGACCCGGCACGGGACGACGTGACGTTTACCTACGAACTCGTCCCAGGCGTGGCGAATCTTCCTACGGAACCCAAGTCGCTGCCTTGGCGGGCTTGCCACGGGAGGTGACCGACCGCGCTGCCGTGGTGGCCTCTGAGTTTGAAGCTGCGTCAACGCGAACAGAGCGCGCGGACTGTCTCTCGCTTTGCCATGGGCGCCCTCTGACTTTGCCTACCTGGTTGGACTGGGGCAGGGCACAGCCCAAGTGGGCCCCGAGGAAGAAGGTGAAGGATCAACTTTTCTGACGAGCTGCTGTTGTCTCAATTGGACGTGTTAAGTGAGACGGTCACGGCTCAGTAACCGTTTGCTACCCTTCTGATCTCGTTCTTCATCCTTCCGGTTCTTCCATTCTTTCTTTCCACACTTCCCGTTTTAACCCTCTCCATCCTCAACCATTATCCCTGTTCCTTCTTTTCGCCCCCTGCCTCTCTTTGCCTGCCGAAAGTCAACAGCCCGGCAAGTGCATACAATTGCTTATGCTCCCGTAAAATGTATGGCCCGTAGCATTTCAAACACTTTTCGAAGTATGATTGATCAAATACAGCAAAGGCTGCACGAAACCAAGAAAGGGTGGGGAAAAAAGATGAGTAGATTGACAGTAACATAGGTAACCGCATAACTTGAATGCACACGCAGAGACCTGAGATGATGGATTGATGGGGGAACAGAACCTGGGGAACGCGACAGGCGTGAGGTTGGTTAAATTGGTTAAAGCGAGTCATCAACAGCCATCCTTCAGAAGAGTAGAAAAGGGGAAGAGCAAGAAGCGCGAACCACAAAATGAATCTTCAAGGCCCACCGCAGCGAATTTAGCCAGGACATCAATAATGTTGGCTGGAAGGTCCACGTGCCAATGGGCAATCGTTTTCTTTGTGGCGGGGCCGACAGTGACCGTGTAGAGGCTGAACGGGTGTCCCGACTCGAGGAGGGCATCGGGCTAACGGTACCACCAGGTGCGATGAGGCAGGTGCGCGAGAGTAATTTCGTGCCATCGCCGTCTCCCACGGGTGCGGGACCAAGTCGTCATCTGACGCACCAAAGTCCTCATCCCACACAGCGGCATCGTCCTTTTGAATCTTGTTCTCAATCGCCTCTTCGCGTGGGCCAGATCGGGGGAAGTGGTGCCGTCGATCCACTCCGGATTCAAACGGCCTCGTTCGCGTTTTCGGGTGCGCCAGCGGCTCTGCCAGACCCTCCAGCGTGGGCGAAGCAGGACTGCGGGGCCGACGGAGGAGACCGCATTTTGCCAGCTTTCCCCAGCCCGGTTGACTGCCGTCAGCGCACGGAACATGTCCTCATCCGTCTTGTCGTCCCCAGCGCATAGGACAAACTGAGCAGAGGGATGAGCAGCAAGGATGCGCTTGACAATCTCGCCCTTGTTCACCGCGAGCGGGCGAACCTCAAGGTTTTTCTTGCCGACCATGACCTCAATTGGCAAACTGTTGAAACTCAACATGTTCTCGAGGTGTGCTTGGCATTCCTTGGCTTGGAACGAGCCAAAGTCGGGGTCGAGCCGCGGTAGTGCCACGTAATAGAGCTCTTCTTCTCCTCAATAGCGGAGCCCGCAGTGCGCTGAAAAAGGATGTTAGTATCAAGTCAAATGCGAACCAAAAAAGGAGAAGCAAAGGAAAACATACCTCAGTGTAGTACTCAAAGATGGCTCGGATGTCTTTTTTCCAGGTCATGTCAAGGTCCTTGGTAATGTTGATCCATGGCTGGCCCGCGCCGGGCTCCTTGATGAAGGAGCCATGCTCGGCCGAGAACCCAATGTTGTCCAGATGCCCCAAGTGTTGGCTGAGGAACTTTTGGTCGCGACCCGAGATGATAAAGATCACATTCCGTGGGTCGGCACTGAGCTGGGCCAGCGTTTTAATCAGTCGGTCGGAGGGCAAGGCCATTTCAGGCACGCGCACAATTGGCGTCAACGTCCCATCGTAGTCCAACATAATCAACCGTTGACCCAATCCCTGGGTTGGATCCCACCGCCGCCACCCAATCCGACTGGATGGCCTTCAGGTCCAGCTCGGGGGTGAGGTGAGACGTCTCTTTTCATGCAGCAGGTGAACCATCTGACGAATCAAAGTAGCTGCCCAAGTATGCGAGGTGTGCAGGGTGACTTGGTCGTAGGCGTGACGGTGGCGCAGCCTTCTCTTCCGAGCCGATGGTGAGACCTTCATTGATCGCCTTGGCCACCCCCACGTGTTCCAGGGGTTGACTTGGATCGCAGTGCGCAGCCGACTGGCAGTGCCGGTAAACTCGGAAAGGACGAGGGGGGACTTTTTGCCGTACTGCTCTTGGCAAATGACATATTCCATCGACGTTGCGTTCATCCCGTCCCGCACCGACGTGACCAAGGCCAAGTCGGCCACACTCAACAGAGCAAAGTACTCGTCTCGGTCAATGATCTGGTGGTAGTGGTGAACCGGGGCAAACGACAAGGAACCAAACTCCGAGTTAATCTGGGACACGAGTTCGCTCACCTCCCGCTCGAGCGCGGGCGAGTCGTGCACCGCGGGCGCAGTGACTTGGATCAAGACCACTTTGCCTCTCCACTCGGGATACTCGTCCAGCAGCTTCTTGAACGCTTGCATCTTTTGCGCCACCCCACGTACCACATCCAACTTGTCCCGACCAACAATGATCTTTTTGTCCTTGTACATCCGCTTGAACGCCTCGATCTTTGGCCCCACACCAGGCGACATGGCTTCACTCGCGATGCGCGCCGCGTCAATCCCTACCGGGTTGTAGCTGATTGAAGTGACTTGACCATTCGTCGACTCAACAGTGTTGAAAGAGGCATCGAACCCACACACGCGAATGCACGAAGACAAGAAGTGGCGCGAGTAGGAGAAGGCTTGGAAGCAGGCCAAGTCGGCGCCAAGCATTCCCTCAAGAATCTCAGTCCGCTTGGGCAGGCAACGGAACACTTCACTCGACGGGAAGGGTGCGTGCATAAAGAACGTAATGTGAGCGTCGGGAACAGCGTGCGCAGCATCTTGGGCACCAAGAGAAGGTGATAATCGTGCACAATGACCATGTCTCCGGCTGGTACTCTTGCGCTACACGCTGGGCAAACGCCTCATTCGCCTTGTAGTACGCGTCCCACGTTGAATTGTCCCAAGTCGAGTCATTGACCGGGTTGACATCCTCCCACAAAAGGTAGTGCAGGAGAGGCCAAGAACCGTTTTGCAGTACCCCTCATAGAAACCGTGGGCCACCTTGGAGTCCATCCAGACCGGAACGTACTTGATCCCATGGGCCTCGTCCCCACCAAGCTGGACTTGTTCCTCAAACTCTTCCCTCCGCTCCTCTTTGGCCGCTGATGTGGCAGTGGGGAAGAGCTTGTGCAAACGAGAGGGGGTAACGGACTCAGGCACCGTCTTGGACTTCAATAACGGGAGGACTGCTTCGGCCTGGGATTTTGGTGCAGCGGACTCGGGGCCGTCCGTGCTCTCAGCATTGAAAGAGTCAATGCCCGGGCTTTCCAGATCGCTCAGCGCCTTTTCGATCTGTTCCTTCTCCTCGTCGGTTAACTGGGCAGTCTCCGTACGCACGTCACCCAGCGCCTTGGACGCAAAGACAATGTCGCCGGGCCAACCAATAAAAGTCTGCTTGTGGGTCATGCATAGACTGCGTACACCACTGTTAATGGCCGTGTGGCCACGGCGAGGAGTGAACACCCACTTCTCCGAGGTGAACGTGCTGTCCCGTGGCTCGGACGAATACGTCGCTTCAAAGTCTTCTCCCGGAGCGGCAGAAGAAGGCTCCGTGGAGGATAAAGGGCCGGTAGAAGAGGGTTCGTCGTGGCTCTTCACTTCATTGCGCAAGCCGGTCGGCGGAGCCAGAGGACCCTGAGCATCGTTCAAGGCACCGTTCGGTGAGTGCGGGCTGGCATAATCAGAGCTTATCGGCGGCGTATCCATCGGGGTGAACCGGTCCTTGAGATCATCCGTCTGCAGGTGCGCATCGTTGGGATCAGCCGCATCGTGATCCACCCAGGCCCGCCGGCCCGCACGGGCCTTGGCTCGCTGTTGGTTTTCCTCAAACAAGGCGTACATGTCTTGCCCTTCGAGACCATGAAGCGCCATGTGAGAGGCCTGGTTGTCGGCGTCACCTTTCTGGGCAGGTAGGCCGTGTCCCGCTGCAGACATCTTCATGTGCATATCCGTCAGGATCGCTTCACGGCGAGCATCCGCCGCCCGCGCTACATTCCGGGATCGGGATGCTGCAGCAATGGCAGCCATGTTCTGCCGGGCCTCTTCCTGCTCTTGCTGAAGACGTTCATATTCCACCTCGGCAGCCGCATGAACCACAAAGGGGATGGAGTGGCTCACGTGAATGATACGGCCGGAGAGCGGGGTGTGGCCCATCTGGTTCGAATAGGCCTGCTCCAACTCGGCAAGGGAGGAGCGGATTTGGCTGATAGTTTCGAACTGAGGCCACTCGTCCTTTGGGTTGAGGTGAACATCGGCAGCAGCCGCAATGTTTTCAATGCTGCTCTTGTGCGGGTGGTGGCTGCCGACGCTCGTTCGGTGGGTACTTCCGGCGGACTGTGGCAGAGCATGAGATCCAGAGGGAGAAGAAGGAAAGCTTGATGGAGTAAGCGATCCATGTTGAGGTACATTAACCTCACTTATCGTAGGCGAGGGAGGCGGGGCGAGCGTCTCCAACCCTGACAGCGAGGCAATCGTGGGGGGTAAGAGTGAGCTCTGGGGCACAGGCTGTGACTCATGACTGCGGGGTTGGCGGCGCGAGTGGAAATGCCGGCCGCCCTTGTGGTTCGGACGTCCGTCCCCGGTTATGGTGGATAGAGGGACGGGGGAGGGGGAGATCGTCGATGCTTGTTTGGCGGTGTGGGCGATGTTTCCAACGGGAGCCGGCGGTAAGAGCTGGGGCTCATCGGCGTCCACGCCTGGCGAAGGGGATGAGGTGCCGCTGTGTTTGTTCTGCCCACTCGGTGTAGACATGTCGTGAGGGGGTGTGTAGTTGGGATATAAGGGGTAGGGTAGCGGCGATGGAGGTGGTGGGGGAGGTGGTGCAGGTGGGAGGTGGTCGGGGGGGTTGAAGAAGGGACCGAATGGGTGGAGTTGGCCAGCTCATTTGGCGTTTCAGTTCAGGCAGCATCTGAAATTATAACAATACACGTCCGCCGGCACTGCGCGAGTGCAAGTGCACGGCCGCTGATGCCGCTGCCCCCGTGCGGGTCCTCAGCACTCAGCTCAGGCTGGGGGCATTTCTACCCCCGTGCTGTGACTTGTCCTTTCCGCATTGCGCCGCTGTCACACACCGTGTCCTTCATGCCTATCACCTCTCCCGCCAGTGCACTAGACAGCAGTCCGCGCCGTGCGCATTATAACCATCCCCTTCCCCAGCTCACGCCACCCTTCCATAGCCACAGGCTGAGGCTCTTCCCCATTTGTCACATATATGCACGCTTCCTTCACCCTCTGGCGCTCAGGCGTTCAGGCGCTCGTGCCTTTTGGAGGGTGGCGGCATGTGACACCACTTGGTGTGATGGCTTGATCGAGCTGGCAACCTGAGCGCTCAGGCTGGGCTGGGTAGTACAGAGTTCCGCGTCTCGCGCGCTCCGGATTAGTTACCGTCGGGCCTCGTTCCCCCTCCTTTGTTGCATTCAAGGTCGGACTAGCGTCAGGCCCTGCTGTTTCCGCCCCGCACACCAGGTGAGCTTCCTCTGTTCTCTCTTTTTCTGTTCTCTTCGTGTTTTTCTGGCGTTTGTCCTTTTTGCCATCGGTTACAACAGACGGTTCGGTTTAGACATAGCGCTTCCCCTGTCACAGCCTTAAGCTCTGTCAATGAAATAGACGCAACAGAGGGTCGGAGGACCTTCAAGCCACGGTACAAGAATTTATCTCTGACTGATTCCTATCTTCCCTTGATGCACAGTGCAATCGTCCTTAGCTTGGTAGCGTAGCTATACTTCAATCTCAGCATGGACGTGCTGAGGGGGGACCCTCAGACCTCAGCCTCTCAGCGCCTCAGCCCCGGCCCAAGGGGCATGCACTTCTATACTCACGCGCGATATATATTCACGACACATAAATCCAGTTCAGAGCTTGACAAACTCAAGTCGACAACATGATGGCTGAGGCCCTGAGGGCAGTATCAGCCCAATCCGCCGAGGGGGCACACAACAGGCAGTGGAAGCCTGCCGGGATCAGAGTTTTGTGTTGCGATGTGCCAACCAGGACCATACGTCATTCCAAAGCGGGGTATATATGACTTCTAATACTTCTGATTGGTCGCTGTGACTGCAGAGAAATCAACCACGCCTGTAACGGTGTGGCCTCCCGGGCGATAACAACCCTGATCATATGAGGGATTGTGAAAAGGATCCAGCCCTCAGGCTCGTCGGACAAGGGAGGGGACCAGATGTATATTAGACCCGAAGCGCGAGCTTCGTACCAATTAAAGAGTCGTCGTCCCTCTGCCTTGCTAGCTGTAGCCTTCCTAAGCTGCGTCCTATAGAGGGGCCGGTGTTGAGGGAGAGGACGTACTAGGACAAGACGATTGATCGCTTGCTTCCAATGCATGCTTAGTGCAGAGCGGGTCTTATACAGGCAAAGAAAAGCGGCGAAACTGTAGTCTGTTTTTCGCGAGACCAGATGGTTCAAAGTAGATCGGGCGCGATCGCACGCGCACGGTTCATCCGGCTCTCGTAGAAGCCGAGAGCGTGCGATAAGGAGCAGCGGCGTCAACGAAAACATAGGCTTGTGACGTCGACGGTCTTTCCCCGTGAAAAGATGGCAGAGCTATACTGCACAAAACAAGATATGCACGAGAGAAAGTGCTCTCGGATGATTTCCTATTAGCACCGCGGTGCGTCGGCGAGGGCACCCACCCCCTATTTCACTTCTGCTTAGCTCCGTCAACACACGTTTTCATAGCCGGTATAATATGGAGAGTCTGCAGTATGTATACGGAGGACAGGCGCCCGATGAGGTCCTGGCCTGCAGTTGTGGTTCCCATGGTTTCCTAAACGGGTTTGGCGCCCACAAGCGACGCACGCCCCGTATGAACAGGACTTGTTTAGGCGTAGCCTTTCTCTGTCGCAGCATCTACTTAAACTTTGTAAATGATATAAGTGCACGGAGGGGGAAATTCCAACCAAGAAGCCTCGGTCAGCATTCTCAACCTCTTTTGCTGTTTGAACGGTTCGGTTTAGGCGTATAGCATTTCCAAGTCCCAGCCTTAGGGTCTGTCAATGCTATGGATGCGAATAGAGAGTGGCTCATCAGTGATAGTCGGCCTGAGCCAGCGGCCGAGCAACAAGGTGACTTCACAACATTGGATCCCTCAGGGCTCTTCACAGAAGCCAGCAGGGGCCTACGTCCCATTCTCATAGTAGTAGGTAGAGGTCCTTGCGAAGAAAGCAAGTTCCATGCTAGTAGGCCGATTCGGCTTCTTCAGTGGTAAGGCTTAAGGGCTTAGTTATTGGCGTGATGGTATAAGTAAAGAGAGCCACAGTTGCGACCATGAGCGATCTGAAGTCCACAGTAAGTTACATAGATGGTGAAGGAAGAGTTGCTTAGTCACAGGTGTGAACGATATGATGACCCCAAAAAGTAAGTACCCAAGGAGCGTAACAGAGGCATAGGGAAGCATGTCTAAGAGTATCGAAGGATAGCTGCGTGCATAATAGGGTCGTTTTGCCACCACAATGCCACCACAATTTAATGATCCACTGGTCCATAATCCCGCCCATGGTGTACAGATAGTAGGCTACCGCATTAGTGGGGCAATGTCTTAACCGCCGCGGCCGTGTGGGGCTCGAAACTACTGAGGGCGCAGCCGCAATAACGCCTTCGACTTCAATCGGCATTAGGAGGCGGGGGTATCGGGATGATGTCGATGATGAGAATTCCTGAAGCCTGAGGGCTTCAGAGAGATGGAGAGGAAGAAAACAGGGGGCGGGGGGGGGGGGCGGGTAACCGGTAACCGATGACTTGGACCATATAGCATGCGGGGAAGCGGTAGAGGAAGATATAGCTAGTGACCGGTGACGCGTTACGCGTTACGCATCATGTTAGCGCCTGTTACATGATAGCGCTTAGCGCTCAAGCGTGCTTGGTAGCGCCTAGGTGGTTACTATATCCGACGGTTACTGAGGTTTCCTCCAAATTTGCTATTTACTCTAGCCCCTAGGGCCACTAGCACCAACCGAACTAAGTGCTAAGTGCTGATCGCGCTGGTCAAGCATGCTTTCCCAACAGGGGGGTGGGGGGTACCGGGTACCGGTTACCCCGTGTTGCCAGTATGTCTGTCACATGCAGCGTCACACATGTCACACTCTCGGTATGCCCAACAACCCCGTCCGTTGGGGCTTTTTGGTCTTACAATAGGCCGAGGGAGTGGATACTAGAGAGCTCGCCCCACGGCGGTTGTTGCGCCCGCGTGGCAGGGCGTGGCAAGTGGAGGTGCTCATTAACATTGTGGGGGCGATTCGCGTGGGAGCTGGTAACTCCGGTAACTGGTAACTGAATACTGTCTGACTGGGCCCGGTGGACGCTGCAATCCCTCTCCGCTTGCCTCATCGGTCACTCATCGATGACCATCGATTCTACCAGCAGTTGGCCAAGATGACACCGCTGCAATGGTGAGACATCTCGGCCCGCCGGCGGCCGCCGGCCCAGGGTCCAGCAAATCCCTCGCTGCGGCAGAGACCACTTTTGAAGGTAGGGTCACGGGTGATCAGTGACCATCACTGACGCGTGACGACGCTTAAAGGTTTTGAAGCTCTCCATTTCCCACATGTGCCCCTGATCGCCTGGGCGTCGGAGCTACGGTCTGCCATGGCACTGCGCCTTGCCCGGAGGAAGGCGGTTGGGGAAGCGTACGCATAGGAAAGCTGTAGCTTAACAGTCGGAAGCAGAAGCAAGTCCTGAAGGAGGCAAATGATTAGGCTGGCAGAGGAGGTAGACACGGTTTCCGAAGAAAACGAAGGAGGATTACCTGATTGCTAACAAGAGGACAGTCACAAAGCGCTACAATGCGAGACACAAGTCGGCCCGTGGGCAGAGTAAGAGATGGCGCTGACGCGTGACGAGCGACAGTGACTAGTGCCTAGTGACCAACTAGTGGCCTAGTGACACGCGCGCATTACCGAAGACACGCCACGGGGCCAGTGACTTTGGAATGACTAGTGACTGCCCCGGGGAGGCAGGGGCACATGCAGGGGGCATGCCGGGTGCCGTGGGGCCCCACTTCAGCACAGGCGCCGTGCTTCCTTTGCTGCTTGGCGCAGCGCGTGAGCAACTGGATCCTCGGAGTCTGTGATTGAGCCCTGATCGATGATCATCGATCATCTATCACGCAGCCATACGCCAGGCCCCAGCCCACTCAGTTACCCAATAACCAAATGCTGCGCAATGCGGCTCAGCGCCGGAGCAGTGTACCTGGCTGGGCATGGATGGAGAGTGCATCCCTGAATCCTGGGGCAGGTGGTTCGAAGTTGGCTGAGCGCGGGCAGGGCTGAGCGGCTGAGCAGCGCTGACCAGTGACTAGTGCGGCCTAGGGCCGCGGATCGAGGCTAACTGGGTGACCGCGGTGGCTGGGAGCCAGCAACTGGTAACTGTTGCTGGCTGGGTACCTGGGTGCACAGGCTCAGCGGCCAGCACGAGAGTCGAGTACGACCGCATACGAAGTATATTGGTACTGACCTGGTGCCGTACCTACTGAACGTTGGACGCTAGACGATGGACGTTGGACGAGCGCAGCCGACGTCTGCGCTGGGCGGCAGCAGGCGGCAGTTGAGCAGCAGCGGCGGCTAGTGGGGATGCGAAATGCGCGGCCCGCCAGCCAGCACACACACCATCATGCCATGTCGCATGTCGGCAGCAGCATCGCGTGCCAACAATACTGCCCCCGTGGCTCGGCTGGGCGGCGCAGGCACCGCTGGCACTGCTCGCGCTCCTGTCTCCACGATCCAATCCCCCGGCTCTTCCCGCACTGTGCGCATCACACACCAGCCATCACGCATGGCATGTATCAGTGCAAGAGGCGCCAGGAGGAGCCCCAGGGAGCCCCACACTTTCTCGCATCTGCGTGGCACTGCGCCGCAGTCTGCCGCACTGCCCGCCTGTGCGTCCCTCCTTTTTCCGTTCGATGTTCGCCGCCGCCCAGACACGCCCAGACATGGTGTTGCGATGCATGTGCCCCCCAGTGCTGCCACCCCCTGCTCCTCCCCGTGCCCGCACACGCTGCAAGCTCAGAGTGACACCCACCATCCAAGACCTCAACGTCTCAACGCCTCAACCACTCAGTCCTCCAGTCGCTCCACAGCCACCGAGCCCCCCCCCTCGGCCACCAGCTCACCGGCCACAACTCACGGGCATCACCGGTCACTCCACGCTGCTAGCCCTTGGCGCTTACTAGCCCCCCCCCCGTCACGCTAGTCGTCATACACGTCATAGCTGTGTAACCATGTAACCGGTGACCGGTGACCCAACCTGGCCACATTCCCCCGCCACACTCGGCCGGCTCCAGCCACAATCCCACCCGAACAACCCCCCCTCCCTCCCCGGGTATAAAACCTGACAGTAGTCGTCCTGGTCACTCATCCTTCTCTTACCCTCTTGGCTACTCTTCCGTTCTCCCACCTCTTCCAGTACCCGCATTGTTCTCTTCCATCCACGCATCCATCACCAGCACATGACCTTCCAGCCTTTCCCCCGCTCTGGCCTTAAGAAGGCTCAGGCGCAGCCTACCAAGGTATCCACCGCCGACGTCCCCAGCGACGAAGACTCCAGCGGCGAGGTCAACCTTCCGAAGGGCGCAGTCGACGAGCAAGGCCGCCAGATCATTCACGTTGACTGGGAGCGACCATATGACCCCGGCAACCCACAGAACTGGAACAACGGCAAGCGATGGTACCTTACTATTCTCGCCTCAATGTGGGCCTTCACTACCGCCCTTTGTGCGTCGGCGTACTCACCCCTCGCTGGCCCAATGAGCAAGAAGTACCATGTTGCCAAGGTCGTCATCCTCGTTGGCAATTGCACCCTCCAAAGTTCCAACAGTACTGCCGACATGTTCATCACGCCACTCTCTGAGACGGTTGGTCGTGTGCCCTTGTACTGTGTATGTTACTTCCTGCTCTCTTTTTGCTTGTCAGAGACACTAATGCGTATCCCGCACAATAGGCTTCAGTCATCCTCTACGTGATCCTCTTTATCCCGCAAGCCTTGTCGTACAACGTGGAAGGCCTCCTCATTCCCCGGTTCTTCCAAGGTATTGCCTGTTCTGCCGGCAACTGCATGGTGGGTGGCTCTGTCGCCGACATGTGGGCCCAGCACGAGCGTGGCATTCCCATGAGTGTGTATCTCTGGTTCAACTTTATGGGGCAAGCTGTCGCGCCTGTCATCTCCAACGGCATTCTGTCTGCCAAGCCACACTGGGCCTGGAAGTGGACGTTCGGCTATCAAGCCATCCTCTCCGCCGTGTACGGTTTGATCATGTTCACGACAATCAAAGAAACTCGTGCCAGCGTATTGCTTCGCCGGCGGGTTAAGAAGCTCCAGGCCGAGGCAGATGAGCAAGGTCTCGCGGTTCTATACGTTCCCCGCGGCGAGGAGTCGCGTTTGCCCCTCAAGCAAGCTATGCTGCAGTCGTGCACGCGTCCATTCCGCATGCTCATGTTTGAGCCCATCACGACCGCTTTCTCCATCTGGGCCGCGTTTGCCTGGGGCATGCTTTTCCTGACCTTCAGCTCGGTGGGTGTTGCCTATGGCGAGGCGTATGGTTGGAACGCTCTTCAGTCGTCCATCATTCTTCTCTCCATTGGCTTGGGTGCTTCCCTTGCTTGGTTGCTGCACTTGCACCAGGAGCATCTCTTCCAACGTGACCGAGCTCGCGCCAAGGATGGTCGTGTTAAGCCCGAATCGCGTCTGTACTACGGCTGTGTAGGCGGCGTGCTGTACCCGATTGGACTGTGGTGGTATGCCCGTACTTGCATCAAGACGGTCCACCCCGCCGTCAGCATTGTCGGTTTCGTCATTGCTCAGGGAGGCACGTACCTGATTTACGACTCGACATGGGAGTACCTTTCGGACGCGTACGAAATCTACGCATCAAGTGCGCTCGCCGCCTGCTCTTTCCTTCGTAACATGTGGGCTGGTATGTTGAAGATTGCCACTTGTCCATCTTGCGTGTGTGGATCCGCTGCTAACCTTGACTTTATTCCAGGTGTTTTCCCATTATTTGGAGTGTACGCTTACGGCGGCATGAAGCCGCAGAACATGACCTCTATCCTTGCCGGTGTGGCAACACTATTGGGTGTTGTGCCCTTCGTGCTGTTCTTCAAGGGCGATGCAATCCGGGCCCGTTCGAAGATGGCCACGTCTTGGGTATGAGGCGGAGGAGGAGGCGCACGAGAACGTGATGGCTGCGCACGGCACCCCTGGTTCGCATGACGAGAGAAGATGCCCGAATCTGCACAATAATCTTCAACGTCTCATGATATGTTCCACGTTGCTCCAACTTGGACCCCTTCTACTACACTTCCCGCTGTTATTATCTCTCGTTGTGTTGATGCATTGATGCCACGTTACGATCTGTCAACGGTATGCTACGCGCAGTACACTACTCAATACTCGCCTTTCATGGGGCCTTGGCGTTCTAACGTTTCTCGCCTCCCACCTCACTGCGGGCGATATATCCCTCCCGTCCGATGACTTAGTATCTTTTCCTGTGGCTTTCCCCCATCCCACTCTGTGCTCTCCTCGTGCGTTTTGGCAGGCTGGCTTGGGCGGTTCGACCTGTCTTGTATTCTGCTCAAAATCAACATTGATGCTCCCACATTTTCAGTCCTTCTGATGCCACATGGTGCAGGGCATGCATGTAATAGGATAGCTAAGTATACTAGCCAAGCCACCCGCGCGCGCGCGTGCGGTCCCTTTTTCCCTCTCACTCTCCCGCATGTCCTCTCCTTTTTCTTCGCCGCCACCTCACCTTCCTTCCCTCTCTCTTTCGCTCGACTCGATATTAATCGTACTCGTTGTTCGATAGAGGCTGGGTGTCTCGACGATCGTGTCCTTCTGCGTCGCTCCACTTGTTACTGCTCCTCGTGGGGTTAGTGGGAGACGATCGGCCATGGTTGGCGTTGTACTGACCACACGGTAACATATTAGTTTCAAAGATGAAATTCATTTCAAATTGCAGTGGCGCACCTTGGCTTGCCTCCACTCTGCCCCACTTGGGCTTGCCCCAGGATAGTACCAAGAGTCAGCCAAGCACATCCAACTTCTTAACGTCCCAAGTCGAACCTCCAACCTGTTGCCAGCGCCTCCCTCAGAGTGTAGCGATGACGGCTGCCACTTACAGCACTCCTACGCCCACCAACAGGCCATTGGACAACCTAGGCGTCTCGCCAAGATCCCCGTAGCCATCTCTCATTTGTTCTCAACCACCAGCGCCACACAGGTTGACACGACCACACCGGCCAATGCGACCGCTACCTCGCACGCAATCTCGACCGCCACTCCTTCGTTCTACACTGCTCCAGTGTATCTGTCACCTCGGTTGCGCCTGCTGCGTCGGCACTGAAGCCAACACCCATCGCTACCAAGCGGCCCAGGTGGCGCCGAAAGTGCTGCCAGGGTGGCAGTCCGCCCTCCAAGGGCTAACGCACCACATCCCTTTCTTCCTTCGATCCCCGGCCGAGGCGATCATTGGCACGGTGCGGCTTCTTTTCTGACGCTCGGATCTGTTGAGTATCGCTCTGACTGACTCGAATGGATTTTTAGGAGTGCTATACGACGTTGATTTACGATGCCGATCTCACTTCAACGTATTGCATCCGGCTGTCGATCTCCAAAGGCCTCGGACTGGGCATCGTCGTCTTTGGCTCCATCATGAAGATCCCTCAAATCCTCAAGATTATCAAGGGTCGTTCCGCCCGCGGGATCAGCCTCAGCATGTACGCTCTCGAAGTGCTGGCATATACCATTAGCTGGCCTACGCTGTGCGCAAGCAGATCCCCTTCAGCACGTATGGGGAAAATGCAAGCTTAACAGTTCAAAGTAAGTCATCCTCTCCTATGCCCCCCCACGTTTTCTGACAGGCGTCTTGCAGATATGGTGATCACTCTTCTGATCCTTGCCTATGCGCCCATCGCGCCCGGGTCAACGGAGCAGGCGCGTCGAACACGTGTCCTGGTCTCTGCTGCCTTAATGGCCGCCCTTGCCATCTTGTTCTCCCCCGCCCTGTGTGCGGCAGGTCTACTCTCCTTCCTTCAAGCGCTCACCATTCCCATCTCCCTCATCAGCAAGGTGCCCCAGATGGTTGAGCTGCACACGCGCAAAGCCCCGGGCCAACTGAGCGCGATCGTTGTCTTTTCTCAATTGGCCGGAACAATGGCAAGGGTGTTCACCACGGTGACTGAGACCAATGACTCGCTCCTGTTTTGGGGATTTGCGTTGGCTACTGTCTTCAACGCCATCATCTTTGTCCAGCTGCTCGTCTACTGGAACGGCAACGAGCGCAACATGGTCATTGGCCTCGATGGCAAACCCCAAAAGCTTGATTGAACTGGCACTCGGCTACTCTGGAGGCAATGCCGACAGAATCCAACTGATGGACTTTATCGCTTCCTTCGTTCGTGTTGCAGTGTGTATGGGGAGAGGGGTATGCTGTGGCGGGGAGTGGGGGGGAGAACCACATCGCGCCCCAACTGGTAGCAGCAGCTGCTACGGCTCCGGCGTTCTTGGTCACCTGACCGCCCGGAAAACCCATCGGACGCGGAGCTGGAGTTTGGATTTGAAATGTGAAATGGAGAGACTGAACATTTCTGAATGTTGGCTAGCTTCTACCGGAGGCGTTGACACTGGTCCTGTGCGACGCGTGCTGCGAGCGGGCAGGAAGCAACCAGCACACATCAGAGGCGGGTGTTGTCGTAGCTTCCCTCTTGCCGCCCCCTTGGTCTTCATCGCCATCGCCATCGCCCTTGCCACCCCACCCAACTTGACACACATCATGCTACCTCAAAGCCCTTCCGGCGGTCCACAGCGACGCGTCCGCCCGCCAAAATGCTGCGTTCCAAGATTGTCGTCCCGTTCCCCTCTGCCTCTTCCACTGCTGAACCCATCAAGTAGGTGGACAGCATGACCTGGTGTCCGACGAACCGTACACTGACATTTTTTTGATTAAACCAGACCTACCTCCGTCTCCGTCCAGCACACCCTCCAAATCCGTTACCGAGCCCTACATCACCGTTCACAATGACACTGACATCGTCATGAAGCCCCCTCCCGATGTGCGCCCACTCTCTTCCCGTCCCCTCTAAGTGTGGTTGCTGCACATGGAACTCTCCCTGACCCTCTTTCTTCCCCATAGTTGCCCCGCCCTCCGCAACAGTACTCCTTTGCCAAGGTTTTCCAACCAGCCGAAGCCGAGGAGGCACACAATTCCCAGTCGCGTTTCTTCCAAGAAACTTGCCTGCCCATGGTCCAGGGGCTCCTGAACGAGGGTCAAAGCGGTTTGTACTGCACCTACGGCACCACCTGCAGTGGCAAATCCTACACTGTCCATGGCGGCCGTCGAGCTCAGGAGGCCGGCGTGCTGCCACGTACCTTGGATACCATCTTCAACTCGCTCGACGGTTTGTTCAGCTCGCGTCGCATCCGCCCCAAGGGTCTGAATGGCGTTGAAGAGCTGGTGCACGAGGGCAAGATGGGCCGGAGGAGTTTGACCCGATGAGTCTTCCTCCCCTTCGACGACTGATGGAGAGCAAGACCGTTCCTCCCC
The DNA here is from genome assembly GCA_003971905.1 of Moniliella sp. 'wahieum'. Taxonomy (NCBI): domain Eukaryota; kingdom Fungi; phylum Basidiomycota; class Moniliellomycetes; order Moniliellales; family Moniliellaceae; genus Moniliella; species Moniliella sp. 'wahieum'. The sequence continues at coordinate 189,312 of RSEE01000023.1, forward strand.
GCTCGGTTCTGGGGGCTCTATGCCCGAGTACGAGCATGACAAGACGGTCATCCCGGTAGACAAGAATTACCGCTTCAGCGTCTGGGTGAGCTACCTCGAGGTGTACAACGAGAAGCTGTATGACCTTCTTGATGTGGGAGCCGACCCGAGTAGTGCGCCGAGAGGCACCAAAACTGGTCCCTTGGTGGCCGGCGTATGGCCAGTGGCGTCGGGTCCGATGCATCGGGCCCTTCGAGTACCGGGCCGGTGCTGACCCGCCACGCCTTGGCGTTGCAGAACGATACGGATACGACGGGGGATGCCGAGGGGGTGTGTAAGTACGCGGCGGGTCTGTCCGAGCATGAAGTGCGGTCTGCCAAGGAGGCCCAGGCCCTCATTCGGCGCGGCGAACAGAATCGTGCCGTGTTTGGCACGATGGCAAACCGCGTGTCCAGTCGCAGTCATGGCGTCTTTACCGTCCGTTCATTCGCCACCATGCGGGCGAGACTGGGGCGGAGGCAATGTACACCACCTCCCGTATGAGCATCGTTGATCTGGCCGGAAGTGAACGAATGGCCCATACCCAACTCACCGACAGTGCTCGCATGAAAGAAGCAGGCAACATCAACAAGAGCTTGATGAACCTGGGGCACTGCATTGAGAAGATTCGCTCCAACCAAACCCGTCTTCAGACCGCCTTGGCAACGGGGGCGTGGAGAACGCCAAGGCCGAGATGGTTCCGTACAACTCATCCAAACTTACCTCGCTCCTGAAGAGCTACTTTGTTGGGGAGGGGACAACGGTCATGATCATCACGGCCAATCCGTTTGATGGGGGTTCTACGAGAATGCCCAAGTGATGAAATTCAGCGCGACCATTGGCGATGTTGTCAAGCAGCGCCAAAGTGCCATCCCACGCAGTCCGACCAAGATCAGTCTTGCCCCTCTGGCTGGTCGGGAAAGGAAGAACAGCTCGCTGGTCGCCCCACGTTCGACGGCCTCCAGCCGTGTTCGTCCATCTGCTACCCCGCGCCCTACCCAAGCCTCCACCCTCGATCCCAGCGAGATGGACATTACGATCATTGAAGAAGGCGAAAGGAGGAGCAGGACCCGTTGGTGGACTTGCTGCTTGCCAAATGTGAGGAACTGCAACAACGTCTCTACTTGGCTGAGCAGCGCGCTGCCAAGTGGAGGCCGAGGTGCGCGCTGAAATGGCCGATGAGATGGAACGCGCACTGCGAGCGATGAGTATCATGTACGAACACGTCTTGAGGAGGAGGTGCGTTTGAGCGAACAGGTGACGAACAAAAAGCTTGATTTGCTCAACGACCTGTGCCATGAGGTGGGCTCCTACGACCAGTCTGCCTCCGCGAGCGACGCTTTCCAGTCCATGGACAAGTCTCACCCCACTCGCTCCGCCCGAGCCAGCACTCGCGCCCCTTCCTTGGCCGAATCGGACATCCTCACCCAAGCTTTGGACCGCGTTCGTCTTGTGTCGGATCGTACCCCGGCTACCCCCGGGACGATGATGCCCCCATGATCCCGGAGATCCCTACAGCGGGGGACCCCTTCCGCTCCATTGGCGTCACTCCCAACGCCCTTGCCCCACGGGGATCATTTGGGGCCTCTCCTATCCGTGCCCACCCGAACTCACAAGGGGCTACTCCGCGAACGAGTTTGGCTTCTTCATCGACATGCCGGAGCTGAAGCCGTCCCTACTTTCTGACCCAGCCAATGCGACAACGATCGAGGTCAACACGTCGGGGGTGACGGAGGACAAGGCGAATGAAGACGAGCCCGAGAGTGACGAAGAAGGGCCAAGGATGTGTTGGATATTGGACTCCGCGCCTGCCTAGCGGGGGCTCCTCTAGGGCGTCCCAGGGGAACGACGGCACCAGTGCCGAAAGTGAGGACTCCGACACGAAGAGGAGAGGAGAAGAAGAGAGAAGATGATGATGATGAGGGAGATGATGACGATACATTCGACCCCACCAACGATGGTTCGGCTGAAGATGTTACCCCTCCGCCGCGGAAACGACGCAGTGCGCGGGCCAGTACGGCAGCCAGCACGCTTGCTTCCAACACTCGGCACAGGGAACGCGTGTTGTCCGGGAGCAAGTGGAAATTTCGCATTCGGGTTCCAGTTCGGGGTCAGTTACAGACGAGAGCACCTCGCAAGGCCGCCCCTTCTCGCCCCCCACCCCAAAACGCTGCCCAAGACGCTGCTCCGATCCACTCGCCCCTCCAAGGCAGCCATTCAGGCCGCCGCAACGCTCGCACCTGTCGTCAAAGGAAAACGCTCGGTGTTGAACCGTACCAGTGGCAGCCCCGTCAAGCGCGAACGCAAACAAGTTCTGGGCGGATGCTTCGGGCCTGTTTGCTGACGCAACCGCCGAGCTCAACCGCCGTCCGACGACCACCCACGTCGAGATGGACTTGTCGGATGTGAGCTTGTTGAAGCCTTCGCACGACTCACCCAAGAAGAAGCGCAGGGCGCTCCGTCGTCTGCGGCGGTAGACGAGGAGGGCATGGCGCTCCAGCTGGATGCTTGATGCGAGTTTGTCCAGCTGGAGCTCCTCACTCCACATCCCAGTTGTTCTTTCGTATCTCTTCCATCAGTCCTCTCTTCCTTGCCTCCGCAGTCTTCCACTTCGTTTTCTCTCATGCCCACTGAACATCGGTCAGGGCTTGCCTGTTCTCTCAAACCTCATTGCCTCTCCGATCTCATTGCCCATTCTGAATTGTCCATGTGGCGAGCATCGCGCTCGCACACGCTGCACCATTAAATCTCCAGCCACTGCAGGGGGTCCAAGTGGCCCGGCGCTGGCCGAGGCCGGGCGCGGCGTTAGTTATAGCTAGAACAGGGCCAGTACTCGACTGAGTACACCGAGTGCGGGAAACTGTCACTGTTGGTCAGCAACAGCAAATTAGCCGCTGGTAGAGCGTGGAACGTTGCGGTGCTCGGCTATAAGCCTCAGCCTCAGCGCCTCTGCCGCTCGGAGCACTTGGTCTTGAGCTTCATCGATCGAGGTTGCTTCCGCGAGTACTTTCACTAACCATAGCCACCCACGCGTCACTCGACAGAGCAGATGCTTCCGACAGCCACCCGCAACCCTCCCCGCCGCACCCTGTACCCGCCACCGACCCATCGGGCTACCTGCAGCCTCAGCCTCAGCCTCAGCCGCACGCCGGCCGAATCGATAGCGAAACTCGATAACCGAGCAATCATCCATTCCACCGCTCGCCGCTCTTCCCCGCAGCGCCTGTTATATTCCCGCCTCCATTCCTGCGCCCCGCCCCTGCCTCCCCGCGCCGCAGCAGCCTCGCACACCCCACCTCTCCCTTCCCAACCACCACCTGCCCTCGCCATGCGCCCCGCCGCCCGCCCCGCCCCCCGGCCTGCCCTCGCCACCCGCAGGAGACAGAGTGTGTCTCCGCTCTCCCGCCACTCCTCGTCCTCGTCCTCCTCCGACGATATCTTCATCCGGCAGCTCGGTGCCTCCCCTGCTGTTTATACCCTCGGCCAGCCGGCGAAACACTCCCGCGTCGCGGATGGATCCGCACTCTTCGCTTCGCTCGGCGCCAGCGCCTCCAGGAACATCCGCCCACCTCTTTCCTCCCCTTCCGCTCTGCACACCTCGCCACCCGCATCCCTCTGCCCCTGCCATCTCTCCTACCCCGCCGCCCTCGGGTCCCTCCCATTCCCAGTCCGCCTCACACCTCTGGCGCAAGGTCATGGCTTCTTCATCGCCTGCTTCGTCCCTCACGCCCGGCCAGCAGGCACCATTCCAACCGCATGCCTCGACGCCCAGGTACAAGTACGCTTACACCTATGCGCCATCCCGCAGCCGTCCAGTCAGGGACAAGGCAGGCAAAGGGAAGAGCAACGACAATGGTAAGGGCAAAGGCAAAGGCAAAGACAAAGGCAAATGGAAAGGCATGGGCAATAACGACATGACCGACCGCGCTTCCGATCCCGACCCCGCCATGACTCTTATCAGCGCCGCCCCCTCCCATTCCCCCCCACTTCCAAGCCCTTCCTTGCGCTCATTACCTTATTCTTGTTATGGGTCTGTTCCACGACCTTCTCTACTCTGGGACCGCCATCTCTTCGCCACGCCCCCCCACCTTTCTTTCCCGTCATTGCCCAGCACACCCACCGCAAACTCGCATTCCCCCACTATTTCTCAGTGCGCTGCAAGCGGCGGCTGGACCTTGGTCGCGGCCCTGGGCGCCATGATTGTTGTTCCGCTATGCAAGCCTGTCACCAATACGTATGCGCGCTCCTCGGTCAACAGGTGGCTCTTGGGCTTGGTGGTCTTGGGCGGCCTGTATGCCGCCGAGACGGCACTTTTTGCGCAGGGGCTACAGAACACTCACCTCGCTACCATTGGTCTGGGCCGGGTTCCTACGGGCATCGTGGCTCTTGCTTCAGGTCGCTGGATGCACGCCCGACGAGGGGGGGCGGCTCTTCTTGCTTGTGGGGGAATGGTCGTCGTCGATGGTGACGGGTTCGGTCGTCTTTCGAAGCATTGCAACAAGATGCTGGGAGGGAGGGATGGTGGTGCTGGCCTCGGGGGTTGTGGGGGTGCGCTGGGCTGTGACCCAAGCACTGCTAATCCCCCTCGTGGACATGGGCGTGCCATCGCGTCGGGTTCACCCGCTCGTTGTCACCGCTGCACCGCCTGCCTCGCATGCCTTGTCTTGGTTGCACTCAGCTCGCTCCGCTGGTGCCGGTCGAGCAAACATACCTGGGATCTCCTCACCGGCAATGGGGCGAGCACGGACCCCAAGCGCCTCCCATCGCTGCCCCAGTGGCAAGCCCTCCGGCCGAACACGACCACCTGGGCCTGGCTCGTTCTCGCCTTCATTCCTGGTACATTGCAAGCGTCTGCATGGGCCTCTGAACTGGCGTTGTTGCAGCTGCCTTTGGACTCCGTTGTGGCCCTGGATGCGTTGCGCGTGAGCGTCCAAGTAGGGGCAGCGAAACTTCTCGATGAAGATACCTCCTCGCCCTTTCCGGTGGGAGTTCAAGCGGTCCAGGTCCTTCTCGGTCTGGCCCTCTTCCTGCCTACCTTGTTTTGGCTTGCCATCTCCCCCTCGCCGGAGCAGCAATTCTCTCCTCGCCGCCAAACCCAGATAGATACTTTGGCACGTTTCCCGCTACGCCAGACGACTCGTCGCCTCCACCTCAGCCCTCAAGGCCCAACTGGACCCCGAGCGTGCGCGTCAATGGCGCAAGAATCGATTTTGTCGTGGACGGGTGTGGAGTGACAAACACTGGGGATGGCCTGTATGAAGAGCATTGTTAACTAACGTTTCCAGTGCCCATGCATGTGTATGCCTAATACGTCTCTAGCCTCTCCCCCCCTTGCTTTTTGTCTTCACACGCACGCTAATCCCCGATCTCTCATTATCAGTATCAGTATCGACCTCCCCTGTTGTTTACTTTACCTTTTTCGTTTCCGACCGCATTTCGTATCTCGTACTACATACCATTTGAGCGTTTGGGCTCGGCTCCGAAAGGGAATTATAGGACTGCCACCAACTTCAATGGCACCTCAACACTGGACCAATGTTAGCACACAGCCACATGTGCAGATGGAGAAACGTGTAGCTGATTGCCAACAGCCATGTGTTGCATGCTCTTGAATAAGGGGAGGGCATGAAGCAACATGCATGTGGATGCCAGTCAGTGATCTTTTTGCCTATATTAGTTGAGTGCCTGAACCTTCGACCACCTAGTACTACTAAGTACCATGACTATAGTACGGCTATCAAAGGACGAGGAGGTGCTCTATCGCATCCCCTTTCCAACTAAGTGTGGGAATTCGGCATACACAGGGATGAAGAAACATATAATAATGATTTTGGCGTCTTGATGCGCGTGTACACATGCTCACTGGTCTTGGAAGGGAAACAAGGAGAGACAAAGACACAGAAAGAGGGGACTTAATCAACCCATAATAGTAGTACGACACAGAGTATAATATCACAGGTATCATAGAGAGAGAAGGGTGGTGCCGAGAGGAAGACCAGTGCCCTGTGCTGTCTTGATTCTTCTGGGCAGTCGCAGCGGGGGAGGGGTACTGGCTGGTTCTGCAATCAACCAACCCATTGAAGACCTACCCACCGCTGAGGGGGGAGAACCACAGCCATCCCTACTCGTCCTCGGTTGGGGGCCAAATGTGCTCCTCTTCCCTGCACCAAAGGGTGCCTCTTGCCCCGATCTTCTCTCGCTTCTGAAGGAAGGCTCTCACTGGAGCGTTGAGGGGAAAGGGAAGGTAAAAGCTCCGCCGCTGCGGGTGGAGGACCAGGGTACGGACGTGGGCCCCAAACACGGCTGGCACGTCTTCCACTACCTGAGCCCGTGTGGGTTCTGGTAGCCTCCTGTTCACCTGCCGGTGGAATCGCTTCCAATCCTCCTTCCTTCTTCCCGCGGCCAGGGGAGTCAAGGCCCGTCATGGTACCTGGTCCAGCTCGCTCTTCGCCATATGCACCATCTTGGACGTGCCCACCCTGGTCATCAGAGCCAACCGGATAGCCTCCGGGGGTAAGTTCTCTGGCGACCTCTCCCTCAAAAGGGGGGACTCTGCTTCGGCTCCAGGACCGAGAAGGTTGGTATGAGCTTCAAAGGGGGAGTAAACGGAATATCTTGGTCCAGCCTCCGTGGTCGCCCCGGGGAAGGGGTTGCTCAAACCTGTAGAAGGGGCAAGCATTCCCAAAGCCGACGCGGGGGCAAGCAATTCCTCGTCCGATACATAGCGGGCGTGGGGCGGACGAGTTTCTTGTGCCTCATCGGCCCACCTCCCGGCCTGGCATATGAGCTTGGAGCACGGGGGTGGTGGGAATAGGCGTTTGAGCAGCATCGAACCACTGGTCCGGTGTGGAAGGTATGGTCGAGTAGGCTCTTTCCCCACCATGGCTTCCAAGGGAAGAAGGGCGGAATCTTCTTGTAATTGCCACCGGAGGATTGCTTGTGGGATTCCCCTCGGGTAAAGCTCGTGTACTCCGCCACGCTTCGTCATCTACGCCCTCTGCTCCAAGGACTGGGACGGAGAGATTGGCATCTTGTCCAGACTGGGGAACGGGGGGACTGAGAAGCTAGGGGAGCGAGCAGAGAGACGGTAGGTATCCGTTGGGGGATGGTGCGAACGGTTTCCACTTGCTTCCGATTGCCCTTCCGATTGCCCTTCCGTACCTGCCGCACCCACTCCACTGGCGACTCGTAACGTTGCAAGGGACCCAACAGTCGATCGTCCCGTGTCATATAAGTCACCGCCCGGGTGACGGGGGAGATGGTGGGCCGGTGGGTGAAGAATGAGGGCGCCATGTCAAGGAGGATGTGATTGAACGGTGGCGATTATACTGCTTGGCGACCGCGGCAGCGAAGAAGGGAGCAACCCGAGAAAAGCGTTTGCCCCTCCTTGCCGCGTCTTCCGCAAGCACGGCAGCTTGAGCCTCGAACGCAGTTGTTTTGAGTGGTTTCCGGGCCGAATTGCTTCGCCCGCTCCTGCGCTCGTGGCATCCACGGAAGTATCAGCACCCAGAGGCTCGCCTTGGGCCGCCACGGGGGCATACCCTCCCCGTCGAAGTACGCGTCGCCTTGAGCTCGGTGCGGCCAATACGGAGGGGAAATAAGGACCGGAAATGTCTCCAGGATGGTGGGTAAGAAGGGCGCTTTCCTACAGGTGCTCCATCTCAGCCGCCTTAATGTAATCACGTCCTCGTTTGCGGCGGCGAAGAATGAATGCAAGCAGTGCCAAAATCAGGAGGAGTGCGAGCGCGCCAAAGACACTGCCGAGCACGATTCCCGCAATTTGTCCCCGGAGAGGTGGTGATGGTGTTCATGCAGTCCTGTGGGGGTAGACAGAGAGCTGGAGGATGATATCGTACGGTGGTAGCCGACGTTGTGGCAAGTGAACTGGTGGCAGTATTGGATGGGGAGCTTGTGAAGAGGGTGCTGGCGATGGGGGCAGGCGAGCTCAAAGTAGATCGGGGAGAGCTGGTGCTTGTGGTGGAAGTAGGGAGCAGCGATGTGTTGAGGCTCGAGAGAGACTGTGTGGGGTGAAGAAGGGGGGGGCGAAGAAGGAAGGAGTGAGGAAGAGGAGGGTGAAGAAGAAGGAGATGAAGAAGGGGGGGAAGGAGGTGGGGGAGAAGAAGGAGAGTGGGAGAAGGAGAGTGTGAAGAAGGAGAGTGTGAGAAGGAGGGTGAAGAAGGAGGAGGTGTGTGACGAAGGAGGATGTGAAAAAGGAGGGTGTGAGAGAGAGGAAAATGAAGGGGCGGGTGAAGAAGGAGGGTGGAAAGAAGAGGGTGTGAAGAAGGGGCGGGTGAAGAATGAGAGGGAGATGAGGAAGAGGGAGATGAAGGAAAGGGAGATGAAGAAGAGGGAGATGAAGGAAAGGGAGATGAAGAAGAGGGAGATGAAGAAGAGGGAGATGAAGAAGGATGGTTGAAGAAGGGGGGTGTGATAAGAGGAAAATGAAGGGGCGGGTGAAGAAGAAGGGACTGAAGAAGGAGGGCGTGAAGAAGAGGGAAATGAAGGGGCTGGTGAAAAGGAGGGGGTGTGAAGGACGAGAGGGTGAAGAAGAGGCGGGTGAAGCAGACGGGGGTGAAGAAGAAGAAGACGAGGGTGTGAAGAAAGAGGGTGTGAACGAGTGTGTGAAGAAGAGGGAAATGAAGAAGGGGAGGGTGAAGAAGGAGGGCGTGAAGTAGGGGGATGTGAAGAAGAGAAGGTGAAGAAGAGGGAAATGAAGAAGGAGAGGGTTGAAGAAGGAGGGCGTGAGAAGAGGGCGTGAAGAAGACAGGGTGAAGAAGAGGCGGGTGAAGAGGGAGGATGTGAAGAAAGAGGGGGTGAAGAAGAGGGAGATAAAGAAGAGAGAGATAAAGAAGAGGGAGATGAAGAAGAGGGAGATGAAGAAGAGTAGGCCGAGGAGGTGAGGGTTGAAGAAAAGTGGACCGAGGAGCTTAGTGATGAAGAAGAAGGGACCGAGGAGCTGAGGGATGAAGAAGAGGGGGCCGAGGAGCTTAATGATGAGGAAGAAGGGACCGAGGAGCTGATGGATGAAGATCTCGGTGGAGGACGTTGGAATGGGTGAGGTGGTGCTAGTGATGGTGCTAGACGATCGGGATGTTGAGGACGATACGCTTGACACAGAGGTTGAAGAGGGGACACTCGTAATTGCCGTCCTCGAAAGGATGCTTCCAGGGGGAGGACGCTTTGGAAGCTTTCGCTTCTGAAGATTCACGACTGGCGCTGCGGCTCGAGTTGTAAGACGAGCGCGAGGGGATTTACTCCCGACTACGCTTCTGCTTGCACTCTTGCTAGCGAGACTGGCGCTCCTGCTTGTACTTTTGCTGGCCCGGCTGCACTTCTGCTTGCACTCTTGCTAGCCGGCTGGCGCTCCTGCTTGCACTCTTGCTGGCCAGGCTGGCACTTTGGGACGGATCCATCTCAACCTCCGCAGCCTTGGGGCCCGCTCCAAGACGTTGAAAAAGTGTGATGGCACGGGGGACGCGGTAAGACGCGAGAGTAGAGCGGGTGTGGGATGGTGGTGGGGCGGGGCAACAACAACGTTTGTTTTGCCTTCGGCCGGCGTGAACGGGTAGCGGACGTTGGCAGCGATGGTAGTGGCGAGGGTGGTTAGGGGGAGAAAAGAGAACGCAAGGGAAGATGGAGGTTGAACATACTATCCAGTGGGGCAAGTCCGGGCATGGGCTCTCCTGTGCCGCCCGAGTAGACTCTCCCTTGGGGGACACAGGCCCAGTGGCTGCACTCGACCCTGCCGTCACGACAGCGTTGCCCGATCGGGAAAAGAATGGCTGGGGCGTGGGGCGTGTGTCCTCCCGGGTGGGTGCACCGTCTGGCACAGGGACAGTCTCGCTAAAGGGATCGGATGGCTGAAAGTCATACAGCCAGCAGGGGGCGAGTGTGCTGCGCTGGGACCCTGCCATGTCGCGCTTTAAACATTACTCGATGCGTGAAGAAGCGCTTGCCCTGGGGATGGCGCTACTCCGACGTCTTACCTGCTTCATCGAGCGTCGGCTAGGGGCGCGGAGGCCGGTAAGCGCGAGGCTGAGGAAGCAGAGGTGCAGCCGCGGCCTCTCACCATCAATGCTCTGCATGAGCCCACTGAATCCATTGCACGCAGCAGCCTGCTTATATACCGTTACAGCCGACAGCCAAACTAGGAATCGATAACCTGCGTTCTGTAGGATCCTCCGCAATCAGAGGGAACCATTAACAACGACAACGATGGAATCATCGTAATAATAGTACACACAGTTTTAGTATACACTCGACCGCCACAGTCATGGACGATGCGTTTTATACGCGTTATACCGCGCACGATTCTGGTCCAACACCTGCTATACCCGAAGACGATACATCCTCCTTGTCTCCCCATCCATCTCACCGACAGCAGGCATGCTGGCTTATCTATAATCTCTTCCGTCTCCCCTAAATGGATGCCGACGCGCCTGGTTCAACGGCTTGACGCCCAATCCCCTTGGTGCACTGACCCCACCGATCCCCTTTGCGCTGCTCGGCCCAGGCCCTGGCCGCACTCCTGGATCCTCAGAGGGGCAAGGACGTTTGGACCCAGCAAAAACGCGAACCTTATTCGGCGACGCACTCTTGGAGGGGGACAAGATGCGGCTGGGGCCCGAAGCATGTTCCCCTTTCTCATTTCCTTCAGTGGCAGAGACGACTTGGTCTTGTGCGGTAGATGCCATAGTGCGCGCTTCGTCTCGCTCAGCTTGCAGCACCGCTCGCTCAGCCTCGGCATGGTTCGCCTTGGCCTCTGTGGCAGCCAAGGAGCGGGACGATCGCTCGGCTTCAGCAGCATGAGAAACAGACATCTCGACCAGGCGGAAATGGAAGGCCTGTATAGCCTCGTCGGCCGCACAGACGACAGCTCTGATTGGATCGTCAAGTGCGTCTTCCCCCCGAGCGGGAGAGGACGGGGCAGCATTGGTGTCTAGACCCATGGAGAGGCTGGCGTCAAAATCTGGGAAGAGTGGGGTGGGGGCGCAGCACCGATTCGTCGGCCGCGTACCGCCCCCAATCGCTGCCGTGCATCAAGGACAGATGCGGGGCGAGCGCGTCAAGCATCTGGGTATGTCCATCTAGCTGCCCTGTCGCCGTCTCCGTGTCCTCTCCTGCTTTTTCTCCTGTGTTTGTGGCTGATGGGACGGGAGAGAGGGAATGGTTTCTCTGCGCCTCCCGGCTGAGGGCTTGGGCCAGACGGCGTAGTTTGGCCTCGCTCGCCCTAAGACATGCTGCTAGACGTGCTGTGGACACCCACAACACATGGGGGCCACATTAAAAGTGCCGTTTAGTGTGAGGCGTTTGTCGGAACGCGGATGCATCGCGTGGCCCATAAATCACCTGTTCAATTTGAACGTTCAACATGCAATCTATGGGGATCTGGCCGATGCAGTTCTGACTGGGGTTCCATCAGTTCTCTCCATCTGCCACCTTCTCATTTGAGGTTGAGGCGGTACCACGGATGTCAGCCTCTATGCACAAGCAAAGTAAAGGGGAATGGGAAATTGATGTATCAGACTGTGGATTACGTCGCCCAATGCTCAATTCTTCGTCTTTGCCGCGCGCACCTGCCTTCGGTCTTGATGAGGCGAACGAGCGAGACGAGCAAGGGCACGGCGCAGGGGCAAAGAGAGGGGTGTAGATGGCGTACTTGTGTTCGTCGGGGAAGTAAAGCTGGGCAATCATAGAGGGGTGCAAGAAGCTGCGGGTGGAAAGGTAGGAGGCGTCCCATGCGTGGCGCAGCAGTTGTCGCAGTGGTTGGTCCGATAAGAGCGAGGGAGCAGCGGCCATATGCAGTGCAGCAAGCGCCGCTTCAAAGTCAGCATGCACATGGCGGTCCACTCCCAGCGCCTCCATCTGTTGAATCAGACGGGTAGTGGAGCGCAGCGTATCCCGTGCCGCCCGTACATTTTCGTGGATCCGAGCAAGAGCGAGAAGATCGGGGGCAAAGCGTGGGCTACTGCCGCCCTTGACCAGGGGATACCCAACAGCTTACGAAGCTGCTTGTCCCACAGCAGCAGCGCATCGTCTAGCCGTTCGTGGCTCAAGGGTACAGCGTACCCGGTTTCTGGTTTTTGCTCCAGCACCACCCCGCCCCCTGGGGAATGACCCAGCTGTGCGATGGGCTCACGTCCCCATCCCCACCGCGGACAAACAGGGGGCGGTGCCTTGGCGCAGGACATAGTAAAGCATATGCAGCGTCTGTGGCTCTTCTTGTCTCTGTCCCGACCCTGGCGGTTCAGTCGTCTCCCCGCCCATGGAGTAAGGGTAACGGGAAGACTTCCTCCTAAGCTCCAGGCTCCGGCATTGACAAACGTTTGCAAATCAGCCGGCTCCACCACTGAACGGGTGGCGGTGTGATTGACGTCTTGCTCCTCCATAAACCACTGCAGCGCAAACGACCCATCGTCGGCGCCGGAGTCAGGCCCAGACTCCTTTTGCTCAGAGCCCACCTCTTCTGTACTTGATGCGTCTGCAAGAGCTGGTGGCTCCTCGGGGGAGGTGGGGAGGTGATCTTGGGACGAAGTATCCTCGGAGTTCTCGTCCTCCTTCACTGGCTCTGGAGAAACGTCATTGGGAGGAGGCAGGGATTCCGGAGATGCGGAAGCAACGGGAATCGCCCGCTGAACTCGGACATACTCCTTGGCAGTCCAAGAAACCGTGTCGAGGGTAGGCTCAAAGGCAAGTGGAGCATGGAAGAGCATCTGTGTCGTCACCTGAAAATGGTGCAGTCCCAACCGGGAAAGCGAGGCGAGGGTAGCTGCCAACCTGTCAGCTCCGTTGGTTTGCTGTAGTGTATGCTCTCCTTCGAGCACAGCAGGTGTGCGAGGATCAGCCTGTTCCCGGGCCAGCGACTGCTCCAGTGCGTTGGCCAAAGACCAGAAGTGTACTGGCGAATCGATCTCATCTCTTGCCGTGGGAGTTCCACGGGAATCAGTTGTATTGTCAGGGGTTGCAGCGACATCGAGATCGAGATCGGAATCAGTTGGAAGGAAGGTGGTGTCCTCCTGCACGAGGCTGAACACAATCTCGACTGAGCGCATGTACTGGATCGCCTTGCTCGAGGCTTCTCCCGCCGGATCCGACTGGCACACTCCCCCCGCGTGAGAAAGGCATGAGATGGGGAACAATTCCAGGAAGCCGGCAGCAATGTTGGACCCGGCGTTGGGTGCTGCTACATCCACACTCAGGGGGAGAACAGCGGACAACTCGGCGGCCGCCGGCTGGGAGGTGCTTTGTGAATCACCACGCCGCGATGCGGTAGTCTAGCACATACCCATTGTGAGGTCCTTCCCAATCCGTTTCGTTCGAGCCGGAGAGGGAGTGAGTCAAGGCTTGAAGAGGAGTGGGGTACTCGTCTGCTTCTGAGGCGGGACCACATCAAAGCGGATGCAGGCTGCAGCGCCACCATCGCCGCCGGACAATCGGTCGGACTCAGTAGCTTGGCTAGCAGCGTGGCGGAGGACATCCTGGGTGTCTTGGGCAACAGCGACCCAATCCAATGTGTGTCCTCCATGGGGAACGAGGCGAATGCGGATCGGAAAGAGGGCAAGACAGTCTGGGGTGTCGGCGGGATCGGCATCGATGATGGGGTCGGCGGGCAAGCGCGGCGCTCGATGGCAGTGGTGTGCCACCAGGCGGGCAAGCAGGCGGCGGCGAGCAGCAGCACACTGCACAGGATAGCGCTGCGTACGCCCAGGCCCTGGAACGCATCAAGGCGCTTGCTAGGCGCCGAAGCGCGGCAGCCAGCGACGCAGGCGTCATGGCAGCGCAGCCGGTTCGAGATGGGGGGGAGAGGTGGGGGAAGGGAAATGGGAGGCGGGCGCGCCAGCTTCCGGCGGCAAGTCCAGGCTCAGTCTCGGGCTCAAGGCTCAACTTGAGCTGGTCAACCTGATCACGGGCGTGGTTAGCTGGAGCTCAGCCTCGACTTGAAGTTGAAGGTTGAAGGTTGAAGCTTCAAGCTTCAAGGCCCAAGCTAGCCAAACGCTGCCAAACGCTCGCGCTGCTCACGCCTTCCTGGACGCCAGGCGGGGCGTGTTCCACCCCGGCAATGTTGCAACTGTTCAATTGAAACGCACTCTTCGTGCGATGATCCGATGACGACCAGTGACTATCGATGACAATCCTGAACGTTCAATATTCAATTGAGACCTCCCGCTAACAGCAGCGCAACAGCAACACCACAGCAGCAGCCGTGTGGACCCCACCTCCGTCGCCACATCCACCACCGCCTGTCGCGATGGACTGGGCCGCTGGCGCGTGGGTCCGCTTGACGCGCACCAGGCTCAATGTACTTCTGGCCGCCGCCGCGCTCTATCTACCGCGCTGTGGTGGGGGCGTGGGTGGGTGGTGGCGGAGCTACCCAACCGGTTGGGGGCGACGCAGGCGTGCGAGATGAGCCGCATGTGGCCGGCCTACGCGGACTATACGCCGCGGATGGTCTCGCCCTCGGGCCTGGCGGCATCTGTGCCAGGACGGGCCGGGAAATACCGCCTGCTGCTCTACCGTGAAGGCTACCTTCAGCCCAGCATCCAGATGCCTTCCCGCCCTCGGGCCAGCCTGCCCTCTTTGTCCCAGGCAACGCTGGCAGCTACGGCCAAGTACGCAGTGTGGCTTCCAGCGCAGCGTACCAGTACTGGTCCCATGACTACGTCGCAGACCCTTCTGCCTTTGATGGCACCCCTCGGCCCGAGTGGAGCAACCTGACTGCCCGCGGCATCGATTGGTGGACATCGACTTTAACGAAGACTTTTCTGCCCTCCATGGTGACACCCTTGTTGAACAGGCCGTCTTTGTTAATGAGGCGATCACTTACCTCCAATCCCTTTACCCAGGCGATCACGTCCGTGTGCCTCTTCTGGCCCACTCCATGGGTGGAATCGTATCCCGCCTGGCCATGGCTCTCCCTGAGCACCCCCCACGCAGCGTCGACACCCTCGTAACCCTTTCCACCCCTCATGCATATCCTGTTTTGGCTTTTGATGGAGGGATTGCAAGTGTCTACCGCCTCATCAATGCTGCGCCCGCCTTGCCCGAACCACCGCTGTTGGTCAGCATTGCGTGGTGCGTTGGATGTTCAAGTTTCCCCTGACGCTGCCAATATCGCCGTCTCCCCCGTCTGGAAGGGGGAAAACATCACCATCTCTAGCAATGCTGTGCCAGGAACGTGGTGCAGCGTCGACCACTTGGCCATCATGTGGTGCCACCAACTGCGTACCCGCGTCGCTACCGGTTTTCTGCAGTCGGCATTGCCCGGGTACAGTAGCCAGCGGAAGGCCATGTGGCTCAAGGCCCTGGGAGTGGTCAATGATCAAGTCCCCTTCCTCCCAGCTGGCGAAGATGTCGAGATTGAAGCAGTGGTAAACGAGATCTCGCTCGATTATGAGAATCCTGATTCGTCGCTGAGCCTGGTAACCAACAGAGCGCCCGCTACGGTCTTCCAGGTTAGGCTGTGCCACCAGCCTGTAGGTGGGCCGTGCTATCTTCTTCCACCTGAGCGCTGGAGACTTATGCCGCCATCTTCCGAGTACGCTTTGGATTTCCCTGATCCCAGCGTGACGTATGGTACTCAAGGTCAGGGGTTGTGGCACGCGTTACTCTCGGTCGGCGCGTTGCGCGCATTGGGATCCAGCAAATCTATGTTGAGCGTTTGGACCCGGACATTGCTGCGTTCATGGAGCCCACGTTTGCTCCGCCTCCTACTTGGCCTCCGAGATCGCCGTGTCCACCATGGGTCGTACACTCGAGTTCTTCTGCCCGAGGTGGACTCAAGCTTAAAAGTGTTCGAGCTTGAGGTCGATATTCCTCCTCGCCATTGCTTGCCCCCCACCACATTCAAGATTGGTTTCTCCTTTGATTCGAGTCAGCAGCCAAAGCAGTTTGGATAGGTATGGTCCCCTTCTCTCAATATGGTGGGACCAATCGGCTTACGGTTGCGCTCACTGGCAGCGCACCGCTCTCACCCCCGCTCGACCCTTCGCAACGAGGAGCACTTGTCGAGTTGTGGATGGACAAAAAGCCCATGTCAGGTCTGGCAGCCGAATGCGACCGAGCACCTGTGCGCATTCGAGCCAAACGCCAATGGATCGCTTCGGCAGGGCGGGTGTTTATACGTACGCACCGCGCTGGTTATTGTTCCGATCATTCAGCTTGCCTTCGTCTTAATTTTGGCCAAAGTATCCCCATCTGGTATGTCGGCCTGCCGTCTTGATCCGTTCCTTTTCTCTGACTGTTCCTTTCCAGCCGGCACCACAACCCTCATTTTTCAATCGCTTTTAGCATCAGGGGTTGCCTCGGCAGCTGTCCTTATCGCGTGTGACTTACTCGCCTCTGTCCTCCCTGCTTGGTCGGTCTACCCTTTCTTTAGCACAGGCACCTTGGGGCTAGGCCTGACGTTTTCAGGGTTAAGCCTACCGGAACGAGTTGGGACTATACTACTGGTCGTGCTGACGGGCCTGGCACTGACCCTCGCTGGTACGGGGATTTTAGGCATTCTCGTCACACTATTCCGGCTAGGTGCCAAATGTCTACCCGCCCATACCCTCACCAGCGGGCCAAGTGCTGGCTCCACCAGCTCAAGCTCTTGGGGGTGGACGGTCTTTTGGCGTACGCTGCCCAGCGTAGTGATTGCACTTGCTGTGGGCTTGTTTGTTCCCCATCAGGTGGTGATTGTCGTCCTGCTGCTGATCCAGCTTGCCCTTGTCTCCGTCTTGCCCAATCGTGGGCCGAACAGCCGAGCTGACGCTTTGTTGCTCTATGTCCTCTTTTGGCTCATTCCTCTACGGGGCCCCGGGCTGTTTGTCTGGGTGCGCAACATGATCTTTGGTTGGTCGTCACCGGCCGGCATCAAACTTACCTCAATGCCTGGGCTGAGCGAGGCAAGTGGGGACCACAACCCGTTCTTTATCCTCCCCTTTTTCGCCCTGGTTCAACGGAGTGTGTCTCAGTCTTTCCGTCCCATGTCTGCCACACCACCAAATGGGCCAGGTCGGTTCCCTTACCTTGAACTCGCTGCCCTTCTTGTCGCGATCGTTGTGGTTGCTGCCTTGGCGCCGTACAAGACCTACTTGTGCTTTGACGTGGTGTGCTTCCTCCTGCTGCGGCTTACTGGGCCACGACAGCGCACTGGCGACCAGCACCCAAGGCTCGCCCCGACGTGGTGGAAGGCTACACTTTCTCTCCGGATCAGCGCATTGAGCTGGGACCTCTCCTTCCCAGCCAAGTATCTGCCGCTTCTTCCCTGCCTGCCGAGTTGATCCCGCCGGATCTCGAGAGTGCAGGTAAGGGTGCGAGCAACGTCGAGCGCATCGCCGAGACGGACAAAGAGGAGAAGCCCGACGAGCCCGAACATCTCATGGAAAGAGCCAGGGAGGAAGCGTCGGTGCCGCCCTCACCCCTTACTCCCCCTCCCAGCCCACCGGTCCAGCTGGATCGTGCGATCAAGGTGTACCTGGACGAGGTAGATGTGTACGAAGCGGCACGGGAACGAGCCCATGCCGCTCTCACAGGGGGCTCATGTCACTTGCCAAGGCTCGGATGGAGGTACCAGCAGGGGCTGGGCGCGCGAATCGGCAAGGACGGGTTGGATGCGCGCGTCCGCACAGCCAGCTTGCACGTGCGGGTAGAGCAAGAACCTGATGGCCCCATTCGCTGGCGACTGGTCAAGCCCCCACCCCCGCCTGCACCCGAACCTTCACCCGAACCCGAATCCGAATCCAAAGGAGAGGGGAACAAGACAGAGAAAGCGCCTCCAAAAAAGACGCTTCGCCCGGTTGACCCTCTTTACCAGTTTGCTGCCCTACCTCCTCCGGCGCTGAGAAGGGCCCAAACGCAGTTCCGCGAGGCCTTGCTTGCCCTGGTAGGGCCTTTGGAATCTACGGCCTCTCCAGGATCTGACAAGGCCCACACGGATGGGGAAAACGCGCCCAAGCCTAGTATGGCTGAAAGCATTGCTGCGCTCAGTGGGCTGGCTGACCGCGTCCAAACCGCTCAAACGGAGCTATAACCCCCGCCCATCTGCAAAAAAGACTGTGCCTGGATCCCTCGTGACATGGATGCAATTATCGTCAGGTCTGTACGATCCATGTGCGATTGGCATGACCAGGGGGAATGTTGTCCAAAGAACATGTACGTTTGAGCCGGTATCGAACAAGGTAGATGATTATAGATCAATCCTCGAAAATTACTTTCCTTCGGCGGGCGATGAGAAAGTAAATAGAAGCGTGAGCGTCACTCGTCCTTTCACTCGTCCTTACTCTTCGCCTCATCGTTGGTCGCCGCCTGCGAGGCCACTTCCCGCAACCAAAGGTAGTTGCTGAAGAGCCAGCCAGGACCAAAGAAGACGAAATGGGGAGCGGAGAAATCCACTGAGGCAAGACCGGGGGTCAGCATTCGGTCCCTGTAGCAGGAAGAAGGAATATGGACTTACGTTCAGCACGCGACGTCGCGGGTGGATTTGAACAATTTTGGTTTGTTCGACTTGCAGATCGTCGGCATATGCGTCAATCAACACCACCCAGTACTCGGCTAACGCGATCGCCAGCGTATCAAACAAAAGCAGCCATTCTCCATCACTGCTCATACCACCCTTTTTGACCAGAGCATAAACGGCGCCCAGATAGTCCCGCGGGGACGAAACCAGCGTGGCACAGTCAAACAGAGCGTCACGACCATCAAACAATGTCACGAGAAGTGTCTTTCCTTCGTGCCACATTAGCCACATGGAAAACATGCAGCCCAAGTAGGACATAATGCTGTTGTTCCAATACAGGTCGATGATCGCCGAATGGTTCTTCTTGTTGCCAGCGTGGCTTTAACGAGCTTGGCGACCACAGGCGCCAAAACCAGAGGGAGGAAAAACAGAGGCGAAAACTGAAAAGCGACATTGGTCCACACCCACTGAGGGTGGTCCACCCCCAGGAACGTAGTCAACATACTACTCCCCCAAAGGCGGCAGAGGCAATTTGCAAAAACACAATGGCCAACGCCGGCGCGGGCGTACGAGGCACAAAGGCAGGGGAGCGGGCCTGGCGAAGGCGGTACCAAGCGTACCACGGGATGTAGAGGATGTTGAGTGCAGCACCCATCATGATAACCTGCCCCATCGACAGAATCAAGACGAACCACGAGACCAACAGGACCGTACAGCTCGGCTCCCGCAGCGCTTCCACAAACATGCTGGACACCATGGGCGTGGCTGCCATGCCGATACACTACCTCCCCGCGACCAAAGCGGGTGGCAAGCATGTGCTTGAAGAATAAGACGAGCACCCAGAAGAAATTTACGGCTGTGTCCCATGCGGTAGCAAGAGGGGCGGCAGGCGAGTCAGGGTCAAAGAAGGAGGCAAATGTGCCCTTGGAAGGAGACAGGCCCAGCTGCCGCTTGACATGGACGGGGCCTTTGCGGAGGCTGTGTTGCATCTCGCCAAAGGGGCCGTGGTTGCCGCCACAAAGACGGCGACGCCCACCGCGATGCCAAGCAAGGCAGTGGTAACAACGCCTCTGACTTGGCCGGGCATGAGCGGTGAGGCCAGAGGGCGGAGGGCGGGGGAAGGGAGAAGAGGGTGGTGGCAGAGGGCAAGGGGATCCTTTCGCATGCGCTATAACCGAATCGGACGAGCGTTAGGGATGTCCGATGGGGGCTGGCAAAACAGAGACCAGAGCGCCGCGGTTGGGGTAAAGAAGACAACCGTGCCCTTTCACGAGCGGTCACCGGTCATCACGCGTCGCGTCACGCCGTCAGCGTTCAGCCGGACCGTCACACGTTACACGGATTGTCACGCGCCAAGCCCCGGCTTGGTATGCAGTGACTAGCACGTCCAGTGCCTCCTTCGTTGGACGACGCGTGACGCGGGCGTAACCGCGCAACACGTAACGCGTAACCCCGACTCGTCATCTCGACGTTGAAGCTTGAAGTTCAACAACACTGATTCCATGCATGCCATAGTAGTAGCGTTGTTCGTAGCACTCTCCCTCTTCCACTGCGCTTCGGCACCCCCACCTCCCACTTGCTGCTACTCTAGGCCTCCCCCGAGCCAGCAGTCGACAGCACTGGGTGTCTGGCGGTTCCTTCTAAGTTTTACGTCCTTTCATTCGCTGGTAACGATGGCCAACAAATCCCGGAAGGATCTCAGATCTCATCAATACTACTTGCATCATCAAAACGTTGTTTAACCTTCAACAAACGTTCAACGCCAACAACCATATTGGCCTGCCTGCGCACAGACCCCACACAGACGGGGAGGTTTCCGCTTGTTCAAAGCCGATTGCCGTCAATTGGTTCGATCGTGTCACATACCCAATGCAACGAGGACGTTCAGGCTGAGCCTTAAGCTAAGCTTAGCGCTGTGCTGCTGAGCCTCAGACCCTCCCTCAGGCCTCGGCCTCAACGGTCCAGCTGAGCGGCGAAGCACGGAGCGGCAGAGATGCGTCTCGTCTCTTTGGTCGGGGAACGGTTGCCGGTTACCGGTTGACCGATGTTGGCCGAGGCAGCAAGATCTGCGTTGGGGCTGCCTGTGTTCGTGATAGTGGGTCGCACGGATGCCACAAGTGTAATAAGCTCCTACCATCCTACCTGCCATGTGTACTCGCTGAGTTGTGACATGTGAGTGTGTGAGTGATGCGTTCACAGTGTTGTGAGTTGTGAGTTGCGAGTTGTGAGTTCTGAGAAGTGAGATCGATGTGACGTAGTGAGAGCTCAGTCTGAGTACTAGTATGAAGCGCTAAGCCTTAGCGCTAAGGCCTAAGGTTTAGGCTAAACTCTATTCACATATTCACAGTGCTGGTCCGGGCACGGTCACGCGTCACGCCACGCGTCTCTTGATTATAGTGACTAGTGGAGTCACTACTTCTAGTACTCTAGTAGTTATATAGTTTAGTTACTAGTTACTAGTTAAGCGACGCGCACACGCACCCATCTAACTCAAGGCTTCAAGCTCGTCAAGCGGCTGACCAAGAATGGTGCTCAAGCTCTCAAAGAGAGGGGCCTGAGGAGCCCTGCCTGGGGAGGATCATTGAGAGTAGGATGGAGCAATGAAGCTTGGATGAACACGATCAGGCCGAACTCCAATGGTCCAGGGCCTCATCCTGTGAGCAATTGGAAGTTGTGCCCACCGGATCGTGGTGCAGCGCGCGAACCAGGCGCGCGCGGGGGGGAGGGGATGATGAGGAAAGAAAGAACTGTAGTCTGTAAAGAAAAGAATGGAAGAGTAACTGATATCCCGGAAGAAAAACTAGAAATCCATGATCAACACGAGAACTGAGCCGTAGCGAGATGGAAAGGGGGGGGGGGAGACGTCGACAGATCCGTGCAGGTGGGTCTGGCGTGGGGGGGGGCATATGCTGGGAGAGGGAGCGGGGGTAAAACAGGATGGGGCATGGAGGATGGGGGGGAGGGGGCAGGTTGCAGGTGAGTAGGTAGGCATAAGGGGATAATACATCTGGGAATCCATGGCCAGGAGTCGAAGTGACATGGTACCCAGAGATCAGGGTACGATGCGAGGCCAACTAGGACGGCATTCACATAAAACAAACAAAAGAGAAAGGAGGTGTGTGCACTCATGCTCGGAAGTGGCGACGGTGACGCGGGGCATTGGTGTTCGTCGCGGCAGCACCCGATGATGAAGCCAAGCCGGCCGAGTTCAGCACCTTCTCACCCAGAACTTGGGTTGGAAGCATGTTTGGAGGCCGCAATTGAAGGTACATGACAGACTGTAGGAAACATCCGGTGGTCAGTATACTCTTTTGGCGGGAGGGGGAGGCACAAGGACACAAGGAAACTCACCATTTTCTGCCCAGCCTGGCCACCGCCGCCGTCTTGGAACATTTGCAGAGCATACGCTGCGCTCCCGTTGGCTGGATCGTTCGCTCCAAAGCCCGAATCAGGCTCAATGTAGTTATACCACAAGGGGATGAGTTCAGGCTGGTAGTAGTAGTACTGAGTGAGTGTTTGGGCACCGCAGGCATCGATGATCATGATCTTGCCATCCGTCTTCCAGGGCTGAAGCGACAAACTTCCATTGGAGTTGATGAGGTACGTGCCATGCTGCCAGATCAGGGAGGCTTTAACGCATCGGTTGACGGTAGCTACGATAGGTGTCAGACCAGAGAAATTCAAGAAATGATACGTGGGCAAGGCGGAGAGGACGTACCATTGGAAGTATAAATGTACTTGGATTGCTCAAAGAAGCCATCTTCGGTGAAGGAATAGGCAATGCCACCAGATGCTGGGATGGTGAACGCGGCCGTGCTGGGGTTGAAGAAAGAAAGGCCAGTAGTGACATTGCCGGAGCCGCTGGACCAAGTGCCTTCGAGGGGAAGTGACATTGTTAAGCGCCTGCGCATGGGCGGGCAGGACAGCCAAGCTGGCGGCGATGAGCAGCGACAGCAGTGGCGAGAGAGCGGGAGAGCATGATGGATGATGGGGCGGGGGGGAAGCAAGGCGACAGAGGCCTGGGGGTCGCGGTGAGGCAGCAGGCCGAGGGGAAGGGGGCGGGGCAAGAGGTGGAGGGGAGAAGAGAGCGGGAAGGGCGGGCAGGCAGAGGGCACAGGAGCAGCTCAGAGAGCGGCCCAGGAAGATGGCGTGGTGGAGGCGGTGGAGGCGGTGCAGAGGGCAGGTTGGAGCGCGTGGCGAGGCCACCGACTGGCTCGGGAAAAAGGCGTTCGCAACGCCTCGCGCCGAAGGGCCAAGTTTCAAGGCGCGGGTTAGCTGACGGCCGCCCTGCGCCCCTGTGCGTCTTTTGGGGGTGATGTGTGATGCATGATGCGTGGTGTGTGGTCTGGTGTGGCTCTGGACGCGAGCGAGGCGAGGGCAGGAGGCACGAACAGCTGGGCCCAGCCGCTGGCCCGCACCGCCGCACTGGCCGATCGCAGCCGCACCACACCACACACCCAGCCGTGGGGCGGCGAGTGCCGGCCAGCGCCCCAGACCGCGTAGGAACATAGTGGGGGAGGTCCGGCGCACAGGGGCAGTGTGCTGCCAGCGGCGTTGTTCCGAGCTGCAAGGCAGTCGCTAGTCGCTCCCAGCCCTGCGCTGGGGGCTCAGGCGGCGCCCCCGACAGTACGTTAAGTAATGAGCTGCTGTGCTGCTCCCGCGCAGCCAAGCGGAGCGCGCGAAGAGCCACGCCATGGGATTGTGCCTCCAGAACTTCAGCCTCAGGCCCTCAGGACTGCTACTAGGAAACCAGCCACCCAAGATGAGGTCCTCCCTGTTTCTCCCGGCATCCGCTCCTCTCACCTGGCCCAATGGACACCCCCAGATCCGCACCCAGATCCCAGATCCCAGATCCCAGGCCGATCCTACAGCTGAAAGGGCCTGCACCCACCCTACGGTGCCAAAAGAAGCTCCCGTGGCATGTGCCAGATGTGCTCTTTCGCATACCAACGGAACGTGCTGTACTGAGGCATACTGAGGCCTGGGGCGGCGTGCGGGGTGAGCTGACGCGCTGACTAGTGGCCCCGTCGCCACGCCGACAGTCTCCCAGGAGGACCGAGCGCTTTTCGTGCCATGGCATGGGATAGCAACGCCCATCGAGCCGCTGGCGTTGAGCGGTCAGGTGACCGCATCGGGCAGAGTCAGTGACACGTGACATGTGACAGTGCAATTCGGCAGCACCTGGCCGGGCATCCAGATCGCAGGCGCCATGCTTCTGCCTGGGCGGCATCCCCGGGCCACTACACGCCTGCTAGTGTCACGCCATGTCACGGGCGTCACTGAGGCAGTCACTCACATGATCTTCAATCACCTTGCTCACCATCCATCGTGTAACGTGTCTGCCTCAGGGGCTGGCGGCCATGCAATGTGATGTGGTTAGACCGAGTGCGGGTGTTGCCGGTCGCTGGGACGCGCGAATTGAACGTTCACGCTGGGCATTGAAAGTTGAAATAGAGGCCGCACTTGCAGTTGGAAAATGAAACCAACACCTCGCGTGCCATTTCACACGACTGGTCCTCTTGGTTGAGGCTGAAGGGTGGGGCGTAGTGTTGTGCTACCCGCCTGTGGTACACCAAAATGTGCCCCGCCCCGTCGCACGCACCACCGCCACTCTCCTTCGCCCCCCCCACCCGGCCCCATGGCTTCCGCCGCTTCGCAACGCCTCCATTCGCCTCCTAGCAACTCGGACGAATCCCCCGCTGTTCTTGAGCCATCCCCCAGCAGAAGGCGCATCCACAGTACCGCCCCCCGCGCTCCATCCCGCACAGACCTTAACCTCCTCGCCTCGCCCCCCCGGCCTTCCCGATCTATGCGACGAATACCAGGCAAGCGCCTCACGAGAATGACGTGGGGTCTGAGCCATTGAGCTCCTTACTCGCCAGCCGTTTGGGTACCATCCTGGGCGTCTTTGGACGGCTCGAGGTTCCGCAGCACATGGACTCCCTAATCGAATACCTCTCCTCCTGGGGTGGCACAGACAAGGCCCTAATGATGTCCCAATACGGAGCCCGTCTCCTTGTCGCTCTTTCTTCAATCCAACATAGGGCACGTGCATGGGTCTTTGCTGCGTCATCCGCCTCCTCCCCTACGGTGGATCTTCCACCGCCCGTCGCTTTGCTGCTCTTGGTGATGCCTGTGCCGACGCCCGTACGCTGTTCCGGGTCTTGACCATTCTCCCGGTCATTCGATGGGTTCGTTGATTCTCTTTGACCATGCCGTTCTAACATTGACTCTGTTTCTGTTGCAGATGATCCAAATCGAGCATGTTCAGCCACGGACAAGACTGCTGTCCAATGTTGAGCGTCTCCAAGGGTGGTCGCTCCTCTTCTGCTTCCTCTCGAGTTGGTCGCTTACTTGGGAGCCCATTCGGTCGTTCCCATGAGGCGCAGGTCCCATCGGCGTCTCGCGCTTATTCTGCCCGGTTTTGGGTCGCATACCTGCTGCTTCAATGTCTGCACTTGATGGAAGAAAATCGGCTCTGCCGGTTGCAGGCGCGCGCTTTGGAACGCACACGAGGACATCCCGTCCCACTCCCTTCGCTGTCTCCTCGACCCAGTGTGGTGGGCTTGTCCCCAGCCGAGGGTGCACCCACCTCTCTGTCCAGTTACTACCGTAAGCCCGAAGAGAAGCCACCTCGGTTGCATGGCTCGGCCAAGAAGGCAGCCCAGCGGGCCGCCGTTCGACCTGAAATGTTTGAGGAGTATCAAAATGACCCCAAGGCGGCAGCAGAACGGGCGGTAACAAGAGCGTTGTGGGACGAACTGGACGACAGGAATCATGACATTCTCGTGTCGCTTTGGTTGTGCTTAGGCTACCTTCCTCTCGTGCTTGGATCGGCTACAGGGCTTCGACGTCGGCCAGGAGAAGCACCGGGTACCTACCGCATTTCCACCTTGTCAAACTTGGTTCAGGGCGCGCTGGGATCACTCACTGCCCTCTTCTCCTTCCGTCATGGCTGGCGTGTGGCCGCTGCCAAGGCCCGCAGTCGCAAGCAAGCTGCAGCGGCAGCTGCGACGAGTAAGTATGGTTACACTGTCGACGGGGAGAGCCATTTGGCAATGACCGAGGAACGACCAGCTCTTGCCCTCTGATTTTGCCCCGTGAAAATTCAATCCGCTCCAGGGGGTCAATGTGTTCATATCCCCTGCCTGGCGAGACCTCTTTCTTCCATCCCATCATTTCGATCTAACCTTGGTCAATCGTTTCTTTTTACGACTTTTTTGCTCTACTCATTGGTCACTGTCATTACACTCTGCACGCGAATGATGCCGGGACAAAGGCAGAGATTCAGTCAAACAATGCGCTTTTGGTTCTTTGGCTTGCTGGCCAGAAACATCGGTCATAGGGCCAGACGAGGTCAGAACGGAAAAGGTAAGACCAAGACAAAAAAGAAACGCAGGTTAGCAGGTCAGTGAATGGAGTAAAGAAGGAAAGAAAGGAAAAACTTATGTGTGCAGGATATGCGTGGTACTACAGTTACGGTAAGTGGAGTGTATCGGCCAAGAGACAATCAAGTTTGGCAGCAATCTGCAATAGCTGGGTTTCGACCTTCGCGTAAGAGGCAAATGAAGCAGGAGGGAAAGGGGATGGCATGGGTGGTTGGTGGACATGCTGTTCCCCATCCGTGGGAGGTACAGCAGATATGCCACATAATGATGGGTTTGAAGAGAATAGGAGTTGTTCAGGCATCTTTTGATCTTGGTTGGTTGTCAGGTTCAGCTTACGTTCCGAACGGAGAAAGAAGAAGCCTCTTCCATCAGGTTGTACATCAAGTCCAACGGACAATAAGGTGCCTTCCCTTCGGGCAGGTCGGGCACAGAAGGCACATTCTGTCCCGCAACCGGGATGGAAGGGCCCAAGGCGGGTTGGTTGCGGAGCAATGAGCCCAAGGCTGGTGCGGAGCTACCCACAAGATCGATGCTCTGGCTTCGGTGTATGTGAGACCAGCTGGGGAACACCAGAGTCGGGCTATCCCGAAGCGGCCCTTGAACTGAAAGTGAACGTCCATGAACCGGGGCATCCGTCGCTTCGTTGTCGGTTTTCGTCCCTGTGCTGTTTCACTTGACAATGTGGGAAGGGGGAAAGAAACAGACGAAGCAATGGAAGAGCCTTGGTTGACCCGGACCACGTATGCCCGTTTGAGTGACTTTGTTGTCTGGCGTGTGGGGTCGACGGTAGCCTTGCCAAAATATCGACGCTCTCCAACCATCAATGAGTTCTCCATCGTGTGTTCACTGATCGAACGGTTGCCGTAGAAGAGCCACAGAGAAAGAGCGTTCGTCGGGACTGCTTGCAAGGACAGTGCACCGTCCTCGGTAGCGAGGAGAAAGCGCCGTCGGGGTTTGGGTCATCCTGATCCAAAGAAAAGAGCTGCTCCAAGAGGACTGGCGCCGAGGGGAAACTGTCCCCGCATCTGATGACCCACTGTGGTTCACTGAATCGTGTTGATCCAGACGATGAGATAAACCGGTGCGGTAGTCATCGTCGTCATCTTCGTTCAGCACAGCGTTCAGTATGTCATCGAGCATACTCTCATTTTCCGTCTGTTCCTCTTCGTTATCTTCATATGAAACAGAACGCTGGCGGTCAAAGGGGGACATTAACCCGAATGAGGCAGTCGAAGTAGAGTCGGATGCTGAATCATGCGCCGTTGACCCAGAGCTTCTGGGCGTTGAGTTCAAGCCTTCATGGTGTTCAAGGTTGTTACCATCAAAAAATGTCATGGTATTGGGGCTGTTGTAGAGAGAATCGAGCAGAGACCGTCGCTGAGCGTCGTGCTTGGTGGATTCCAACCCTGGCTCCAACGTGGGGCTCCAACCGCGAACCGGACCTTTGGTAGTCACCACAGATGTGGACAACCGACGAATAGTTTCGGTCTGGCGGAGAATGAAAGTTGGGTCCGACGGACGCACGGCGGAGCAATGTTCTGGGTCAAGGGGGGACCGATGCCCTGATGTGTGGAGCCAGAGATTGAGGCCAAAGGTGGGGCATTGTGGAGGGGCGGTGGTTGGGAAAAGGCCTCGTACACCGATGCACTTAGACGGAGAGACGTTCGGTGTTGTCTTGACCTACCATCGTTAGACCGTAACTCACCGTACCTTCTTCTTCCCCGGTGGGTGCTCCAGAAAGCCTGGCGGTCTCATCGCCCCGTCTGATACACCAGGCACATTAAAGTGCTCCAGGGCAAGTTCTACCAGTTCAGCGGCAGTAGCGGATCGGGTGAGAGTCAAAACAGCTTCAGCGTATGATCTTCTCTGGTTCGTAGGGACACTGGTGGAATGCCTCTTTGTATCACCGTACCGGAGGCGTCCAGCGTCAGCGACCGAGGAAGGTCATCTATAAGCAGAACGATGCGCACGCCAAAACGCAACGGCGTGTGTGAAATTGATGGGAAAGAGAGTCTTGATGCGGAATAAGGGGCTACTCTGCTACCCTTGGATGCACTAAAGTTGCCAATCGGAGCCAAAAAGAACTTGAATGTGTGGTCATCGTAAAAATCGCTACTCCAACGCCGCTCGGAAGAGGAGACAGGGGCACCTCCGTCTAAACTGAGAGCAGACCAACGCACTGATGGAAGGGACTTTTTCGTCAACCCTTCGTACACCTTCAAAGGATGTTCATCAGGTTCAAGTGTCCACTCATCACCATCCAACACATGAACTCGAAGGGAAAAGCTGCTTTGCAGCGACTTGCGGTTTCCCTCCCACTCGCCCCGGCCAGCGAGGCCGAACCGCTGGACCGCCTGAAGCACAATTTCTCGCGATGTCGTCGACTCGGTGAGAAGCACTGTCTTGTATGCCACGCTGGTGCCCAACATTGCCATAGCAAAACACGGATGACATGGAGGGTGTACCGGTCTGCTTCGCCTGGAGGGATTTGTAGGCTCCCGCGAGTGCGTTTGCCCATGGTAGTGTCAACCAAATGGGATGTTGCGGCCCCTGCCGCATTGGAGGTGGAAACGCTGGGCTCCGTGATGAGAGTGTTTTGAGGCGGCAAGTTGATTTCCCTTATGGACGTAACCGTTGAGTCGTCAGAAAATGATGAA
Organism: Moniliella sp. 'wahieum'; assembly: GCA_003971905.1. Lineage (NCBI taxonomy): Eukaryota > Fungi > Basidiomycota > Moniliellomycetes > Moniliellales > Moniliellaceae > Moniliella > Moniliella sp. 'wahieum'. The sequence goes on from RSEE01000023.1 coordinate 217,814, forward strand.
GTCGACAATGGCTCTGGTTGCGTCCTCGGGTCTGGGGGAAGAATGGACCCATTGTTTGATAGGGAGTTGGGCGCATCGAGGCTCCCCATTCTGACCAAAGCAGTTGCATTGTTGACATTCGCCTCGTTCAAACCATTTGAGCTTGGCTGTACCACAGCAGCCCCATTAAGGGAACTCGTCATGGTGAGAGAAGAAGGCACATCCGATACGAGGTGTTCTTTGAATGTGATCGTTCGTATTTGTGTAAATGCGTCCTCTTGGTGCTGAAGCTCGAGCTGTGCGGCGTAATAAGCCTCCTGCTGGGCGTAGTATTCGCTACTTCTGGAATGTGAAGAGCCTTGACCACCCGAAAGCCAGAGGTTTGGTGAAGAGTTGTTGCCCGTGTTGGCGTGGTGAACGGGGGGGTGCGGTTCAATACTTGTCGCGTATTGGGTCGGCGTCAGTTGTTGAGCTGGGTTATCAGAGTGATGAGGAGCATTAGCAGGTTCGAGTGGGGTCTGCTTCCCCTCTCCTCCAACGCAACAAGGTCCACCTCAAAAGCGGTTCCAGCGCTGGAGCTAGACCATTCGTCCTGGTCACTCAGTTCTTGCACCATAATCGGACCGAAATCAACCGATGGCTTGCTCTTTAGCTCTACCTTCCCTTCCTCCAGTACTCCGCCGTGACGCCGCGATAGGGCAGAGAGTTTTCCCGAGGTCGGATGCGGTTGAGCCTGTCCCCTCATTTTGATCAAGTGCGAATTGTGCACTCTGCGTTCCACCTGGACATTGTCCGCTTGCGTTGCCGACGCTACCGCTATGTTGCGGTACCGATTAAGTCGAGCCAGGCGCTCAAAAGGGCTCTCAATGTTTTCGGCAGGGATGTAGCCCACTTCCTCAGAGTGAATCACACGGACGAGCCACCTGTGGCGTTTGACGTACGTAAGGTTAATTCCTCTCTGTTATACGAGCCACAAATGAATGAAAACAACATACCAGTACGAGTTGGAGTCATCAAGGAGAACAAGCGGGTTTCCTCTGCAAACCGTAGCCTGGCCTTGGACTGTTGCGAAGAAATTGTGCAGGGCATAGACATGGTCGAACTGGATGTCCTCCTCGGGGATTGAAGATGAGGAGAGGTAGTCTTCATCTGAATCTTCATCAGAATCTTGCTCCGGTACCTCTTCTTCGATACTGAGGTTCTCGTGTTGTGAGGAAATATAGTAACGCAGAGGAACAGAGCTGCACTATGCTCGGAGGTTGGAGGTGGGAGTGGGTCACGGTCGTCACCAGAGTCATCTTGTGTGTCCAGGAAGGACTCTTGAATGCCATCGAGATGTGAGTATGGGGCATGAAAGGACTGTTGCTGGTGCTGTTGCTGGTAGTGCTGTTGCTGGTGCTGTTGCTGTTGCTGGTGCTGTTGCTGGTGCTGTGGCTGTTGCTGCTGCATCCCTTCGATCCTGTCGTCAGGGGAAGGGGTTGTAGTACGAATGACAGCATCAAGGTAGGCAAACTGGGTGGAAAGTGGGGAAGACATGATGCTTTTGCTGTGCAGTAGAGGGTGTGTGTGATGCCTGGGGCGCCCGGTGTTGGGCAGCATTCATGCGCTGGAAGATGGGGGGTTGGTCAGAGAATGGACGACAGCGTCGGGTGGTGGTGTGGTTCAAGAGAGGGCGCATGAGTCGCTAGCTAGTTGTACTCGTTGTACCGCCGAGATGTTGATCCCCTTTCGTTGCACCGAACAATCGTGCACTGGTTAAGCGCCAGCAGTTGGAGTGGCGGTGGCTGCGGTGTATATATTTTTAGTCACAGAACCCACACTCTCGGCGAAAGCCCGATCACAGAGGAGAGGAAGGGACATTGCATATACGTCGCAGCAGCACATATCTGTTTGTTTGTGCGTGAGCTGAATGGGCCGACAGCTGCTCAGACGCCATACAGCCCAGAAGGTCAGGAGAAAGCGGTGGTCGCAATTTCCCATGGTCTGATGCACCTGATGGCCCACACAGAGTATCAAGGAGACGAAACATTCATCTCTATGAACCGGAAAAAGCGGATCAAGCTTTATCGGTCATCGATCAAGTCGTTCAAGAGAGAAGCGATGGGACCCTACTTGGGGAGGAAGCACACAGCTCCTCTCTGATGAATTTTGTGCACAGAGAGATTGCATGAGCAGGCCCCTATAAGACCTTTTGCCTTCAAAAGCGTAGAATGTGTGGTTGTTGCTGCTTACTCGAAATTATCACAGAGGAAAACGTTGCTGGCAAGGCCACTGCTCAATATACCCAAGCTATCCAAGGCGGCTCTCTTCTGAATCGGCAGCATGGAAAGAACCGAGAACAGATATTTTGTTCCAGGATAGCTTATATGATGTGTGAAGTGCATGAAGCTTGAAGCTTGAAGCTAGCTTGAAGCTTGAAGACGATATATGTGCCGATGTCCATGATCATATTCCAAGTGAAAACGAGTGCTCACTCGGATACGAAGAGCAGTCGATGCCTTATGGTAGGAGTGAACTGCAACTGTGCCTCGCTGAGCGCTGCCTTAGGCCTTGGCTAACAAAGCCTTTCGCATATAGAACCCGATGCGACGGCTAGTGACTTCCAGTGACTAGGGTGACAGTGACTATTATAGTGAAAGTGACTATAGTGACTAGTGACTAGTGACGAGTGACTAATGGTTTGCTGCGCCTGGCCCTGCGGCCCGCCTAGCCAACGATGTAAAAGATTGCAACAGTGCGCATGCAGAACGCAGCAATTTGTTTGTCCGTGATGATCACGTGTGATGCGGCGGTGACAGGCACGTGACGTCGACGGTCACCGGTCACATGGGTCACATGTCACACGGCACAGACCGAAAAACCCCCCAATGGCCGTGACATGGAGCTTTGTAATTTAGTCGTCGCAACGGAATGCCGGCGAGTGGCGCGAGTCCTGCGAGGCTGTCTCGCGTCAGATCGAAGCAGCCTGTACAATACGCCCAGCGACACTGGCGCCATGGAGTCCCAGCCGTTCTTGATCTCAGGGGCGGGGATGGGGAGCCAGGGTAGTCCGGTCACCGGTCGATCCCAGTCAAGGCTGGAACAGAGGTGCTCGCACTGCCCCCTTGGCCCCACCTGGCCTTTGGGGTTGTGCCAACACGACTATATTTTGCGCAACGAATCGGATTCACCTCGGCGACAGCCCACTCTCTTGCCCCACTGCGGCCTTCTCTGGTGCGTGCTGGGTGCTGGGTGCGCGCCGGTGCGCAGTCGGTGCGTGGCAAACTCGCGTTGGCAGCGCTTGTGGTCTCCCCATGCAGCACGACGTGCCCACTCTGCCCTCCTCTTTCCCAGCAACTCCATCCCGCCCTCCACACCACCATAATGGCGCCTGCTCTGAGTCTGGCCCCGCCATCTCAAGCGCCGTACAGCCCAGCCACCAACGGCCATTCTCCATCGGCGCCAGCGCACCAGGACCCGCTGGCCCAGATTCTTGCGGGGCTGCAAACTCTCCAGACCCAGCTTACCCACCTCCACTCGCGCATGGACCATCTTGAGGAGACCAGCTCTTCCCCGTCTCTGGCACCCCAGCCCGGCCTTTCTCATCTCCCCAGCTCGTCCCATGGCCTTTCGCTCGCGCGCCCGGGCCCCGGCCTACTTCGAACCCAGTCTTTGACCTCTACCACCGCTGACCATATGGCCCCGCACCTCTCTTTGCCCACTGCCCTAAGCCAACCGGCGCCGATCCTAGCAGCGTCACCCAAACTCAACCTTTGGTGCGTTGTTCCCGCCGGAGGCGCCGGCACCCGTCTCTGGCCTCTGAGCCGCGAAAGGTACCCAAAGTTTCTACTTGACCTGACCGGAGCTGGACGCACCTTGCTCCAAGGCACGTGGGACCGTCTGCTGCCTCTGGCTGGGCCAAGTCATATGATGATTGTCACAGGTGCGGCTCATGCCCCGGCTGTAGCCCACCAGCTTCCCGACTTGGACCCGAAGAACTTGCTCACAGAGCCTTCGCCCAAAGAGAGCATGGCGGCCATTGGGTTGGCAGCTGCCGTGCTCTACCACCGCGATCCGGATGCGGTGCTCGGAAGCTTTGCTGCCGACCACATTGTCAGTGGCCGGGATGCATTCGAGTCGGCGGTACGCGAGGCGACGGCCGTGGCGGAACAGGGGTACCTGGTGACCATTGGGATTGCCCCCTCGCATCCGAGCACAGGCTTTGGATACATTAAGCTGGGCAAGTCGCTGGTTGGGATCGAGGCAGCCCCTAATGCACGCGTGGTTGCCGACTTTGTCGAGAAGCCCGATGCCAAGACCTCGGCGTACCTCAAGACGGGCGAGTACCGCTGGAACGGGGGGATGTTTGTCGTCAAGGCCAAGGTCCTGCTTGACCTCTTGGCTCACCAAACCCGAGCTTCACAAAGGCTTGCTGCAAGTTGGGGCCGCCTGGGACGAGGGGCCCGAGGCCAGGAAGGTCGCCTTTGCCGAGATTTGGCCGCAACTGGAAAAGATCGCGATCGACCACGCGGTTGCCGAGCCAGCGGCCAAGCTGGGCAAAGTTTCTGTCGTTCCGGCTACATTGGTTGGGACGACGTGGGCGACTTGCCTCGCTCGCAGGCCTGATTCCCGCGAGAAGGGCGAGGCGAGGGTGCTGGGGGACCATCGGTTGGTCATCACTGAGTCGCGGCGGGAGGGATCATGTACCGGCTGCGGGACGGCCAATAGCATGCCTGGGGCTGGATGACGTGGTGGTAATTGACACACCGGATGCTCTGTTGGTCACACCCGCGCGCGCAGCCAAGATGTGAAGAAGGTTGTGGCGCGTGCCAAGATGGTGTATCCGAGCTTGGGCTGGCTCCCCACACCAGGGCACATACCCTGATGGTCGGTCTGATTGAGATTCGTTGCTAATCTTCGGGCGGCTTATGCAAGGGCTAGTTCCCGGCTATCGATATTGCCCTTCCGACGACTTGCTCATGGACACTATTGTATGGCTCGCGCTCACCGCGCGTGTCCTTGGCCAGCGCATCCTGTCTGCCAAGACAGGCGCTGTGGCGCGCCCACAATAATTTGCCTGACATCTTGTTTCTGCACTCGTATTGCAACCCTGTGCACCGTAGCCAGCGTTGCCAGTTGGTGTAGCGCGGGTATATCCATCGACTAGCTGGGGGAGCATGAAGCTTCAAGTGCGTGAAGTGGGGCAGGCTGGAATGCTGGCCACATAATTATGGGGTGGTCAACCGGCCACGGTCACTGGTTGTTGGCCTGGGCCGCCAGGGGGGTCATGTGACTGGCCATGTGACTTGGCGATAGGCGGAGTAGTGACAGCCACATGCGCACACGTGCTCAGCGCACGCGTCGATCTGATTGATGCTCTCGATCTGATCGTCGGTGCAACGTCAGCGTGCACGCAGGCACAGCACAGCCCTGGGCGATTTGAAATGTTGCCAGCGCACAGACGCCCCCCCCGCGTTGGGCCAGCGTCCACCGTGCCTCCTAGGGTTTGCCCCCACCGGGCACTCTCTCGCCTGCGCTCCCCCGGCCCGACCGCCGCCCGATTCTTCCCGGTGTGCGACTTATTATAGCCCTGCGTTCGCTGGGGCGCTGCCTTCTCCCCCCACACCACCGCTCGCTCCCTGCCCCCCATGTTCGCCCGCACCTTGTCAACTCGTTCCGTGGCCAGGCGTCCCGCTCGGCCAGCACGCTCGGCCGCGTTGCTGCCCCCCCGTGCCATGATGTGGGCTGCCGGTGTGGCCGGTGCGGCGGTGGCTACTGCCGCCATTGCCCGCCCCGCCCCGCTGCACCTCGAGGGCCCCAAGACCATTGCTGGGGAGGCCAAGACCGTGTCGGAGCGCAGCTACATCATGATCAAGCCCGACGGCACCGCCCGCCAGCTCGTGGGCGAGATTATCTCGACGTTTGAGAAGCGCGGCTACGTTCTGGTTGGCTTGAAGATGGTCGTGCCGAGCAAAGCGCTGGCTACGGAGTACGTTCTGTTCTGTTCCTGCTTGTCTGCTGTCGATTACTGGTTCACTGACCTTGCCTTGGATTAGGCACTACGCCGACCTCTCGTCCAAGCCTTTCTTCCCCTCGTTGGTCGAGTACATTACCAGCGGTGTGCCCGTGGTTGCTATGGTGTGGGAGGGTAAGGATGTGATCAAGCAGGGCCGCAAGATGGTTGGTGCGACCAACCCCCTTGCTGCCGCCGACCAGCCCGGAAGCATCCGTGGCAAGTACGCTATCTCGTCGGCCGCAACCTGATCCACGCCTCGGACAGCTTTGAGTCGGCGACCAAGGAAATTGGTCTCTGGTTCAAGCCTGAGGAGCTGGCGTCGTACAAGACGGCCAACTACGACTGGATCTTCTTCTCCGACAACTAAACTGTTGGCCGGGAAGTCCCGCGCAGTGCGCCCCCATCCAAATCGTCTCGGATGTATCATTAGCAGGTGCTCGAACCAAGCCTGCTTCGTATGACCTTCCCAGGACATGCGCAATTTTCTAGTTCCCACAAGCGTACCTCACGCACCGTTATTGCATTCGCTCGTTGGCACAACAGAGGCCTGTTGCGGCTTTGCTGCACTAAGATATAGACTCCTATGTAGTTGTACGCAACGTAACCGGTAACCATTCAGTGCACGACCCTGGTTGGCTGGTTGTGCAGATGACACACCGGAAGATGTATTTGCATGTCATTGGGTCTTGGTATTAAGGGGGCATGCCCACCCATGTTCGTTTCCCTCGTCCAGATGCCCATCGTTGCACTGACTTTAGTCAAGCGTATACTCAGCGTGGTAGAGCCGCTGACAACTTTTGCGCATCACAAAGAAGGGCGAAGTGGGCACGACAAAACAATGCTAATAGGCGCTAATTGCTGGTAATGCTCACTCTGTCGTTTTGACCCGCTGGCGTGCTGGAAGTCTGATACATGATGGAACGATTCTACTGCGGTCACGACACTACGGCAGAAAAGGGAGCACTACATCAGCCGTTTCATCAGAATACCATAGCATAACAACCAAGTGGATCAAACAATCCCGAGCTCAGCGTCAACGCACAGCAGAGACTATAGTGACCACTGATGATACACTCGTTGAACCTCTGCTATACCATTGGAGGGGCCGGTCTTGGCATCAGGAAGCTTCCCTGTGAAGAAAAAGTGAAGCGAGGCGCCGCTCCCAACTGTCAAATGAGAGGAGAGAGGCACCACGCGAATGAAAACAAAGAGACGGTGCGTAGAGTGGAACCCGTTGCACCGGGGTAGGGGAGAGTGGGAGAGATGGTCCATGCAATGCGTTTGCCATCGATTGCGAATGGGAAAAAAAGGTGAATTAAGGCTTCTTGATAGCCGGACCATTGGTGACCGAGGCGTGTTGGCGACAGTTGGAGCTCTTGCCAGCTGGCTGGGCCGAAGGCGTAGGCTCGATGCCCTGGTACCAGGTGCTACCGCCATACACGCCAGGGGGGTGACCCGACTCGCCGTCGCATTGCTCAAAGCTGTTGCCATAGGACGCAGGCTCATTCCAGTAGCACCCCATGACGTCGTAAATGTGGGGGCAGTAACGACGCGCCGTGGGCGAATCGCCAAAGCAGGCGCGACGGAAACAGTATTCGTTGTGCGACATAAAGGATTGCCACTCGGAAGGCGCTCCCAGTTGCCAGTGCGGGCACGTGTGAAACCAGACCTCCAATGGGGTTGCCGGATCCGGTGGCACCATGAGGGTCGAGCTCGCCACCCTCGTCGCCAGGCTGGATGTTCAGCTTGGTAAAGTCGCCGTGGCCGGTGACCTGACAAAGTGAGGCGTCTTGAGGAATGAGCACCGTGGATGGTACCTTCAGGAATGAGCCGAGTACCGTATCCCGACTGGACGAAAGGGCAAAAAGAAGGGAAAAGAAATCAGTTAGCTCTTTCCCCCTTGTCGATATGGACGTATGGAGAGCGGGTTCGTACCTTGAGACAGTATGAGATCATCTTCTCCTCCAGAGCTCCCACGGTGCCACCGGGACCGGGCTTGGCCTTCCAGGGGGCCCAGAGACAAAAGTCCTTGACACTGTACGAAAAGAAGGAAACAAGGATTAGGAAAGATGCGAGGGTGAAGGAACAGGATCTAGCAAACCTGTTAATGTAGGCGTTCTGGCAGTGACCCTTCTTGGTCGAGTCACCGTACCGCTTCGTACAATCGTTCCAGCCAAACTGACCGCCCTTTTTGTCGACCTTGGCGGGCAGGTTGGCGGGGTTTTGGTACTTGTTGCCGTATTGGTCTTGTGCAACGACCGAGACGGCGCCCAGGCAAGGACAGAAAGAAGGTTGCGCAGCTGCATGGAAAGGGTCGCGGAGAGAAAGACAGAGGTGTGGGGGCAGGCTGTCGGAAAAGAACGGAGAGAATAGGAGGGGGGAGGAAGGACAACAAGAGTGGAGGGGCGGCGGGGATGATGGCAGAGATCCGGATGAGTGTTCGGCCCCTTAAATATATTCACGTTTGGTGGGTACTATAAGCGTCCCGTGTGTTGGAGGATGGGCGGGGTGGCCACCTGGAATGCACGGAATGTATCTCAGATCCATAGGTCTCGAGTAGTGGGGTGTTCCACCCGTTCCTACTACTGGGTCTGTAGTGGCTAGTGACTAGTCCACCGGCGAGTGGCGCCGATGAGGCGGTAAGGTAGGGAGCCACGGCGGTATGGGACGCGGGAGATGCGCTGAAGGGCTGAGCGGCCCCATGCCCGAGGGCCTCAGGCGCCAACAGATCTGCGAGTCCTCCGTGGCTGAAGAGGCGCTGAGGCGACTGTGACCAGGCTTGGGGATTGCAGGGTGACACAAGTGACATGTCACGCTAAGGCGCTGGGGAGCGCAGCTGGCCCAGAGACTGCCACACGCAGGCCCTGCGGTCGATGGCTGGTGGAGAGAGGAACTACTTGTGGCCTCTACGATCTGCGACCGCCTTGATGGCCTGCGCGGAGGCTGCTACCGGCTGCTGTACCCTATGCTACTCAGGCCCCAGGCACTGGCCCAATGCCTTGCTTGGCCGTTCTTGGCTCTTTCTGTCCCTCCCTCTGGCCGGGCCTGTGCCTGACTTTGCAACGTGCCAAGTCTGTGACGTTGAGGTAAAAAGCGCCAAGACCGCTCTACGCTCCAGCTCCAGCCCTCCTGCCTCCAACAGCTCAAGTCCCCAGATATCAGATGCCCTGGATCATCGATCATCGATCATCGATCATCGATCATCGCCCTCGCTGGAGTGTTTCACCACCTGGTAACCACACGGAGCATCTTTGCGCGTTTACATTTTTTACACGATCATCTCCCTTGAAACGTCGAAGCTCGAGCGCTCGAGCAGAGGATTACCTTGCAACTCATGCACTCGGGGGCGGGGTCGCACTAACAAACACCATAAAGCTCAAGCTTCAAGCTTCAAGCTTCAAGCCGCTTCGAGAGCAAGTAGCGTCCATCATTGACATCGCGAACCTCGTCTTCAAGCTATACAGAAGGCTACGCAGGCAATGGGTGGGAAGACCATATTATAGGTACCACATCTTTTCGTCTTTGCTCAGTTGAACGAGCACTGGCTGGGTCGTGGAGAAACGTTGAAGCATAGAAAGCTTTGGTATCCGTAGCTTATTCTTGTGGTTTGGGGTGGACCATGGATCCTCTCGTACCATGCAATACAGAGGGAAAGGTCGTGTCCCGAGTATTAAGCTAGCTACGCAGCAAGGCCTTGGCCTGTACAATTGGTTGCCAACTTGCGTGTGTTCGCCGCTGCGATGATCACATCCGGGTCAAAGTCCACGTTAAACGAGGTCCGGATGGCCGTCGAGAGAGCCTTGGCTTGAGCCACGTTCCAAATGAAGAAGTCGTCCGCATCCGCCTTGGCTGGCGGGCCCTCGGCCGTGCTACTTTCCGCCGCGTATTCTTGTTCCGAAAACTTGACAATCGGCGCAAGCGCACCATACACTTCGGACTCCGTCTTGGCCGGGTGCACTGAAAGGGAAGAAAGGGAAACATTAGCATCCTTTTCAGGGCATCGCAAGAGGCATCAAGACAAGAACTCACCATAGATCTCAATCACGCTCGACTTTGCCAGAACTCCATGCTTGCCATCATGGTGATAGCGCAACTCGTACAATCCGGGGGCCCAAACGAGCTTATCGCCTTCAAATACGACCGTGCCGTTGTCCGAGCTAGCTGCACCTGGGCGATCAATCAGTTGGTCTCCCTGCCACTGGTCGGGCGCCACACCAACCCACTTGCCTTGACTCGTAATGAGGGTCACTGTATGACCATGGTTCGCCGTCTTCTCAGCCCCCGCTGCTGCCAGGCGGTTGAGAGAGTAGAGACCAATCCAGTCCGCTCGGCTGTGGCTCGCTTCAGCCGTCCATGTCGCCTTGATCGGCTCGCCCACATAAAACTTGTTCGCGACGGGCGAAAGAGAGTACCGAGCCAAGTCCAAGCCCGAAATCTCATCGTCCTTACGCACAATCAGAAGCTTGTCCCGGCGTGCCTGAATCGCAGCCTTGGTATCTGTCACTCCGGTGCTAACTAGACCGCGGGACCGATGGACGAGTTGCTCCAATGCACCCTGCGCATCGCGATATGCCTCCTCAAAGCTCCCCGTCAGCTCGCGCAAGCGTGGGTTAGCCATCGTCGCCTTGCGCAGCAAACTTGAACTCCGCTGTTGAATACCAGCCCGCTTGATCTGCCGTGTCACACCCGAGTCTTTGCGCACGGCCGCTTCCCCATAGAGCTTGCGCATATGCGGTCCTTCGACATAGGAGAGGAACCACCAGTGGGCCAGGTGGCTAAGCACAGCAATGACCAACACGAGTTTGCTCCCGCTAATCAAGACGCCGCCAAAGAAAGCTGCGCCGCCCATGGACCTCTCGGGGTTGTTGAGGAAGCGGTAGATGCCCGTGTAATACAGTTGGTGGGTAGTCGTCGACAAAGAAGTCGCCATAAAGCCAGCCAAAGGGCCCGAGGACCTTGTACGAGCTATGTGCCGCCCATACATGAAGGGCGAGCAAGAGAGCACCAAGTGTGGCGGAGCAAATCGGTGCCAACCGTGTAGTTCGATCCAGACAACGGAATGTAGCAGTTCCAGCACAACACCCCAAAGCTGGCGTATGTCAGGATGAGGGACGTGTTGTAGATCACCTTCCAGTTCTGAAACGCTTCCAGGACAGCGTCACGAGGGGTGGTGTAGCTGTAGTGTTTCACATAGTGCCGCACCATCCAGCGGCTTTGAGACTGCTCATGCAGTACTGCGCCGAGACCAAATGAATGCAAGAGGCGCCAGAAAAGAGCATTGACAAACAGCAATCCCAAACGGGTCCGTGGGCCCATTGCGGGTAGCACCCACGGCACCACTGCATACACCACCGCGGTCAAGAGTAAAAAGTCCGAGCCGCGGAGGAGGTCAAGATTGTTGAAAATGACCGTGTCCTTGCGGAAGAGGCGATGGTGCATGTCGTGGAGGGTCATGGTCGTTGAACGCTCGGGTTGCTCGGTGTCTAATGGGGTCTGCTCGTGAATGGTATCAGTGTCGATCGAAGCACGAGATCCCGTTACCGTGGTGGTATCTGCCTTCTCTTCGTCTGATAAAGCCGTACTTCCGCTTGTTTGACTTGGCGTAGGGGCGTCCGCCTCCGAGACAAGAGAACTCGAGTGAATATGACGGTAGCTGGAGGCTGGAGAATCGGACGAAGAATTGCTGCCAGCGGGGAACGAAGGCTCGATTCCAGCAGCAGCCTGGACAGACGCCTGGTTATATAATGCCTTATTGAGGGGATGCGTGCGGCGAGGGGCTTCTTCTCCCCATAGACGCGAGAGATGTGGGGGTTCTCAAAGTAATTGAGGAAACAGGCTTGACCAAAGTGGGCTGCGAGGGATACGAAGAGAACAGCATAGCTGCCCGACATCAATGACAGGCCATAGTAGCCGGCATAGCCAATGCTGTACATGGGATCGGGAGCAATTTCGTACACTCCGTCAAAGACCAAGTTTTGAAGCATGAGGAAGAAGCAGTCGCCCCAGTACCATGCAAAATCGCCCACAATCTTGTGAGCATCAACTTTAACCCAGAGGTTGAAGAGAATGATGACGGTGCCAACAACGTAGCGGGCGAGATGCATGAGCAGGTTGTGGCCCTCGGGCAAGCGGAAGCATGAGAAAGCAAAGAGACTGTAGGCGACAAAATCGTTAAGCAAGATCACGTCCACCAGTGAACGGAAGAGGAGCCAAACGTTGTAATCGAGAGGTACAGCGTTAAAGTCGTAGTCAGCGCCCATCTTGACCTTGAGTTCATGCTTGATCATCTGGGCTGCTTGAGGACGGCGCTTCTCGTCAAACCATCCCTCGCGTTTGACCGTGTTAACAATCCAAGCCCGCTCTGACTGTTGCTTGAGGACCCAACCCAGACCACCATTATAGGCAACGCCAAAAGGCAAAGGTGAGCAAAAAGCTTCTGAGCAGTAGACCGTGACACAAAGAGGTAGGTGAGTACCTGCAGGCCCAGCAACCCAACCGTCAGGAGGTCGAGGGGTGTCTTGGGCTCGCGCGGGTCAAATATAGAAGAGAGGACGTCGGCGGTGCGGGGAACGACAAAAACTGGGGCAAAGACCGTATGTTAGTCCATGTCAGATCAAGCAATCAAAAAATTTGGCATTCGTCCAAGAAAGTAGTGACACGCACCTGTGCCATCAAAAGTGCGGCCCATAGGCCGGCCGGGCGCCTGCTTCTTGGCATGGTCATCATGGGCGACACTGTTGGAGGGTGCAGATGGCGAAGGAGTCGCAGCAGCCGCAGATGGGGCCTCCGGAGCAGCAGCGGGAGCCACTGGCCGACGCTGGGTGAGATGTGATGTGGACCCCACATTGTCACTAGCACTGACGTGCATGCCGTTGTCAGCAGCAGTGGCAGTGGCAGTGGCGGCAGGGCCAGTGCGAGCATCGGCATTAGCGCCAGCAGGCACAACAGGTGCGACGGCCGACGAGCTCATCAGCGGCGATGGGGACGGCAGCAGTGGCGGTGGTGGTGGCAGGGAAGGAAGAAGAAGCAGGCGAAGCGGGAATGGGCATGTGCGGACGAAGCTTTTGCGCCATCCATCGCGCTAGCGGTGGACGAAGCGTAGAGGCCGCAGGCATTGGGCCTTAGGAGGGAGCACGGGGCACGGGGCCTGAGGCCGCCGAGTGCGTGCTAGTGCGCCACGTGCTTGACACCGTGCTGAGGCGCGGGGGGCGCCAGGGCCAGCACGTGTGGGCTGGTGCCTGCGTGGCTACCACCGGCCGGAAGCGGCCCGAGCCATCTGCAAGTGGAGCCCTCCCCCCTGCAGAGCGCCAGTGTCCCGTTACCGACGCTGTGATTACGTACCCCACACGACCAGCCACGCCCGCACGGCGCCACACTCCACCTCTGGCACCCCCGGCACCGGGGCACTGACCGTACGCTGGCGCTGAACCGTGCGCGTGATCCATCACCGATGGCCGGTGATCCCGCCCTCGACCAGCTTTCATATGCCACGCACAGCACCAGTGTGTCCTGCTTTGCGCCGCTGGGGTTTACGTTTCATATTTCAATTTCTGCTTGCGCTCGTCATTCAGCCTTTGTGGCTACGGCGGATGCGTGGGCCCAAGCGCTCTCAAGCTTCAAGCTGGGCCAGTGCTCGGGAGGCCTCGGGCCTGAGCCTCAGGAGGCTAATAACCGGTTCCCGATGCCCCGGTAACGCGCGGAACGGAGATTTAATAGACCGGCTCAGGCCTTCGTCCACAACCTCGGCGCTTTCATCAGTGTAGACAACGCCCGTCCACTGGCGAGTCCTAGTCATGGATCAGATCATGGACCAGGCCAGCCATTAGTCAGGCCTAGTCAGGCACCATGCACACCGCCCTAGTTCTCGAGGCTTCAAACTTCATCAGTTTAGTTTGGAGCCAGCGTTTGATGCCTTGAGAAGCTTGAGGAGCTTGGGGTCTAGCGACGGACTAGTACGGCAGGCAGATGGCGCGGTCTGAGCTACCAGAAGCACCAGAAGCAGATGAGCGAGAACGAGGTAAAGAGTTGAGGGAAGAGGCGGGGGTGGTCAGGAAAACAAAACAGGAATGCGCCAACGGCGTCTACAACAATACAGTTGGAACAAGATGGAGACGCCGTGTGGGAGCGCGGTGCAGGCCTCAGTCTAGACCAATAAACCTCCAACGATACGGCAGTGCCACACTCACAGCAGCCAACATGGCACAGCAGATGCTTCACATTGTGAAGCTGGAAGTTGCTTGAAGGGCGTCCTTGTCCGCTTCTTGATGTTATAGCGACCCCCTCTGTCACATCAGCAGTACAAGAGCCTAGGCTCCTTTGGGGATAAAGGCTTTTAAGCGGTACTGGCATACTAGTGATTATGTCTCTAATCGCCATGGATAGACGGATATGATGAGAGTGCAACGGAGACATGAAACCCCAATAGCCAAAACGCCATTCATAACAGAGTGTGATTGAAGCCCAACAGCTATCCACCTGAATTGTGGTCGATCGCCATTACCATACCCATATGACGACGCTTTGGGCGTGTGTTCTCGATCATATAGACTGGCCACACCAAGAGGTGTCCGTGCTACTGCCGACGCTGAAGTTCTCCCTCTAGTTTAATGTGGAACGGTGGCTACGGTGTGGCGACGGTCGCCCAGCGCAACATGTTGGGGAGAAGCCCCAGCTAACCGGGCCGTAGGCTCGATGGCCTCCTAGTATACATATAGCAAGAGAGCTACTCTCCATCATTCTATGAGACGAGCCTGTTATTGACCCTCCGCTCCAACCATATGCACGGATTATGATCCCTGCCTCTTGTGAAGCGTAGAGTATCATGACTTCATCACAGTCTTCATTCACAGCACCCTATGGCACGTCGAAGTCTCCCACATGCCTTTGGGCTTTGTGTTCGGAGCCCCGCAGTATGATTTCCCTCTGGGATGGACGAGAATGTCAAAACTAATATCTTTCCTTATCTGCTTCTCTTTCCTGAACTCCATCTCCCCAGTCAGCTACAGCGAGGGCCTTCCTGACGGCATAAGCGCGCTTTGGCCATATATGTAGAACTATAGTTGGGGTGGGTGGGTTCGCCTGAGCACCATATTCGTTCGCAATATGGTAGGCCAAAACAGAGCACAACTTCAATCGGTTGCCTGATACTGCGGACTCAGACTGACATATGAGAGACCGTGGACCGTATGCACGCTCCTTGATTTCTCTCCCCCCCTTCGGGCCTCCTGTGTCTGTCGCCCATGCGGTCATAACCCCCCGGTATCAGCAGGACGTCTGTTTCCGAAAACTTGGAATCGCGAGGACTGTATACACTGGGGCTCGAATAACCACTTTTGGTAGCGGTTGAACCGAAAGACCGCTGTGTCACAATACAAAAAATCACGCCAAACCTTCTTCTGAGATCTGATGCAGGCTCTCTTAATCTTTGACTTCGACAAAACTCATCTCTTCGCCACAGTTGAGTGACCCACCGGACCGGAGGCCGTCTTGTATGTACACACACCATCTTTCTCTCTCCCAAACCGCTGAATATACGGTTCTACCTGCCATATTGGTCTCCGATTACCCTCTGAAGCGAACTGCCCCTTTTCATGTTTCGACTACTCTGCTACAAGTGCATGCTATTCGCGAAAGACTCATTTAGGCTTTCATTAGCCCCTGAGCGTTGTCTCTGTGCATCATTATTGTCACACAAAATATATTATGGAACCCGTATTAAGCCGGCTGCCCTGGATGAGTTAGCACTTAGCGGTCGGATGTTGGAAGCCTATTACTATATTACTGTGGCCACTGCGTGTTATTCACACAGCATAACAACCAAAAAGACTGCACAGCACCAACGTTATTACTGGCCGGGGTCGCTTTTGGAGATGGGCACTCACCTATATTATACAACTGCCTGAAAGAAAAAAGGCAAGAAGACATACTCGCCCCGAAGTCGTGAGATAGAGATGTGTCCGCAAAATGGAAACAAGCCACTGTTCTTATATATTCCCGCCGATATAGACAACGGAGATCGATGGGTCTGTGGGGTACACAGAGAAAGGATCTATACTGCATCCATATCATTGACAGAGCTTGTTATTAAGGCTGGCACAGAGACACGCTAAGCCTAAACCGACCCGTTCATTTTGCGTGAGTTACTTGGCGATTCCCCTGGTCCCCTAACAGTGGTGGCGCTACCGAGATATCAAGACCCTCTGGTGCTCGCCATACCTATACTGGAGTGAATATCGAAAAGGTGCTGGATATCACCTTCTTCTGAACCATATATCTATTGTGAAGCTTGAAGCTTGAAGAGCTTGAAGAATGGTCGTTTAACATTTAGGGTTTAAACGCGGCCATCTTCTATTCGAGGGAGGGGCAAGATGGCGACGGACAGCACACACGCCGATTAATGAGCAAGAGTTGGTATGCGACACAGCGTTTCTTTGTCCTTAATTTTAAGCTTCGCAAATGATCCGAGTGCTGCAACGCAACTTCAGGATTGCGTGTGCGATATGTTGCTGGGGCAAGTATTGGGTGTGCGTTGTGTTGTTGGGACAGACACAAGCCCACACACGCTTGGTGCTGGGTGTTTTGTGTGCCAAAAATGCTATTGCAATTAACAACAAACGCCCGGCACCTTGGCTTGGTGCGCGGCCAACAACTGTGGAATGACTTTGGCTCATTTCGTCCGCCTCAGCGGCCCTGCGCCACATGTTTCAGAATGGCAGGGCGCGTGGGCCTATTGCAAGGACCTATGGTCGCCGTCGGCGCCTGGGATCCGATATCGGACGCACAGCGCCAAGTGTAGCGCCTGGCGCCAGTACTCAGTACTCCGTATACACGACAGTTCTCACGCCATCACGCCTGCGTCGCGGTCCGACCCAGCACGCCCAGGTCTCCTGCCAGCTCCTGCCCGCCAGATCAGTCAGATCGCCACACAAGAACGGCGGGTGGGCTTCATTAAAATAGGCTTTTGTATGCGTGTGGGCGCTTGAGCGCTCGAGTGCCGGAGCCAGCGCCCCTGTGCCAGCCAGCTGCTCTGTCCTGAGGCCTGAGGCAACTAGCAACTAGCAAAAAGGAGCCATACCCAACTAGTCAATGCACATGAGCCACGCCCAGCCGCCCCCCCTTCCCCTCCCCTGTACGTGAACGTTCTTGGGGGGTGCCGGTGTGTAGTGCGTTTGGCAACAGGACTACATCCCTACACCACCACCACCACCTTCTCCTGCTCTTCCTTCTTGCCTCTCTTCGTGTTGCCTTGGACCGAGACTGTGGCGTGGTAAGCCAATGGGCTTCTATGCGCTGACTACGATGCGCGTCGTGCCCGCCGCAGTGCGCGAGTTGGATCCCCACGATGCCCTCCTGGGGTTGCCCCTGCCGCCCCCCCTTGCCCACCGGCGCAGCATCGTGGGCGATACCCATATTCAACCCCAACCCCCCCGCCCGCACCATCATCACCGCCTCACTACTATCCGGCCACCCCACCACCACCATCACCACCTGTCGGAGCTGCCTCCCCTGTCGGCGGAGGAGCAGGCAGATGAGCATGCTCTGTCCCGTGTTCGCGCACGCATTCCCATGGCAGATCGCCACATCCAGCGCCTCGTTGACGCTGCCGCCGACTGGGCGTTCGAACACCCCTCGGTCGTAGCCCCTCCTCCAGATTTTGAACGCCTGGTATTGCACAAGCTCGATGCCCACCTTCCACTTGATGATGGGACGCACTATGCCCTACGCCTTTCCTTTCGCACTCCCTCCCTGTCCCGAATAACCTCGCCTGGACGACGCAGTGCCAGAACAGCTTCTCCAGCCGACTCAGAGTCCTTACAGCTATCTCCACGCGTATCTTGTTCTTCCTCACTCTCTTCGTCGTCATCTGGGCACGCCCCCTGGGGGCTTACCGCCCACATATCGGTCGCACCCTATATGGGCAACACCCCGCCTTTGGTCCGACTGGACTGGGTACCTTCACGCCGGTTCCCAAGTCATCCGGTTGCCAATGATATCCCAGCAGCGTTTGGTGTGATCCACAAACATCAGCACGGAACGGTACGAGGCCGCGCAAGACCGGGTTCAAGCCAACTTGACCCAGCACTTTGTGCGCAATCCTCAGCGGATCTCCTGGCACCTGTCTCAGCACCGTTACAGCGACCGTTTTCAGAAAGCGCGCCAAGGCGCTCGTCATCGTAGTGCCACTACGACGAGCGCCTGGCCACCATCTGCTAGCTCGGCCACCAGCTCCAACACAGAGCAAGTTGTGGGCGCAGCGGCGGATTCCGCTTCTAGTCGCCGCACCAGGGGTATGTCTCTCTCCTCAGGTGGGCCGAAGGGTCCGTACTCAGCTTCTCCGGACGAGGTGGAGCACCGTGCTCAAGAGGGGGATGCTCAAGGGTACGTTTGTGTTCGATGCACTTCTCTGGTCTCAGGATGCGATGGGCCATACCCGTCTGTTGGAGTCGGGCATTGCCAACTTGATCCTCGAGGACACCATTTTGCCCGAAGACAAACTTGATCGATTTATCACGCCAATTGTCAAGACACGGGATGGGCCGTTGCCGGCCTCCTGCGCGCCGAGTTGCTTGCTCGTGGCATCATTTCCGAAGGCGATGTGCGTGTGCAAGACCTTGTTCAACAGCCGGGGCGGTGGCGGATCTATTTGTGTAATGCGGTGCGGGGTGTGTTTGAGGTGGAATTGGCTACTTGATTGTCTATTGCACCTGTCCCCTGGCTTTTGCCAGAGGGACTTTCCTTCTCTCTTGACGCGACACGGTGCATCGTGTATCATAATATTTTGATCGTTTTGATGACTCTACGTTGTAGAACGATGCGTTGGTCGCGTAGGAGAACATCATCAGGACAAATAAAGGCATAACACGGGGGGCGAGATAATAGACAGGTATTGAAAGAAGAGGGACAGGCTGAATAGGGGTGAAGCAATCAATATTCTCCCGAGACCGTAGAGGCATCATCGCGAGTGCTGCTGGCCTCGGACGAGGCCATGGCGGTCGACTCTTCGGTCGCTTCGGTTACCCGCCCCAAACTGTATGCTCGGGACCGAGGACGAGGCTGGTTTGAACCCCATTCGGGTACCTGGACAGCGGTCGAATGCGCTTGGGCCGACCTTTCCGCTTGCCAGGGCTGGGCCAAGAGAGTTTCAGGGTAATCTTCGTCCTGGGCTTCAGACTCGGTCAGGTCGTCTTCATCCTGCACTTCAAGTTGGCTCGAGGACATTTCACTTGTCCTGGTCACTGTTTCCCCATCGCTACTCGTCACCTCTTCCTCAGGTGGAGGAGACGGCGGCCGAACATGTGCGCGCAAACCTGTGGACGGGGACGTCTTGCTGGTACGGGATTCACTTCGGCTGCTTCCCCCCGTCTCAATACTTGAGCTGAATCGACCTTGGCTTGAGCCAGTGCTTCTCATCACCGAGTCGGACGAGAAGATGCACCTTCTTGGGTTATGGCCTTGAGCGTGTTGGATGACCACAGCGATACAAGCGCCCACAGGAAAAGTGCCACATTCAACTCTAGTCCCATAAATAGGGAGGTAAATACCAAAAAGGACAAGATGGGGTGGTAGTACAACAACCACCTGTCATAAAATGAAACGGAGGTAAGCATGTAACCCAGAGGAGAGACAAATGGAGGCGTGTACGTACCGAAGACCCGTAATGTGAGCGTCAAACCGGAGCACAGCACTTTGCGTTTGTAGTTCCCCACGAGACTGGCCCGAAGTGCCCAGCAACCCATCGGAGGAAGGCTGGAGATTGATTTGGATTGATTGGCGGGTGGAATCAAAGAGGTACGCGTCCGGCACCCCAGTCAGTAAGCCAGACGTGACCCGTAGCGAAGTAGGTGTTGTCCATTGAGACCGCTCTTTGCCTACATCACGGTGGCTCACAGTACCCGGGTCGAGAAATCCGAGGGGCCCATGCGAGGGTTGCAGCACCTTCCTTCGTAACAGGGGCACCGATATAATTTGTGTCGGGATGGACCACATTAAAGCTGTCACAGGCGAGGAACCTTGGGTACCGGAGCCACCACCGGCCAACCAAGTTAGCAGACCTGGCATTGAAGGCTGGTTCATGACCCGAGATAGGCTGGCCAAAGCCCTAACGGGAGCAGGTTCTTGCAAAATGATAGACTGAATGGGTTCACCCGTTAGCTGTTAATATACACATACGGAAAAGTACGTACTGGACGCGAAGCCCGCCAAACCGTAGACCCATTTGCGTTGTACAGCTCAAGTGTGGTCATAAAGTTACCCAGACCGACATTGGAAGCAGTGACTGGGACGATGAGGTCAAGAGTCACGTCATAGGCTTGGTCGTCAAGGAAAAAGGCATGTTGACCATCGGGAAGTCATCGCTGTCTACGAATCGGCTGTGTTGTGATGTAATTCCCGGAACAAAGTGGAGATGAGCAAACGGCGCCCTCCCCTCGCTTGACGAGCATGCCGTTAGTAGAAGCAGGCGACCAGCAGGCAAGATCACGTACCCGTATTGGAGCCATACCACCTTCTTGGATCCCGCGTGAGGAGCCCAGACGCTTACAAAACCAACGTAGGCCAGGATGGCCATGAATAGGGCGGCCACATACAGGGGCCAAAACAAAAAGGCGGAGCACGAAACGATGCGTGCGGCGCGAGGTGATCATCCCGACAAAAGCGGCCCAGACGAACGCAAGCGGGGCCACAACCGCGGTTTGGAACACAATTCCAGGCCACATTCGAACGGGGGGGACCGAAGCGTAGAGCGTTGCACCAGTCTGGATTGCCTCCAGTGCCCTAGCCTCAACTTCGGATGCCAACTGTGAGTAACGATCATCGCGTGCCGGCACTTGCGGTGCTCTAGGCGGCCGGACTCCTGCGGCCTCCCCGGGGGGTTGGAGGCGGGAGGTGCTTCCCCATTCGGGGGTGTGGGCTCTGGCGCCACGCCTGGGCGAGAGCGATGGGACATGGCGCGAGTGCGTGTGTCAGTGCGTGGGGGGCGGGGGCAAGTGGCGGTGGTGGTGGGCGGGGCAAGCGTGTGTGAATGGTGTGCATGTGAATGGGCAACAAGCATGAATCTGAGATCTTGGAGCTCTCCGCAACCCCCAGGCGCCGGCCATCCGGTCTCCTTTTTCAATGTTGTTATTGTTACTTGCTCACAAGGAGGCCACCGGCCCACGGCCTGGCTTGGTTGCGGTAGGGTCACCACAGGTCGCCACCGATCGCCCATCATTGCATCGTACACCCCTACATCAACCACATCCCCACGCAGTGGCCTCTCCTTTCTTTTTCAGAGAAGCCAGCAGCAGCAGAAAGAACCCATTTCTGCCACAATTCGGCGGCTATGCTCGTGTGACTCTGCCCGGTGTCTGCTCTTCCGCCATGGGTGTCCTACGAACTCACGCACACCTCCCCCATTTCGCGCCTCAAGCAGGAAGCAGAGGGCAGGTCTGCCTGATCTACTAGATTCCATCGCTCCATGTTACAACAAATGATGTACATGATTGAATGGGTACTGGGACCGTCTGCAGAAGGTCTGCGCAGCCGACCCACTTCAGGATAATAGACCTGTCGCTAAAGGGAAGAGAGCAAACAGACTACCTGAACGGATTCATTGTCGACAACGCCGAATTCGCCAACAAACTCGCCAAGAGCAGTTTCGTTCGCGACATTAGCACCCACCCGAGGTTCTACGCGCAACTTGCAACCCTGTTCGGTCTGGTCGGCCATTCCCATCTCCACAGCAACTGGGGACTCGATTCTCAAGGTAGTCGCGCGTTTTGGATCTCTTGGTTGTACCCTTTTTGGTACCTTGCAACAAGTGGACCTTCTTTCATGAGGCAGAGACTAACCCCTTCCATGGAGTTTGTCCGACCAACGCTCTGAGGTCCACTTCTTTTTACAGATGCGACTGGGACAGAGGAAGGCAAAGGGGGGTGAGGTTAGGAGTGGACGGCTACAAACGGAGAATGGGAAGAGCGCATACTAGTCTTCAAAGAAAATCATGCAGGCACTGCGATCACCTGGGTTGTATTCGAGGCACGCCTTGGACGCCCGCGCGGCTAGTTCGCATGGGTCGGAGCTGGTGAACTTGCCGGCAAAGACTTCCCGGTAGTCGAGGGGGGTCTGGCGCAGCTCGCGCGACCTTGGATCCGTGCTGAGATCAGCATGAGGCCTTCCGCGCGGAACGGGGATGGGGATGGGAGGCGCTTTGGACGGCGATTCGGTCATGGCGGTGGCGGTGGATGCCGATGGGAGGGAGGGCCCAAGCGCCGGTAGGCTTCTGATTACGGCTTCCGCATTATGTGCGTTGCGCCGCAGCCAGACGCTGGCGGCTGGGATTCGGTGCAAGTGTTGGAGCGGCCGGGGCGGCTGGGCTTGAAGCTTGAAGCTTGAAGCTTGAAGCGTTGAAAATGAAATGAAACGTGAACGATCACACCGTCCTTTAATTTTTGCAAGCAAGAATTCTTCGCAGTACCCCCCCACCGCCGTTGCTACCACGAGTGGCGTCGACGAGAAGATGCTGGGCATTGCTCTCCGTGCTGCCCGAAGTCGGCGCCTCGCAGTGGCTCCTGCTGCAGTTCGCCCACAGGGAATTGCCGCGTTCCATGCTTCGGCTGCGCTGGCCGAGAAGGCCCGCCTCTCCCGCCGCGGCTTCACCATCCCGGCCGCAGCAGCAGCCTCAGCTCAGCCGCGCTAAAATCACACCCGATCTCAACCTGCGCGTCCCCCCGTCCAAGAGAGAGAAGCGCGAGCGTGCCAGTCTCTCGGCACTGCGCGAGCACTACTCAATCGGCCTCGGAAAGCTGTTGGCCCCCGTTCTCGACTCGACCACTACGCAAGGCGAGCGGCAGCGGGCTATGTTCCACGCAGCTTCCTTTTTACCAACTCGACCCCTCGTGTGGTCAAATTGTCCGACCCTGCGCTGTGGAACCAGATGCTTACTGCACTGGTGGCTGTCGGAGAGCGGCGGCACCCGATGAAACTCTTTGCCGTCATGAAGCGTAACGGCATCTACCCCGACATGGCCACCTTCACTTCTGTTTTTCGGTCCATGCGCCAGGAACTGCTACGCATCCGGCGCGCCAGCGCTCCTAGCAACCCAGAAAATGAAGATAACCTTCCGGTTCCTTCCCACTCTGCTCCCAACTGGGAAAAGACATTGGATCAGCGAGGCCCCGATGCCCAGCAGTGGATGCCTTCGTCAATGATCATCCAGCACCAGTACTTTGTCGCCGCCTTGGAAAAGTTTCGCATCGCTGTGCTGGATTTTTATCGCATGTCTCGCGGAGAGACAGTCGCCTCGACGGGACTACCCTCACCAGTGCATTATGTGAACCAGCGTCGCAGTACCGGAAACACAATGCTATGTTCAATGCCCCTCGGTCTCAACTGCAATATACCTACACTGATGACCCTTCCGATGCAGCCTATGAGGCTGCGGCTTCCCGCGTCTCGCGTCAATCCCACGATCGCTCCCGTGCCATGGCAAGGAACAAGACGTCCTCCCTTGGCCGGAGAGAAGCCGAGGGGCCCAACTTTCTTCCTGGCAGAGGTCAGGACCGTGCTCTCCCTCTCCCAAGAATGGTCATCTCGTTTCTGTGAACTCAGACGAGACCCCGGATGATACCGAGCTGGCGGCGATGGACCCGGAATTCGAGGAGTACTCGGAAGAAATGGCGGCGGCCCAGCGTAGGTTGAACCGCAAAAAGGACGATCCAAGCACGCTCCCTGCCACATCGGTTCAAGCCCTGGTTGAGCGGCACCACAGCGAGCTGGACGAGGAGAGCCGTGGACATTTGACGCCATGGCAACGCATGTACTTGACCAAACGAAAAGCCTTGCTCCGCGCTGCGCACAATGGGACGAGTTGGCGACCTTACGCTTGGCCATCGGACTGGGATCGATGCTCGGGCGACCCAATCAAGCCTGGGCAATGTACAGCAACATTTCCCTTCCCGGTGCTCGACGCGGACTTCCATGGCCTAGTGGTCTCATCTTTTACACTGTCCTGCGTCACTTGACTCCTGCCCCAAACGAGGCGCGTGACCTTGCTCGAGCTGAACGCGCGGATCTTGCCGCCAAAGAGAAGAACCAAGGTCTGCGTCCGGACGAAATCATCTCCAACTTTGATCCCTACGCTGCCCTGGGGCCCAATGCGCTGGACAAGAGCTTGACGGCCCACGATGCGGCGAGGGTCACTCTCGAAATGTGACGGGGGGATCGGGAGCCGGGCTAACGCCTACGGGCCGACCGTTTGAGGCCGACTCGAGCGATGGGAAAGATGCTGCTGCAGTGGCGGCCAAAGCTTCGCGCTGTGGTGGAGGACTGGCTGACCGTCCTTTACAAAACGGCTCGCACGGTGGATCCACCCGAAAGTTCTCAATCAGTTTGGATGGACGCCCATGCTTTGAACCAAGTGGTGCATACTTTGACTCTGGTACGTTTCCCCTCCTCCTTTCTGATCCATCACGAGCTAACCTATTCTACATGCAGATGAATGACGAAAAGTCGGCCACTCTCGCGCTGCGCTTAGTGGCGGGCATGTTCAAGGTGTACGGCAACCTTCCTGTGCCTGTAAAGAAGAACCACAGCCAGCCACCAAGCCAGACCCAGTCTCTGTTTCAGAGCCCCCCTGTTCGAGAGGGGACCTGGGATGCGCTCGCGGCAGCCGGTTTGGTCGAGCCCCCTCGTTTGAGATGGATCAAGAGGAGCGTCTTTCCCCGCGCAGCAGTCAGGAAGAAAAAGCGGACAACCCTTGGCTCACACCAACGGATATGGCGAACAACGCAAGGCGGACCTGATGACCGAGGAGAGTGACTTCCCTGATGAGGTGGTGCGGGACCAAGACGCCAAGAAGTCGATCTTTGCCATGACAAGTGGCATGGAGCAACCGCCTTCACCGGCACAGAAGAGTCGTCACTTCCATATGATATGCCCGACCCAGATGAGGATAAGCCGTGGAAAAAGGGGCCGCGAAGGTACCAAAAGGGGTTCAAGAAGGGTGGGAAGCCCCGCTCTTTGGACCCATTGAAGCGGCGCGGCTACGTGCCCGAGGGCCAGGAGCTTGATCGCTTCCTTACGGGACCTCTCTTTGCTGAAAAGGGGGATACGTTACCTGTGTACACGCGGCGGAGTGAGTTACGGAGGAGCTGCGGAAACCCCAAACAAAGCTATGCTTCACCAGTTGCACACCAACATTATGGTCTGCAGCCACATTGTGGGTCGACCGGAGTTGTACTCCTGGTTGGCTGAACACATGGGTGCCGCCGCTCCCAAGACACCGGAAGTGGATCTGCATCGATGACGCGCGGTATGTCGTCGGCACGGAGAAGGAAGGTGGCGGCGAAGCTGCACAAATCCCCTTCGGTCGGCCGCCTACAATTCTGCCGTTCGACATGCGCCATCACCCTTTGGACGGACACGGCATCTGCGCACCCCTCCTGCTCGCGATGGTCAATTGGTTGCCCCGGCTGGAACGAGTCGGGCGGGGAAAAGTCTCGGAACCGGCACAGGACCTTGGCCAGGCCCAGAGGGGTAAACTCCAGGGACGCCCTCTCGGCAAAGGCAGGCTGGGTCACACAAGTGGGGAGGACGAGCTCAAGTCGGAATTTGCTCGGTTCAGTCAAACCCAGGAGGGAGAACCAGAGGTATCGCCCGAGGACACGGCCTGGTCGACGCAACGCACCTGGGGTGTTGACTCTTCTTCGCAGTCTTCGCGAAACTCGTTCCCTGGCCCAGCCAAGTTTGCCCCGTCCAGGCGTCGTTCTTGATCTGGACTGGAGTACCTGCCTGCCACCACTCGTGTGTCTTCTCATGTACGCCACTCATTGCACTTTTGGCATCCCAAAGACGATGGTCTCTTCACTATTCATCTGCACCCACTACGGTTTAGTTTTAAATGGTGGCGGAGAGGACGATGCAGCCAGTTAACAAATGAAGCAAGACAGTAGAAGGTAGAGGGCCAAGGTAGATGACATGGGGGCTGCACTTCATCAGGAACGATGGGCTAGGCGCCGAGAAAGCGACAATAAGATGCGCCCATCAAGTGTCATTCGACAAGGACGAGGGGGGCATGGAAGGTGACAGATCTTGACCTTTTAGTTGGAGCAGTCGCATCCCTGGCCCGTGGGGCAGTCACCAGGGATGGTCGCCATGGCCGAGTTCGTAGTGCAATCGCAGCCCTGGCCGGTAGGGCAGTCACCAGGTACGAAGGAAGGCCGAGAGAAGGAGGCAATGCCACGCGCATACAGCGCCGACGAAACAGGGGCCTTGACACTGGGACGAGAGGCAAACAGCCCCGTCTGGCGACCAAAGGAAAGACCGACCGTTGGAGCAGCCGCAGCCCGAACCCGTGGGGCAGTCGCCCGGCACGGTCGACGGCCGTGCCGAGTTGCTCGAAGAGCAATCACAGCCCTGGCCCGTGGGGCAGTCGCCCGCCTTGGCGAAAGCGCGTGCAGAGGCACTAAAGGTGCGCACCGTGGTCATTGCCATGGTACGGGATGTGCAGGAGCAGCCGCTGCCAGTGGGGCACTCGGTGAGGCAGTGCGGAGCGCAGGTCGGAGCGTGGCAAGCATCATGATGTTGGCGTGGGTGAAGCAGGAAAGTAGCGGAGTGGTGGGTTGGGGTTGTAGTGTGGTGGGAGAAAGCGAGACTTGGGAGGCGAAGCGCAGAAAAGGGGAGAAATACGGGTGGCGACACTTGGTGGCCCGCCGGGGTCCAAGATCCAATCGATGGTGTGCCGCTGATATCAGATGTCGATGTCAGCGATGCTGAAGATACGATCACACTGCCCCCGTGCCAGCGTAAAATGAAATTGCATGGGACAAGCAATAGTTGCCGATGGTGTGATGCCGACTTGGTTTTTTTCCAGGTGCCGGCCCAGCCACCCCGCCAACCAAAATCCTACGGTCCAGGCCCTGCGGCCGCGAGCGCGAACGCTAACGTGTGAACGCCGGGAGCAAAGAGCCGGCTGACAATAGAAGCCCGTTGGCCACCGCAACCCAATCACCGGCCGACGGTCTTACTCTGAACAAGGAGGGAAGCGGGGGAGTATGCAGCTAGTTCGCCACGCCGGGCCCAGGTCACACAGATTTGTGACTCTTTTATGTCGAAAAAAGCTGTAAAACGATATGCCTCGATGGATTGTGTGTGTTTGTGATTGTCACCCACCATATCAGGGGAAAGAAGAACACAGTCGTCGGGATGGGACAAATAGAGTCAAAAGTGAATGCAGCTGAAGAAGAGATCTTGTGTCCATCTCAAGGGGAAAAGTATACAACAGGAATAAAAAAGGAACGACAAGGCGGGAAAGATATCAAGCTCACCAAACCTTGATATGACGGCATGGCGCCTACCTCCACGCGAAAGGCGGTGTGCGCGCGGTACGAATGATAGTGGAAAAATGCAGCGCGAGACCAGGTAATACCAGCAGCGAAGAGACTCTTGACAGAGAGACCTCTAGCCCCCCCCCGCTTATTGTCGAAAGACATGTATGACACCGTTAAGCCAAGGCTTAGCTTGGGGACTCAATGTGGGACTGAGGGCAAACCAATCGCTCTCTGAAGAGAGAGCGCCTGAACGCGGAGTGGACCGGCCCGAAACAAGTTCAGCCTCATCCGCAGACTGTAGGGCCTCTGATGCGGGCAAGTTCAATGCTGTGGGGGACTGGGTGGGGTCATGTCGCTCCATGCAACCGAATCCGCCATGCCGACGGAGGGGGACACATTTTGGGAAGGAGTACTCAAATGGCGGGATGCATGATCATACCCGTCATCCGAGGAGTTCACCGTCGCTTCGCTGCGGCTTTGAGTCAGGATTGGGTGCTGAGCACCAGCTCCCTCCAAGGGTGCAGCAGACACCAAGCTGGCGTCTGAGATAACCGATTCGGAGCCCAGAAAGGTTACCGCGTTGTCCGACGGAGACAGGATCGGATCCGTCAATGAGTGGCGAGGGGACGAACCCGACTCCGCAGCAGCCACAATGGGCTCCTCCGCCCCGGCACTGGCCGAAAATTCTTGATCAACAGCATCTAGTTCCGCATGCATAGCAGACGTCCAAGCGTCAGCGCCATTGCCATCGCCTGTACCGTTCCCATGGCGGCGACTTGGTGCAGTTCCCTGAAGCAAATTGACGCCCGAAGCATGAGCAGTCGTGCGCGAGGCCATAATAGTTGTGGCTCCTTCAGCCGGGGACAGGTCGGACGCAGGAATGATAAACGGATTGCGGGGAAGAGGCGGGGGTGGAGGTCCGCGAACATGAGGTGGGAGAGGAGGAGGGGAGGACCACGATCCCACAAAGCATTCGGAGAAGAGGGCAAGGGAGGCGACCCGTGAGGTTTCATTGGCAGCGGTGGGGGAGCAGGTTCGTCCTTGTCATGTTCCGAGTCTGTGTCGTCGGCGTCAAATAGGGTGCGTCCAGCGTCCCCATAGACGTCCGTGGGGACATCCCATGGCTGGGGATGGGGTGGAGGAGGGGGCCGGCGCTGGCGCATTTCGTATCCCGCGGAAACACCAGATTCGTAGGCCATCTGCAGCGCTCGTTCGCGGGCGCGGCGTTCGCGCTCAGGGCGAAGGATAAAGATGTCCACGGCGATCGCAGCTGCTGCGCCACCGGCCACACCAGCGAGGATGGCGAGGGAGATGGGGACAGGAAGCATCCGGTTGAAAGGAGCGGGAGGAGGGCCGGGGAGGTGGGGGGGAGATGAAGGGGCTGTGAAGAGGCGGGCTGAGTGGACAGTGGCAAATGGGGGTGGCTGGGCCACCGAGTTATTACCACTTTTTACGCTGCTGCGGAGCCTGAGCGCACAGCCGGAGTCCGCAGAGGCTGAGTACTTGCGTCGCCAATCGATAACTGATCATCGATCATGGATCTCGATAACAAGCTCTTTCAACTTTCAAGCCGCAAGCCAGAGCAGCCAGGAGGCTCCCCGGCATCGCAGCACTGTACCGCATGCACTTTGCCCCCTGCATCCGCGCCTCCCAGCAGCGCATGGTACTCGACGTGACTAGCGCTGAGGTAAGCGGGCGGTCACATGATGTGATGCATGCGCCCCCCGTCCCGACCCCCCCAGCGGCACGCGTCGTGTCCACGCCAAGCATCCCCAGCGCGTCGGCACAGACCCACGCCTCCCCCCCCGCCGATGGACGTGCCGCTACATCTCGCGCCCGGCGTGGCTGCACGCGTACGCGCTGCCGCCGAGAAGCAGGCCGCCACCCGCTTTGCCCGTGCCTCTGCCGCCGCCACACCCCCAGCCGCCACGGTGGTCAAAGACGAGCCTGCCTCGCCCCCCGCCTCGGCCCCCGCCGACACGACAGCCGCCGCCGATGCCACCGCGAACATCCTTGCCCGCGAGGCAGCCAGGCCTGAGCGACCATCTGATCTGGACGACCAATCCCTCGTCTGTCTCCCGCGCGAGGTGCGAGAACTAAATGACCTGGAAGAGGCTCAGGTGACAAGGTGCGTACCGTGTCCCGTCCGCCTTGGCTCTTACTTTTCTCTTGCTGTCTCCCTTATACTCACCCGCTCTGTGTCGGGCAGGACTATGCCCAAATTCAATCCGAAATCCAAGCCGCCACCTCCTGGCTCCCGGCCTCCGGGCCAGAACGCGACCTAGTCCTGGCCTTGCTCGAGGCGGCCGAGGCGGAAGCGACGGTGGAGCAGCTGAACCAACGCGCTACCCAAGCCGGTGATCCTGAACCAACCTCTACCAAGGACGACCTGAAAGGAACGGCGATTGGAGGTGGTTGGGGCACGGCAGGTGCGCGCCATGTTCTGGCCCTGGACAGGCTGGGCAACGTGGTGCAGTCCTTGCGCGATGCGTCGGCAGAGCTAACGCAGCAAGTCAAGGTCGCTGAGCAACGCTTGAGTCGCGCCCAAGAACTGCATGTTGGACTAACCCAAGTAGCTGAAGGGCTGCAACAACGGCAGACTTTCTTGGCCCGCAAGCAAGCTCCACCTCTGGACGCTAAAGCGCAACGAGCGTATGTATCAAATTCCCACTACTACTTTTCTTCCTTGGGGGACCATGGCTGACTCGGTTTTCCCTCTGCACAGGAGGCTCAAGAAACTCATTGCGTCCGCCGAGGAGGAGAATGGAATGTTGGTTCAAGGCGTGATGACGGTGACCAAGGTCATGTTTGCTAAAAATGAAGCACGTTTACGGGTACAACTGCAAACGTTGCTGGAGGTACGTCGGGTCTGTGGATTTACGTCTGGGGTTAGTGTACTGACACCTAGCTAGTTCCTGATGAACTTGGCTTTTGAGCGTCCCACCGATCCTTACCTCACAGTGGGAGGGACTCGACAAGTCGAAGAGCATTTCCCCAAACCCTTAGTTCTTTCTTGCTCCGCGCCGGCATCGCTGTCCCTCATCCTCGCGATGCGCGTCGCATTCGTCTTGCTAGATTTGTCTAGTTTCATTCAGATACTAATCGATCGTATTGGAATCTGAGCCGGCTGGGCTAGACAAGGAGGGGGCGGCAGTGCCCTGGAATGTGAAGCAGAAAGATATGCATAGTGGGCAAGTTCATCTCAAGCCCATGGGCTGGGCTCATCCGGTGGCCACACTTGATGGTATCGGTGCAGGCACAGTCGGGGTAGGTTGCGTAGGTTGCTCATCGATTGGGGCATCTAGATCAACCAATGAGGCATCGCCAGCAATGCCAGTCCCTGATCTGGGGATCGAACGTGTCGGAACCGAAGAAGGGGCGGTTGCCGCCTCGGTTGCGGAGGCCGTCTGTTCAGCTTGCTTTGGGGCGCTGCTCTGCCTCGTCCGCCACCTTGGTTGCGGCTGCAGCAAACTCTTCTTTTTGAGCCTCTTGCTCGGCTGTGATTTCGGCCGAGCCATAGCGCGAACTAAGAGGCACAGAGGGAACCACATTCTGCTTGAGTCCCAAGGCCGCTGGGGGCTAAATCCAGTGTTGGGACGCGATGGAGAAGCGGTCGCCATAGGGCGAGGCGGTGTGGCGGTGGACGTAGGATGCCGTAGCAGAAGGTCGAGCGGACGCTGTTGGCGTGGGATGGGCCCTGGGGCTTGGGTGGGACGAGGAGGGGCGGCAGTGGCGGTTTGGGATTGGTCGTGGTGCCTCAGATCAGCGGCAAAGGCTGCCGAAACAGTGCGGGCCACATCGGCCCCAAAGCATAGTACCCATCATTCTCTCCGGGCGAAAACATACCCCTGTGCGCCGAAATCTCGTCTGTCGCGCGGGTCGTGACAGCCGGACAAAGGCATGATCCAGCGTGGTGTTGGCGGGCGGGAGAATGACAAACGTGCGTGACTCTTGGTCTTGGGACGAAGACGTAGGGGGGATCAGGGTATACCAGCAGCGGAAAAACACATTGTGGGTGCGTACCAGGCGTTCAGTTGCCTCATTCGCTCGGCATGCCCCGCAGAATCCCACAATGTTCCTACAAATGCCATGTGCTCCGCCACCCAGGTATAGCTCTCCTCCAACGTCTGGGGTCGCGCACTCCAAGCGCCAGCGGCCAAGCCAAACCCGGCAACCGCCACCGCCGCTGCACCAGCTGCAGCCCACAAATAGCCTCCTCCGGTGGAGGGAGAAGCTACTCCACGAGAACTGCTAGAGCTTCCCCAACCAAACGCATCCCCAATGGCGGAGCTGACATCCCGTGCCGTTGACACATACTGGTTGGCTGTGTTGAAGGTGGAACCGATTGCGTTGCGAAAGACGTGTGGGTGAACGCCAAAATAAGGGGTATCAAACGCAAGTACTGCAAGGACACGGGGCCAAAGGTCGGGTAGAGAGTGGGTAGGAAGAGCGGATGCAGCAGCATCTTCGAGCAGCATACGAGCAGCATCCGTGATCACCAATCCGCCCATGGAGTGGCCGCAGAGGATGATGCGCACCGAGCCTTTTCCGCCTCCCCCGGGATGGGACTCGCGCCGGAGAACCAAGCGAGTCAGCCATTCGGAAAACGCCTGCACCGCATCCGCCAGCTGTCCTCTGGTGTCGTACGTGGGGTAGACGACACTCTCAACACGGGACAGGTGGGGATAGGTAGCCCGGAGAACAGACTCGATCCGTGTAGGGAAGGGCCCAAAGGTACGCTCCGCACTGCCGCGAAACCCATGAACAAAGACAATCAGAAGTTCGACCTTGTTTCCAGATTGCTTCACCCCTTCACCTCCTGCAGCGGCAGCGGCAGAGGCTGCTTGTGCTGCTTCGGGAGCGGCAAAGTCAAACTTCTCTTGCGCGTCTTCAAATTCAACGTCACTGTCTGCAGAGTCGTCAGAATCGGACGAAGGTGACTCGGGGGCAAATCGGGCGGGTTGCGAGGGACTGGAAGGTCCACCTCCAAAAGCTGCGGCAGCGGCGCGTGCCTCGGCCTCGGGATCCTCAGCACTCATGTAATCCAAGGGTGCTGAGAAGGATGACTTAATAGTCGGATGGAGGACGGGATGATACAGAGATAGCCGGCGTTACCAGGTGGCAGCAGCGGGCCAGGCACTAGGTGTACTTAGGCGCTGCAGGCGCTACGTGGCGCACAAGCGGAGCGCAGTTGCGCAGGCCGAGCCCCTGGCTGCTTTTTTTCTTTTTGTTTTTCGCATTTTCGTTTTTTACCCCAGATCTGCTGCCTATATCCTCCTCTGAAGTGTACAAATGAGCCTATCACGACGTCGACCGCGAAGGCCTAATTCAGGCTAGACAGATCCAATCCTTCCTCATCACTCCCAGCCACATACTTCTGGCATGCTCAACGTTACCCATTGTACAACGCAAGCCCGTATTAGCCCCTAAATACTTGCATTAGTGGACGTCCTATACGGGAATACACGGCAGATAGAGCAGAGAAAATAGAGAAAGAACATTTTGGTACTGTCATCTCTCGCTCGAGAGACATTAAGCTTTAAGCCTCCACTTCAGGAATCTTAGGGCCCTCTTGCTGTTCCCGCCATTCGCGCAAGGCTTCAATTGTGATGGCGTGCAGTCCATGCTCCTTGGCAAACGCAAGGCATGCGTCTCGGGCAGCAATACCGCCATCCTCGTTGGTGGGATCGACCAGTTCACACAACAGACCTGCGGGGGGCTGGCCTGTAGCAAAGCACAGATCTGTCGCAAACATGGTAAGCATCCGACTCCCAGCGCGAAAACAACGGCAGAAGGAAAGCAGGCAATAAGCGAGCCGCCAGAAATGGGTACTTACCAATGGCAGCTTCAGTGTGTCCCTGGCGCACCCGAGTGCCTCCGGGGCGGTAGCAGAGAGGGACGAGATGGCCAGGGCGGGTAAAGGACTCGGGGGTGGGCTTCTCCGGTGCCGGGGCCAACGAAGCCTGCGCGCCCTGAGCAAATCGTTTGGGGGGCGAAGGACGGACATGGGATGCGGTGGCGGCGAGCATGCGTGCGGTCAAAGCACGATCATGGGCCGAGATACCGGTAGTTGTGCCCTTGGCATAGTCAACGGTGACTGCGTACGCAGTTCGGTTGCGGTCAGTGTTGGTGGTAACCATGGGAGGGATGTCGAGTGCATCAAGGACGGTGGGGTGGCAGGGGGCACAAATGTAGCCAGAGGTGTGTTTGACGAAAAAGGCCATTTGGGCTTGGGTGATGGTCGAGCCCGAGATGATGAGGTCCCCTTCATTCTCCCGGTCTTCGCGGTCGAGCACGACGAGAAACTCGCCGCGGGCAAATGCCTCAAGGGCGTCGGGGATGGAGCTGAAGGACATGGAGGAGGGCAGGGTGAAGGGCAGAGGAGGGCTGGCAAGACGGGGGGGTATAGGGAGACGGTGGAAGAAGGGCAGGTGTGAGGTGTGAGGGCCGGTCAGGTGGCGGGAGCGCGGACATGCGCAGCCAGAAGAGTGGCGTGCGGTTTCGGACCTTCGTTTTCACACCCGGTCTCATTCCCTGGTCGGGTTGGCTAAGTTCGGGCGTACGCGCGTACGCACGCCGGGGACAAGGCCTAAGGGTGATTAGTGTGACATGTGATGAGGTGGTTTTTACATTAGGTCAGCAGCAGGACATCATGCATCACCGGTCCCTAAGCTGGATGACATCATCGATCATCTTGGAGGCATGGTAGGGCATGGTCGATGGGGACAGCTTGCCTGTTGCCTGTTACACCGGCAGTCGGAGCGGAGCTGCCGGACCGGGGTGAAGACGATCATCGACCAGCCAGCCGGGCTTAAAGCCGGATGTATGATGCCGCAAGGATGGTTGGGGCAAGCAAGCCAGCTCACTAGTCGCTATCCATGTCCATCAGCGTTTGTGGGGCAGCTGCTCCACTTTAATACCCTCAGTGCTGGGCCTCATTCATGCACACACACACCAGCCTCTCGTATCCTCCCACCACCACTCTCCGGTCTCCTTTGCCATGCCGCCGCCCCTGACCGGACTCAAGGTGGTTGAGTTCGCGGGCCTAGCGCCAGGCCCCTTTGCCGGCATGGTCTTGGCCGACTTTGGCGCGGACGTAGTGCGTGTCGATGTTCCGCCGACACCAAACGATGGTGCCAACAACGTCAACCTCGACACGCTGACCCGCCGGAAGCGCAGCGTCGCCCTCTCCCAAAACGCCCCAAGGGCTCCAAACTCTCAAACGCCTCATCTCCCAGGCCGACGTCCTTATCGATCCCTTCCGCCCGGGGGTAATGGAGCGTCTCGGTTTGGGTCCCGACGTCTTCCTGGCTCCCGACGGTGGCTTGAACCAAGGGTTGATCTATGCCCGCATCACTGGGTTCCAGCGGCAAGGGCCCTACGCCAAGATGGCCGGACACGACATCAACTACCTTGCCCTGTCGGGAGTCCTGTCCATGCTGGGAACACGGCAGTACCGACAAAGTACCTCGGATGGACAGACAACCTGGAGGGCAGAGACGCCCCCGCCCTCACCTCCAAACTTTCTCATGGCTGACTTTGGGGGCGGTGCTATGATGTGTGTCATGGGCATCTTGATGGCCTTGTTGGCTCGCTCCAGTCGTCAGCAAGGTGGGCAAGTGGTGGAGGCCGACATGGTTTCGGGAGTGCGGTATCTCTCCACTTTCTTCCTTCAAAGTAGCTATCGCATGAACGACATTTCCTCCAACGGAGGATCGATTTTTGGTGACGGTTCTGATGACCCAGTCGGTGAAGGAAGGGGCTCTGGATTTTTGGAGGGAGAGGCCCCCTGGTACGCGGTATACAGAGCCAAGGACGGGTTCATGTCAGTAGGAGCGCTCGAGCCCAAGTTTTTTGCTACGATGCTAGCATTGGCTGCCCATCTGAACCTGATCTAGTACAAAAACACGCTGGACCTGCGTTGGACCCCAAGAACCAGCGCAACCGCCTATATTGGCCTCAACTGAGAGCCTATCTCGCGGAAGTGTTTGCGCGGAGAACCAGGGCCGGGTGGACGAAGGTCTTTCTTGGCTCGGACGCCTGTGTTGCCGCCGTCCTTACAAGGGACGAAGCCAACGGGGTTTCTATCGTTCCGGGAACCACCTCTGACCATTTACTCAAGGTGTCCTGCCCCCCGTTCCTCAGGACAGTCGAGCCCAACTCAAGGAAGATGACCAGCCAGTACCACCCGGTGTGAGTCCATGTTTGAGTCGTACCCCTGCATTGACGCCTCCGGGGTCTGCGGCGTCTCTGGCCGAGACTCAAGAGATGCCTCAGTTGCTCTTGACTGCGGGACAAGACACCGAAGAAGTTCTTCATGATTGGCTCGGGCTTAACTCTCACGAAGCCAGCCTCATCGTGGCTGCCCAGGCCAAACTCTGAGTTTCGGTAGTGACTCTTGAATCATGAATTTCGTTGGGTTCTGCTAATGGCGCTGATGCCCATCATCATCTGGCAAGCGCATGTTGAAGACGGTGAGAAACGTGACATGCATGGCCGGTGACAACACCTTTCGGATGTCTCGCTGAGCTTTTATTCTAACGTGCTCTAGGTTTTGCAGACCTACTATGAAGACCTGAATGGGACGCTGTAGAGGATAAGTGTAGTCTTATAGAGTTAACTATTCCAACTACGCCGAACAGAACCCTCTTGAGGGAGGCCAGGGGCCCGGTCTCAGTCTGGTCCATCTGGAATGGAATCATGGAAAGCTGCAGAACAAGAACAAAATTGTCGTCGACCTGTTTACTGTGGTGCGCTGGGAAGCTTGCAGCATGCGGTGAAGATGGTTTACTGGTTGTCTTCCAAGATTAGATCCGCACCAACCTCG
The DNA here is from genome assembly GCA_003971905.1 of Moniliella sp. 'wahieum'. Taxonomy (NCBI): domain Eukaryota; kingdom Fungi; phylum Basidiomycota; class Moniliellomycetes; order Moniliellales; family Moniliellaceae; genus Moniliella; species Moniliella sp. 'wahieum'. The sequence goes on from RSEE01000023.1 coordinate 253,920, forward strand.
GCGATGCCATATGTGATGGTCATGAGGTGTTGGGACATGGACAGGGGCGGGACAGAGGAGTCCACGACTCGGAGTCCATCCGTGTTGTACACCCGCAGTCGCTCGTCCACCACCCCGCCGTACTTGAGAGGCAATTGAGAGCACGAACTGCTAGGATGGTATTCAGTCCCAAAATGTTGTTGAATGTACGTGTTCCAATCATCTTCAGATTGAACATTGGTCCCCGGCGATGTCTCTGTCCCCGTAAACTCATTCAAGGGGGCCGAATTGCCAAGCTGGCGAGCCAACTGGCACCCATGCCGAAGAATTTGCAGGTCGATCGCGTTACGCACATAGGACGCATCAACCAGGGGGTGATCAAACGCATTGGTCGAATTAATCTTGACCGATCCTTGCGACGTGGGGTGCTGCAGACCACACTGGATATTCATGTTCCCCCACGAGATTGACCACAAGATCTCCACCGCCGGCGCATCCGCCGCAAAAAACCGTATGAGCAATCTCTTGCAGTGCGCCTTGTACCCAGCCTTCACCGTAGACGGAGCATCATACTCGTCTACGAACTGGTCAATGTTGAGGAAATGTTGTTGATTGCCCAATCAAGCTTGAGCAATTTGGAAAGAGGAGTGTACAGCACCGCCGAGTTAACATAGCTGTTGTTCACCGCGCTGGACGTCACCTCATCGGGTGGCATGGCGATGGAGCTGTTCTTGGGCCGGAAGGTCACCCCCCCACTAAGGTGGTCTTGCAGGTGATAGCCCACACCGGGCACATCCGCAACTTGACTGATATTGAGAGGATCAAGAATTGATTTGTCTGCCACGCCAGAGAGCTGCAACAGCTGAGGCGAACCAATCACGCCAGCAGCCAAGATGACTTCTTTGGCGGCATGGACTGTGTGTGTTTTGGCGTCGGGATGCTGAGCAAGTTGGACACCAGTTGCCCGCGTGGATCCGGACGTGTCAAACACAATCTTAGTGGCTTGATGGGAAGTGAGGACGTGCAGGTTCGACCGCTGCAGAGGGTCGAGGAAGGCTGTGCGGGAGAAAGAGCGGGTCCAATTGGAAGGGTTGATGCTGCTCAAGGCGAGGAAGGGCCCCGAATTGTTTCCACCATAAGGGTCTTGGTTGATGGGGATGCCCGACTGATTCTCGGCAGATTGTAGGAAGGCACCTACTGAAGGATACTCTCGATTCCAGGCCATGTGTGATGGATGCCCACGGAATTGGTCCCATGGGAGCTCTCATGTTGTAAGGAATAAGAGTAGAGTCGTGACCGGACACGCCCTTGTGCATCTCACTTTCGATTCCGTTTTGTGGAGGAGAAAAGTTTTCGCTCTTCTTCATGGCGTTATGCACGTTATCCCACCCCCACAGCTGCTGGGCATCATCTCCATGACGAGAGCATATTTGCCCAGGCCTCTTGCTCCACCTCCGCTGGCGTACAAGATACATGCCGTTAATTGCTCGACCCCCCCAACGTCTTGCCCCTGGGCCAGGGTACCGTGCGGCCTTGTAGACCACTTTGCTTGGTAGTGACATATTGCCAATCTTTCGAGGTGCCCACGGATGAGTTGTACAACTTCAAACAGATGTTGAGGTTAGCTTTCGATATAGAAATCTCGAGAACATGGCTCTCGGGAGAGAGGCAGCAGAGAGAGGGCGTACCATAGCATTGGGGGTGGTGAGCGTCGTGTCGTGCAAGTTGGCATTGCCAGCCTCCAGGACAACTACGGTGTTGGACGGGTCGGCCGATAGACGATTTGCCAGCGTCAGTCCAGCAGTACCGCCACCGACAATGACTGTAGGTAGTACAAAAAAGGCATACACATATGAAATACGTTAGTGTACCAAGTCATATATTGCATACACATGTGCGCACACGGTCTGTTGTCTCGTGCGTTCTCAATGATTAGGACGGAGGGAAGGAGATGGAAGAAGCGATTACGCACCATAGTCAAAGGTTTGACCATCAAAGGGGATGGCATTGTTGGATATTCCGGCAGGTGGGGTGGCGCGGGCGCCTGCATGACGATTGATCCGTCGCTCAAAGCGGACGAGATGAAGGGGGATAATGATAATGGTTGTCCGCAGCTTGAATTGGCGTGCTTGCCACAGCAAAGAGGGTGGTGATGACAGCAACGACGAGAGTAAGGTGACGCGCGACGCGGCGACGCGTGTCTGCGTTCTGCTGGGATACGTGCCATGATACAGTATATGGGACGTGGTGTCGGTGGTTGTACAGTTGAAAAAGAAGGTGGAGAGAGAAGGCGGGGGGGGGGGGGGAGTAGAAGCGGTGGCGGTGGATAGCAGCCCGAGGTAGCAGCAATCGTCGTCAGAAGGTACGGACGACCCACTGTGCTGGAGATGGGATGGAGAGAGGACACCGGATGGTTCCATCATCTTATACCATCCACAAACACGACGTACCACCACTACTGCGCCACATCCCTCCACATCGACCCTGGTCATCCGTGTGTGACAGCGCCCATTCACCAGCTCGTTGATTGTAAAGGTGCAGTGGCACTGCCGTGGCGCTTTCGGTGGCTGCTGGTGGGGTCTTCGCACCCGGCGGGTGGGGCCTTCGCATCCGGGGTGGGGCCCCAACCGCACGGGGGCAGTGCTCAGCCCTGTCCCCACGGAACAGGATTATATTTTGTAGCCGAGTTCCTCAGACGTGTGTCAATCATACTCTTCCGGTTGTGGAGCTAAGCGCTAAGTGCTGCGAAGCCCGATGCGAATAGTATGTGCTGCGGCCTTCTGTGGCAGAGGCTGTGGCTGCTCCACCACACGTCTCGGCTTTCAAGCCCAGGGGCGGCCTCAGGCTGAGGCCTCACCGGCACCGGGCCATAGCCGCACAGACAACCTGATTGTGGACGAGAGGAACGAATGAGACAGTGCTATATTGTTGGTGCTTATTTCTTGGCGCTTTTTTGCGATGTACATCAACGTATTAACGGTTCAGCCATGATCGACATGATCAAGTGGATTACTGGTAAGCCCTCAGCGTTAATATCAACAGTATATATAACTGCTGTTACATCATTCGGACAACCCCAGCCTCTCTTCTCCGCGCTATAAGAAGACCTTAGGGCCTAAGGTCTAATAACTCCTCGCGGGCGCAGTTCGATGTCATGATCGACATGATCAGCGAAGTGACGCCCATTTTTAAAACGTTGGGCCCTTATTGGGCTTACGCGTTATGCGTATTCTACGCGCTATATGAATAGCCTCTGTTGTTCTGTAATAGCCAGACGCATCCTATTGCACACAGCCTTTTTATGAATTTCGGAACAGAGCGGGGATACTGATGAGAATCGGAGACCTGAAGTCCGGATGTGGTCATCGAGGATGATGCAATCATGCTGCTGGTGGCGGTTGTCTAAGCCAGCCAGCAACCGTTACAGAGGAGAACATCAAGTCGCGAGTCGCCACCAGGGGCTATAGTAGTTTAAACTACGGAACAAGGAAAAACAGGAGAGAAAAGACAACGGAACTCCTATAAGTGCATGAGGAGGAGCCGAAGGGACGTTGGACAAGCACGAGCCACCCGGTGGCTCAACAGATACCCCAATTAGTACAATCAGTACTCAGTTTGAGTACTCAGTACTTGGTACTCAATCTCTCGTACCCCCTCGGGGTTGCTAAAACCCACCGCATTCGCACGGATTAATGGGACGAATGTTTTGCAGTAGAGCGTTACGCCCTACTGGGCTTCACCGGTCACCCCTTTTCACCTTTAACTAGTTACTGGTCATGATGTATGGCCAGCCGAGACGAACAAATAGCCTGTCTCTTTTTTTGGGCGAGCTCAAGGTGTGGATGGATATACGGATAGAAGAGGACAAGCATCTTGTTGTGGTACGTTTTACTCTTCGTGTTACGTTTTTCATTTTGGCAAAACATCGAGTTCCATTAGCTCAGTTGGCTAGAGCGTCCGACTGTTACACAGACGGCCTGTGCCCTATGGTATCGGGAGGTCGTTGGTTCGAGCCCAACATGGAACGTATTTTTGTCCCTTAACCAATTTTGTTCGCTCGTTTTTTCACTGCACACTCTTCTCTACGAGAATGGGTCGCTCAGCGGGTTGAGGCTCAACAAGCATTTTGCGAACGCCTTGTTGACACCATTCATCATCGTCATCATCAGGGTAATCCTGAACCTATTCGATCTAACATCGATCGGGCGAACAATATGTATAGGGTAGAGGTTCACCATGATCAGGAGCTATATAGGAAGGAGCTATGTGTAACGGTGTGACCTCCGAGCGATGACAACCTTGAGTGACGGGGCCGAGAGGGGGCCAGTCCTCTGGCTTGTTGGGCAAAAGGGCTAGAGGCGTAGGCCCGAGGCGAGAGCTTCGTACCTTGGGCGCATTAACTATGGGGGGCCCTACACTTTCCGGATCCCCTCTCACCAAACTAAACGGCATCCATCATCGCCATTTCTGAATTTCGATCCACTTGAAGGCACTGGGCTGGCGCCTCGAGTAGGACTTCACTACAAGGTGGTGAAACGAAGTTGAGAAGTGGGATGGACCATAACCAGCGGAATTTAGACCGTGCCCGCCTTGTCAATCACGATCTTTCCCTTGGTCGTACCGCTTTGAGAGCCAAGCTTCTCGATCTCCTTGACCACGTCAAAGCCCTCGACCACTTCGCCAAAGACGACGTGCTTGCCGTCCAGCCAGGGAGTGGTGACAGTGGTGATGAAGAACTGGCTGCCGTTCGTGTTGGGGCCAGCGTTGGCCATGGAGAGAAGGCCGGGGCGGTCGTGGCGGATGCGGAAGTTCTCGTCGGGGAAGGTGCGGCCGTAGATGGACTTGCCGCCAGTGCCGTTGAAGTGGTAAAGTCACCGCCTTGGAGCATAAAGTGAGGAATGACACGGTGGAAGATCGAGCCCTCGTAGCCAAAGCCATGCTTCTTGGTGGCCAACTCACGGAAGTTCTGCGCCGTCTTGGGCACCTGTGGTCGTACAACTTGAACACAATCCGACCCAGCGGCGAGCCGTTGACCGACGTGTCAAAGAAGACGTTCGAGTCCTTGAGGATCCGGGCCGTCGAAGCAAACTGCCGCACAAAGGAGGGACGCATCTCTGCAGGCGTAAATGTCAGCATTCATAGTGCAACGCGATAGAGTACGCGTGTGGCTGCAGGTGTAGCGGTGTAGCTGCCTTATTCCCCTGCACACGAGAGAGACATACTTTACCAGCAAGAGGTCGGAGTGGTGGTGGAGAAGAGATGAGCGGTCGGCTTCTTGTAGAAGGAAATGGGACCGGGACAAACCCTAACCCCTAGCCCACCCTTCTCAACCCTAGAGGATGCTTGGTAAGCAACCTAACCCTACTCCTCAACGCCCGTGCACCAGCCACGCCTGCGTCACGCGTCATCTCACCCAGTGGCGGTCACCGGTCACTAGTGACTTGTGACATGCGACAGTCCCTGGAGCCACTAGTCACTAGTCACGTGAAGCTTGAAGCTTGACTAGTGCGCGCCCGGCCTTGCGGCATCATCAAAAACCGCCTCCTGAAGAGCGATAGGAAAGAGCTTCATCCGCGTTCCAGAGAGGGTGGAGGTATTGGCAGCGTTTCCGAGTTTTCGGAACGCATATCCGTGACATAGTGGCCGCAATATGCTCATTCCCTCGCGATTCCATCAAGTTCTTGTGTGTTGAGCCATCAGGCCTGAGGTGGCTCGTGCATTGGCCAAAATGTCCCTTCAGTTCCTCCTCAGGCCTGGGAGTTCCGTTGTTTTCTCTCCTGTTTTTCCTTGTTCCGCAACTTAGCCCCTGGTGGCGACTCGCTGCTTGATGTTCCTCTGTAGGCGTTGCTGATTGGCTTAGACCACCACCACCATCAGTGCGATTGCATCACCCTCGAGGACCATCTGGACTCCAGGTCTCATCATTGTGCATGCTTCGATTCACTTTTTTTCCAATACATACCATCTGTGTATTAGATCTAATAGCAAACTCCCTCGTTCCAATATCGTCCGGTATTCCGTACGCTAGTTGGGGGTTCCTCCCCCACCTCGTTCTGTCACCTTCCTCCTAGCGGAGGGATTGAGCTTTATGCCAGGAATGGAGTGCAAATGATGAGCGTTTGACGACGGGGGGCTAATTCTGCCCTGACTCTCTGATCGTGGGGAGTGTACCCCGTAATCATTTGAGTAATGCTACACCAATGGCACTAGTCTTTTTTGCGACAACAGATGGTGAGGTGGAACGAGGTTCCACACGAGCATCCGAAATACAAGTCGGTGTTTGCTGAGCTAGTGAAGGTGTTTGGGACATAGTGTGGGGGTGTGCGGGGAGTACCGACGACCCTCGTGCTGCAAAGATCCTTTGATAGTGTTTATCCGGAGACAGAGGCTGTGCCCATCTATATAGCGATCACTTGAGTAGCTTGAGTTCATTTTGGCTTGTGTCCGCACCCAATCCAACAAAAGTTGGGCGCGTTTTGCACGGGGCTGTTCGAGAACCGGAGCTGACCTGCTGGTGACTCCCACTGGCCTTTGGTGTCGGAGGAAATAAGCACAGCACACACCGGATGACCGGGATGACCGCCGAGACACAGCTCGAGAGCAAGCCGGGTATATAGGCGCAGCGCTTCCTTTTTGTCCCTTAATCTAAACACACACTCTCTGAGTAAAAAGAGGATATAATGACGCGGGGGTTGGCGTGGTAAGTAAAAAGTGCTTTAGTTGAGCGCTATATAGTGGGGATGAGTTCGATGAGTCCAGCGTGAGGATGTGCATAGCATTGCCGCCCCCACGCGCCCAACCCAATCAAGAAGTTGCTCGCCCAACAGATGATGCTCGCCATCAGAACTGAGCCCCTCAACAGGCCTCACATGCACAGGCCTCAACCGGGGAAGAGAGATATGACGTCATACTTCTGAATACATATGGCGCTCGTGCGCTGAGCTTATAGTGGGAGCAGTTCTGATGGAGTCCTTTTCTTAGTGTGACCAGGTGCTTCCGATGGTTCGGGGCGGGCGGAAGCGCTATATAGGGTGTGTACGATAGGCGATAGCATAGGCCATGCTGGGGCGGGCCATCAGTTATAATACGGTGTGACTTGGCCAAACCAGATGGATGGCGATGCAGACGATGATGCCTGTGATGCACTTGATGCTGCGGATGATTCCGATGATTAGGATGATTTGATAGGCAAAACACATTGCAGCCTGGCCCCGATGGGGCCATCACGGGCCCGGCCATCCGCCGCCAGGCTATCGTCGTGCCGAGAGGGCGCAAGGATGACAAGCTCCTCAACCGATAGCAATATCAATTGGCGAGGGTGTTCAGCGGTTGAGACGCAACGAACTTTATGGCCTGAGGCCCAGGGCTATCGGCGCTGGACGGAGTGGCGGGAGTTTAGATTTGGGGATCGAATTGGGCTGGCGCTGCCACTCGCTGCGCCGAGACAAGTCTTTCCGGGCTCCGTCGAGAGGATGGGGAAGACCAGCGCCCCACATTAACCTGCCACCCTGCTGACGCGTGACGTCGCTAACCAGTCCATCCCAGATCTCACAACCAGACGTCGGGGCAGCGGGGATGCGTGATGGGGCGCTGAGCCAGGCACAGGGCGAGTGGCTGGCTGTGGTTGTGGTGTGCCCTGTGCCCTCCAGCAGCAGGCCGCGTCCATCACGCGTCAAATGTCGCGTTGAACGTTGAGATTGGGATCTGAGATCTTACACTGCCGCCCGCCCTTGCAGGTGCGTGCGCTTGTCTGCGCAGGCAGGCAGTGTACAGTGGCCCCACGCTGGTTGTGCGCGCCCTGCGCACGGGCAGAGGGCAGCACCACAGCGCAGACCGAGCAGGAAAGAGCAGCACCCCGCACGGCGCCTGCCACGGCCAGACGCGGCGTGACGCGTGACGCGTGACTGTCAGGTGATGCTCATGCGTCGGCGTGTTCCTTGGGCGTGGCGGCGGATTTGGCTGCTGCGGCAGTTAGTATTGTGTTAGTATGTTCGTCCTCGACGCCGCCGCTGCACCACCCCGTGCGCTTTTTTTTGCCGCCGCCACCGCCAGCGCTGAGCGGGACGCTGTCCTCGCCACCATCGCCACCCCCTGGCCCCCTGCCCCCTGCCCCCCGCCTCCGCCCCCGCTCCTCGCCAGACAGCCGTGCCCCGCTGCGCCTAGCCCTCCAGCCGTGCCCGCCGCCCACAACATGAACCCCGCCTCTCTCTTCCCCGCCGCCGCCCACCACCATCGCCCGCACCGCCCTCAGCGGCGCACCCCCCCCGCGCCCGACTCTGAATCCCCCCTGTCGTCTCTCGCCGACGGCGGCTCCGTCCACCGCGTTTCAAGCATCTCCCAGCGCTGCGCAGCGTCCAGGCCGGCATGGCAACTCGGTCCCATGCCCATCCACACCGCAAACGACCGTCGCCCCAGTACATCCACCACACGCCGCTGGTCGCCACCAGCCCCAACCGGTTGGCTCCAACCCAGACCTCGCCCTTATTGGCAGGTACCTCTCCGATGCCGCGTCCTCGCTCCCGCCCCCGCCCGACGGAGGCACATCGCCCTCGACGTTGGGTTCTGCTTGTTCCGAAGTCGCTTTTCCTTTTTCCCCCCCACCGTCGTCGCTCCTCCCTCGCCCAGGAAAGGTCAAACCTGGTTCACTGCGTCACTCCTACTCGACCACCGCAATGGATCCCCCCCACCGCCCCGACCCGCCCCCTGAAACTGTGCCGATTTCTCCGCGCAAGACAAGCAATGCTTCTTCGCGCGTGAACGGCAATGGCGTACTGGCGTCTGCACAAGCACAAGCACCAGCACAAGCCGACCCGCTATCTCTTCCTTGTCCAGCTCCGCCCCCGCCCCCCCGATGCACCGCCACACACACTACCCCGCCACCATTCCCTCTCCCGCAGTGCCATATCCGACTCGCATGCGCTTCAACTTGTAACCCAACCAGTCCAACGCGTTTATGCCGTCGTCGCGGCGCCACGTTCGCTCAGCCCGGATCAGGTGCGGCGGATCAGCCAGATGGACTGAGCGTACAGCATTCCCTCCCCTCCCCGCGTCGTGCGTCGGTGGCCTTGGCTGCCTCGGTGCCCTCGGTGTCCCGCACCCGCCCACCAAAACCCTTCTGTCTCGGGGCGTGCCCCACGTTCGTCGTCCATGCAGGTTGACCCCCGACCGGCCTCTCTCTCCTCGGTCTCACCAGAGCCCGCTGTGTGCCTGGACCGTTGACAATAGGCGACGTTTGACTTGTCCGTCCGGATGAGTTTGAAGCGAGTGTACATGATCGAAAGCCAATCGCGGGCACCGGACGAAGTGGTGCCGTTTCCACTGTTCCAATACCGTCTTAGCCGTGCTCCGTTTCTATTTGGGCGCCTACATGCATTCTACTTTGGGTCGGCGGCCGTTGTTGCGCGAGAAGGATAATGGGTCCGGGAAGAAGCGTCGGTGGGCGCGGGATCGGCTCGCACGACCGCATCCAAACCAACGTTTGCCTCCACAGCTTCAATGCCCACTAAACGGATCTTGGTCGGATACGTGTGTGCTACCGCCTCCCCGGCGTTTACGGTGAACGCAATCAAGGTACATGATGATGGGCCTGACGCTCGCACGATGTGCATTCATTCGGTTGTAGTTCAAGATGCCTTTCGTGGCCGCGGCTTGGCAAGGGAATGGTGGAAACCCTGATGGCCTGGGTACGGGAAGCTGAACTGGGCCAAGGCCAGACTGTCGTTCGTGCCACGAACGCGGCACGACCCAAGTGGCCGGGACGAGTCTTTCGAACGACGTGATCATCCGGCATGGGGTTGGAAGAAGCGGCAGTCCTGTCCCATTCGGATACGATCCCCTTCTTTCTCAAGTGTGTTTCCATCTGGTCGGAATGAGTTACGTGCAAACGGGTACGAGCAAGAGTGGTACGAGCTCCGGCGCGACATTGTCCGCCCGACACGATGGCCCCGTGGGACCCAACTGGGCGGATGAGATGCCAAAGTATTGAGCCGCAGTTCCTACGTTCCTCCAAGTATCTGCTGCTCGTCGGACCGAGCGGCAGATGCTTCAGCAGCTGTCCATCTCCACTGCCACCGATGGCTCGAGCGCCGAGCCCGCGGATATGTACCTCTCTCCTCTGAGTGATGTATTTGCCATCTCGCCCACCTCTTCGCCCATCCCGGTCTCCAGCAAAGGCACTCTGCCACCCTCTGGTACGTGTCCGCCTTTACCATCCCTTTTTTCATTACTGATTCCTCTGCTTTACAGGTTGCGATGCTGTGGCTCGTCGGACAACTCAGATGGTGGGACCACTGCGCTGCCCTCCCGCAAGTCCCCTGGTGGACAGACCTCGTCCCGCATGGAGTCCCGCGTGGGGTCCCGCGTGGGTCCCGCGCTGCCTCCACCTCCTTCCCAGGTCCCATCCCTCTCGCCAGCCCAGCACCCAGAGCGGGTGCCGTGTACGGCAATGCGTTGGCAAGCAAAACGTTTGCCGAGGATGTCAAGCAAGCGCGAGGCGCGCCTGGTCGACCGCACGCTTGGCACAACGTACCGGAGATCTACTGCCCCGGCCTGAATGCGGCGCGTTGCTAATGCGCCCAGATCGGGTGTTGTACAACAGCCGCGAATGTGGGCCGCTCGCCGCCCCCGAGGCCAGCTTGGTTAGCACCATGCCGCTTCCGCAGCCCCCTCGATGCCGGCGGGACTGCAATCGACCAATGCGCCTGCCCTGACTTTGCTGGCGTTTTGGACGACCCCGACCGCTCTCTCGTTCTGTGGCATTGCGCTGACCGACGAGGTAGCGTGGAAATGGGGAGGGAGCGAGCGGACCGAAAGCGAGGTCCGGTTGCCCATCCGGTTCTTGACCTGCGCGTCCTGTGGCTGTGGACCCTGGGCTACACCTTACTTCCGCTCGACCCATCTGACGAGCAGGAGTATCTCGTCGCGGCCGATCGGGTGCGGTACAATTTTGGCGGATGATCCAAGGAGCCGTCTGGCCACCGCCTGAACCTGGGTAGGCGTTTTGGTGGTCTCGCTCCTTGTTGTCGGGTTCACTCTTTGTTACGTTTTCTTTCGGGTCTGAGTGTCGATCCCTTTTTCCCACCACCTACCCTCGCTACCTTCTCTCTGGCCGCACGACCCCCCTCCCCCTTAATATATATCGCCTGAGCCAACCGCTCGGCCAACGTTCCTTTGCGTGGATTCGTTTTGATGTTTTCTGTTCTGTTCTATTCGTTTTCTACGATGGGCGGCGGCCCCCAAGCGAGCCAAAGGTCGCGCTACACCCTGCTTTCTGGCATTATCTAGATCGGGTTCCATTTCCTGGCTTGTCCGTCGCAGCTCTTCGTCCGCCTCTTTTACGTCGTGCCTGCGCCGGCGCCGGGGTTGGGGACAGTAGTATCAATACTCCGCGTCGTGGACAGGTTCTGTTTTTCTGTGTCTCCGTGGTGGGTTCAGCTTAATCTATATCGTGTCCCTCCCCCTGCCATACTAGCTGGGCAGATGGGCAGACTGGACGGGGTGAGTCGGATGAGTACTGAGTAACAGTGAGTCCGCGGGGGGAATTGTTTGGGTGCCGACACAACGTCGCTAAGGTAACGACCATGGCAAGTAAGCTGGTACGTTACCCCACAGTACGGGGACTACTCTTAAACGGGTCTAGACGACCTACGCCCGCTGCTTTTCCCTCAGAGAGTTTGAGCGGGCCCTAGCACCCAGGCGACCACCCAAACCACATAGAAGGTGTCTCCGTCTCTGCCGCGCAGCTCGGTTCAACCAGGATCTGAGACCAGACATATCGTGCGTGGCTCGGTTGACCGTCCAATTTGAAGGGTAATATGTACCCGTTAATAAACTACTACAGGAGCGGCTCCGGCCTCGGGGCTTCCCCATGACAGCGATTGGGACAGTCAAAAGGGAAGCAGTGAGGGTAGTTCGTATATATATCGTCGTCAGCCTTCCACCTACTATGGCTCTCATCCTGAGGCACCAGAGGCAAAAGGTGAAGAAACCATACTTTCTGGACAGCCGCTGGTTGTTTATATGTTCCTGCACCCTCACGGGCATATACCTCTTCAGTGGTGCCGGAGTCAAACGTTCCCATGACCACGAAGGTCTTCCTGGGTTGAGCCTTGTTCAGTATAGCGGACAACACCCCCGCTACAACCCGACAGACACAGCAGTTCTCCAAAAAAGCTGCCGCCGCGACAATGGCTCTTCCCATCCGACGGCAGCAGCTTCTGCTGTCCATCCAGGGGGGCTCCCTAGGCAGGGATACAGCGCCCATCCCCCTCTCATACCCCTTTTTTTTGTGGGTTGACTCCATACTACAGTGACAATCGGCCTGGCGATGACAATAGCTAGGCATTTGCACATTTCAACTCCGCGTTCCCCATGGGGATGCGGCGCATGTCACATGTCACATCCCCTGTCACATCCCCTGTCACAGCTATGTCACAGCCCATGTCACAGCCCATTCACATGTGATCGCACGTGTCACGTCGCACTCCTAGTAGTGGGTGCGTCCCCCCTCGCATCAAGAGGTCCAGCCGAGGATGATATTCAATGCCTCCTCTCCACGCAGCTTCATCCCCACGGGCATTCCTAGATCCCTTCTCTCCAGCGTTACTATCCACTTCATCTACCCAGACGCCCGTTTTCCATACCCTTGGCCTCACATTGTGCTATGCAATACTATGTACCAACCACATTGTAGTTTTAAACCAATCTCATTCTTCAACGATCAACACAACAACGAAACAAGACGAAAACGAAAACGAAAACAAAGCCAGTCATTGGTCCAGGTCCCATGCGTCCACCATTTCCACCTCTGGGCAATACACCTCCTCTGCCATGTCCCACGCGTCCTGCATCTCCACCTCTGGGCAATGCACCTCCACCACCACCGGCCCATGGCGACGCTTGCGCACGGTCACGCGAGGCTCGGCCGTGTTGACATCGAACCTGGCCCGAGGCACCGCTGGCGCCAGCACCCGCTCCTCAGCCGCCTTTGGCTTCTTGCGCAGGATCGAAGGGCCTGGCTGGGCGTTGCGATCGTGCCCAACTTGGAAGTTCGGATGCTCGGATGGGAATGATGGGCGCCAGCCAGTAGCGGGGGGGGTAGTTAGATGGCAGACCCGGGCTCGTGGTCAGAGGAGAGAGGCGGAAGGTGAACTGGAACTCGGTCAGAGGCGGGAGGGCAGCATTTCGGTACTGGGTGAGCGGTTCGAGAAGGTAGGTGGTGGGAGGGAGACAAGAAGTTTTGCACCCATCCGAGGTTACTTATGCCCCCGCCCCCGCCGCCGTTGGGGCAATATGAGGCATTTTTGCCCCAACGGCGGGGAGCACACTGCCCTCAAGCCTCAGGCCGCTGCCTCGGCTTCAGCACACTGTGCTACCTCGACTGCTGCCGTGCGGTGTGACATGTATCTCGGAGCAGGCCGGGTAGCACACTGCCCTCAGGCCCCAGGCCGAACCCGCAGGCCTTAACCCAGCCCCACGGTGGATAATGCCAGACGAAGACCTGAATTCCCACGGTGGCCAAACCGGCCCAGGCCGACGGATCGTGCTCCGTCACGGCTCCACTTGGAGAGGTAGGTTGTCTCCTCCATTCTGCTTGGCCTTTGTTGATGAACGCCAGAGGTCCAACCAAAGGGTAGGCCGTGCCGTGAAGGACATGGGTACCTGGACATGGGTACCTGGCCGAAATGGAAGGGTTAGATCAGTGGAGAGGAGGAGAGGAGAGATGGAACATACCTTGACCGCAACATAAAGAGAATCGTCGGTTGGCCGTTGCAGAGTGTCCGTGTGGCGTACCGACGGCCACATGCTGGCGATGAGGGATGGAGATGGAATCCAAGAGCTAAGGAGAGCCAGAGCTATGGGCCTGGATGGGCTCCTGGGGTGGAGGCCAGGGGAAGCTCGTGGAAGGTCCGCAGCTCACTGCCCCGGTGCCCTGTGTGCATCGGGCCACGTCTCCAGCCGAGCTCTTTTGTCGGCGTACCGACGACCGCGCTGCGGGCTCGCATTGCACATTTCAACTCCGCGTTCCCCATGGGGATGCGGCCCATGTCGCTCCATTCCAGCGCCAATTAAGCGCCCGGGACCGATATGGAGAGGTCGATGACATCTTCCAATATGACGTCTTTGACCGGCCGGCAAATCGAGTACGTATCCTTCTTCCTTTCGCTCACACTGGGAGACGCAACCATCCAACACGAAAGAACAGCTTCCGACGGCCCGTTCACCCCGCGTTACCAGCTCCCCCGCCGCAGCTGCTTCACCCAGCCCAACAAGCGCCAAGCGCCCGTTGTTTTCGTTCCTGCGGAACGAGGATGAGGGAGAGGGAGAGCACACGGGGACTCGTTCCCCCCGTCCTACCAAGAAGCTGCGCTCAAAACCTCCCCCCAAACCGGAGCCCAAGTGGAAGTCAAAGCTCAAGGCTACCTTGCGCCGCGAGCGGGTGGAGGTACCCGCGGCGAACGATTTCTCTTCCCGCCGCGTACCCAATAGGCTCATGATCAGAGGCGCGGGCGTAACGGAAACGTACCGCCAGGTTCAATGCCGGCCTTGAGGCGATCCTAGATCGGTTTGAAGAAAATCTTCAAAACACTTTGGTGCCAAAGCGTATGGGACGACAACACAACCCCCTCCTCTTGCGAATCTTCAGAAGATGAGTGGGACGGGGAGGCGAGTGAGGAATACTCTGAGCCCGATGGGTGCTCGGTGCAGGAACTCATCTTATTAATGGGGGCGCCATGCCTGTTTGGTCTGAACGACAATGTCTTCTGTCCCACCTAGTCCGAAAAAGAGGACGAGACGGACACAACCAACAGTGGACCACCAAGCCCGCACCTTGAGTGCCCTTTGATTATCCCACCCTTCTCCACATTGGCGGAGGAGGAGGTAAACACAGTTGTCGGCAAGCAACGACGACCTTCCGAGTCCTATACTTCCGCTTGTGGCCCCCGACGAGAGACTGATTCGTGTGAAGAAAACGAAAGTGGTGGGCGCCTCTTCCCTCACCCTGATCCCCTTCGCCCCGTCGTCCCAGGTTATGCACAGACGAACGGCGACAGGTTCCGCCCCTTCGGGCACGGTACCCTTCATTCTTCCCAATACACACTGCAGGAGGTTACAGCGTAGCAAGTGGGAGGCCCATCGCTCCAGCATCTGTCCCAGAAGCAGCTAAGCAAGCCGTTCAACGGCCCGGAACCACCAAGTATTGTAACCGAAGATTACAGCGCCCTTGGAGAAGGACCAGCGGAGCCTGGTGATGTGGCGCGTGGAGGCAAGGCCGCTCAAATGGCCATGCGAGCCAGCTCACCTTGTCGAGGCCAAGATGCTGACTGAGTTGGCTGCAGTGTTACATTGCCAATGCCCCATAACCGGCAAGCCGGGGTGCTGGGCGTCGAGCTGATCCCGCTGGATAACACGGGGCGGTACTGGTCCCCTTGGATGACCAAGGTGGTGGGGGTGGATGCACACTACTGCCTGGCCTCCACCTCTTTGTCGTGGCCTTAATCGACGTGACTACTTTTTTCTCACCTGAGCAAAAAAGGCGAAAAGGCAGAAGAGCACTCAATCTGTGTAGTGCATATGCATTGCTCTACTTTTCCCCTTTCGGTGACGTCTCGATGACTCCAATGTCAACTACCCTCCGTCTCCCCAAGTGTGGTTGAGACCCCCCATCCCCTCCCATCGTATGGGTGTACACCGCCCTTCTGTGTCTCGCTCTAGAATCGTATGATGGTTTCCCTGGTCCAATTCGTCCACGACTCTAAATATATAGAGTAGAAATAGGAGACCGATGAAATCACCGTCAGCAGAAAAGGTAGCTCGTCTCCATCCCCATTTCCATGGGTTAACGTGCTGTCGTCCCCGACGCATCCCACTTGAAGAGCATACCGATTAACATATCCTTTGGGGTGCATGGCCAATGATGAGACCTGGAGTCCTGATGGTCCTCGAGGGTGATGCAATCACACTTTGTCGTGGTGGTGGTGTGGCAACCAGCAATGCCTACAGAGGAACATCAGGCAAAGAGTAGCCATCAGGGGCTAAGCTGCAGGACAAGGAGTAAAACAGGAGAGGGAAAACAGCGGAACTCCTAGGCCTGAGGAGGAACTGAAGGGACATTGGCCAAAGCACGAACCACCTAGCTCAACAGCCAACACCTTATCGCGTACATCCTCCTGAACCAATGGCATCCGACGACCTTTTATCTCTAGATTGCGTCCATATCATTGACAGGGGAATCGCTACGTCTAAACCGAACCGCTCATCTTGCGGGGGTTACTTGGAAGCGCCACCAATGTTAAGGAACGGGATCGCCAGGATATCAGGACCCTCTGGTTCTCCCCATCCGGTCCCGTACCCTAGGAAGCGCGTGTGGACACACGGATGAACGTGGTTGACATCTGAGCGAGGAACCATTTCCACTGAGACTTAGTAGCCAAATCCTTCCAATGCGCAAACATCTTGCCCGCCTTCAATCTTGGTGCCGTAGTATCCTCGTGTCGTCAAAACCGGGGGAAAAACGGGTCTTGAGTGCGTCCCTGGTACTTAGCGTTCTTGTCGCATTCTGCTTGTTCAAGCAGCCGAAGCAGCTCCTTCTCCCGGCGTTCCAAGGGCGTCGCGGTGCTCTCATGCACCACCCTCCGGTACGCGCTCTGCGCCTCCTGCATTTCCGTGTCGCGAAGCGTGTGGTCTACCTCCATTCCGGAACCTCCGATTGCTCTAAGCCCCATCACACGGTAGTCAGTGCGCTGTGCGTAGACCTCCCCTGGTCCACCATCTCGACTCATCACTTCATTCCTTCCCGCGCCGAGACATCTTCCTCGCTGTCTTGGCGAAATAGTATCATCGTGTCGCCATGACCAGAAAGAAGAAGCGTTCTTGAATGCGCCCATGGTACTTCACTTTCTTGGCGCATTCTCTTTGTTCCCACAATCAAAGCAGTTCATTCTCCCAGCATTCCAAAGGCGGTGCAGTTCGCTCGTACAGTTCGCTCGTACAGATCGCTCGTGCACCTCCCTGCAGGCTCGTTGTGGAGGTGGATGCCGGGGAGGGAGCGCACGAGCTGCAAGATGGGCTCCCACATCGACTCGTGCAATGCACCCCACTTGGACTGGATGCAGGGGCAGGTCATGATGTGCTCAACAGAGGACATGCCATCAAACTTGCACATGCGGCGCGTGGAACGGCTCAAGGTGGGGATCTGAAGACCAATCTGAACCGTTGAGCGTCTTGAGCAGGTGCTGTCGGCTCTTCTCCCACACCTAATCCTCCCCGCCCACGCAAGTGCCCAGGACCACCAGCCCATCCTCCCGGATTTGGGCCCGTTCCCGTCCGATGCACGTGCGAAGGTTGAGTGCGAGGCCTCGCGATCCTGATCGCTCGAACTATGCCGGTGGCACACAGGGGTAGTTCAGCCCCCCACAGGCGATGTGGGGCGGATCCCAACCCGAAGCAGGGCCATGGCAGATACACCTGGTGGGCAGGACAAATGTGCGGATCAAAGCGGACAAGTCATGTTGGTCCAAATCCAACGGCAACTTTCCGGTGCATCGGACAGGGGGGTGCCTGGCGGAGCGACACGCGCTGCATGGGTGGTAAGATGAGTGCGGCTGGTGGTGGTGCCAAAGGCTGTGGCCCAACGGAGTTTCAACTCGTTCGCCTCTCCAAATCTAACCCTACTCTTCGTATCTATGACCAACCCTCCTCTCCAGCGTGGAACGGCCACTCTGCACTTGGTATATACTCTCCCGCATTGAATCAACGCCTTGTCATGGTAACCACGGCCTTGGCATTCCGTTCGAATAGCTCCACCACCAAGGAGACGCAGTCAGCCGGCGTGATGGCAAGCTTTCTTGGCAGCGGAACCACGATGGACGCCCCACCACAGCCGACGCTCGGGCCGACACAAAACTGATCCAAAAGGGGGTCAACACCCCACGGGGTAGGGAGAGATAGCGGGCCAATCCATCAGTAGCCCAAACTTGGTGGTCACGCCCTGCTCATGAGCAGGAGTGCTCTGCATCTATCAGCAGATTGAGGTGGGGGAAAGGATGAGGGCCATATTCATGGAATGGAAAGAGAACGAGAGGTGTGAGAATAAGAGAACATGCGAGTTAAGTCACACGGAGAGAGAAAGGCGAGCACAGGCAAAGGGGGAAAACAGGGTCTAGAACAAATCAGGAACCAGTCAACCTGGTGACTAGAAGAGGTGCGTCTGATCCCGACAGCATCCGTCACCCTCCATCCCCCCTCGTGCGCCGAAGTGGGGTTTGGGACGGACGAAACAGGTGTGCCTGTGGCACAGCAAAGTAAGATGTGCATGGTGTACCTATACTTCATCTACCCACAGTTCCTTCTTCCATATACCCTTTGGATTCTCAACATGCTACCTGTTACGGGGCGCTCCGGTTATCTCCGGACGCTGAGCCCCGCATGTCGTAGACATCTCAGCCCAACATGCGTCAGTCCGGTTAGACTAGCGAGAGAGAGCCAGTCGACACCTTATCCTTGCTGCGGATATCGTCCGCGGCCCGCCATGGCCGCATGGGCTTATCGGTACGATGCTTTGTACCTATTGCGTCCAGTCTTGTCAGAACCTCCTTCCTGCTGCGCCCGACTGCGCCGCGTCAGCACCTTGGGAAGCAAGGGCTGCATTCGTCTTCTTTACCTTTCTGGGAAGTGCCCGCATTCTGTCTATACCTGTCATGAGGCACTTGAGGCCTGGTTCCTTCTGCTGTACATAAGCAGCCATGTCTAAGGCTTGCTAGCTGTGGTCCTTGCCGACCATCCTGTCTATTACCGTTGGTCTCCCCGACTACCAGTTCCTCTCTCGCCCTTCCACCTTCTACCATCCTTACGCTTATGAATTTACGACTTACGTCGAGTGCACTGCAAGCCGCGGTTACTTACATCAGTAGCGCTTGCTCTTCTTTAGGACGCTGTCTGTTCCCGCCAGCTACAGCGCACCAAGTGTGGTAACGCTGCGAGGAACAGAGTAATTCCGGAGCTCCTGGACCCCTTCAGCTGGTCTAACGACCTACGTACACGGCTCCTACCTCGGAGGGTCTGGACTGCGGCCTTTGCACGCAGGCAGCCACCCAAACTAGAGGGTCTCTCCCTAGCCTCTACACCCGCTCGGTTCAACCAGGATCTGGAGCAGGACCTAACGTACGAGCCACCGATTGATCTGCCCAAGGGTTTATACCCCTAAACTACAGGGGGGGTCCCACCTCGGGACCCCCCCATGACACTACCCAACCATATCTATGAGCTACAAACACAACAGCGCAACGATGACGGAGGCGGAGCTTGGACAGGAGCGGAGGGAAAAAGGGAGGATGGAATTGCGCACTGACGTGTCACGAAGTATAATTACCGCCGACAGATCAATTCCGAGTTCAGCTAATACACCTCCTTGCACACACATGTAGGCACGGATTAGTAGGATCAGCCTTGATTGTCCAGGCAGCAGGTCTCATGGGCTTCACGACTTAATTTGGGACTCAGGTGAGAGTTTGAGGGGTGCAAGGCAATGGGTATAGCAGATCCGTCCCATAGCCTGGCGGCATAGGAGCCGGAGGATCGGACTGACGCCTGGGGCTTGATCCGGTCCCAAGTGTAGTGGAGGTGTAGTGTATAATCGAGGGCGGAGAACGAGGCCAACACTGACATCTCCTATGAAAATAAGGCCCACGACCCTAAGACAAGCAGAACGGCAAGATGCGAGAAGACCGTAGTAGAGAGCTAAGGGGGGGGGGAACAAAAGGTATACATCCAGATGGGAGCAAATAGCAGCAGGGGGAGAGCGAAAGAAAAAGAAAAAAGGAGGAGAGGAAAAGACGTGAAGCATCGCGAGGACATTAGGTACGTGGTTGATCCAGGGCCCGTGCCACGGCATGCACGTAAGGTGAACGTTCAACGTGCAGTGCAGCGCAAGGCCCTGCGATCGCGCCCCCCAGCAGTAGGCTGCAAGGGGGGGAAGGGTAGAGGACAAGGGACAAAGGACAAAGGACAAGGCAAGAAGAGAGACACAGTTCCCGCCCGTCGGGAGGGGTGGACAAGAGGGCGCACGAGGGAGAGGAAGAGGAAGAGCAAGTTCTTGGCGAGACGAAGAATCAACAGGGAACAAGGCAGAAAAAAGGAGAAAAAAACGCGGCAATGAAAATGGAACGGGGCGAAAACTGTGGTATCAGGCGCGGATGAGAAACGAGGGCGAGGGGCGAGGGCGCGAGAGGACAGAGGGGGGGGGGGGGGGGGGGATAAGAGCCACGAATGCGTTACACCTCACGAAGAAAAGGGACCCAAGCTCACCACACGCGATGGGGGATGGGGAGCGCTGTCATCGGTGCGGCGCATCACGCCCACTTGGCTGCGGCCGAGATGGGCGACGGTTGCAGGGGAGACTTGAGCAGCCCATGCGGATGAGAAAGTTGAGACTGTTGTCCGGGGAGAAAGATGGAGGGGGCGGGTGAAGGCGCTAGGGGAGAGAATGTCCATAGAAGTGCAGGCGGATGTGGAGCTGGCAGAAGAGTAGGAGAGACGCGGGACCTCACCTACGCTAGGCCCGGTGCTACACCGCGAGGCGGAGGGGGGAAAACTGTGAAACCCCCCGCTGAGAGGAGCTAGGCGTGTACCCGGTCCCATTGGACGGTCGGGCGGGGGAGATGGAAGCACGGTGGCTGGAGGTACGGGACGTGCGCGTGGCAGCCGTCACGGGCGGGCCACCACCAATCGTCGACGAGCGAGACGAACGCGGGGGAACCAAGAGGGGATCCTTGAACTCGGCCGAGCAGCCCGGTTCGCTGTACGTCCGCACCGGTTGCACCACATGCGCTCGGGGCGAAGTGCTACTGCTGGCAGCACTCAAGCTGTGCCGTCCGGGTTGCTGCTGCGGCGAGGGAAACGTACCGCTGATGGGAGCCGACAAGCGCCAACTGGCACGAGACCGAGGCGGGGCACCTTCGTCGTACAATGGTGCCACTGCCGCCGTGTCGACGGCCGAGGAAGTGGCCCGAGGCGAGCGCGGTGCAACGCAGGCGAGGTAAAGGTAATGTTCCAAGTTGGTAGTGGGGTCGTTGAGCGACTTGGTAAACGCGGCCAGCTCCGTCGGGTCGACATTGACCTTGTAGTTGAGGAAGCCAAACAGTTCCCGCTCCATGTGGTTGATCTCCTCGAGCGAAAAAGACCCTGGCCAACGATGGTCCAGCTCTTGTTGCTGTACGTGTCGTCACAGATGGACTTGCTGGAGAGCATCATGGCGCTAATGAAGAGGGGGTGACCACTGCTGCCCGAGCGGCGGGGAAGTGCTGCTTGAGACGCTTGAGGAGATAGAGGGTATGGTACGTCACCTCCTCGGGAAGGCGGGTGCGGTACAGCGCATAGGCGACAAATTGGGCCAGTTGGGGCGCGGCCTTTTGCGAAGCACCCACCCTGGGAGCCGATCCGTCACGACTCGTGCTGGGGCAGCCAAACAGGAGATTGACAAAGCGTTCGCACAAGAGCGAAATATCTGCGGGGGGGGGGGGGCGGAAGAACAAAGACAGGGGGATCACCCGGTCAGCGCTGCTGAGCACTTTTTTTTTTTTTTCTCACAAGCCCCCGGCAGGTGACGGTAAAAGAAAGGGGTGCGGTGACAGCCACAGGCGGTGGCTGTCACATGTCACACCAGTCATACCCGATGAAGGCGGGGAAGCGGAGGAAAGAACGTACCCCTGAATCCGTAATAGGGATCATAGTCACGCTTGCGCTCGGACTTGGTCGTCGACGATGCCTGGGCCGAGCAGATGAGGACGGCGGGCGCGTGCTGGCGGGGCTCGAGACGTCTTTTCGGGGACGGCGGACGCAGGCGGGGAGGTGGCCGAGGCGGAGGCCGCGGATGGGTCGCGGCGATGGAAGAAGGTGCGAGCGGTTGTCGGGGGTGGTGGGCAGCTGGCGCGGCGGAGGCGTTGGCGGTAGCGATGGCAGCCGCTGCTCCGGCGCTGGAGCGGGCCGAGGTGCTGGCATGGCGCACGCGGCGGGGGAGGAGGCGGAGCGGGTGGCCCAGGCCGGTACAGACACAGCAGCCATGACGGATGGATGCAAGAGGAGGGAGGCGCCAGAGGGTGTGGGTGGTGCTGGTGCTGATGCCGGTGGTAGTGGTGGTGGTGGGGGGGGGGGGGGATGGGCGAGGGGGGGAGGAGGAGGAGAGGTCGGACGGACAGAGGCGGGACGGAGAGAGTTAGTTATAGGCGCGTGGGTGCGGCGTGCGCCGAGGCAGAGGCAGCGCCGCCAGGGGGCCGCAGGCAGGCGCAGGCGCACCCTGGGCTGGCACACCCACACTGCCCCCGCCCCGCCCTGGGCGCCCGCAGGCGCAGCAGCACGCGCTGGCCGCCCGGCACGGCACCACAGCTCCTGGATGTCAGTGTGCCCTGCAATCCCCTCCGAAGCTTCTGCCAGGCACTCTGCCAGGCCCTGGCAGCGCTGCCACACGCTGCCTGGCTGCCCGCGCCCTCGTGCGCGCTCCTGCGCCCGCCTGCCTCCTGCTGCGCCTGCCTGCGCCTGCCTCGCTGCCTTCTCCTTCCTGCCCTGGCTGGGGTGCCCACCCCGCACACCTTGCCCCGTGCGTTGCCTCCGGCGCGCGTCATCCATCACCCATCCATCCCGCTCAGCGCTCACCCTCAGCGCCAACCGGCAACCCCCCGACCCTGTGCCGACCCGTGCCGCCCCTGCAGATTGCACCGGCCTGAATCAGCGATCGACAATCGCCGATCATCGACCATCGCCCATCGCCCGCCCAGCCCCTCGACCATCCATCATCCACAGGCATCCGCGATCACCCATCGTGCATCAGCGGCTTGCAACGCCCGGCGCCCAGGCCAGTGCGCTGGTGCAGTTGCCACCCGCCAGAGAGTGCGCCGGGTACGCCACACCACGCCACGCCCCTCCACGCCACGCCACACCCCGCCACCCACCGCACACCGCCTGTCGCACACCCACCGTCCAGCGTGTACCCTGGCGCACCACGGGTGGGCCGCGTGCGCTGGCCTACCCTGGCCAACCCACGCCTACCCACATCTACCCTGGCTGCTAGCTGGAACGCCATGTAGGCCCTCTTGTTGCAGCTTCCAGGCGGCCTAGCATAGATCATCCATGCTCCGCCGCGCGTCCGTGTCAGCCGTTCCTTGCCTGCCCGTGGGACGAAGCGCGAGGGCGCTCCTGCAGGCTCCTGCAGGCTCCTGCCTCTTTTCCTGCTGGGGTGCAGTTTGAACGCTCCTCATCGATCATCGATCATCGCACAGTTTGTGAGCCGCATTTCCGGGCGCATGGTGGCTTGAGCTGGCAGGACTTGGGCCATGGCGCCAGTCTTCCAGCTTGAGCCGTCTGGGTTGCATCCTGGTACGTATGCCGATCAGCACACACAGTGGATACAGTCAGCGTCGTGCGGAGGCACCCAGCAAGCGCCAAAGCGCGTAGACTAAGCGCTAAGCGCTGAGCCTCGCACACCATGCCGCACTAGGCCCTACTACCTACTAGCATCCAGCTCATTCAGACGCCGCCAGAGATCTGATATCTGAGACGAGTGTGGAGGAGCGCGGAGCCTGGAGGAGGCTTCAGCTACGTTAAACCCTGCCTGCCTGCCCTCGACACGTTCGACATAAATGTGAAAACATCCAATATCCAGAGCTTCCCTTCCACGTCTTCCCCTCCCAGTCCCCAAGACTCACACTCATGTCACACTCAGCGCCACAGATCATGTATCACATGATACGCCACATGTCACACGTCAATCAACGTGCTCACGCTTTTGGTTACCCTCTCTCGCACCTTCTCGCGGTGCCAGGCATTGCACAATGCTCTCACAATTCGCGCAGTTCGTTTTGGTGTGCACACTCTTCAGGAAGATGTTCGTTGGCGGGTCGGCCGTTCTTTGTTATCTTGGCATCGGCCTATCTCGCGCGCCTGTCTCTTCTCGCAGGCATCAGCGCCTGCAACTCGCCAGCCGCTCTTTTCCTCCGGCGTTGCTTTTTTTCTGACGGCGCGTTTCATCCGCCCGCGCGCCTATATCCCACCCGTAGACCATGCGTCCCAAACAGCGTCACAGTCTCTCTCAACTGGCCACCATGCAATCTCCCCACAGCTGTAGAATCCTTTCAACAGCTCGCGGGTCCACGTGATGACGAGTTATTAGTTACTAACCAACTCAGCCGCGCACTCACGGCACTCACGTGCCACGCGTCACGCCCTGTCACAACTACCACGCTCTCCTGGTCTGGCGTGGTTTCTCTCCCTCTCGACGCGTTACGCGTTGCGCGTTAGGCGTTAGGCCCTAGGCGTTACGCGTTTTTACCACATAACCCGTTTCCTTTTTTCAATGTTCCTGGCACTATCGTAGTGTTGGATCTTCTGGCAGGCGTCGGTTGCTATTGCGTTGTCGCCACACCTCAAGACCTGAGGTTCAGGGCGGAGCCTCAGGCCTCACACCAGTGTACAAGTACAGATAGTTTTTTTACTGATACCGAGTATCGAGTCAAGTCTGAGGCCTGTGGCAAGTTCCAATCTCCGTCGCGCGCCCTTAGCCTTTTCAGACAGCGCCGCAACAAAGCAACCATATACCCTGGACTCCGCCGTCTAGGCCGCTGGGCCAGTGCTCAGGGCTGAGGCTCAGCCGCTGCCGCGGTGCCGGGCCCACGTAGCCAGGCAAAATTTGAATGCTCGAATGGGCGGGGGGTCGCGTGGCGGTGGCGGACTGTGGGGTGTGGCTGCGGTGGGCGCGGCGCCCAGGTGCGCTAGTAGGTGCGCTCTGGTGCGCTTCGTGGCCTGTGGCCCCCAATTCAACATGGCTCCACGGCCCCGTTGCAGGCTACCGTACACGTACACACATGGGCGGAGCGCTAACGCGTTACGCGTTACACGTTAAGTATGTTAATCCCGCGCCCACTACATGGTATGCATGGTATGCACTGTGCATCATGCATCATGCATCAGGTCCCAGGCTGAGTGAGACCTGAGCCTCAGGTGCCACACAACATACATCAGATGGGACCGGTGACATCACAGGTGGCCATGCGATTGCATACCGTAGAATCGGGCCGACCGGAGCATTAGGCCGCGGTGGGCCACCGAGTCGTGGTGTTGTAGCGTACTGGAGGTGGCGTCGCCCGGTGCGTGGCAGAGCAGGGCAGCGCGAGAGGACGGAGCGTGACGCACCGGAGGAGTGTGGCCCAGCATGCAGGGTGCCGTCGGGACCGATCAACTTGACAGATCTGTGGCTGCCGGGTGCGCTTTTTTGCTCCGCGCCGGGGTATGGGATGCGTGCCACAGCGAGTGACGAGCTAGTGACGTGGAATGTCACATGTCACAAGCCACATGTCACCAGTGTCACCTGTCACGCCCCAGGAGATTCGCGTCACGGAGACATGTTGAATTGGTGCCACATCTGTGATGCCTGTGATATATGAATTCCAGAGCCACATGTCAGTTACTAGTTTGGCCGCATCTTCGTGTGAATGATGGTGTGTGTGGGATGGCGGATGGCGAGGCAGGTAGGGTGTAGCATATCCAGCAAATGCTACGAGCCCTCGCCTGTCGTCGCTCCCCGCAGTGCGGAGTGCTGGTGGTGGGTGCAGGTGCTGCCCATCCCCTTTCATCCTCCTACACAATCCTCTCTGGGAGCTCAGGCTGAGCAGCGCTCCGCCTGAGCGCCGCGCATCACGTGCCACAATGAATCGCACGCGTCATTGTCGGCATAATCGATCCTTCTTTGCTCTCCAGGAAACCCATTCTCGATTCTCCATTCTTCCAACCTCCGTCTTCGCGCAGGCACCGCGGCAAGAAGGCGGGCAGGGTGCAAGGCATTGCATGCTCCCCCAGGTCCGAGCCATCATAGCTGGTCACCGGTCACTAGGATCTGTATCCGCGCATCCGACATTATGCATCATGCATCAGGCCTCAGGCCTCACGTGCATCAGGCCCAGGTCGATCCCAACATCAGGCCATCAGGTGCATCGGCCTATCAGGCCCTGCCCATGCCAGGCCTGAGGCCCCTGAGGCCCGAGGCCGGATGCAGGCCTGATGCGCCTGATGCACCTGGTGCCTGGGCCTTAGGGGCCTGAGGCCCCTGAGGGAGATGCATGATGCATGATGGAGGGTCGTAATCGATAATCACTCAATTGCTGACTGTACTGTCGAGTATGCTAGCGGCGTCCTGGTCCATCCGGCTATGGAGACCGCATGGATGCTGAAGTGTTTAGGACAGCAGCGCAGGCGATCGATTGCGGGTGAGAGATGGGCGTTGGTGGTAGGAAGTAGGACGAGGGCTATAGTAGGAGAAGGCTTGGCTTATGCGGGTACGCGCGCCGGAGCCCGCGGAGCCTCGGGGCTAGTTAAGGCCAGACTAGAAGCGCACGGCGATCGGTGAGGCCAGTCACGGGCGCAACAGTATACCAAGTACTGAGATACTCAGACTGAGTTGCCATGGACTGAGCGAGTACTGGGTGCCTGAGATATGTCAGCCGGAGGTGCGAGGACAGGACACATACCGCATGGACGCGCTGCCCTGACTCATACACTCTTGATAATCGTAACGCGTAGCGCGTAATCGACGTAAGATTGGTGTTGATCGAGATTGATTGGTTGAGCGGTGAGCGCGGTGAGCGCGTGAGCGACAGATGATCGATCGGTGGAATTAGCGATCCCGCCTTCTTGGGCGATCAGTCGATCATATGGATCCGGCCTTTGAAGAGCTGGAAGCTTCAAAGCCCAGAGGCCCCCAGGCCCCCAGTCCCTCAGGGGCATCGGCCCTCAGGGGTCTCAGGCCTCTCAGGGCGCTCACGCGCTACGAGCGATCCTCGTCAGCTTAACGACGGCGAAAACCGTACTCTACCCTACTCTACCGGCCAGCCCCCGTACAAGAGAGCCCATACTGCATAATACTCATCCGTATCTCACATCTCGCAACCCCGATAGGTACCTTTTAATAGAGCGCGTCACGCCTCAGGGCCTCAGGGCCTTAGCTGCTAAGGCCCTAAGGCCTAGGGGGCTTAATTCAGGCGTAACGCGTAACGCGTAACCCGTAACGCATAAGGCCCGTAAGGCGTAAGGCGTAAGGGATTCTCAGCACGCTCAGCGCTCGCAACGCTCATAGGGTCACATGTCACTTGTCAGGCCCAGGAAGCCACAGGAGAGGACGTCTCTTGGCCTTCGTCGGTTGTCGGGCCTCGGGCCTCAGGTTCTTCTCGATTGTTCGACCGCCCGACGTGTCAGGGCCCCTGTTGTCAGGGCCACCAGGTATACCAAGTATCCCCTCGGGCGCGTTAGGAGAGGGCGTTAGGGAGGCCTCGCGCGCCTCAGGGCCTCAAATTGGGAACGTCAGACTTGCGTACGTTGAACTTTGAGTCCCTTATAGGCCTCGGGGGCTACCGGAACGGTGGGACCTGTCCATATATGTCAGCGCATCTCAGCCCATGGCCAGGGAAGGCATATTGGAAGGAATGAACTGGCAGGACCCGGGCTTGAGCTATTACCAGCGCCACTCCGCCAGTGTGGGCGACAGGGGAGGGAAGGGTAGAGCTGCCAGACGATGGAATATGGAGGGCAAAAGGGAGAAGGAAAAAGACCGAGTACCGCGGCGGCCTCAGTCAGTGATGCCTGTCTCGCTTTTGTCCATTCTGTGGCGCAGCTCTAGCAGAGCTTAGTGCTCAGGCTGAGCGCGTTCGCTCTGAGATACAAGACCTAACGCAAGGCTTAGCGCTTAGCAGGCTCAAGTGTGGCGCCGAGTAGCGCTTGCGCCTTAGAGCTTAGGAGGTGCCTTGGTACGACGAAGCTTATTGGAGCTTGACTAGCTCGAAGCTTAAGAGCGCAAAGCCTATGGGACGTACTGAGGCTCCGGCTCTTGAAGCCATAGAAGCTTGAAGCTCGAAGCTTGCTTTTGGGGTCTGAGGTTCTGAGTTCTGTGGCGGATGCGTGATATACATGGCGCAGGTGAGATCGACGGCAAAACTGGCTGGCGTCGGTACTTGAAGCTCCAAGCTCCAAAAGCTCGAAGCTCGAAGCTCGAAGCTCGAAGCACCAAGCCTGCTCTGTCCACAAGCGCAAAGCTCTAATCTACAAAGCTCCAAGCTCCGTGTGGCTGGCACGAGCGGGCACTGTCTCTGATGGACGCCTGGCTCCTCTCTGCGTGGCGCTCAGATGTTTATTCGTCTCACACACCCGCGGCTGATCCGTACAGAGTATAACCGGCCGTGGTTAAATCCGCGCCCCCATAGGCCTCGGGGCCTCTGATATGATGCAAACGATGACAGGAGGCGAGGGAGAGGAGCGAGGAGGGCTTGGGTATACTTGGGTCGCTGCCTGTCACATGTCACTGCTCTCTGGTACACTGGACGTGTGGGACACGGACATGCCATTACACGTTGCAGCGTCACCTTCATGCTCCAAAGGTTGACCAGCCAACCAACTCAACGCGTAAGGTGCGGGACATCTCTCACCTCCTCCCTCCTCACTCCTCCCTCCCACTCACCTCATTGGTTCGTCAGTGAGCCTGCCTGCTAAGTCTCCGTCACTCTTTGCGTCTTGAGCGTTCTAAGACGGGAGGTGCGGGGACTAGGATGATATCGATTAGCTCGCGTAGCCCCATAGCAAGCTCCTGGACGAGGCAGGCCGGCCTAGCCGGGCGGTCTACCTCGTACCGCGCACCGATCGTGCCTGCTGAATCCGTACTCATCGCGCCACGCGATCATCCTCCATGTCCTGCAGCGCGATCTGCTCCCATGGGGGGTGAGGGTCATGCCGATGTTCGCGCGCATAGTGAGCACGTGCATACTCCTCTCGCATCCGATGGTCCGCACGCGCATCGCTCGCCGCGACAGTTGCCGCGCTTGCGCCGGGAGGCTCTAGGCCTGTGCTCCCCGCGGCCAACGGGGACATCGGCAAAAAGCCCACTCCGCGCGAGGGCGGACGAGAGGGAATGGGGTGCAGGTGCCGGAGCGCAACACGGCGCCAGCAAGGGCAGGACGACTGGTGCTGGTCGCCTCGGTGTCTTCGGGGGTAGGTGGACGGGTGGGCACCCAGCTGGTGGAAAAGGGGACAGCGCTTGAGCCCGTCAGGGGGTCGTGGCCAGGCGCGGACTGCCACGGTTGCGCGACAGACTACTGCCCCCCTTGCGACGCAGTAGGCCTCCCAGCGCACCAGGGGCGGAGGAAGCGAATAGATCAAGCGCGCACGCAATTGCCGTCGCGCCGACGGCCGCATCCGCCCAACTCTCCACACGAGCAGGACCAGCAGCAACAGCGCCAGCAAAATAAAGATCACGACGTGACTGCTGTACCGCATATTGGGAGCGCGCGCACGAGTTCGGGAGCAGGCGCAGGTGCAGGCGCAGGCGCGGAAACTGTGATGGTCGTCTGCACGTCCTGGGTGAATGTGGTAATAGGGGTGGGAACAATGACGGGTGGTTCGTGCAAGGTCGGGGGATGCTGATGAGGATGGTCCAGAGACGGGGGACGGGGAAGCTGGATGAGGTTCGATGGTCGTTTTGGGTCGCCGGTGTTTGGTGAGCCAGTTCCAGAGCGGGATCCAGTTGCCCAAGCCAGGAGCATTGTCGCCCACTTGTCCCGCTACGTCCACCGGTACGTCTGCCAGCGATCCAGGTGCGGGCGGGATGGACCCAGCCGCCTCGAGCACGGCCTTGCCCAATGTCCACGACACGGAAAGCCCATGCACGTCGTTGACACTCTGGAACAAGAGGTTTTGTCCTCGGCCTTATCTTGAGCGGCGGTTGCATGGACAATGTGGGACGAATTCCCTGTCCCGGTTAGATGGCGCGGCAGGCCAATCCCTTCGTGGAGGACGGTCGTCATCCATGCCGCTTTGAAGCACTGCATTTTCACGCGTCCTTCGTCCACCGTGGACGCATATTTTCCTTGCTCATAGTTGGACTTGAGGCGGGACCAAGGCGAGGCGCAATAGTCCACTGCAGCTTGCTGGAAGCCCGCCCAGTCGTATACGCCCCCGAGTCGGAAAATGTCATGGGAGGAGTACCAGTACTCGCTGACGCCGATAAAGTGGTTGACACTAAAGTCGATCGTGGGAACGTGCACGCCATAGAAAAGGCAGGGCGGCCGAGCACATTCGGCTTCCTTGCGCAACAGAGGTTTGAGCACTTCCAGACACTTTTCAAATGACCCACTGCCCGTAGGACGCCCGTGCCGTGCGCCACATCCAACCCGCGTGGCAGACAGGGATCCTCCCTGTCCCCGCTTCCACCGATCGCCTCCGTGTACCGTTCTCGTGCTTGGTTCGTGCCAAAGCCAAGAAATGTGGTGACAAACACATTGGGGTGCGCGTCGGTGCCATCGAGAAGGCGGAGATTGATCGTTGTCAGCTCGTCCTCCGGACGAGCCTCCTCGCCCCCGCCCGACAGAGCGAGTGCTGCCGGTGAAGGCTCAAACGCAATCTGTGTGCTGGCGCCACCCATATCGAGGAAGCCATATTTGGATTGGGGCTGGGCCGCGGCGACCGGGTCGTTGGCGGTGGGGAAGCGGAAGCCGTCCATGAGATAGTTGGTTGTAATCCAGCCCAGCAGGCCCTCCTGCTCCCCGGTGATGACCTGGACGTGCTGCCGGCAAGCGGCTTGGGACGAGCCGACATCAAAGGGGGTGCGGTTGATGAGGTAGGTGCAGGTGCGGCCGAGCAGCGCCTCGCGCTGCCAGTCGGGCAGGAGACGCAGGCCGGCGGTGGCCAAGACGTAGACGGGGGTCTGGGCCAGCTGGGCTCGGGGCACGACCGAGCGCGCATGGGTAAAGAGCGGATCCAAGTACGCGTCGACCTTGTCGGGCGTCTCGGCGAGCGCGTGAGGCCGGGCTCGACCTTGAGCTGCCACGCCTGGACGCTGCCGGGGGGGGTGCCCTTCTCGACGGCGGGCAGGACGCGGGGGGAGTGGCGGGCGCGGATGCGGTCGGCGCGCTGGAGACGCACGTCGCGCCACGAGTACACCTGCACGCGCGAGCCGCTGCTGCCGGCATCGACGACGACGACGTAGCGCCGGTCGCGCGTCCAGGGCGAGGCGGCCGGCGGCATGGGCGTGGCGGTGGTGTGGGGCCGGAATTAGCCTTGAAGCTTGGGCGGGCGGGCTTGGCGCCGAGGCGCGGCGCTGCAGGGGGCTGGGCATAAGGGCATACGTGCATCAGCTAGCGGCGGAGCGGAAGGCGCGCAGCGGAACGGCGTGGCGGCGAGCGGCGAGGCGCAGCACGGGGGCAGTGGTGCGGGCGCCGCGTGCCGCGTGCCGCGGGGCAGGAGGCGTGTGTGGCGGGGCGAGCGGCAGGGCCCGGGCACTGCGGGGCTGCGCTGCTGCCGCGCTGCTCTGCTCGGCCTGGCTGCCCTCGCGCCTCGGCCCGACGATCCTCGAGCCCAGGGCACGCCAGCCAGTAGCAGCACGCCCTCCAGTGCCCCCCCACCACTCCCCCCCCCCCCCCACTCACCATGTCTGGCGTCATGCCCGCCCAGTTCTTGCGCGAGTACAAGTTGGTCGTCGTCGGCGGGGGGCGGCGTCGGCAAGAGCGCACTCACCATCCAGTTCATCCAGTCCCACTTTGTCGACGAGTACGACCCACCATTGAGGACTCGTACCGCAAGCAGTGTGTCATCGACGACGAGGTCGCCCTCCTCGACGTCCTCGACACCGGCCAGGAAGAGTACTCGGCCATGCGGCGAACAGTACATGCGCACCGGCGAGGGCTTCCTGCTGGTCTACTCGATCACCAGCCGCAACTCGTTCGACGAGATCTCCCTCTTCCACCAGCAGATCCTCCGAGTCAAGGACAAGGACCGGTCGTTGTCGTTGCCAACAAGTGCGACCTGGAGTACGAGCGGCAGGTCGGCTCCACGAGGGCCGCGAGCTGGCCAAGATGTTTGGCTGCCGCTTCACCGAAACCAGCGCCAAGCAGCGCATCAATGTCGACGAGGCCTTCTATAACCTGGTCCGCGAGATCCGCCGCTTCAACCGTGAACAAGGCGCCGGGCATAGCGGATTGGGCGGCGCCGCGGGCTCCGGGTACGGTGCAGGCGCGGGTGTTGGCGCCGGTGCCGGGGCCGGGGCAGGGCGGGCGGGCCGACCCAGTCGGCGCCGGGATCGCTGGAGGGATGCAGCACATGCACACGGACGATGGCCACCAAAATGCTGGCTGCTGTGGCGGATGCATCATCCTCTAATCCATGCAATGGGTCTGTGCTTGAATCCGCGCCCTTTGCCTCCCCTCGCCTTCCACTCCTCGATCTTCCCATCGCCCGCTCCGCGTGTTGCCAGCTCGCCCAAAAGACTATTCTGCTTTTCGGGCGCTTCTCGCGCCTCAGCGCATAGTCCCAGCCCCCCCCCCCCCTTCTCGAAGGGATGGTTGGCTCTGGTGCTCCGCCTGTATACCACTCCCCTCTTTTCGCTCCTTTGGCCCGGCTCCTTGACTTCTTTTTCTTCATGGCGCTCCCAGTCTGGAGGCTAGCTTATTCGTCTGCTGGTTCTCTCGACCGTCCTGTCGTTTCTTTTTTTGTCCATCTTTTTTCCTGCCCCGGAATGGAGTCCCCTCCCAGCCGTTGGTTTTGGGGTCCTGTTATTAGCTTTGAGTTATCTGAACACCGCCGTAGAGGGCACGCCTTTCTTGTCTCTTTCTTGCCTTGGTGCTTGAAGGTGGTCTGGTGCTTGCATATTGAATTCAACAATCCAACACTCAAGGGGGGGCGGCAATGCACATAGGTTGTGCAAGCCAATCGCCCAACGCCCATCAGGGGTGCTTACCTAACATCCTCCGCGCCCTCCACGCCGACGCTTGGCACTTCGTCCCGCTTAGTTCTGAGCCAGCCGGACCACCACGGCACCCGCCCCTGTTCCCGTCCTTTAGCATGGCTCGCTCGCCTTCCTCCATGGGTGTACGCGAGCAGGACTTGTTCCTTGACTCGTCCATTCGGGATTGGGTTTTGATCCCGATTACCATTGTCATGGTTCTGGTGTGGGTGTGCGGAGCAATGTGCTGCAGCTGCTGCAGAGTGCGCCCAAGCGCGGCCAGCTGGCCAAGATCCGGGAGCAACGTTTTTTGATACGCTCTCAGGCACTGCAATCCAACCTTCTACCTCCCTCCTGACGTTTTCTCGCTCGCCGTCAGGCTCTCATCGACGCCTTTACCAATGGCGACTACGTCGCTTCCTCGGACGAGGGCAAGACGGACGAGCCCAAGAACCCATGGACGCTGCCAACATGGACGGCATGATGGGCATGCTGAAGAATAACATGGTCATGATGGTGCCTCAGACGGTCATCATGGGCTGGATCAACTTTTTCTTAATGGCTTTGTCTTGAGTACGTCCGCCCCTTCCCCCCCCCCCCTTTCGGCATCCCGCCTTGAGGCACGGCTGACCCTTCATCGAAGCACGATTGCCCTTTCCGCTCACGTTGCGCTTCAAGCCGATGATGCAGCGGGGAATTGATACGCCCGATATGGACGTGGCGTGGGTGTCGAGTTTGTCGTGGTACTTTCTCAACCTGTTTGGGCTGACTGCGGTGTACCGCCTGGTGCTTGGGGACGATGCGGCGATGGCCGAGGGAGCGGGGACATGGCTTCTATGGGTGCCATGTCGGCCGGAGCAGGTGGCATGCCCGCCATGCCTGGCGCGCCAGGCCCGGACGCTGCCAAGCTCCAGGGGGGGAGAAGGACAATCTGTCGATTGCGGCCGCTCCCACGCTCGCGGCGTTGGCGCGATGGCGCGTGCGCCTTCGCTTGGTGAGCCGCGGCCGCGCGCATGGGCAGGCGATGGATGGAATCGAGGACCGCGTGCTGGCACTGTATGAAGACTAAGGCCAAGGGTACCCAGAGCGGGTCCAATGTCACGTGTGCTACTCGTTGTCGAACTATGTGGTGGCTCATATCATGCACAGGGGGAGGCGTAGAACAGATAAAAGCAGCTTGCATTTTGGGACAAGAGGGAGCCGATTCAGACCAGGTGCTTGCCGTTGGTCTCGGGCGTGGTAGCCTTTTGCGCGCGAGCCAAGAGATCGTTGGCGAGTCCTTAGCAAAGGAGCTGGCTGGGTAGCCGCCTGCGCCGCTGCCTTTTCAACATCTTGCGCCGCGTCCACTGCCTTGACAGCGCCCGTCGTCGTTGCCTGGGCAACCGCGGGAAAGGCGGCATCGACGACCGGCTTGGCGATCGGAGCTGCGCCCGGCGTGCTCCCTCTTGGGGTGGCCACAATTGGAACCGACGGCACCACACGCACCCGGGCAGCGCAGTCGGGTTGAAGCTCCGCTCGCAATCGGTCCAGCTCTGGCCAATGCCAAAGCCCGTGCCGATCCAGACGGGCCATGCACGGCCTGGCCAGCGAGCAGGTTAGTGCCCGGCCTGCGTAGCTGGAAGGGGGAGGAGGGGGAGGAGGGGGAGGGGGGAGGAGGGGGAGGAGGGGGAGGAGGGGGAGGAGGGGGAGGAGGGGAGAGGCGGCGCGGGGGACGTACGCTTGAGAGCACCACCGAGGCCAGCACACCCGCCGAGAAGGAGAGGCCGGTGGTGACGAGCGCGTTGCTCAGGCAGACATCCGCCTTGTAGCGCACAATGTCTCGGACGGGACAGTCGGGGGGACTGGACGCCAGACATGCTTGGGCAGCGGTGGTGGTTCGCTAGCCTGGCCCGCCGCGGCCGCGAGCTTGGGCTGTGCCCCGGCAGCGGCAGGCCAGCGGCCGGTCGCAGCGTTCCCGATGACCTAAGCGCCTGCTCCTGCCGACTGAGGGCGGCACGTGCTGGCACCCGCAGCCAGGCAGCACGCTTTGAAACGCGCCGATTAATAACCTCTGCCTCCCACCCGGGCAATCCGCCAGGCCGAGCCCCAGGTCAAACAATCAAAAAAGGATGACGAGAGTGGGATTCGAAACCCACGCCCCGGAGGACTGCGGTTAGGGGAGCTCCTTAACACAGCGCGTTAGACCACTTCGCTATCTCGCCTTGGGGACACTACAGCGGCAACGCCAATATGGCGATGTTGGTACACACGGCCCTGAGCCCTCGGATCGGCTCGAGCGGATATTTCTCAGCGGAAGAATTCCCCGCTCAGTTCCAGTCGCTTCGCTCGGACGTGACGCGCCGAGGGGAGAGCGACAGATCAAACAACCCTGTCCCTATATGATACGCTTCTGCGGTTACGGACATGTTACAGGGTCCTCCGCCTGCCACACCACCCCGCGTGCAGCACTTTGTTAACCATGTCAGCCTACGGAACCGTCGCCCGTCCACGTCGAACCAAGTACCCACTCCCATTGCCCCCCTTGCGTTTCCGCGCAAGGCGCGCCGCAGGGGGCGTACAATGCGCTTGTCTTTGTCCACTTTCACCATCCCTCTGCTCTTTTCTCAGGGGCGATGCCTGCAGTGAAGAAGGCAAAAAGGCGGTAGAGGCGCATCGTCTGCCGCCGGCTGGAGGGAAAAGCTGTACCAGACCTTCCAGGGTGTCCTCAAGGAGGGAAAGACTTACCCGCAGTACGGTCCCTTGAGTGCGGATGAGTTTGACCGCTACTATCTCGACTACGATCTGATCGTCGGCGTCTTGGCTGCCGACTCGTCTGTGACAGCGGAGGACCAGAGTGGCAAGGTGTACGATGAAAGCAAACTGGGGCCCTTGGCACAGGTTGACCCCGAGCGCATTGCAGTTCTACTACGTCAAGGTAAGAAGCTCTTTTCCGCCTCCCCTGTTTTGACAAGGACGCTGACCCCCTTCGTTAGCCCAACTACCCTGGCCGCTCCTCCCACCTCTGCAATGGTGGATTTGTTGTGGCCCTCATGTCCAGGGGGGCGGTGTGGGCTCAACGGCCGGCCGTTCGTTCCTCTACTTTGCCCCGCGTCTGGGCTACCGAGGCAGCGTGTTAACCTGGTGTATGCCACCAACGAGGCTTCTTCGCGCATCTGGGACCGTCTCGGCTTTACGCGTGTTGGCAAGATCCCTGAGGCTGGCAAGCTTGTGACCAGGACGGCTCGGAACAGTATGTCGATGCCTGGGTCATCACGGCGACTTTAAAAAGCTTGCCCCGAGGTGGCGCAGGACTGAGCGCATGCGATGTCGGTTTGCCCTGCCTGAGGCGCTGTTTCGGTCTTCACACATACTAGCATTGCATGCCAGTTCGTCACAGGCATGTCCCCGTGGTGGAAACCGGGGGCAGAAAGCCCAACCCTTGCCATGCGTAGCGTGCCTGACGTGCGGGCCGGACGGCCCGATTGGGGGATTAGGCCGTAGGCCTTAGTTTGGGCTAGGAGTGGAATGGTTCATTTCCATATGGCGGCAACAGCATCTGAACAGTATATGTGGGTTTACGTGTAGGGGATGAAGATTGGGCTCAGTGGGTAGAAGCTTGGCAGCTTCGGTATGCGGCGGGCTTTTTGCGGGGTCAACACTCAGCCTGAGGCCTGAGGGAGGCGGGAATGCTCTTTCTAAATGGATTGCGGAGTGACTAGTGATGCGTTTGGTCTCGGGCAATAGATCTTAGATGCGGCTAGGGGTGGTGCATTGGGGGGTGCGCAGTTGAGATCTTTAGTAGCGAGAATCAAATGCTGAAGTTGGCGTGCACGATGCCCAGCCAGTCGTGGATGCTGGAGGGTGCAGGAATGAAATTTGAAGGCCGTCCCAGCGACCACGCGGGTTGGGGTGCTGGGGGTGCCGCGCAGCCGGTGGGACTGATGGGACGGGTGGGAATGTCTGGAAAATCGCCGCGTACTCACTCCATCACCGAACGGCCCACCATGCACCATGCTGGCCGGCGACCACTGGGATGGTTGCACCGAGGCGTGTGGGCTGCGGGGTGCTGGCCCTTGCAGGAGGAGTGCGGAGGCAGGCCAAGCGATGCAGGCGCGCTGGAAACTGGGGCGGACGGACAGCAGGCAGCTGCCCAGCCAGAGCAGCGCGCGGCACACTGAGACGCAGCACTCAGACTGAGTCGACAGTAATCAAGCGCTCCCCTCAGCACACAGCCGGCGCGGGTCTGAGACGTCCGTGCTCCCTCTGCGTTCCTGCAGCGGCGGCCAGCGTGGCGCGTCCCGACACCCCCCGCACCAGCCCAGCCTCCCGCCACACACCGCCCCCCTGCCGCCCGCACGCCCCGTCGCCGGCAGCAGCCCAGCACCCGCCGCCCCCACTGCCCCGCTGCGGCCCCCCGCCACACTCGGCCCGTGCCCGCAGCGTGTGGCGCGCTCGCCAGCTTCTTCCAGCCGCCCGCCACCTCCCACCTCTGCTCCCCCCACCCCACCACCATGGATCGGCCCGAGTCCGATCGCCCCTCGCCGCCGAGATGGCCGGCAGCACCGCCGGCCATCCGACCGGCGCCCTCGGCGTGCCCTCTGCCGGCGCCATGGCCCGTCCCACCGCCCCCTCCATCGCCTCCACCACCGCCAACTCTCTCGCCGCCCACCCCGGCCTGGCCGACCAGCTCGCCTCCTCCTACGCCCCCTCCCACCCGCGTCGACGATGCGTCTTCCATCGCCAAGACCGCGATCGCCTCCAAGCCTGCCCGTCGCGCCTCCCTCGACGCACTGCCCACGGCCATCGCCGACCCCTCCGCGCCCGGCGCTGCTCTGGTGGCGCCATCTTCACCCGCATTTCCGACCGCGTACGTGGCATTCGATCGTGCTCCCATGCCTCTCTCTCCGTTGCTGACCGTTTCTCCCGTAGCTTCCTGCCAAGTCTGGCTGGCGGCTTACTACGCTCGAGTGCGACCCGATGGTGCGCAAGCAAGGCCAACTGGTCGAGCTAGCCCCGCACGCGCTGCCCTCATCCTCCACGAACTCCTCCAGCAGCTGATGCGCTGAACCGTGCTTCACACCGTTGCTGAGGACTCGATTGCGGATTGGATCTGCTGGCGTCCCAGCTGTTCTCGTCAAGATCCTAGTAGCCTGTCTCTTCAGCCACTGGCGCACCACCAACGACTCTCTCCGCCCTAACCAGGGCATCGACCCCTCACCTCGACCGGCGCCCCCGCCACCGGCGAGGGTTGGGACGATCCTCTCCCTCTTGATGATGCCTTGGCCCGCCGCGCGGTGGCCCTCATGGCAGCCTACCTTCGCCATGCTGCTGCCCGGGAAGATTCGGGCCTGTTCATCGACCCTGCTATGCTCGATGCGCCTAAGCCTCAGGCCGCTAGCAAGGCGCCTCTTCCCGTGGCCGAGATGCTCTGCAGCGTCTCGGTGGCCGTGGAGGGCGCAAGGAGGACGATGCGGACGCAAAGGAGGCCGAGAAGGAGGATCGTCTTTTGGACGGCCCTCACCTACTCCTCTACGGTGGAGGTGCACCTCTCTTCTCCCTTCTTCCTTCCTTCCCCCCCTCGCTAACGCCTTTGGTTCCGGCGTTCCACGCCTGCCCAACGACGGCACCTCCCCCCCCGAGTTTAACCGCGCTTGGATGGAGGCTACACCCTCGCTCGGCGATACGCCCAGCGAGGCGGCTGCACGTGGTGACCTCGACACTCTCCCCACCGTTGTGGCCGATCTAAGCAAGCATGCCGCCATGGTTCTCTTCTACTTCTTCGTCCAACTGGGGTGTTGTCTTTAACCGTCTGCGGCAGCGCTTCACCATCCTCGCCGCGCAAGGACGCAACCCCGCTACGGCCGTGCACCCAGATGACCTCGCTGCCGCCTTGGGTGATTTGCGGATCCTGGAAGCGATCAACGCGACCAAACCGCGCCTGGGCGTTGTCTGGCCGAACTCAACAATGTCTTTCTCCACTTCCGCCGGCCGGCGCAAGTGGCCACAGCAATTACGCTGCGGAGGAATGATCTGGTCTTTATCCTTATCGTCCGAGCGAGTTTGCTGCCCTGTACCAGTCCAACCGTCGCTTGGATGGTGGGCCTGACGCGCTTTTCGACCAAATCGCCACTGATCCGAGTCCCATGTAGGCGGCAAGCGGCGTGCTGTTTTCTGGCCCGTCATGTCTTCCCTGTTGGCCTTGTGCCCCGACCTGGTTGCGCGCCTGGTTGCTGGCGAAGGCCGGAAGCTGGTTGTCGCCAGCGCAGGCAAAAAGCATGCGTTTTACGATGCTCTGCGCAAGCAACTGCGCCAAGGCGCCAAGCCCGCTTCGCCCCCTGACGCCCCGGCTCATGCCGGGTGTGGATCTGGTGTGGCGGCGGCCTATACCCGTTCCTCGGATGCGGCCTTGCGCCTGGTTGTGCCGGATCTCGAGCCGGAGCTGCGGGACCGGGTGTTTACTCCTCTTCGTCTGGCCGCGGGGGCAGGGGAGACGCGCGGACGAGGTTGCGCTTGCGTCGGAACTGCTTGCTGCTCTCTACGCCCTCGACCCTGCCGCACCGCTGCCAGATCATTCCCGGCTGTCTGGCCGACAAGGCCACGACAAGCGCCAAGATCATGCTGACCAAAGCAGCCTTGCGCTTATCCGCCGGGCCCGGCCGCGTCTCGTGGCGGCCCCTCGCTGTCGAGCCTTTGGATTGATTGCGCTTCCTCTCCGGCACATGTTCAAGGAGACTGCGCATGCGATCACCCGCCAAGCTGGTGGACTTCCCAGCAGCAATGGCTCGGGCGCCTTGTCGCCTTCGCAGTCTGCCGCCTCGTTGTCCACCTCGGGCAAACTTTCCTTTACGCGCGGCTCGGTCGCAGGCCAGCCGGGGCTCTCGCCTGCCGCGGTGGCCGCAGCCAATGCGGCCGACCGCCGGCGCGCCGGCGGAACTGCTGATCTACATCCTGTGGCAAGCCGAGTTTACACTTTGCACCCATGGGATGGGCAAAGACCATCGTCCGCGGCCTCCGCCCGAGGTTCGTGCACCTGTCCCACGATTCGTTCTGGGCCGATGTACGAACGTGGACACGCCGCTCAGCTTGGCTTGGGCCGTCGGCTTCACGGCCCAAGCGCATGGGTGGGAAAAAGTTGCCCAGCCGCGTTGGGTGTGCTGATGATTCCGATCTGGCGGCCGGGCAAGGAATTGCAACCGCCTGCTGGCTGCACGGGAGAGCGTGACACCGTATTTGCTTTTGGCATTTTACGAGCGGATCATGTGGGCCGACTCGCCGTACACGCGTCGCCTTTACCTTCACCTGACGCACAATGTCTTGCTCGCCCGCCTCACCCACCCAGGGAAGGATGCGACGCTTGGTCCAGCTGGCGGGAGCAATGGCAATTGGCCCCACGGCCGCCGCTGCGGCCCAAAGTGCGCGGGAAGCCATCCTGGCAGCCGAAGCGGTTGAGCCGAGGTGGCGGTCTTGCTCACGCTCTGCTCGGCGGAGACCGACATTTCGCATGGCGCGCGCAGCTCGCGCGGCTCATGGTGGACATTCACGATGCGCACGGAACGCCGCTGCCGGCAGCGTGGCGGTCGTTTTATCTCCATGCCGAAAAAGTTTCGTCGCCTTTGCTGGCCGGGTGGCAGCAGCGCACGCTCCGTCAAGCCTTGGCCGAGGTCTCTGAGGTGGGCGGCCTGGGACCGACGCAAGGTGCTGGGCGCCTGGACCGAGGCGTACCGTCGTTGGGGTACCCTAACCCAAATTGTTGCCCGGCCCATGGCAGCCGACATGAGCGACACGGCGCAGGACAAGGCTGCGTACTGGCACAACCTCACTGCTTTCTTGGCCAGCTTGGGCGGCGCCGTGTCGTTGCCGCACCCGGAAGAGAAGGCGCTCGCGCTTGTCTCGCCTAAATTGCCCGGCGTCGGAGACGAGGCTGACGGCCACGCTCGTCGACACGTATGTGCAGGAAATGGTCGACTTGCTTGTCAGCGACTCGCTCTGGGTGCGCGACAAGGTCAAGTCGACACTAGGCCAGACTTGGGCGTAAAGCTAGCGGCGCTGCTGCTTAAGCAGGTGCATATTGTGCTCTCCGAGTTCTTTGATAAGCACAGGGTCTTCCACGTCGTCGGACATGTTTACGGTGTTCATTGAACAGTCCATTGCCGTGGTGGAGGCCATGTTGGGCGGATGCCACTGCGGGTCGCGCCGCAGGAAGAAGGCGAGGAAGCTGAAGAAGGCGAAGGTCCGCTGCGGGTCGACATTGGGTCGCTGATGGTATTGTATGTCGAGTACGCCAATGCGTTGGGCAAAAAGGAGCAGCCGCTGCGGATCAAGTTGGCAGTGGCGCAGTTGTGCGCTACGCTGCTGAAGCACAAGGCATCGTTTGCCTTTAGCAACGAGCTGCCGGTGCGCAACCGCTTGTTCCAGGCACTGGTCACCTGGACGTCCGAGTCGGTACGTTTTCCCTCCCCCGGAATCGATGTGTGCGTGACGTGTTGGACAACATGGAGCAAAGATGGACGAGGGTGGCACGGGTAAGCTGCCCAGCCGGAGCATTCAGCGCGAGCTCGATGTGGCCTGCTTGCGGACCGTGTCAATGCTGCTAGAGAACCTGCCTTTGATTCTGGCCGACGACGCACTGGTGCTGGACGACAAAGTCGAGTGGGCCAAGTCGCGCCATTCAGCATGTACTTCAACTACTTCCTCAAGGTGTTCAATCGTGCCAAGGACGCCGAGGCGAGCGCGGCTGCGCGCGCGATCGCCGCCAGTGGCGTGTCGGGCCCCGTTGCCGAGCGCGGCGGGCGCAAGGCGCGGTGTTGGTCAACGAGAGCGAGGTACTGCAAGAGTCGGCGATCCAGGCCCTGAGTAACTTGTTGGCGGCCAACATCGATTCGGGCTTGCAACACTCTCTCCCGCTGCCTACAAGGACGATCTGCGGATCCGGACTGTCTTTATGCAGATCATGACCAATGTCTTGCGCCAGGGAGCCCAGTTTGACGACTGGACCGCCTCAACTCGACGCGGCAACAGCAAAACCAACTCGCCGAGCTGATCGCTGACCCGGGCATGCAGCTCGCCCTCTCCATCTGCCAGATTGCCGCGGATTTGAGGCGGAGAGCTTGGACTGTGTCCTGCTCTCTCTTTTCGATTCACGTGGGG
The DNA here is from genome assembly GCA_003971905.1 of Moniliella sp. 'wahieum'. Lineage (NCBI taxonomy): Eukaryota > Fungi > Basidiomycota > Moniliellomycetes > Moniliellales > Moniliellaceae > Moniliella > Moniliella sp. 'wahieum'. The sequence continues at coordinate 295,765 of RSEE01000023.1, forward strand.
AGGTGCTTCGCTTCCTGGGATTGGCATTGCGGGAAGAGATTGAGCGAACGCCGTCTGAGGAGATGGTGTTCCGGACCAACTCCTTCCGCACACGCTTGCTTAGCGTGTATGCGCGCATGCACGGTTACGAGTACCTCCGCGCCACCGTTGGTCCTCTGATCATCGACTTTGCGCGCGGGCTCAGGGCGTGTCGTTTGAGATTGACCCTGCCAAGATCGACGCATCCGAGGTCGGCGGGCAAGCGGCGGCCGAGGCCATCTTGGCCGCGAACCAGGCGCGCTTGGAGGAGATGACGCAGGCGTTCATTGACGCCATCTGCTCGTCGGCGGCCAAGTTGCCGCCGGTGCTGGGCGAGTTGTGCCGGCAGATTCGTGGTCTGATGGACAACAAGTTCCCCGAGGCGCGGTACCAAGGTGTGGGAGGCTTCATGTTCCTCCGTTCATTTCGCCTGCCATTGTGGCTCCGCAGCTTATCGACCTTAACTTGGCACCGGGAGCGCGGGAGATGGCGCGGGCTGCTGCTCGTGTCAAAGATCTTGCAGACGCTGGCGTCCAACACGGTGCTCGCAACCCACAAGGAGGGCTTCATGACTCGCATGAACGATTTCCTCAAACGCAATGTGTGGAAGGTGACACGTTTCCTGGACCAGGTGAGCGACGTGAAACCACTGGAACAGACGTTGGCGACGGTGCCCGACGGTGCCGCCTCCAGTGGCGCTGCCACGGCCGCCGGCGCAACGGCCGCAGCCGGGCGCAGAACTCCATCTTTGCGGTGGGCTACCAGGTTACCGAGTCGGATGAGCATACGTTGCACAAGTTCCTGTTTGACAATGTGGACAAGCTAGGCAAGGACTTGCTGGCACGCTCGGCTGCTGCGCGCGCCGAGGGGAACACTGCCGTCGCCGACGACGCAAAGCGAGCGTACGATGGCATGTGTGTGGTGCTCGCCGAGATGGGCGACTACGAGTTGGACATCAATGCGCTTGGCCTCGGACGGGCCCGGCGGCAGGCCGGACGGAGCGGCGTACCGTGAGTTTATGCGGCGCAATGCCGGGCGTCACGTCGACACGTCGCATTCACCAACATCCTGCGTGTTGGCCCACCGGAGCGAGTGGGCGGCCGGTGCTGTATTACTCTGTGGCGGCGGTGCGTGCAGCGACGGTGGACTTTGAGGCTCTGATCGTGTATGCGATGCAGTTGCTCCAGCACTTCCTCCACCGCGAGTTTGACCTGTTGGTCGACATGACGTGCATGACAGCCGAGAACTGGATCCCGCACCAATGGATGCTCTTTTGGAGCACGCTCATGCCCTCTGACATTCGCGAGAATCTGCGCACCGTGATTGTGCTCAACGCCAACATTGCTGCCCGCGAGTGCATCTACCCCTACTTCCAGCATGATCCCGAGAAGGCTGGCCCGGCCCCTCCCGACAGCATCTTTCCTTCCTCAGTGGCAAGAGCGTCAACTTTGTCCACACCCTCGACGAGCTCCAGCGGTTCATCCCCCGTCGTGACATTGCTCTCGCTCCGGCCACGAGCGCCATCCTCCACTCCCCTGTCGAGACGTCCATTGCAACTGCCACCCTGATTGCGCACTACCGTGCCCTCGTGCCCGTGGCATTCAAGACGAGTGGCGAGTATCTGCAGATCACTTCCCTCAAACCGCAGGAGATGTGGGTTGGTATGGCGGCCGCGACGAATGAGGTGATCCACTTTGCCGACATTGACGACATTTGCCCTGCTTCGGCCCGTGGGGAGGAGACTACTTTCCTGATCAGCAGGCAGGCCAGACCGTCTTCCTCTTCCACTCCCAGGACCGCACGGAGATTGTGCAGGCGCTTCGTCAGGCCAAGGCCCGCATTACCCGCGTCGCCCCAGCCCCGGCGCTGCCACGGCTGAGCGGACGCTGATGCCTAGCGACGTGCCGGGCACACTGCTCAATATGGCCCTGCTCAACCTCGGCAGCGGAGACTATGCGCTGCGGGTGAGCGCGTACAACCTCCTCTTCGCCTTGTCTACCTCGTTCGGCTTCACTGCTTCCCGCACGCCGCCGGCTGCTCTCAGTCCGTGGTCTGGGGCTGCCTGCCACCACTGCCAGCTTTGCTGCCGAACTCAGCCGCGACTTTGCCACCTCGGCACCCACCGTCACGCTCGAGTTCCTCGTGTCCTTCTTTCGAGGGCTTTGATGTCTCGACCGCAGACCAGAAGGCCGCGGCACTGCAGTACATGGTGCCCTGGCTGACCAACCTCGCTCTCTTCACTCACTCGAGTCGCGCCCAGCAAGCTGAATACACAAGCGCATCAAGGTGATCCTCTCCCACCTGGTCAAGATCACGGTTCAGAGCCCGATGTGTACTCGCTGATGCAGCGTTTGGTCTGGGCACATGTCACCAAGTTGGATCCCCTCCTGCCCATTCTACTGGACGTGTTTGTCGAGGCGGCGATTGATGCTGGCATCGAGACTGCCGCGTTTGAGGCGGTGGCTGAGACGCTGGCCTCCTTTGCATCCTTCAACATGCGTGGCAAGCTGCTTGCCCGTCTACGGCGGACAATCGCCAAGACAAGTAAGGCGCTGGTGCCAACCCCTATGCCGATGCCCAGGTGTGGCTGGAGCTCGCCACGCTGGTCCGCTTCAATGTGGTGCTCTCTTTCACCTCGGGCTGCTGACTGATGCTATTCTTGCCGAATCGATCCACGTCCTTCTTCTCCTGGCCGGGACCGGACCAGATGTGATGCGCCGTGGGACACGCACTGCATTGGTCAATCTGGCTCATCCTCGCTGTGTACTGACGACTCGCGGCATGCACGTGGGGGCGAGAGCGGGCTGGGTGCTGGGCCGACGGACCCGGTAGGCGGTGCACCGGTCCCGCTGACGGCTAGCAAACTGCGCAGTGCTCTGCTCTTCTTTGCCAGCAACGACACGTCCCCCTCTTTGGCCTGCCCAAGGATAAGGAAGGCGACGATTGCCCCGACCCCTTTACCGGGACCATGGTGGTGGATACCTCGGAGCCAACGATTGAGCAGATTGAGCAGCTTTCGTCTCGCGTCTTGCCCTTGTTGGACCTTGCTGCGCCCAGCACCGACACGGCCAACGCGTGGCGCGCTCGCCTGGTGAGCCTCGTGACAGTACCGCGTTCCAGTACAACCCGCACGTTCAGTCTCGCGCCTTTGTCTTGCTCGGTGCCCTGGCCCAGGGCGAGATCGACGACGATCTCATGTACCAGATCTTGGTTTCGCTCCGTGGCGCCATGCTCGAGTGGGGTGCCAATGCCAACCCTGGACCTCTGGCTTCGATTGTGACCTGTCTGGCTAAGGTTGTCCGCGCCCTCCCGCCCCAGAGCAAGTACCTGCCTCAGATGGCCTGGGTGGCTATTGCGATGCTCGAGACGAGTGTACCTGAGATCTTCAGCGCGGCTGCGCAGCTGCTCAATGCAGCGCTGTCCACCCTGGCGGCCGTGCAATTGCCCCTCGCGGCTGGCCTGGACCCGCTCACGTTCCTCCTCGAGGCCCGCAACGAGTTCCGCGATGCCTCGTGCCGTCTCGACGATGAAGCCGGGGTGGACTTTGAGATTGACTTTGGCTTTGCGCTGGCGGCACTGCTCGTGCGTGGTCTGCGGGACAGCACAACACGGGCAACGACGGTGGAGGGTACTTCTGTGCCTACTCCGCGTCTCCTCGACTAATGAGAAGGAGAACGGTGAGGCCGGGCGAGGCAGCAAAGTGTCACCGGCCGCGGTGGGCTTGTTCGTCGCTTTGCTGCCCTCAGCTACCAGTGAGAGTGGACTGGCATCACTCCTGTCCTCGACTGGGATTGCCAGTAATGTGGTGGAGGCAGCGGTCAAGGCGCGCAGGGAAGGGGAATGGTCTCTCGCCTCTTTGCTCTTGCCAGTCGACACAAGCAAGCGCTCCTGGTCACTGCACTGCTGGCAGCATTGCTTGACCACGCTCAGGACGAGGATGAAAAGGTGCTGCTTTACACGCTGCTGCGCGACATGGCGGTGGCCAAGCCCGCCATCTTGTCTATCATGTACGTTTGTCTTCCCGTCTGCGTTACATTTTTTTTGCTCAGCTTTTACTGACTGTCCGGACTGAACAGGTACGAGTGGGTTGCTGCTGGAATGCAGAGACCGAAATTGAGTCGTCGACGAACGAACTGATTTTGGACGCAGTACAGGCCATTACGTCGGTGGCGGTGTGCGAGCCGGTGGTGGCCGCCCAGGCGGCGGAGACGGCACGGCGCGGTGGTCTCGGTGCTTACCTCGATGAAGCTGGGTTTGCCTCCTTCCTTGAGTGCGGTGCGTTCAGCGCGGCGCCAGAGTTGGACGAGACTCAGCGTGTGCTGGTCGGCGGTTGGCTGCCGCCTTGCTAGCGGGCGCCATCGATGCGGGGGCACATGATTAAGTCATTTTTTGCATGGCAACGCTCCCTCTCTCAAACCTCTCACCAAGTGACTCCTTACCTGGGCTCGATCCATCATTATCCACATGATATCCCCCTCTCTACAGCTGGGCTGGGCCTGCTTTGCCACTGCTCCGAGTGCTGCAGCTGGTTGGCCCGCCTCTGTGCCTTTGTTCCCTAGTTCGCCCGCGTATGTTTTTACTACGATGGCTCCCTGGTTTCGCGACATGTTTCCTCTTCTTTGCTCTATCTTTCCTGATTTTTTGGCTCTCTTGAATGGATTGGATGTTCCGTGAGCTTGGAATAGTTGAACAGATCGCACGTTCAACGTTCAGTACGTTCAGCCAACGGATGTAATAACAGCGTATAACCGATAGCCGCTTAACTGGCACCATGTGGGCATGTTGTGACGTGGAGATGTAGCTTCGGAACAAGACAGAGTTGTGTGCTGCATCGGCACTAGGCCACTGCTTTATTCGGCGCCTGCGCCTTCCCTTTCGCAGCGTTCTGGTCTTCACTTATCCAATCTTCTCGTCATGACCGGCCCCGCTTCCACTCGATACTTTGTCGGGGTTACCGACCAGATCCCTAGCTCTTTCAGTGGGTTGGGGGTCGGACTCTGATTGCGAACAGGTGGTAGTCACAGCGCAACAAGGGAATACGTTGAATTTCCAACCTGCAGCTCTTGAGCTACAGTAATATCGCCAGGGCTAGTACTACGTGCAGCAATTGAACAACTGCCGATGAGTTCAAGAGCCCATGAGGGTGCCCCATGAAGCTGGCAGGATATTGCTTGGGTTGCTGAGTCTTCCCCCCCTTCAGGTATCATCGTCCAACACGCACGTGCAGAAGCCAAGAAAACCACATCGTCTCTCGATCTCATTTGGCTACACGTTACAGCGAAAGTCATTTTGTCTGGAACCAGAAAAGCCAGACTTTCTTAGGATAGAAGCGCATACTACCTTAATTACACACAGTCTCTCCTTCAATTTGTCCCTGCTTGGTTGGCGCTTGCCGAAGGATCACAAATAGCCTTGCATTGTCCTAGCAAAGTACGAACAGGTTAGGTTACCTGGCTGGGGCTGGAGTCGCGTAGTACAATCTTGTGTGAAACGGACTAAGTGCGAAAAGCTGCATCGTGCAACACCAGGGAGGGGGAGAGGGGTATAGTCGTCACAATGGGGCACGCCCACCTGGTCATTCGATCATGACTGAGTCTGGATCGCATTCACCAGCCTGCAGGAAACTCCAGTCAGTATGTTGCGCGATGAAACGAAGGGGTGGCGCAGAGTGGGAAGTGCGCACGTACCAGTCCATGCCTTCTTCGATGCCGGTACCCTCGGTCGCGACAGTAGGAACGATGGTCCAACTGCGGTCGCGGAGGGTGTGGAGCGCCAGAGCTTCGGAGACCTCAGCAGGAGAGGCAGCTCCGGCCAGATCTTGTTTGTTGGCGAGGACTAAGAGCTTTGCGTTGCGCAGTCGTCCGCGTCCAGGAGTGAGTGGAGTTCCCGCTTGGTGAGGCCTAGACGTGCCTTATCCGCCGAGTCTACCACATAAACAATCGCTTTGGTCTCGTCACTGAAGCAGTGCCAGTAGCTCCTACACAAACGTCAGACATTACCAATGCGGAGAGGGAGCGGGAAGGCGGAGAGAGTCGTACCTGGTGGACGCTTGGCCTCCAAGATCCCAGATTAAGAGATGGAGCGATTTGTATTGTACCTCCTCGACGTTAAAGCTCACCGCTGGAAAGAGTATGGAAGTTAGCACACAAGACAGGAGGCGTTGCAGGAATGATACCAGCATACTTGGTACGACATGGACATAGGAGTTGAGCTTGAGCCTGTAAAGGATAGTCGTCTTCCCGCACTGTAGAGAAGGGAGAATAGAAGAGGAAAAGGGTGAGCAAGGGTCAGAACATACTGAGCACTCAGCTGAGCACCGGGCAGTGGGCCTTGCATAGCGCGGGAGACGCACCTATCCAAACCCAGCATCATGATCTTGAGCTCTTCCTGGCGCACCCAGAACATGAGGCTCGTCATCCAGCTCGACAGCGAGGAGAAGGTGACACCCATCGTGCGACGACTCGAGGAGAGCAGCGGGAGGAGGGCGATGGATGACGAGCAAGAGAGACAGCGAGTGCGTTGCCACTGGGCGCCGACTCGGTCGTTCGACGTGCAACGCGAAATCGCGAAGCGCAAAGCGCGAAGCTGTCCCAAGGCCTAACTGTCAGCAATCGGGCAGCGCGTCAGCGGTCCACTCATTCCTCAGTCTTCACGCTTCACTGGCCACGTACCACCGGCGTAGTCACCGTCGCCGCGTCACCGGCGTCACCCGACACTACACAAAAAACGAGTCACTACTATAGTCACTGCCACAGTCACCTGGTTGCCCAGGATCTGCATTGGATGGCGTCGATGACGTGGAGACCGCAGCCGGCGGAGCGAAACCACCTCGTCCTCAGCGTTTGCCGCCTGACGTGTGTTCACATCTGTACCCACCCAACCCACGGCAGTCTATGCCCGACTATACAGCGAACACAGTACATATAAGGGTTCTGCCAACTCGGGGAGCGATGGGTACAAAGCATCATACCGATGAGAATCCCATGCGACCACATGGCGGGCCGTGGATGATAGTATCCGCCGCATGGAGACAGTGTCCGCTGGCTCGTCTCTCTCGCTAGTCTAACTGGACTGATGCGTGCTTGGATGAGCTGTCTACGACATGCGGGGCTCAGCGTCAGGAGATAACCGGAGCGCCCCGTAACACGACGATATCGCGTATGGAGTACGACCGTCATGGTGTCCAGACGTCCAGCGCAGAGATGGGGGCGGCGGTAGACATGATGGCAAGAAGTCCAGAACATGACAGAATGGGGAGAGGGGTAGTCCAGAACAGGGACGGTGTTGTGGGTGAGATTGGCAGTTCCCACGTATCCCACTCTTTCGCGCAGGGGGTGTCCCGATGGTGGAAACGCTACTAGCAGTGCACACTGGTGCCGTTCATCTCAGAGGTCCTAGGGATGAGGAGTGAAGAAGCCGAGGGCACGCGCAGAGTGGTCGCCAAGGTGGACTGATGTGTGATGATGGGGAGAGGAGGGGAGGGTGATCTGTCCGGGACCGGATCTAAGTGCGTAGCAGGACGTGTCTGGACACCCGGGACAAACGAAGCTGCTTTGAGCACTCGACGGCCCAACTGCGAGTCGGATGCGAGCCGACGCAAGGTCTTTTTGGGAGGCGTGTGAGGGGGCGCATTCAGGGCTGCTGTAGTGGTCGTGAGAGGGTGAGAGGTGGAGAAGCTGTGGGACAGCTTATGAGGTGATTCGGGCGAACTGGGCTCCCACCACCGCGTCCGTCTTTCTCGAGTGACAGGACGAGGTGCAGGTTTTTGTTCGGAAGTGGAAGAAGGAATCTCGGTAAGGGCAGTCGTAGTTTTGTTGAGGGTCGATACTTTTGCGGCAGGCGAGAGGTTGTGTCGCGCGCCTTCATTCGATAGAACACATTGTGACGTCGAGTGTTGAAGATGTGAAGGGATGGATGAAGATTTCGTTTTTCGTGGTTCGACGGGAGAGATGTCCCAGAGAACGTAGTGGTTGTTCTGGGCGGGCATAGATGGGTTACCTAGTGCACTAGTGTGTGGCGGGGGCGGACAATGGAGTTTGATACTTTGCTCTGTTCGTGTGGAACCGCCGAAGGTGAGGGCAATGAGAGCCCCAATCCGTCTGTCGCCACTTTGTAGGAGTGTGTCTTTTCGGGGCCAGACACGCAACATTTTCAGAGTTCGCTGAAAGGCGTAAGGAAGTTATGAGCACCATCACTTTGGAGGCCAACTGAGGATCGACGATTCCCATGGCCCGCAGGTAAGAGGGTCGGAGATCCAAGAGGGCACGGCCGTCGATTTCCTCCGCAACAAAGGTGGGAGCAAGAATGGATAGGCCCTTGTACCGCAGCCAATCAGCAACATTGGAGGTCGACAGGAGTATACTGCACCTGTTTATATGGTTAATATCATGTGAGGTCACAAAGAAGAAAGAGTGTGTAGGTTTGAGGACGGGAGGAGGGGGTCAATGACTTTACTAACGTACTGTTCATCATGTCACCCCGGGAGCTCAGGGGCCCGGCATCATCATCAACAGTGCCTTCGCAAGATGAGATGAATAGCTCTTTCTCGGCGAACATATCTGTTGAGTGCTGGGCAGAGGACATGGACCGTGGTGGCCGAGGGTTGGGGGCGGGATCAAAGATTTGCCCTTCGTACACTTTTGATTTGGTAAATATAATGCTCCGTTGTTTTGTGTAGGGCGCACAACAGTTGTCCGTCCCAAAGACATAAATAAGAGGGTAGATGCGTCAGTACAGCTTATCGGCAAGGTAGACGATACCACACCCTTCTTCTCAGGATTGTTCTTCCCGAAGGAAGAGCTGTGGAAGCAGGAGAGGAGATGGGAGAAAAGAAAGAGATGAGGAGGTAGACGAGAAACACAATGCAGCAAGCGAAGGGCAAACGAAATCCGCATCTTTCCAAAATACGTAGCGAATTCAAAGTGGAACGGCTAGCAGAGTCGCCAACTATACCATCGCGCTCTCAACCAATCTCAGACTGAGATCTCATTCCGAGCAATGGCGTGCCTGCTCGCCTACCTGCTCGCCTACCTGCTCGCCTGCCCCTCAGTTCCCATACGAAGGATGAGAGTGGCCCTTCGACACGTCTTCTGGCATGAGAAAGGCCATCATGATGCATGACCTGACACGTTAGGACAAACGGCACTATGTGCATAACCCTAAGACCAGCCATAACATTAATGGGAGGACATGCCTGAACGTTGGCCTATAACTCCGCAGGCTATTGCCACTGAACAGCGCGTATAGCTAGCCCCCATTGTAATGGCATTTTCCTCGACCATCGATCATCGATCATCGTTTATTGACGCAACTATATGATTAAGGTCCAAAGTACTTCGGCTACTACACCATCTGCTATGCAACTGCATCGTACTCGTGCACTGATTAGACAGGAGCCCACGTCGTCGACTTGTCCCGAATCGGCATTTCGATTATCGAGTACAGAGTGAGGTTTTCAACTACCCTACTGTGAATCTGCCGTACTGCTGCGTCGTGGAACAGAACACTCGCTCCGACGGGGGAGTAACTCAGTCTCTACAGGCGAGAGGTCGCCAATCGACCAACAGCCACAGTGAGCGGAAACAAGAGGATACAAGTGCAGCGAAGAGCGGAGCGGTGGTAGAGAGCAGGTAGGACACCAAAACTGCACCGGAGCAAGCAAGGATGGGCAAGGACGAGGTGCGACCGAGCAACACTGCGTGTGATTGGTTCCCGATTTGTGTGGCCCACAGGGTACACCCGAACGCCCTTCATCTCAATGTAACAGTGGTGTGAACAACATCAAATAGCAGTACGAGCGGCATGTGGATACCGTGCCACCAGGAAATAGTCGACTATATCGTTGAGGAGCAACATGTTGGTCACCCTCTGTTGACATGCTTCGGAAGGACCAATATCAAAAAGACGACAGAAGCATCATAATCGTGGGGTGGGAGGAGGGGAGGGGGGGTAGAAGGGATGACGAGCTCAGGAGTGTAAAGGTGGCGAGAGAACTACAATTCATTCCCGCCAGCCAGCGGTTAATCATAGCCTGGGCTTGAGCAGGCTTGTCATAAGGCACCATGTGGCCTGCTTGGAAGACGGTGGCCCAAGTCAGACCGTCCAAAGCACGTGTCTCGCCCGCTGGAGTGCCATCCACCAGCCACGGACGGAGTGGGAGAGCTGTGAACGCATCAGTGGAGGACCAGATCATTTGGTCCACCGCCGCTCGGTGGCCCACACCGTTGCACTGGAAGTCCAAGTCGCCATTGTAGATCAGGGCCTTGACGCCGTGTTCGAGGAGAAGGGCGACATGGGGTTTGTTGTCGTGCGCCCCGTCCTGAGCGGCGGCAAAGAGGGTACCAACATGGTTGCTGCAGGCCTGGAAGGGCCCAAGAGTTTCAATAGGCTCCGCGCCCACCAGGGCCCGAACATCTGCCCGGTCCAGGTAGGTGCGAATGTCGGCTGTGACGCTGTAACAGAGATTGGGACTGATGCCGGCGCGGCATGGGTCGGAGATATCGTAGGGATTGACTCCAGTGGCGTACACTGGTCCAGCCAACTCGGCACTGCACACTGCTAGGGCATCGTGGCACTTGTCCGGGTTGAAGGCGTCGCGGCAATGTTCGCCCAGGGAGAGTGCGCAAGAGGCTGCATAACCCTTCATTCGCCTGCATTGGTCAATACCGACGATCGGCTTGCCAAGACCATTGTGCCGGGTGCAGGCAAACTCGTAAATCTTTGGCACCTGCACCGAGCGGTCGGTGATGCCGTTTCCAATCACGATGGATTTGAGGGGGATCAGGTCCTTGGGATCGACAGGTTTGTCTTTGCGCCAGGCATCTGTCTCATAGGCCAAGTTGCGATCCACGATCTCGGCGGCAAATTGGTACGTAGCGGCCCGCATACGACTCGCCTGCGAGATGGAAGCCCTCGTTGGTGGCGGCGGTGTGGAAGTCAGGGAACGCAGCAAAGAAGATCCGGAGAAAGTGGTAGAGGTCTGTGGCTCCGGCTTCCGTGGTACCCACCTCGACGCCGTAGCGGGTGTAAGAGTAGCCCACGCCCACAGGTTGATCGATAAAGATGGTGTTGGCCCTTTCGTTCCACGAGTAGGGGTTGTACTCGGTCGCATTGATGGCGGGCCGTCACGAAGAACCGACTCGGCAGTCACGCGGCACGGTCCTAGCTCCATGAACAAGCCTAGCTGAGAGCTGCACCCAGGGCCGCCATTGGTCCAGAGCAGTACGGGGTCGTGATGCGGGCTGTGGCGCGACTCGAAAAAGTAAAAGAAGAGCGACTTGCCATCGCGTGTATCAATGTAGCCACTCCAGCTTGTCACACCAGGGTCACAGAAGGCCTCGTCGGGGAGGAGCTGTTGGGGCGTGGATGCGCTTGATGCGCACACTGGTGCCAGGGAAGGCGGTGTGGGTGAGGACGGCGTGGGTGTGGGTGAGGGCGTTGGCAGCAACAATCTGGTCCTGGACGCTGCGTGCATCGGCGGGGGCGACGGGAGAGCCGAGCTCGATATGGACGGGGGGGAGGCTGGAGGGGGGGCAGCAGCGGGCGCGAGAGGTGGGGGCCGAGGGGCGTCTGGAGCGCAACAGCGCCCACCGCAGCGACCAGAAGCGCAACGCACGTCCCAACACGCATGGGGCTGAGCGGCTGTGGGGCGAAGCGAGCCTGCTAGTCGATAGGCGCTGGGCTGGGCAAAAGAAGCACCGCAGCGCGCTTTGAGCCTCGCCGCTCCATTTCCATCGCTTCTCCACGTGGTCCGAGCACCGGAGATACCCGGCTGGCATGCAGTTTCCAACCGGAGACGCGCATTATTAGTCACCGTCACGAATCACACAGTATTCACCAGTAAATTCATCACTACGCCCCTATAGCCCCTCGCGGACGCTGGAACTAACCTCACCTTCCTCTCCCCCAACGCAAGCGGCACAGTAAACGCCCGAGCAGCGCCGCAGGACAAATGGGCGTGAACCGCCTGCATCGCAACCTCCTACCTCCCTTTGAATCTCCCATGAAATCCCTGGGTTCAAGGAGGCATATTTGCCCCGATCAACATCGACGTTGGCAGCGCAAGGCCTATACTCTTCACCGCGAACGTGTGGGCGCAAGGCTCCATTAACTTGGGAGATGATTGCATCGAGTAAGGTCAGACTAACATACACACACATGAAGGCACCTCTCGCTATACGGCGCGACTGCACATGACGTTAGGTTTCAGCAGGGAACAGAAAACGAACATCATTCCCAACAGCTTCTTACCATGTTTTGCGAGCATCTCTCCTCTCTGGACGAGGCGTCAGATGTGTCAGAGCTGATGGAGAACTTTTAGTATCTTCATGGACACGGAGATCGACTGGCTGGTCCCGCCAAACTGCGCTACTGAGCAGTTGAGTAGGTGGGCGATCGGATGAACGATGGGGCAGTGGTCTTCCTCCCTTTTGTCAAGTCATCTAGTCATGTGCCCCCAGGAAAGCCCTCATCGGGGCCAACCTGCTTTAGGCTGTTTTTCCAAACCAGATTGAGCATGCTGTTAAGGGCATCATGAGTCCTTGGCAGCACTGGAAGTGAGTCTGTGCAAGTTTGACTGCACAGCATGTGCGTTGCGTCTTTCTTTTGTTGTTGCGTATGTGGGTTCGATCGATGATTCATCTGACCTACTCCGCAGGTGTGGAGGGAGGCCTAACAACAGGCGTGGCGGGGCGGAATTACCCACATGCCCTGGGATAGCAAGCGTTGCCCTCTCGGCAGTCCTCGCGATTTACCGAGTGGTTGTGATTTATTAATCCGTTCCACGAACCCCGCTCGAGATCTCTGCCGGTAGTGTCTGCTACAAAATGTTGTGAATACTCCACAAGTTGAGGGCCGGGAGAGGGCGCGAGAGGGGGAGGGGTTCGGAGCTAAACAGACGTGGGAGCTTGAAAAAAGGTTTTGTAACATGCCGACGCAAGACTTAATAAGCTGCCTATTCTTCGCTATACTGCACGTCATCTCTTCTACTATCCGCGTCCGAGCCTGCAACTAGCGGGGCGATGAGGCTGGGGCAGGCCACAGGGAAGGCCCCTGGCAGACCCATTGAGTTGCTTGAGGGGCTTTAGTAGGCGGTCAATATCCGGCGCGGTAACCTAATTGTCACTCTGATGGGTGCAGGCGACCGAGCTGCTAGACGGATCCGCAGCAGCGACGACCACACTGAGTACGAGCAGGGGGACCAGGGGTAGCAGACTGCAAGCGCCATACACTTGCTGTCGGTCGGTTGGCTGAGGGCGGGGACATTAGGCCTTTTTATAGGTGTTTTTAGGCGATAGGCCTACGAACTTTGCATCGTCCCGTCGATCGCCTATGAAGATGAGGGAGTGCTGCGTGTGCGTCAGTAGTACTACTCTCCTCGGCCTCCGCGATGATCAGGTGCACCAGGCCTGCGGCTGAGGCTTATCGAGAGGGGATACGTATGCGCTTGCGCTTGCGCAGTGCGCTTTAAGCGAGCTCGATCGATAGTTTCTCTTATACAGGCGATCCCAGCCCACACACTCGCCCTGTGCCCCAGCGATCGACGCTGTCAGCCGGGGCCGACAGGAGCGGAGACTGGCGCTGCGCTGCCCCGCCCGAAGCCCGTGCCCTGTCGCACTGCCCCCACTGGCAAAAACCCACATCACCCGCTGGTTCTGCCCCTCCTCCGTCTCCCTCCTCTCCTGCTCTCCGCCTCCTGTGGCCCCCTCTCCCTTCTCTTGGCGCCCCCCCACCCCACCCCCCCCTACCTGCCCCCTCCCCTCCTCCATGCCGCCTTTCGCGCGGCCGCGCCAGGCATCCGACCAGGACAGCCGCAGCGCCAGCCGTGCAAGTAAGGCCTCTTCCCGCGCCTCGTCCCGCAGTACCAAGTCTGTCGCCCACGCCTCCTCCCGCTCGGTCGCCTCTGCTTCTCGCGCCTCCTCGCGGTCGGTCGCCTCCGCTTCTCGCGCGTCCTCGCGCTCCCAAGCATCCGTCTCCCGCACTGCAAGCACCAGCAGCCCCGCCACCACTTCCATCTCGCCTTCGGCCTCGGCTTCTACCAACACAGCCTCAACATCAGTCTCGGCCTCAGCCTCGTCTTCTACTCCGGCCTCAGCCTCGACTTCTACTCCGGCTTCAGTCTCGACTTCTACTCCGGCTTCAGTCTCGACTTCTACCCCGGCCACGTCCCAAACAGCATCTTCATCACCCAGCACAACGACAACACCAGCAACAGCTCCAACCTCCACACCATCACCTTCCTCCTCCTCTAACACCGGTCCATTATCCAACACACTGACCAGCACAGCTCTCAGTTCCTCTCCACTCCGATCTTCGCTCAGCTCCTCCCCTTCCTATGCTAGCAGCAGTTCCAGTGCCAGCAGCAGTGCGTTTCCTGTACCCACCGGGGCCCACCACCGAGGCTTATCCGGCGGGCAGATTGCCGGTATTGTGGTGGGAAGTGTGTTTGGTGCGATCCTCCTCCTCCTCCTCTTCGGATTTGCAATCTGGTTTCTCCGCCGACGAACCAAAGCGCAATCGAAGTACAACAACACGGAGGTGCCTACCTCGAGGTCCGCAGAGGCCGTTTCGCCTAGCACAGCGGCGCAGCCCCCGCCACCACCCCGGGAGCCAGAGCAGCCCCGATAATTATCCCATCCCACTCGACCAATGCTATCGATGACACCACCCAATCACCTTTGTCCCCCCATTCCGTCGAGACGCCATCGAGCAAGAATCATGCAGTTTCTTCCTCGGTCCGCCCTGAAGTTGCGGTTGGGCAGTACGGCGAACATCGAAACGCAAGGCAGTCACCCCACTTTCCTCAGAAGAAAGCTCACGCGCCTTCTCCCGCTGGACGACTGTCGTGGCTTTCCCCCATTCTCCCCGGCCCCTGGGGCACCACTAGAGATGAAAGCCACCCCACCACGACGTCCTCCCCTCAATCGTTTCCCGTGCAGTCTCCTCCTTCAGCCGCACCACAGGAAACTCATGACCCTTCACAAGCGGTCCCTCTGGCTCCCCTCGAATGGAGACGAGCCAGTCAGAAGGCTCCCTTACCGAGCAGGGCGTGTACCTCCCTGCTTCCGACGGAGTCCTGCGCAGAGCAACGGTGGCACGAGGAGAAAGTGGCGGGTCACATGCCGAACCGATTCCGCAGAGGAGGGAAGGGCGCACATCTGTGTCGGATGATGCCTTATTGGCCCCCACCTCAGCGCTCGGCAGGCTGGCTGCCTCACCCGTCGAACTCCGACCAGGAATGCAGCAGCCCGTGACCACCGACTTGGACCGTAGTTCCGGGGGGAGCAACGTTCCCCTGGGTCCAGAAGCGGCTCCTGCACGCAAATCGGCCTATTCCTTTCTTTCGGAAGGGACTAATCTTCTCGGGCCCGGCGCAGATGCCCCTTCTTCTGGATCGGGGAGCAATGAGGACAACACCGATGTTTCGGGGCATGCATCGCAAGAATCGCACGCCCCGGCACCCACCCGGGGCCATCTCATTCTGCTCACGATGTGATGTATTCTCGTGAGGATGAAGAGCCGCGACCCGATATCAGTACACAAGGAGGGGGAGCGCGAGAGGAGCCCTTGACCGTAGGGATGGTTTCGGTGCCTTCGGGATGGGGCTCTAAAGAGAGAAGGGAGAGCGAGACAACGGCAAGTACGGTGGTGACCCAATCCTACTACCCAAGTGGAGTGGCAAGCACAGCAGCCACATCTCCTTCCCCTCCTGGGTCGCGGCGACAGAGCCACCTCCTCCGCCCCATCTTGCCCAAGACGAAGAGAAGAGCCCGAACGTCAACCCACCTCTCTCGTTACCCCGAGCCCAGACCAGGGCACCGATCAGCGGCGGTTCACATTTGGTCCGCCGGATTCACCGAGTGAGATGCGAGCCAGGTTTGTCAGCGCTGGGGAGGTGCCCATGGGACAGACCCAAGCGCCCACCTCTTCTGCCCCGAGAAGCGGGGACACCCCCACCACGCCCCTCTCCCCTCTCGGCTCTTCAGACGGAGCCGAGCCGAGTGGGCAGACGAGCGAGCAAGACTCCCACCCTTCCTCCCACTAGGGGCACCGCGGTTGAAATGGCCCCTCTCCTCTTCCCTCCTGCCCCTGCCCCTCTTCCCTGCTTCATCCTCTATAACCCTGTGTAAACTCCAGGACCAGAATGTCTGTTACCCTCCGTTTTCCTGTGGGTTTTACCACCACTTTGGCTGTCTTTGGCCCGTCCTGTGTCCGTTATGGGTGCCGCGCGTCTAAGGTGCGCGCCTCTCCGTCTCCTTTTATTACTTTTCTCAAGGTGCATAATTCCTCCCTTTCGTTTCCTGTCGGGTTCGCGAAGCTCTCGTTGTTTTCGCTCTTTTGCCGTTGTGTGCATGCCCCTCTTCGAGATTGCATTCGCTTTTTGGGCACCACCAAGGTGGTCGCACGCCCCCCTCCTGCTCTTACTATACTCCCTTCATTTTCCTTTCACCCGTGCAAACCGTAGAAAGTACCAAACGCAACCGTGCAGAAAAGATGTGTGGACGCCACTGTTGATGACAGATGACATGTCGATGACATGATGTGATGGACCACCCCCGTACTGAGTGTTGGAGGGTGTACACCTTCCTACTTTTCCTCCCGGTTTTATTTGATGTGCATACCAAACACTGTGGCAACCATGCCAGATGGGATGACAGCGATGCCACACCTTCGCCCTTGGTCCCCTTGCTGATGGCAGGGTCTTCCCCGCAGCCGTGCCTGCGTAGAAAAGCTCGCTCCAAAGAACTGGTCGACGTTTGTCGCCAGGTCTGGTTTGGGGGGCGGTGTGGTGATTGAGAACAACGTTACATTGACGCTCCCCCGATTTGCTTCCGTAGGTTTGGAATGAAAGTGCGGTACAGTGCAGTCGGCATTCATGACGGCATCGTGGTCTGTAGCCAATTCCCATTCCACCCACCCCAGCCTCTATACCACGTCCATTTCATTGACAGAGCTTAAGGCTGGGACAGGGGGAACATATACTCTCTCGGGAGCTTTCCCTCCCTTTGACAACCGCCATGTACTACCGATTTCAAAGCACGAGAAGCATGCCACGTTCACCAAAAGGCATATTGCCCAAGACGAACAGCTAGAATCACATGCAAAGGGGAAAACATGGGACAAAGACATCAAAACATGCCAAGCCGCGGGGATGAGGACGGCGAGAGGCCACGTGGTGCCGTTCAAGTATGTTTTTGCTCCTGCGTAGCTCGCGGGCCAGCATGCATACTCTTTTCCAACCGTCTCTTGGTCCCGGGTATCTTACTGGGTGGTGTAGTAGTTCCATCGTGACTATATACTTCAACTTCTTCTGTTCAACTGTTATCATCCTGACTCCAATTTGATATGGGACACAACCGGCAGAAAAAAGAGTGGTAAAGAGTCTGTCTAATTAAGCATGCAATAGCGAGTCAAGACGAAGCACTGGTGTAGCAAGGGCACAGAAAACGTGTATGGAGGGGCACTGAGGGTTTAAGGGAACCCTGTTGCGGACCCCTTACAGTGTGTCGGTCAAAGTTCCGACAGGTCGGCCATTGTAGGCCACTTCATACACTTCAGTGAAAAGCGGGTAATCTTGCGTCCGTCCCCTAGCAGCGAGGAAAAGGTGGATCTCCTTTGCGGTCACTGTACCCTGCAGTTTTTGGCCATTGAGCAGCTCCGCCTCCAACTCATCAAACGACTTGCCCGTCTTGACGAACGCCTCCGCCACCCGTCGGTTCCTCCCTCCATAGCACGTTGTGATCAAGTCAGCAACTCCGGCGGAGGTCTCGGTAAATGTCTCTGACTTGACAGGAAGAACTCTTGGGCGAAAGTCTTCATCTCAATCAGCCCAATCCGCATGATGGCGGCCTTGGCATTATCGCCCCAGCCCAGGCCATCCACAAGACCGGCAGCGATGGCCACCACATTTTTCAGCGCACCCCCAAGAGAAACACCATACACGTCTTCCACCAGCCCCACCCGGAACTTGGGCGTCTCAAACAGCTTGTGGAACAGCTCTGCCCATGCTCTCTGGCCCTCTCGGTAGCCAATAGTTGTTTCGGAAAACTTGCCACGCGCCACTTCTGACGCAATGTTGGCCCCCGACAAAGCGGAACACTTGCACCCCAGGTACTCTTCAATCACATCGGCAAAAACACGGATGTGGGTCGTCTGCACCTCCACACACCCTTGATCATGGAGATGGCGTGGGAGTGCGGAGCGATATGCCCTTGGAGCTGCTTGCACAGCCCATCGATAAATTGGTGGGGGTGACAAAGAGAGCAGGTTCGCATCCCGCGCCGTCTCGACGGGGTCGGGGCAGGCATAGATGTTGTTAGGCAAACGGACACCGGGGAGGTACTTGACATTCTCGTGGTCCGAGTTAATAATCTCGGTGAGCTTGCGGCCGTTGACCTCCTCCTCGTAAACGTACATCCATACCCGCTCTTGGAAGAGGTGCGGGAACCGGCGTACGTTATCTCCCACAATCTTGGCAATGGCGCTGCCCCTACAGAAAGGGGGGGGGGGGACAAGGGTGGAGTCAGTAGCTATCCTTGGCATGAGCGCAGAGGCTCAGCCTCAGCCACGGTAGAAAGTACACCAGGGACGACGGAGGGAGACGTACCAGTTGCCGGAGCCAATGATGGCAATCTTGAATTGCGTGTTGGCAGGTGGGACGGCGGACATGGCGGTGGTGGAGGGGAGGTGGAGAAGGCTAGGAAGAGAATGGTTGGGAGATGTCTGCAGCTGGTGGGGGGCAAGCTCTTTTCAGCGGGCGCTTCTAGATCCAGGCACCAAGTCGGAGGCACGGGTATTTGCGAGATGGATGACACGGAAAATTATTGCCCAGCCCCCCAACGCCCCCCAGAGGATTAATGTCAGTCAGTCGGCTCCGGCTCCGGCTCCGGCTTCTGGAAGAGCCGGCGGCGCCCGAAGCAGGGGGCGAGGCAGTCGCGTGGCGCGCCGGATGAGCGATGAGCGCGACCAATACTATAGGCGCATTGCGTTGGGATGTGGGCCCCAATTCCTTGGTTCGGGCGTGTCCCAGCACCGCACTGAGCATGATTATTGAGCAGCCTGAGCTGTGCAAAGGAGTTCAGCAACCCGTCGACTTTTGAGTGTTGAGTGTTGCGTATCGAGCACACTGAGGGGCCTGAGGGCCTGATGAAGCACGGAGTTCTCAATGAGTCCGTTGCCAATTGCGCCCAGCGGGCACACGAAAGGCACGTGAAAACCGCCTGGCAGAGGCCAGCCACAGCCGGAAGCCAGTGGCCAAGAGCTTCAAAGCTTCTCAAGCTTCTATCGTCCAAGCTGATCACATGCAGATCACAAGCTTCAAGCAAGTGTCCAACAGTGCCACAGGTGCCTCAGTTCCACCCGGCCGTGTCCAACCAGGCCCAACTCTGCCCAACCCCGACCACCTAGCGACCCCACCAGCCAACCTTCAAAGCGTCAACCCACACACCACCTTAACAGTGAGCGGAACCTGCGTCCAGACTAGTAACTAGTAATAGCCGCCGTCTGCTGCTCCGTCAGCCAATGCCCCTTCCGCCTAGGCGGTTAGCAGCCACGTGACGTACGGCACGTGATGCGGATATTGCCACTTCATTTGCACCGATGCCCACAACAGCTGCGACACGCACCTGTTTCCGCCCTGCACTGCGGATCTCGGTTGGCTCAGCTGAGATCCAGGGCTAGTATACGAACAAGGGACGAACATGTCCAGTGGACGTGTTGAGCAAGCGTTGAACATTGAGCCGTCACGCCAATAGCATGAGGAGCTTGAAAACCCCTGGCTGGTGCCCACCACCCACCACACGCCCACCATGTCGGATGGGCTCAAACTCCTTCTTCCCCCCCAAAGCCACAGTGTGTTTAGCACACTCTCGGACAACTGTTGTGGGACAAGCTGCCAGCAGCGTCAAAAAGCTTCAAGTTGGCTCACGCCGAACGGCTGGTATGCCAGGTGGCCCACAACAGGATGGCAGTGCGGAACTAATCCTGCATGTCCCAACAGCCTCTATGATGATGTTCCCGTTCCCTTACTGATTCTCAAACCCTTTTCCGGGCCTCTGGGCCACCAGAACAAGTCAAACATCCCACACCGCCCTCCCACAGTGTGATTTCTGCCCTTGGTGCTCCATCGACGCCGGCACCCCTCATTAATGTCGACCTGGTGACCAAGACGCGGGAGAGTGTCCGGATGCTCTCCACATATACGTGTCCCAGATGTGGATAATAGCGTGCTGGTCGCAGACTCTCCGGGAGCGGGACGTTACGGGGCGGGAAACGAACAGGATGTGATTGTGTGCAGAAGCGTCACCTTTTTAGGATGGGCATACCTGCTATACGACATCCTTTCCACACCCCAAGGTGATCATGATGGCCGCCTTCCTCGTCTACTATACGCATGCATAGCTTGCCCCACAGGCTTTCTTTCAACACTACTAAAATGTTCTTTGCGCGCGGAGTTTCGCTCAGCGCTCACTCAGCTGTTCACAACAGCCCCTTCCTGGATCATGCAGATCATGTATCATGCAAGCTCAACGTTCAACGTTCAACGTTCAACCCTTCAAGCTTCATGGTACCTGAGTTCTGAGAACCTGAGGTCTGGCCCCTGGGGGCAGGATGACGTTGATGATGGTACAGAGTGCGGGGGATACGGATTGGGGGATGTGTGATCGATATGCAACGAATTATTGTGGCGTGCAAGCATATAACGAAGTGCTCAAGATCTGAGACGAGGTACGGTCTGGTACGGCACCGGTACGGCGTTATATATGTACTCTTGAGTACAAGTGGCGCCGCCGGGTTTCACTGCGGCCTGGTCACCGGTCACACACTGGAGACAAAAATGCCGCCAGGGTTAATCGATAATCGATCGATTATAGATTTAATCGATTAGGTCTAGTTTTGAGACGCGTGATGGAATAGAATCAGAGTTCTGAGATAGATCTCTCATTATAATGATCCTAGTTACCCAGCGATGTCCTAAGTGCAGTTATGCAGTGGTAAAGAGAAGACAGGAGCTGGGTTGAACGTTGAACGTTGAACGTTGAACCCAGACTGAGGATCACAGAAGAAGAAGAAGAAGAAAGAGAAGAAGAAGAAGAAGAAGGAGAAGAAGGAGAAGAAGGAGAAGAAGGAGAAGAAGGAGAAGAAGGAGAAGAAGGAGAAGAAGGAGAAGAAGGAGAAGAAGGAGAAGAAGGAGAAGAAGAAAGTGGCACAAGACCAGAGAGGATAGGGATGTCGGCGTGGTGTCTGGATGTTGAGTAAGGTGGTCAGGATGATCGATGACCGGGAGAGGTGGCTGACCCATAGGATCCTGGCTATTGACCATCCATGCATCCCATATATCTTGTGCATGCAACGATTCTGTCGAAGATGACAGAAAGGGCTTCAACTTGAACGGGAACATAGTATGGTGGGAACTGAAAGTAATGAAGAGGGTATACTCAAGAGAAGGCTGGATCTTTTTGAAGTACACCATCACGTATACTATTGGCACACCGGCCACGGCCGTTTGCACCAAAAGCACAAAAATGCACCATACACCATACCCCATACACCATACACCATACGCACCACATACATCTTTAATTCTTGCAAACCACACGGCCCTATCATGCATCATGCCGCATTCTTAAAAACAACTATCAGTGTGGCATGTATAGCGTAGAGTACTAGGGGCAGATATCAACGCACATTCGTTGTGCACGTCTGTTTTTGTATGTAATATTTGCTTACACACTGTCGGAATGCTCGAAACTGAGAAGTAGTATCTCCTGTGTTGCTTCCATTTCATTGGCAGAGCTTAAGGCTGGGACAGGGGGAACGCTACGTCTAAACCTAACCGTTCATCTTGCGGGGGTTACTTGGGGGCGCTACCAGGGTCAAGGAACCAGGGGGATCGCCAGGATATCAGGACCCTCCGGCTCGCGCCATCCGGTCCCGTACCCTAGGTAGCGCGTGTGGACACGGATGAACGTGGTTGACATCCGAGCGAGGAACCATTTCCACTGAGACTTGGTAGCCAACTCCTTCCAATGCGCAAACAACTTGCCCGCTGTCTTGGTGCCGTAGTATCCTCGCGTCGTCAAAACCAGGGGGAAAAACCGCTCTTGAGTGCGTCCCTGGTACTTGGCGTTCTTGTCGCATTCTGCTTGTTCAAGCATCCGAAGCAGCTCCTTCTCCCGGCGTTCCAAGGGGGTTGCGGTGCTCTCATGCACCACCCTCTGGAACGCGCTCTGCGCCTCCAGCATACAGATAGAAAAAAGAGAGTCTGATACAAAAAAATATACTGACAAGGTTCAACCGGATACCGCGTCTCTCATATACGATTGTCGGAGCTTCCTATAGTTTCCTTCAGAGCACGGGACGCCACTATATATGGCGGTAAGAAATTGTGATAAAGGGGGCAATATACCTCCACACCCGAGAGACAGCATGAGTGACAAGACGGAGATGGGGGAAAGGGCGCAGATGGATTGCATACATCTATGGACGCAGAGGAGGTTATGTACCTCCTCAGGAAGGGGGCACAGTCGAGAGGTGGACACAGGATCTCCCAACTGATAAGAATCACGCCATAGTGCCCATACGGGTCTAGTGGCCAAGGGGCCCCTAGCACGGCGTGAGTCTGACAATGAGTATGGAATGGAGAGACGAGAGCTAGTCAATTGCTCTCGAAGAAGACACGCGAGACGGATGAGACACAGGGAGATCATGAAAATCCAAAAAGGGAATTTGAGGCAAGAGAAGTATGTGAGGGAGCAGGGGGAATTTTGCCGGTACCGTGGTCAACAGAATGGGGAAAGGGGAGAGGAAGGGAGGGGGGAGGGGAAGTCCGGCCGGGGGCGAGATACACAAGGGAAAAATTGATGCTTGTGCCACAACCTGGATGAAAGGTCGAAAACTTGCAGAGATGCAAAAAAGGTATGAAGGAGGACAGAGAGGATGACCGAACGAAGGTAATGAGGAAAAAGCCGCATCACACGTCAACGGGAAAAGGGGATCTTACATCGTGATTGGGCTAAATGAAAGAAGAGGGGGTAAGGATGAGCGCACCGATAAGTCAAGGGGGGCAGCGTGTCATGTTCTTCTTCACCTCCAGTTGAAGGGGAAGGATTTTCCGTGTTTTTTGGTGGGCAGGGGACAGAAGTCAAAGCGGTAGCCAATTCCTCAGATTTAGAAGAGGGAGGACAGGTATGTTCCTGTTTGAGAGACGGTGGCGCGGAGGGACCCAACTTGGGAAGAAACAGATGCATCACCAACAAGAGCTACTGAGTCTGGGTCAGCTTCACGAGAAGGAAGCATTGGTTCCCACATGCTCTTCGGTTTGGCAGGTGCACCGTGGGTCGTTTGCTTGAAACTGGGGCTGCGTGTGTGCTGATCTTTGTGTTTCCCATTGGACTCGGTAGGAGCGGCTGCGCCTCCGTCGGACGTCACGCCCCTTCATCTCTTCAAGAATGATATCCCCTAGGTGGCCAGAAATTGAAATATGTGGGATGCGACCCAGGAAATGTGTTCGTCAGGAGAATCCAGCGTTTCAGCCGCAGGAGGAGAGGCTGCTTCAGCTTCCGGAATACCGCTAGACCGAGGGAAAGGTGCGTTTATCTTTGCCGGAGGTGGTTTGGGAGGAGACGAGATAATCGGTGGGGCGGGGCGAAAGGAAAAGTCGGGTTTCCATTTGCGTCGCCTATATGTTGCATTGTCAAAACGTGAGCGATCGCAGGTTAGCAATGCGTTGCACAACAGAAGTCTCATCCGGGGGCAAAAACGAACATGTGCAAAAAGTGTTGCAAGTCCTCTTGCGTTCGTTGCGCTTCGACACGCCGCGCATCCAGTCCCTCGCCATGCAGGTTGAGATCTGCTGGATGATCTGAGCCGAAGCGTGAGACGATGGGGCCTTGCGATGTGGTGGCGTCTCCTCCAGGGGTGATGGAGATGGGGGTGAATTCAAGAGGGTGTGGTGGTGTCGGTAGAGAACGACGGACAGGTGGCATGGATGTTGAAGATGTGGTATGGATGGAAATGGCAGAAGGGGCCGATTGACTGCTGCTTGCCACGAGCGGAAGCTGGGGCGGGAGAGAGTTAACATCACTATTACTGTGTGTAGGCTACTGCGAAGGGGAGAGGGATGAAGGCTGGGGGAAAGGTGGGGTTCGGGATTCTTTTGGGCTGGTGAAGCTGGTGCAACAAACTCGACAGAAACCGCATCAGGTTCCACCACTGGCGGAGGAACTTGCACTGATACTGGTTTTCGCTGCACGGCTGTTGGAACAGAAGGTGGTGGGACGGAGGTGATGGAGGGGGCTGGGGGAGAAGGGAGCGATGGAATCGAGCCGTGGGGCTTCGAGGGAGGAAGCGGGCAACAAGAGTGTGGGTGCGGAGGTTGTGGCTGTGCCTGCGCATGCTAATGACTTGCTGGTGGTTGCGCGTCGGATCTTGACTTTGGCCAAGACCATCAATCAAGCCTGCCTCATTGGAGGCAGAGCCTTGGGCGAGGTCAGGCCCCCACTACGATGGAACCAGCGCGACAGCAAGCCAATCTTGCCCATGATGATCGTGGAGAAGATGAACAACAGAATCAGGAGTGCTCCAATATGCAGCCAAAGGGGGGGCGGGTCCAACACGTGAGGGTGTGTGTGGCTATACGATGAAATTAAGGGCTAAACGTTAAAAGAGGGTGCATATAATGGAACCATATCATTTGACAGAGCTTTTTAAACTGCTTAAGGCTGTGGGACAAAGAAACGCTCTGTCTAAACCGGCCGGTACATTCATCCGATTCAAGCTCTGATGTATATACTTTTTTGCGGGAGCATTTGGGTGGCGGGTAGCTCGGCAGTGGCGCCCATGGTGGGTGCCACAACCGCTCAAAAACTTTTTATCTCTAGACTTCATCCATATCATTTTGACAGTGAGCTTAAGGCTGGGACAGGGAAACGCCACGCCTAAACCGACCCGTTCATCTTGCATGTGCTGCTTGGTAGCGCCAACCCCGCTTAAGGAACCAGGAGAATCGCAAGGTGATCAGGACCCTCTGGTGCCTGCCATCCGTTCCCGTACCCGAGGCAGCGCGTGTGGACATGGATGAACTCGATGAACGTGGTAAGCATCCGAGCGAGGAACCATTTCCATTGAAAGTCAGTAGTGAAATCCTTCCAGTGCGCAAGCATCTTTTGCTCGCTGTCTTGGTACCGTAGTATCATCGCGTCGTCAAAACCAGGGGGGAAAACAGCTCTTGGATGCGTCCCTGTTACTTGTCGTTCTTATCGCATTCTGCTTGTTCCACAGCAGCTGAAGCAGCCCCTTCTCCCGGCGTTCCAAAGGCGTCGCGGTGCTCTCATGCACTATCCTCCGGTACGCGCTTTGCGCCTCCTGCGATCTTATGTCGCGCAGCGTGTGGTCCACCTCCATTCCTGATCTCCCGATTGCTCGGCACGAGCCCCAGCTGACCGACGGGCCGTAGTCCCGGTTGTCTCTCCTCGTAATTGTATACCTGCAATGGGTATATTTGTCACGCCCCGCACCCAGTATGATATAGTCTGCTTTTCTATAAAGGCGCGATATTGCTGGTGTGTTACCGTCTACCACTAAGAATACTATGGGTTCATCCGCCAAAGACAGACGGGCTACAATGTGGTTTATGGTGAGATCCCCTATCCTGAGAAGAGATCGCCAAGTCAGTGAAAGATTTTATACGCAAAGCCAAGGAGAGAGTGCCGCCATCACGAATTTCGGATAAGAACCAAGTATTACCGGCCGAGCTGCGGAGAATTTGGAAGACGACACATAATGCCTCGCACTCAACCTGCGCTAGTGCGTCGAGCAGGACCGGACCAACAGATCTGGGGGATGGACTCCAGGTCCTGGGTACTTGCGTGGTGGGAGAGGGGTGGATTTTGTCGCGGATCGCGGCTCCAGGACCAACTGGCCACAGCCTGAGGCAGGACATCCCCAAGATTGATGGCATTACCTGTCAGGGAGACGCCTCTTGCAGTGGCGGTATACAGTCTCAAACCAATTGTTGTGCCACCTGCTCCGCACCATGCTGATGGAGGGTGCAAAGGACGATCATTTTCGACGTGCTCATGAGCTTGCCTCTCCGGATGGGAGGATGCGGCAGCACGCTTTACTCGTATGTTGCGCCCCATGCACGTGCTGTGGGCCAACGAGGTCTCAAGGACTATCTTGCTCCAAAGATCAGTCACTTGACTATAGCTAGCTTGACTAGCTTGACTAGCTTGAAGCTTGCAATGAAGCTTGAACCGTTTGACTTGGTGATGCAGTCTTCTATATGTCACAGATGCCACTTGTCAAGGGCATGTGGGTACAAAATATGTGTGCGGGAGGGGTGTGGCGTGGGGTAGCGGCGATATAGGATTTTTACTCGTACGTTGCGCGATCGATAAAGGACACAATAATTGTGCGTTGCGCGTATCCCCGCAAAATATATGTTCAACGAAGTTAACCCCACAAAAACTCCTCGTTCTCATTATCTTATTGCTGTGAAGCATGCGAAGTTTATGTTGAGGAGCTCCGATGCTTTGTTGCACTCGTATCTCGGCCAAAATTGCAGGGCTCGCGCTGCGTCATAGAGGCGAATTATTCGAAACAGCTCTCAGAGACCAAAGGCTGTGGAGCAGCCACAGGGTGGCTGGTGCGTTTGGCCAAGATCCCTTCAGTCCCTCCTTAGGCCTAGGAGTCCCGTGTTGTCTTCCTCCTCGCGCAGCAAGACGCGGCAGCGAGACCGGCTACTTGATGTTCCTCTGTGTAGGTGTTGTTGGTTGGCTTGACCACAACCAAAACCACACCACCACACACTCTCGCGGATTTTGCATCGCTGCACACTCTCTCGATGAGGGCCACCGGAATAACTCCAGGTCTCCATCATCAACTGCGTGGAGGACAGTGGCGTAAGCCCAAGTCTTAAAAATATGTTTAAAAGGGAAGGAGACCAGAGACCGGAGACAGGAGACAGGAGACAGGAGACAGGACTGACAGGAGACATCGACTATAGTGACTAGAGCAGTGAAGGGTGGGTGCGCACACAGTCCACGAACGGGGGACCCCGTTTTCCACCCGACTATAGTAAGTGAGCGGCACGGATCAATATATGATTTGGAGGGCCGTGCAGGGGAACTCCAACACTCTCACCCGCAGTAGTACACTGGTGCAATGGATATACCCCCGATAGTGCGCGATGGATGTGATCAATGATGCCGATTATGCGGGGAGTGCGGGGTGGCCGCGGCGATAAAAAAAATGGGCAGATACGCGTCACGCGCCACCGACGAATTGCGATAGCGTCACGCGTGTCACACGCATCACAGTACGTCAACACAGTGCGTGTTTTAAAAAAGAACTGGTCACCCGTAAGCGAGGTAACCGGTACCCGGTTACCGAATCGATAATCACATGCATCACATGCACAATCGAGATCCATCTCTGCAGCTGCACCTAGAGTAGACGTCGGGTGCAAGGGGGCGGATGGGTGTAGCAGCTCCCTCTGTTCGTGCCTCTTTGTGCGTTATGCTTTCCGAAGCACATACACAGTATCAGTAGCTCGAACCAATTGTAGGTGTGGCCTGGGGTGGCAGGTGTAGCACTCTGTAGGGGTGGTGAGGCTGGCGGCGAGGCCGTGACGCGTGAGGCCTGAGGCCACCGTGAGGCACTGGCCGCCGGCCCCCGAAGGGAAATTTGCCCCCCTAAATTCACCGGCTGAGGGAGCTGGAGCACGCCTGGGCCGGCACGGAGGCGCTTGCGGGCCTTGCGGAGTTCGCTGAGGTCGGTGCCACCTCTCAGGCCCTGGGGCCTGAGGCCCCTGAGAGTATCGATAACCGGTTACTATTAGCCGATAACCCTCAGGCTGAGGGCCTGAGCCTCAAGCCTCACTAGCACTATCAATGATCAATGAGTGACCGGTGACCGGGCGACCTGTGAACGGGTGACCAGTGATCACGGTCTGATCGATGATCGAATATCGGTAATGAAAACCGGCCGGTAATTCCGGTAATTACCAGGCGGGTTACTAGGTTACTCCGGCACTGGTTACTCCTCTGGGGTTCTCCGCGGTGATAAAACTTGGTTTCTTGTTTGCTACCCTAGGAAAACACTTGACACCGTGGGGGGGGGGGGGGCAGCAGAAAGCCTATGGCCCCTAAAAACGATTGCCCAGAGTCCAACAATCGCACCCTTTGTGGATGAGAGGCCACGCCAGCAACACCAGGCAACACCACACACTCCCTCTTTGCCTGTGCAACAGAAGTCTCTTTTGACCTTATTCGATGTAGGGCCTTCTTAGGCCCTATGACTGTCACTGGAATTCGTGTGTGAAATTGTGAATGAGGACTGGTGGGAATGCGCTTGATCCATGAGCGCACGATCCATAAGCATGGAAGATGAGCATGTTGAATGCCGGTGGTGAGCCGGTGACCGGTGAGTGTTGATCGTCACCACAGTGAGTGTACTGAAATGCGCTGGCGAGTATCTGTACGGTGAGTTAGCATTTGACCTAAACACAGTTGATGAGTTCATTAATCCTCGTACTGAGTACAGTACCCACCGACTGTGACTTCGCACTCAACGCGAGTTGCTGTCCTGAGGTCTGACGGCCTGACCGGCTGAATACTCGAACTGACCAGTGACTGAGTACGAGTACTCAATACTTACTCAGTACTCAACGTTCAACTGAGTACTCAACTTGGTACTCAAAGGGAGTTGCTGCCCTCAGACTGAGGCCTCAGACTCAATCGCACTCGATACTACTCGGTCAACCCGGTCAACGACGTTCAACGTTGAAGGTTCAACCCGACGCGATTAAATGAGTACTCCGAGCACTGTTAGTTCAACGTTCAACGTTCACTGTATGTTCACTGTTGGACTGGGTCTTTGGACTTCCGAGCTCACTCACTGTGCTCAAGTAGTGTGGTCGCTCGCCACGTTGTCAGCAGTCAGTTCACTATTCACTAGCAACTAGTCACTAGTCACTAGTCACTAGGTAGTCACTCCAGCAACCCTTCTTGGCGCTCGCACGGAATTAATTGAACGTTGATGCATTGAAGGTTGTGGGGAGACGAGCGGGCTAGTCGCGGTGGCCGAAGAGGACTGGGTACTGGGTACTGATGTGGCGCTGATGCGGCAACATAACGGGTAACCGGCAATGTTAATGAAGACTCGATGACGTATGTTGCCATAGGGGACGTGTGGCACGTCGCGAGGGAACAATACTGTCCGTGTGCTTCGTCCTATACTACCACCTTGGGCACCAACAGGCACTTATTGACTGTTGCCAGCTCGTAAATGGAAGACACTATGTGACTGGTGCGGATGTGGGGCGGGGGCAAGAGCTCCGGGTGTGGACTGCTGCGGGCTCGTCTCTAGCTTCAAGCTTTGCCCGTGAGGCCTGAGGCGAGGGGTCGCCTACTGCACCATTAGTTGCAGTAGTATGCATCACACGCACATCACAAATGCCGCAGCAGTCGCGAGAAGGGGATCAACACCCGCAATTAGTGGTGCATCTGTGCATTTGTGAGGGATACCAGGGATACGATCGATCGGATACCGATCCTACGGGGATCGCGCTGCCAAGGCCGGAGATAGTAGTGGGCCAGTTGGTGGCAATGCTGTACTTACCAGAGGTGGGGCTTGCTAGGACCTGCGTTCCTGTGCACGTTCCTGCGTTCCTGTGCGTTCCTGCGTTCCTATGCCGGTTCCTTTGCCTTAATAGTTTGGCAGGAGCTGTTCTACTGCTGCACCTTTTATTTTTGTTCATAGCGCAAGGCCACACGGCCAGTGCAATGGGAAAATGTGGGTGAGAGCAGCGACTGGGGCCAAGGAAGGCCAAGGAAGGCCAAGGACCAAGTGGCAGAGCGGAGCGGCGGTATGTCCATTTGTAGTAGTAGGAGCTTCCACCTGCTCTCTGCAGCTCGAAGAATCGCGCTGCTTCAAGCGTCACGCGTGACGCGCCATGCGTCATGCGTCGCTTCTGCCACTTTGGATCAAGGTGGCGATCGGCTGCTACAGCGCAGCGGAGTGACTAGTGGCCAGTGACCAGTCAGTGAAACCAGTGACTACCATTCGCGCGTGTTCGTTCACGCGTCACGCGTCACGCTCAGCAGGCTCACCGGCCACCCCGCTCACCGGCAATTATCGGCACCGAGTTCATCTTGTTCACGCGTCACCGCGTCACACGTCACACGTCACCTAGGTCCATCACTTTTTTCTTTTTTTCGTTCGTCGACCATTGATCGATCCATGGCCATGCCTTCCAATGCGGGGTGCGCAAGGCACAAGAGTATGAAGTGGAAGCAGCTGGAGGGGTGAGAACTCTGGAGACTATTTCGGGGAACATTGCACCGTTCCACATTTCTCCACTCATCGATCATCGATCATCTGCATCAGTACCAGTACGTGCCCACTACCCACGCACTCACGTACTCCCGTAAAGACGAGGCCATGCTGTGCGTGTGATGCACTTGCATGGCATGGTTGCACTGGGTGGCGCAGCCGGGGGGCTGTGTGGGATGGTTCTGCAATGAGAATGAATAAGCCATGCACTCTTGCGTACTGCGTAGCCCCCCCTTTGGTACGTAAACCATCCAGGTTTTAGATTTCATTGCCTCCTCCCCAAATCCACTGCGGGGGTGCGGGGATGTCTCAGGTTGCTGGCCGCACGGGACGGCTGTCGACTTCCCATCCCTGCCCTTGCCGCAGCAGGCGCGTTTTTTCTGCACACAATGCCGTGTGTCAGTGATGTCATCGATCGCCGGCATGGTTCCCTCGCTCCCGGGGTCCAGTTGCATTGCTGTGTGTGACAAGCAGACAGCGTGGGGCTCCACCGGCCTGAACGCTTACACTTGCCGTCCGCCGGAGACACCGGCGCCTCCGTTGTACCGCTCGGGCGCCTCGCGCGGCCCGCATACCGCCGGCAGCAGCCGCTGGAGGGACTGCGAGAGCATCCCAAACGGAGCATGCAGGTGGGATGCTGCGTAGCGAGTACCCAGTACTACTGGCTCAGTACTCAGTACGTGCGCACATGCTTTTAGCGCTACGAGCTGTGGGGGCTATTGGGCGATGCTGGCGCCCTGCTCTTCGCGCTCCCGGCCTAGCGCGTGCCACGTTTCACCCGTCTGATATCACACGCCGGAAGCCGCACCTGCCGCACCATGCACCATGCACCATGATGCATGCATGATGCACCTCCGTCACCTCCCATCTACAGTCGCGCGTGCGCTTGATGCGTGACGTCGCCGCGACACCCAAGTGGAAGAGACACGGTGGCGATGTGGATGTTGGGCAGGTGCAGCTGCGTGGCGCCTGGCTGGCAACGAGCCGGCGCTTCCTCGCATACTTCTCCCAACGCGCCCAGCGCGGCGCGCAGCGCGGCATTAATGGACTCGCTACGTACTGCTTCCTCCCCCCGGATTTCTGGCACAAACCAAAGCCGCCTCGAGCCAGACAGTCGCACTGGATCGGTGTCGACGTTGACCGGTGACCCCCCTGCCTGATGCACCCGAAGCTCCCCGCTTCTGGTGGGGCACTGGCGCCGTCCGCCGATGACCGGTGATGCATGATGATCGATGTGCACCGGCTCTCTGTGCTCGGCTGCGGTTCTGCGGCCCAGGCTCGGCCCCGCAGAGCAGCAGCCTGCAGCAGCCCTTTCCCCCTGCGTTCCTGCTGTTCCTGCCGTTCCTCCCGGCAGGCTGGCACATTTTCACTCTCCTGCCCCCCCCCCCAGATTGCATATATACCCCCGCATTCGCCCCCCGCTCTTTTCCCCACACACCCCCACAACCACAGCTTCCCCTCTCCCTCTACCAATGTGGACCAGCACTGCTGGCCTTTCCGGCCGCCAGCTTCAACTGGCCATTACAGTCACCGCCGTCATGGGTTTCTCCCTATTCGGCTACGATCAGGGTCTCATGTCTGGCATCGTGAACGGCGACAAGTTCACTCAAGAGTTCCATGCTCTCTACACAGCTTCCGGTCGATCAGAACGCCCCGCCAGACCCTCATGTCACGGCGTACAATAAGCATGTCTCCGTTCTGCAAGGCGCCGTGACGGCCTCCTACGAAATCGGGTGTATCATTGGGGCAGTTTTCGTCCTTCTCTACGGAGAGAAGTTTGGTCGTACCCGCAGTATGGTTTCCGGCGGTCTCATCATCATCATGGGCACTATCATTTCCTGTTCTTCGTTTAGGCACTCCTGGGGCCTCGGTCAATTTGTTACCGGTCGTGTCATTACCGGTGTGGGCAACGGGATGAACACGGCGACCATTCCCGTCTGGCAATCGGAGTTGTCGGCGGCGCACAACCGTGGCTTCCTGGTCTGCTTTGAGGGCGCCATCATTGCCGTTGGCACGTTTGTTGCGTACTGGGTCGACTTTGGCATGTCCTACGCCAACAACTCGTCGCAGTGGCGTTTCCCTGTTTCGCTCCAGATCCTCTTTGCCGGTCTCACCTCGGTCGGTGCCTTGCTCCTGCCCGAGTCGCCGCGTTGGTTTATCAGCAAGGGCCTCGACGATGAGGCTTTGTATGTCATGGGCCGCCTGCAAGGCTTTGATGCACCTGACGAGAAGGCCATGCACGACTTCGAGATTATGAAGGCCGACCATCGGGCCAAGGACAGCGGCAAGTCGGCTTGGTCCCAACTGTTCCAGTTTGGAAAGGGCCAGGAATTCCAACGCATGATGGTGGGCGCTTCTGGTCAGTTCTACCAGCAATTCACGGGCTGCAACGCTGCGATTTACTACTCGACCATTCTCTTCCAGAAAGACCTGAAGCTGAAGGGCAAGCTTCCTCTGATTATCGGTGGCGTGTTTGCGACGGTGTACGCACTTGCCACCATTCCCTCGTTTTGGATGGTGGAGCACATCGGCCGTCGCAAGCTCTTCATTATTGGTTACGCTGGGCAGGGTCTGAGCTTTATATCACGTTGGGTTGCTTGGCCGGTACTCATGGAAGCAGCGACCGGGAGACACCTAAGGGTGCTGCGGTTGGTCTCTTCCTTTTCATTATCTTCTTTGCCTTTACTCTTCTCCCTCTGCCCTGGATCTACCCTCCTGAGATTAACCCGGCCCGTACACGTACTGCCGGTGCCTCGGTCGCGACCTGCACCAACTGGGTTACCAACTTCGCAGTCGTTATGTTCACTCCTGTCTTTTCCGATGCCACCACCTGGGGTGGAATCTACCTCTTCTTCGCTCTGATGAACTTTACTGCCATCCCGATTGCCTACTTCTTCTTCTTCTACCCCGAAACTGCCGGCCGGACCCTGGAGGAGATTGACATTATCTACGCCAAGGCCCACACCGAGGGCAAGTGGGCGTTCCAAGTGGCTAATGAGATGCCCAAGCTGGACCACGAGGAGATTCTGCGCCTCCAGACCGAGTACGGCCTGGGCAACTCAGGCTCCCCTGCCTACTCGGACACCACTCTGACCGCCTTGAACGTGACATGGCCAAGGACACCCCCACTCAACTTGAGGACCGCGACGAGTTGGGCGAGAAGACTGCGCCTACACGTTTGAATGACACGGACGCTGACGCGCGCGTCTCTCCTTGAAGATTCCCCCTCCCTCTTCCCCTAGATATTCCGTGCGGATTTGACGTTCTTGTCAATTGATGATACACCTGCTCTTTGCATTTTACACACTGTCTATACACATTCCAGTAGTAATTCCACACGGTATATCGTTCTCGCTGCTCGCCCCATTGCGGTGAACCCATTCCTTTACGGGGAACTGTGCCCACATTGTACATTGCAAACTCGTGTTGTGTCGCCAATACTGCTTTGCATTCACAGTTGATTGAAGACTATATACCAACTGATGGTCCAACGTTCAGACTGTCACCGCACCAATGAGCAGCACACCTGTAGTAAGCCCCACATGCTCAGGCGACTCCAAAGATGCTTAGTAGACAATCCAAAAGGGGTTCCGACTGACGGTTAGGTGCTGAGTATGGCGGCCACCGGTTTTTTGGCCCTCTAGAACAAAACGCTGCAGTGTAGAGTTCGATACGTTTTTGGTCGCATGTGGTAACATTACCGCAGTAGCGCTAAGCAGGGAGGGGCGAGGACACCCTTGCGTGGAATGCCCGAGGACATGATACCGGATGTGTGCCTTTTTGAATAAGTGCATCATTAATTATGCCACTACTGTGTGCCTCCGTCGGTAGTATACTCAGCACTCTCCGACGAGCAAGTCTACAGGAGAGGGTAGCCTGTCACGGGGCGGGCCGAGACCTTTGGTGGGCCGGCTGCTCATGTGGCAAGGCTGCGTCGGCACCGGCTTGGGCCGTAGTAACGTGTCTGAAGCCTCGGACGGGAGGGGGCGCAGAGGCGGACAAACACTGTCTCAACTGAGACTGGATAGATGCTGGAAATCGACGCGGCAAGAGGAGGACTCGCGCGACTGGACTGACGGATTTCTGGAGGACGAGGCCGGAGGAGGAGTCGGACGCTAAAGAGGAGGTTGCCTGTACTGGATCAATTGGCTGGAAAATGGGCAGGAGTCAGACAGGATAGGGTTGAAAGGACAAGAGGGTTGATGTCACAGTCGGGGCTAAGGCGATGAGGGAGACCAGAATCGGACTACGCCAAGGGGTGTAGCAATCGTTCGTGAGGAAGAAGCAAGAACAGAGGACATGGTGCGAAGTGGAAGGACCAGGGAACGAGCAAGACGCTCGAGGCGAAGAATTTGGAAATGGGAGCGAGATCAGTCAAACTATGACAGTTGACGAGAATGGAGGGTGGGGGAAAGGATCCCCATCGACCAGGGGTACAGGCAAGATCAAAAGGGAAACGGATACAAGGGGGGTGTAGAAAGGAAGACACGTCAAAAGCGGAGTTGGTCGCCGCAGGCGCGACCGAGAATGGAAAAGGAAACGGGGACGGGGCGACAGTCGTCGCAACGACACTGGAAGCTCGGTGGCCTTATTTAGGTCAGCGGACTTGGACTTTTGGCCGGTTGGGGGGGGGGGGGCACTATCGCGCGGATACATGGCCCTTCGGGCCACGGTACCATCCTCACACTTGGTTGGCCTGCGGAGCACGCTCTCCTGTGGTGAGCATGTGAGGAACAGGCGGGCCTTTCCACCGCAGCCTGTAACATAGTCGGTCGATCAGTCACACAGAGCGGGAGCGAGGTTACCGGTTACGCAGTTACGAGTGAAGCGAAGAGCGGAGCGATGGTGGTGATACAGCGGACACCAACTGCAGAGACGGAGGACGGGAAAGGCTGGCGCGCGCACAACGCGCGCTATATGGGATGAACTGGCCTACTATTAGCGCCCCTGAGCCATGGCACCGGCCTTTACTTCGGCAAGCTATCATATATCACCCCCACGTCATAACACCAATAGTCGTTAGCCTACTGTAGCTCGTCCCAGGACCGCCCAGCCAGGCCAGGGGCCACAACCGGGATTGCGTTGGGAAAACCCATTTCCTGTCACTACTACATTAGTTTTCCCGGCCGGCGACAGGTACCCTGCCGGCCGCGACGGGCCAGGGCGCGCCCCCCCACAGCAGTCGCCCTTTGAACCTTCCCACCAACATGCCTGCCCCCAAACCGATGCCATAGGGACGGCCACCTGCAGAAGCTCGTGCTCAGGTCGCAGGGGTACGTTGATAGGTGGCGGCAGCGAGTATGCATCACGTGAGAGGGGAGAGGGGACGAAGCTGAGCCTCAGCCTTCAGCTGAAGTCGATGAAGCAGAACAGATTATCCGACACGGTCGAATTGTCGATTGGCAGTTACTAGTTACTCGTTATAGTTACTAGTTACTAGTTACTGCCACTAGTCAGTACCACTAATACGTAGTCCACAAAATAAAAACAGAGCATATCTTGCAGCGCCCTCTTGGCGTTGCTCTGTGGCCAGGGTGTTCTATAGCGGCATAGAATTACGTGCGGAAGAGCGAGGATGGCCATGTGCTGTGGTATAGGATGCGCCAAGGGCCGCAACATAGAGGCTCCCGTACTGCTAGGCTGCACGCGCACCAGCTCCATGTGCAACCGATGGCCGCCACGCGTCACACGGCGTCACGCCGAAAGTTGCTGGCGCGATTCGATTGATGGGAGGGCGCGAGCAGCGACGCGGCCAGGCGGGGCGCTCTGGGGCGCTCTGGCTGGAATGATGACGATGTGATGCGTGATGCATGATACATGATGCATGATTAAGATTTGCAACAGGCGAGGGGTGACTGATGTCATGGTGTTTCAGTGGGTGACATTTTTATCGCTCCTTCAGCGCTCACAGCTGCGCCGCAGACTAGGAGTACGAGGTGGTAGAGTGTCCTACGGTCGATTGCACTGTATTCAAAGCACTACGCCTCCGCGTAAAACCCAGCCAGACCGAAGCTGGTTGACGTGTTGGCGTTTGCATTTTGTCCTCTCCTCCCCTACCACCTGCTCCCTATGGTCTTCCACCTCCCGGCCGCTTTCCCCCCCGAGGGCGTTTCGCTCACCGTCCCCAAGTCCGACAGTTACACCACCCAGCTCAATCTCGTTCCCCAGCCGCCAATACGCGCAGCGGTGGCATCCACACCTTCCGCCTCGACGCCTGGCCAACCTACCCATCCCACGTTAGCTGAGGAGTCTGATGCGCCTCCCGCGTACCACCCCACACACTCGCCCACCCCTCCTTCGACAGCCACCGAACAACTGGCCAAAGTCAACAATGACAAACAGTCTCCCACGACCAGCCCTCTTGCGTTTTGTCTAGCACCCGCCCCTTGCCCTCTCACAACCCATCCCCCCCACCACCTCCAAATCGGGTCTCTTGGGTAAATTGACTGGGTCCAGGAAGACGACATCCTCATCTAGCTTGCCATGGTGCTTCGAGTTGATCTCCGAGGAGCAGTACGAGCCGTTGGCTACCATCCAAGAGACGGGACCCAAAACGTACACGATTGACGTCACGTCACCTCCGTTGGGAGAGAAAAAGGTGGCCGAACCAGGGAAGCACGTTGCGCGGATCAGTAGGCATTTTCGTGATCACAAACTGTTGTCTCCACGCCTTGGGCGAATGGGCGTGGCAAGGATTATTGAACAAGCAACTGTTCCTTGAACCCGTTAATCCAGATGAGAATGGTAATCGGCCTCGCTATGCGTTTGTTAACTTTGGTACGTCTGCATTTCCGGGTGGATTGGCTTTTCGGTGGTCCCGTAGGCAATCGACGAGGTCGTTACGTTCGGCGCGACTGACCTATATGATGTTATATCCACCGATTCTCGGTGCTGAACAGCGATGAACGTGGTGCCCCGGTTGGAGGTGATCAGCAAATGTCCGGATGTGGTTCTTGCTTGCGTTGGCCAGTCTCTATCCCCTCCTCCACATTCGCAGGAGGAATACGATACCAAGTTCACCACGAAATCCAGGAAGCCCAGATCAATAACGTAACCCGTGCTCGCCGTTGGGAAACTACCTTGTCCGCGCATTTCCCGGGCATCCGTCTAAGGGAAAAGCCCCCTAGAGCATGCTCGCCCGCCCAGCACGACAGAACCCCAAGCGCCCCTCCCATTTCCTCCATCGGCTTGGATCCTGCCGACCATCAATGCCCGCCCCCTGACTATTCGCCTCACTCGCTTGAGCCGATCACGATCAGTGTGGATTGGATGGGACATACCTTATCAAATGTGCAGTGGTTCCTCTTTTTCTCTTTGGGCGAAGAAGCATTCCTTCATTTTCGGACTTTTGCATAGACGTTGTGTGTGGGCTGCGGGTGGACACGGGCTGGGTCGTTCCACCTGCACAAGCATCGCCCGTGTGCAGCAGCCCTGGGCTCTGTATGATACACAGCATATACTCCAGCCTCCCTCCAACAATGAACCACATGACGCACGTCCAGTATCAATCTACAGGCAAGCGGGCAGAAGGACAGCTAGGAAGAGTAGCTGATTCCATTGTAGGGAAGAGATGTCGGCAAGACCCACAACATGTGGTCACCACACGTACGGGGAGAGCATCCAGCAAACACTCTGTCAGTTACACCGGTACGATTTTGGTTGAGGCAACTCCCGTACACCGTCCGCACCGTCGGCTCGGTATGAGTACCGGGATGAAAGCTACTAACAAACGAACGAAAAACATCTCTACCCCTAACTTCACCGCCTCGTATGCCCATCGTATTCATTGTGCATCGCATCGTACTGGTAGACATGGTCGCAGAACGAACGTGCCTAGAACTCTTCGAAATGTGGAGGGCAGCGTAGCGTGTCCCATCGCGCCCAGTACGCCGCCCAGGGGGTGAACCCCACCTCACGCAACAGCGGGACGACGTCAGTCTCGCCACTCCGCAATAAGGCTTGAAGGGCGATGCCTGGGCAGGAGCGTTTTCGAGCTGCTACGGCTGCTAGA
Source organism: Moniliella sp. 'wahieum' (assembly GCA_003971905.1). Classification (NCBI taxonomy): domain Eukaryota; kingdom Fungi; phylum Basidiomycota; class Moniliellomycetes; order Moniliellales; family Moniliellaceae; genus Moniliella; species Moniliella sp. 'wahieum'. The sequence continues at coordinate 334,127 of RSEE01000023.1, forward strand.
ATGCCAAATGTGCGCTCCGACGAGTTGCGAGGGAAAAAAGTGCGGTACTCGTCCCAGATCGCGTCAAACTTGTCCGTGTCCTGCAAAAGAAGTGCTTTGTGGTACAGGGCTTGCGTCCTAGCCTCCTTCTCAGCCTGTGCACTTTGCTTCTCCAAAGGCGAACCCAGCTTCTGCCGCAGTGCAACTAAATCCACTCTGTCCAAAATAGCGTTGGCTGCAAGCAGGGTCTCCTTGCGGTCCTTGCATCCCACAGCGGTATCCAGACGAGCCACAAGCACCGCCAGTTGGTCCGGGAATTCGGCCTTCAGGTATCAAGGAGGGCCAGACGGGCATGCACATCCTCGATTTTTTGAGCAGCATGCAGAAGCACAGTCAACGGGTCCGAACCACGTTTCTTCCCAGGTACAACGTAGCGGACTGGCACTTGCCATGCCCCAACGAAAGTGTGCCTGCTAGCACGTCCCCGGGTGCCGAGGCTGCACGCGTATCAAGAAGAAGTACCTTCCGTTCCTGGGGGAGCAAGGTGTATCCCAACCGAGCCGGCCGTCCAGGACCTAGGAGTTGGATATGGTCCTCGTACAAGTCGATCTGGACTGTTCCCTTGAAGGCACAGCGGGCAGTCAACAGGGCTTGCTTGAGAGTATTGAGTACCGCTACATCCTCATGCAGCATCTGAGCACGGATGGTGTACACCCCTTTTTCCAACGTAGCAGGACGAGGGTACACATCCCAAAGAAGCAGCGGCGCCTGTGGCTGTCATATACTTGCAGAAGCAATGGCAGAGGAGCATCGTACATATGCCCGCTGGTGGGGCTGAACCGCATCGTAGACTTCTCCCGGACACGGAGGGTGTAAGTGAGCACAAGCTCGAACAATGGATGGCCATTGGGAAGGAGGTCACGCCGAGGAAGCGCACGGAGCGTGCTCCCCTCAGGACGAAGGAATTGCAACCGGGTGTCTAGCTGGATCCTGGGGTTCAGCGTTTCGGGGCGAAAAGATGATACGCACTCGATCTTACTAACCTCACCCGCGACCAGGGTGAGGTCCGAAGGAAAGACCTGAATCCCGTGAAACTCCAGGGTGAGTTCGTAGGAGAAGCTTTGAGGTGATAGGAAGTACTCAGCCAGGGCAAGTTCGAGTGTCATCCCACCGCGGACAGGGAAGGTGCGCGTAGAGAGCTCTCCTTCGACGGAGGATAGCACAGGTGCCGTTTCCACGTGGTGGAGCCGCTCATGGGGGAGAAGTTGCAAGAGGTGAATCCATACACGCGCGTTCGTTCCTGCTGAATGGTTGGCTGTGCGTAGGCTAAGCGAGGCCCAGGTGGCCCTCGGGAACCTCCAGGAAGCGGCGCATCACCTTGCCTTGGGACAAGTGTCCCGTATAGCGCATCGTCGGCTCACATCGCTCGGGCTTGGTAACAGTAACAGGGATGGTGAACAATTTGAGGCCGGTAGTGGAATCATAGGCATCGATCTGGCAATGATGCAGTCCAACAGGAAGAGAGGTAGGGTCCACACGGACCTCAAACGTGCGTCCGCTGGACCCAAGAAAGACGTGCTCTGGAGCTTGTACCCACGTGGCCGAGGGAAGAAAGGTCACGGGAAATGGAAGGAGTAACTTTCCTCTGTCTTGTGGACAGGAAATGCGGGGCGAACAGAAACTTGGAATGCGCTGAGACGGGATGTCTCCATGGGTTCGCGCAAGTAGATGCCGCGTTTGTTGGTGCTCTTATTCTTGCTGTCCTTGCCTGGCGGGGTGATGGCAAGTTGGAACTCAACATCTTGGGATGGATGATCCTTCCACTTGATGAGATGATCCCAGGCGTCAGCGATTTGAAGAAAAGGGACAGAGAGGTCATCCTGCACATCCTTCCCGGTCTGCTGTATTGCACTAAAAACGCGCCAAGGCGAGATAGGAATACCACGCTGCTTCATCCCAAGACTAGGAGCGCAATAGCTCCTGCCACATGTGGGGCGGACATTGAAGTCCCATTGAGCAACATGCTTTGGGATAGAGTATATTGGCAAACCGATGTGATTGCTGCACCAGGAGCAAGGATGTGGACGCCTGCCGCTCCATTTGCCGCTGGTCCACGTGAAGACCAAGTGGTAACGTTGCCTGGTGCCGCGTCAAGCGGAGCGTATTCCGCCTTCTGCATTGAGCCTGGGGTGACGTAGGCACCCACAGAGAGTATGCCCGTTGTGGTTCCCCCCGGCTGCCCGATTGTGGAGAGCGCGGGGCCGTTGTTGCCTGCCGAGGCAATAAAGAGAAGGTTGTGGTCCCGGATTAGCGGCTGGATCGCAGCCAAAAAGCGCCGGCGTCCTCTACGCCAAACGCCCCATCTTCCCCAAAAGAGAGGTTTGCCACGTCCACTTGAGCATCAAGGAGAGCGCGTGCAGCGCGTAAAAGCGCTTGACCAGTCTCCATGGTCCCACACGCGGATCACTAATTCGAAGCGAAACAATTTCACAATTGGGTGCGAGCCCATCTTGCTCGGTGCCAAAACTGGCTCCAACAATACCTGCGACGTGCGTCCCATGGCTGCCGGACACGGTGACGATGCTGAGCGTAGGCGTGGAACCGGGATGATCAAGAAGGATGTTGACCGAGTAGGAGAGGCGATCCATATGACCAAAGAAGCGCCATTGGTGTTCAATACGGAAATCGGTCAAGCCGCGGCCGTAGGATAGGTCCACAGTGGCTGCTGCGGCGCCCAGGTCGACCTCAAGGCTGTACGACGGCAAACCCAAGGAAGCGTCATAGGGATCCCCCTCGCCACCTCCGACGAGAGCGCGGAAATGCTCACCATCATGATACACCACTGCCTCGATAATCGGGCCAGGGTCGTCGTACTGGGCCCAGAGCGCGTCCAGCACCTCCAATCGAGCCTGGAGTTCGTCCTTTGGCCCATTGGCTGCATCGAGCTTCCTGCGGGCGTCGGCTACCAAACGCGCATGCTCGACGCGGAAGGCCTCTTTGCGTTGAGCAGAAATGCGCTGGACCAGATTCGCTGGCCAAAACTCATATGCACGTTTGGCGCCGGCGTACCACACCCCTGAGGGATTGATGAGCGGCGCTAGCTGCAGCCTCGACGTGACAGGAGAACATAGGGTGTGGTCACAAATGTGCTGCTCACATCCACAAGATGCACGTCGCCCGCACCTGCTCCAGTTAGCCGCCGTACACCGAGACGAAGGGGGACATACCAGAACAGTCGATCGCATCCACCACCTTGCCTGGACCATCAAGCCCAGCAGCAGCAACGTCGACCCCCGTGTCGAGGATGGCGACGCGCACCTTGCGGCCATCAAATGTGGGATTGTCCCTCACAAAAGCCCTGGCCTGGGTAGGTGTAGTAGGCATCAGGCCATCCAGAGGGAATGGCGGCAGTGCAGGTGGGGTCGCCATGAGAGATGGTGGTGTTGGTGCGCGCTGAACCAGGGAGGGATGCCTAGGCTGATTAATTGATTGGCGGAGCAGGTGAATCGAGTTATCACGTTAATCGATCAGCTGCCACGGAGTAACTTATCGATTGGGGCTGCTGCTGAAATGTCGAATTCTGACTGATCTTGGTGAGAGAGAAGTCGACTAATTTTGTCCAAAAATGATGCTTCAAAGGGGAATCGAACCCCTGTCACATCGATACGACACTGGCGTGATGGCAACGATGTAGTATACCACTAACCCATTGAAGCGTATGAATGTGTGCATTTAAACAGTGCCCTTTGCCTTATCGCTGATGCCAGAGTCTGCCTATGCGTGCAAGTTCATGTGCAAATTCTTGTCCCAGCACTCGCTCCTATCAACCACATGTCCTTCGGTATTCTCAAGCCCAACATTGCAAGGCGAACGAGTGGATGATAGCACTTTGGCATGGCATACCGAACATCTATGTCAGTGGGTGCCCCGATGTCTCTCGTCGTCGTCTGCCTTTTTGATCGACCCACACAGTGGGCCTACAGATGAGGCGTCTGTTCTAGCCACCCGGCAGTCCTCGTAGCTCCTTGATTGGCCCGTCTGGACGAGAGGGATCAATAGGGGTGACACCGGGGCGCCAGCGCCAACGATCAGAGTAGCCTGGTCCAGGCGACCCAGCAACGCGTCCGCCACATATTGCCCCATAATGGGCAGAACTTGAACGAGTGGCCCGAGTCACCAGTCGCCAGCAAGAGGCTCTCCCCAAAATCTGGGTGGGGACATAAGAGCCAATTGGCGTCGGGGCTGTCGGTGCACCAGCAGATGAGGGGGTCCAGGATTGGGCGACCACTCAACCGGGGCATCATCTTGGCGATCAGCTTGTGCATCGCCTCCAGTGCCTCGTCCGGCACGGCGTACTTGATCTCGGAAGGCAGCGAGACGGGGCCCCAGGGCGTAGGAGTGGTGTTTCGGTACCCAGGAAACTCGTTGCACAACTTGATCCTCCCTTCGGCCGAGGCGGCTCAAAGAAGAATCCCATTTCTGAATGGTCAATGACTGGTAGCCCTTGCAGTTGGGCCGCCTCGTCGGGGCTGAGCTGGATGTGACCCACCGTCCAACACTTGGAGTCACACTGCTGTTTTAGGTCGACCAGCCCTGGGGTCCAGGCGCCTGTGCAAAACTGCGTGCCGTGTGACATGGGTGGTGCCGTCGCGGGTACGCACGCGGTTATGCGTTGGCCTGTTGCGTCCGTTCAGGGGCCATGTCAACCACCTCACCCTTGTCGCCCGAGAGAAAGTAGCGCCGAGCCGCTGGGCCTCCTGAGCAGCAGAAGCGATCGCATCGCTGGCCATCGCCCAGCCGTTCACTCCGTTCCACATACCGAACCAATCATCAATGTCACTCCCGAGCCAGCGGAGTGCAGGGACCTGGTCCTTGATCGCTTGTCCATCGTCCAACACTTTTGTCTGTCCCGCAAAGTATGGATCGGCTTGCATGCGCCGATGGGGGGCAAAGATGAGCTGCTCAGCAGCAGGAGTGTGACGCGTAGAGGCGTCGCAGGCAATTACCCAGCCTGTTTGGTGGAAGTGGGGGGAAAAGACGGGGTCCGACTTCCAGGTATCAAGCATCTTTTGCCAAGGCAGTGTAGAACGGGTCCCGGTATTCAGTGCGGACAATCTTGTTGAGATCGTTGCCTGCCGACACTTGGCTGGGAGGAGGGAACTTGTCAAGAGCAAGAACCTTGTATCCCCGCCGGACCAAATGCAGTGCCGTAGAGGATCCGAATGTGCCACCGCCACCGATAATGATGATGGTCTCGTCTTTGGTGGGTGGAGGCATGGTGGTGGTGGAGAGGCTGATGCAGGATAGTGAGAGATGATGGAGGAAAGGGTCGAGAGTTATAGCACTTCGGCAATCCTGTCCTCTCAAAGGTTGAACAATGTGGCACCAGATCAAAATATTTGAAAAGACGCTGGACTCAAAGATGGCGGAGAATGAGCGCAACGTCTAGTGGTCGTGTGGTGCAAACTGGCAGGGGTGTGGGTGGTTTGTCTGGTTGCTTGAAGGTACTCTCGGCTGATAGTGTTTTGACTCAAAGGGTCCCAGTGACACGGCGCTGTGTTCGGAAGCCCACAACGTCCTAGATGGTCGTACCGTCGTTTGACTTTACACTAGTTGCTAGGCGCTGGTTCTATAATCGCTTTAAGCGTCAACGCGTCAGCGTTCAACTATAACGCCTTCCTTGGACCTATGCACCGACCCAAGACGACCTAAGACCTGTTCTCTGTTTTTACGCCGAAGCGGGTAAAAGCGGAGCGAGCAATGGTGTGCTTCCAAATTTGCCGGCAGGCACGTGAAGTTGCACGTAGACCAAGTTTGACTCTTGAGCAGTGAGCTTGAAAGGAGTCGCAAACGGGCCAGGGGCAGTTGATATTTGGAGCAGATAGCGAGCAGGAGGGCAGATCTCGATCCCTATCGATATCTCCATTAAATTGGTACGAAGATCTAAGATCTAAATGCTCGGCTCAGGAGCCGAAGCCCAAACCGAACCAGCGACACACCGCCCCGAGCCATCCCAAACTTGCGCATGGAGGTGCAGTGGCACCGGAGCAATCGATTGGAAATTGGAGGCAATTAGCAGCAGTGTCGGCCCTGGAAGGGAGACAGCTGCTGTGCTGGTATTGTGGGGCATAATGATAACGGTGATCCCGGTGATCATCATAACGTCTGCAGCTTTTCTCGCAGTTGATGCATGATGAACGATGCATGATGCATTATACAACTTGCCAGGTGTGTCTCATGCATCATGCATACTGGTAGCTGAAGGCGTGAATACTGTGAGTGCGTGAGTGTATAGTACTGTTGCTCAAGATGAGCCCCAAGCGATTTCTGTCGTGCTTTGCTCACCGCGCTCACGTCCGTGAGCTCATAATCGCTCAGACTGAGGTGCCAGAAAACCCCTGCAATTACTCCCCGCCCACCCACTGAGTAATGAGTCAGTGCCACGTACTGAACACGCTGAGCGCCGAATTAAGAGAGAAACAGAACAACACGGCTCGATTCAAGTCTTACAGTGTGGCTGTTGGCATAACCGGCATAACCACGGAATATCTCACCTTTGAACCCAAGGGCGAATGCGAGCCGATGCGAGCCCCAGCCGGTACAAGAACATACACTTTTGCCGCAAAGCGCCGCCGTTTGTATGGCGGAGGGGGTGGCAAAATGGTAAACCGCGCCGCACCCGTGCCTTCTCCCGCATGTCTAACTGTGGAAACCTCTCACAGTGTACAAGAGGGGTGTGGAGGGAGAGCAACGCGCGCCAACCTAGTCTCCGTGCTTATTTCCTGCACCTCTCCCTGCTCCCCTGCAATGTGAGAGAGATAGCGGAACTGATCCACAAACTGCCGATTGCTTTTCTCGATCCTTGGCACCAAACCACTGCTTCTCCTCTGCACAAGGGGGATGTTTTAGGTACAGAGAGATAGCATCTTTTGCGCAACGCGCGTTAGCGGTTCCCGCGTATACGCTTTTCTATACTCTGTTGCGTTACCGGGTTACCACTGTCTGTTCCTACTTACCTTTCCACCCCCCTCTCTCCTAGTCTTCCAAGTCGATGACGACAGTTGATACTGCGCGGATAGGTCTTTGAGGTCACCGTATATAGTGTCCCCAATCTCATTTCTCCTTCTCTGCTTATCTCCTCTATCCCTTCCTTTCGCTTCCACCACATACATTCCGACCAACCCCATGTCAACAAACGACAAGCTAACGGACTTCAAGGCTGAGGGCGAGACCAAGCCTGAGGTGGTTGTGGCCACCCCAGAAGGGTACGACGACGGCGGAGTTCCAGCATACACAGGCGAGCGTCCAGCCCGCCACTGGTGGTTCGTTGGGTCCCCGAGGCCGTTTGGCGATGGCGCCGAACCTCATTTGCCCAGATGCTCACCCTGTCTGCGTTAGCCTTTTGCGGCCCAGCGATGGGCGACGCCATCTCCAACTTAGGTGGCGGCGGGCTGGCCACAGCCAATGCGTTTCTTGCCGCATCGGCGTCTGAGTATGCCATCATGGCTGTTCTGTGCTTTGTCGGCGGCTTGCTCATCACCCGTTTTGGTGTCGTGCCAGTGGCGATTGTAGGCTCGGCATGTTTCCCCTTGTACGTTCATCCCTTTTATTGTATTGTGTCGCATGGGTCTACCATGTATGTGTGCGAGGAGGAGAGGTCACTGACGTGTTGTCTTTATTGATCTCTATAGCGATGGTTCTTCCCTCTACGTCAATTCCAAAGGGTCCAACACTGCCTACCTGATCGCGGGTGAAAGCATTGCAGGGTAGGGAATGCGCTCTGGTACGTGTGCGAGAGCTGTCTCGTGCTTAGTTTGCCCGAGGCCAAGCACCGAGGAAAGTACGTGTCGTCCCGTTTCTAGTATAAGAATTGTGCAGGATCGTTCTTCCCCCTATGCGCGTTTCCCTGACCACATGTGCAATAAACAGATACCTGGGCATGTGGATCCTGTCGCGTAATCTGGGCCAGCTGGTGGGCGGCGCGATCAACTTGGCGCTGAACGTCGACGATTCGGCTGCGGGGTCAGTGACGCCATCAGTGTACATTATCTTTATGGTGATTGAGTGCCTTGGCTTTCCCCTCTCATTTTTCCTCACCGACCCCAAGAATGTGATTCGCTCCGACGGCACGACTATCAAGACCACGGCTCACAGCGGATGGAAGAATGAGTTCAAGCTGCTGCTCAAGACGGCAGTCTGGCCCTTTTTGGTCCTCTTGCTCCCCATGAGTTTCTACTCCTTCTTCTACATTAGCGTGTACAACAAGTACCTTACCGACATCTTCTCTGTGCGTGCGCGCGCGCTTAGCTCCCTCATCAGCCCCGGGTTCTGCGTCGTGGGTTGCTTTGGCCTGGGCGTGCTGTTGGACTACCAGCGGTGGAACCAGCGGACACGCGCCTACGCCGGTCTTGCCGTTGTTTTCCTCAGCGCAGCCGGTCTGTCAGTGTGGTCAATTGTGGTGCAGGTGCAGTTTGACCGTCACAGTCCGGGGGTGGTGGTGGACTGGACGAGTCCGGTATGGGCTAAGGCGTTCCTCAACTTCTTTTTCATCAACACGTTTGGGCCCATTGGGCAGAGTTACGCATATTGGCTTTTGAGCTGCCGGGCAAGCGACGTACAGTCGAATGCGCGCCTCGGCGGCGTCTTCCGCTCCGCCGAAGCTATTGGTCAGGCCGTCTCGTACGGTCTCATGTCGCGCAAGAATGTGAGTGCCTTGGCTGGCTTCATTGTCAATGCGGCATTGATGGTGGCGTCGTTTGCACCGACGGCCGTTGCCGCCCACTCGGTGCCACCGGTCGAGGTCACTTTGACCGCCGAAAACGCGGCTTCTGCCAAACCAGAAACCAAAGAAGCCGACAAAGAAGACGCGTGAACCGCGTGAACAGAGGCACCACCGATCCCACCCCTTTTGTCACGACTTGCTTCGGTCCTATAGGGCTGCTCAGTACCTAACTACACCACACAGGGCGCACTAGGGACGCTGCCCGCACGCCGTTGCGTTGTTTGTATAATCTTTGCTCTGACGGACTGCGTCTTCGAGGGGGAACAAACCACTAATCCCCACCCACCGGTATACATATCACGTTGATACGACTCAAATGGGGGGAGATGGCGCTGGGGTATCCTAGTGCTGCATCTGTGCTAGTCATAGTAGTGTTGCAGCCAGCATAGCCGATGTTGCGCCGGAAGAGTACGGGGGCGTCCATAGTCTTCGCTCTTCAGCCCCCCCCACCGGACGGCTTGGCTGACGGTGCGCGGCTGGACTGCTGTACACAAAAGGGTATCTCATCGGTAGTCCAAGTAGCCGTTTCCTTCATTTGCGATGCCTGCTGGTGCATCCCCATGCGTATGTGGCCGAAACTAGGAACGAGCATGGCAGTCGGCCTAGGGACTAGAACGAATGCCAGCGGAGAAGACACTGACGACGTATTCGATGGGGCGAAGAGGGCTGGGGATGGACACCCGGGATTGAAATTGCAAACCGACGCCGGCATCGACCAAAAAGAGTGGTCAATATGAGGCTTGAACTCATGACCTTGGCATCACCAACACTCTCCAAGCGGAGACATATTAGTACCACGCTCTGACCAACTGAGCTAATCGACCATTTACGATTACATCAGGCCAGGTCCAATGGACTTGTGTCCACTCAGGTCATTTCCTTGCTGCTGGTGCTCTTCAATTGTTGATTGACTGCCTCCGAACTGAGTCTGGACTGGCTGCTCCTAGCTCTCAACATCTCACGCCAAGCTGCTCGGAATACACGAAGACGGGCAGGGGTACATGGTATCATTCCAACAACAGGCCAAACAAGCAGGACAGATCGTCTAGGCTGGTCATCAACGGTCCAGGGCAGTGCAGTAAGGTAGGTGGTATACTTCAGCACCTCCCCCAGCAAGTAAACGCGCCGGCGGTGGAAGTTGGCTTGCGCACGCGCCGCGTCGGTGCGCAGCTTCAGTTCGCGTTCCAACGCCACCTCCAACATTGGCACCGTCACATCCCACGTTTTCTGGCTGGGAGTGGTGAGGCTAGCACGCGAACGCGCGTGGGCCGGGCCCATCGGCCACCGCGCATGGAGCGTAGGCAAGAACGCTTCGTGAGCCAGCAGATCGGTCTGAACCTGCAACAGGCGAGCACGCAGTTGTACCTGTTGCTCCGCCACGCTGCGGACAGCACCCACAAGCGGAGGCATCGGTGTGACCCAGAGCGCAACGTGCAGCGGCATCTCTTTCTCAGTGCCAACCGTACGGAGGTGGCAAGATGTTCCCGGGATCCTGTGAAGCGTTCGACGAGAGAAGAGGTAGACTTATTGGAGCGCAAAGAGGCAAGCGAACGGCCACTGCCGCGCCACACCACACTCGAAGTTGGAGTTGTTGAAGGCGTCTCGATACGCTCCTCCTCATCCGACAGCGCAGAGGCCAAGGAGTACGTCGAGGAAGGCCGGGGCAGCGGACCCCAGCCGTACTCCTCTGACCCCACGGCCGGTGGCAGGGGGGGGCGCGTGCACCGGGCCGCCCAATAAAGGCAAGCGTTCACCCACTCACGAGCTAACAGCGGAGTCCCCGCCCCAAATACCCATATAGCCCCCGAGGGAAGATGAAGCGTCCACCCTGTCTTGCCCTGCGGGGGTGGGAAGTCTCCCACGGGCCCAGTCCAGGGATCATTCTTCTCCCCGTGTGCAGGAGCGAGACGAGCTCGGGAATGGGTGAGGGGAATTTCACCCGTGAGGACCGCATGGGCGCGCCAATTCCCATCACCGACAGGGGAGTTGTTGTGGGGCAGAGAGCCGACGCCCAGACGGTAAAAGCGTAAACGCCCCTCTTCAACTAGGGCAAAGGTTTCTGCCCACGAACGCAGATCCCGGTCTTTGACTCGCTTGCGCATTTCGCCAAGCGCCTGCTTACGCAACAGCAGACCCGACATGGGTGCCTCAAGGACCTCCGAGCCGTCCGCCTCTCTTTCGACCGTAGAGCTAGACTGGGAGAGACGGGATGCTGCAGGCGAACCCGATGGAGCTGGGGAGCGTGACCTGGATCTCCGAGAAGGGGTGTGGTGGGGACTGGAGGGCGGGATAGTCAACTCGATGGGGGGGAAAGAGCTGGTGCTCGCCCCAGGAACGAAGAAGGATGCTTCCCCTCTTTGGAACATCGCTGCTGCCTCGTTTGGGGACATCGCCGCTACCAGGCGCAGGGAGCCGGATCTGGTGGGTCTTGACACCCATGTACATGTCCTTCAAGAGAGTTTTCATGTCGGTACCCCACGCTTTTTCGCGTTCTTCCGTTTCCGCCTCCTCGTCAATTGACAGAGTGGAGAGTCCGGCAACGCCGAACGGCCCTGTCCCCAAAGACATGCTGATCCGATTCAAGGCGCGGGCCGCCCGACCTGGGGCATGTATATGTGCTCCAGTGCTCGGGGCGGGAGGAGGACCGGGGGGGAGATCGAGGGAGGGAGACTCTCGTCCCAGTCCCAGGGAAGATTCGGATCGTACCTCAGGCTCCTCTTCCAAATCGGCTCCGTGTTGGGTGAGCCAGGTGGCAGCAGGTGCCAGTCCATCCGCTGCAAGGGCATGCATCGTGTTCAGCACATAGAGCGAGTCATATGCCGTCCGTTAAGATCCGCAATGTGCAAGTCGGTGTTGAGCAAGACCAATGAGTAAGCAAGCGAATGGACAGCAGCAGGAGAGAGGAAAAGGAGGGTCCGTTGTGGCGAAGGTAGGCATTCCCAGTAACGCTGAGCAAAGCAGCGAGTAGGCGGTCGACCTGCTGGGTTTCAGCCTTGAGGTACAAGTGGTCACACAATCGTCGGAAAGCAGCGTCTAGTCGAAGACCATGGAAATCAAGGCGAGAGAAGTATGCAGGCAGAGCTGCTTGGGCTTCTGGAAGATCGGAGCCGAGCCAGGCAGCGACTTTACTGCGCGGGAGGAAGGAGGCGTCACCTGTCCAAATGCGTCGGGCTAATGACTCGCCAATAGAATCGGCGGCGGAATCCGATACGAGCTCCTGGGTCGTGGGGGCAGGGGGGAGGCAGAGGTGGTGGTGGTTGGGGCGTGAGGCGAGGCGCGTTTGGAGACCGCGCCATCAGTTGGGGTGGAGATCGGGAGGGGTGGGGCGGAGAGGGGTGCCTTGGAGGCAGAGGTGGGGTCGAGGAAGGATTGGTCCAGAGCGAGAGCAGGCAATACGGGTGGGGCATCGGATATAGGGAGTGGGTCGTGGGTCGTGGGGGGGTGCGGCGAGAGGCAGCGGCCATGTGCATCCAGGTCAAGAGCCGGCCACTCGTCTCCTTCATTCGCCGCCGAGAATTGCCAGGGGGGGGGTCATGAGTGGTGGTGGAGGAGATGGAGTCGGTGGCCGTGCTGAGGGAGTGGGAGTGGGATAGGGAGGAGCCTCGCTGGCTCCGCGGGGGCGAGGCGGTGCGCGAGGTTCCACGGCGGGCCATGGGCATGGCGGCGCAGCTGGTGCCAGCGCGAGACGTGGCCCGAGTCGGAGGCGGAGGGGAAGACGATGGCGCGGGGAGCGGCGGACGCGGGGGATGTGGGGGGTGCGGGTCCTGCTTGGCGCGACGGGCGTGGGCGCTGCCGTGGGAAGGATGCGGCACGCGAGATGGGCGCTGTGGAGGAGGACGTGGGGGGGGTGGGGGGGGGTCGGGGCGGCAGGGGGGGGGTGTGGAGGCTGGGGATCGTCAGGGGCGTGGAGGCCGTAAGCTGGCGGGGTGCGGTGCCCGGCAGCACGTGGACGGAGCACAGGCAGAAGAGCGCACCCGCGCATCCGCGCCCAGCACACTCAGGCCGTCCCATCCGCGCCACACACACTGGCGCCGTGCCAAGCGGTGACAACCCTAGGCCATGCGCCGCGCGCGGCCTGCTCGGCTACGACCTGCCAGGGCACCCTCCCCGCCCCCTGCACCATCCTGCACCCCTTGCAGGGTGTCGAAGCAGGATGGCTTATCGCCTGGCCACTGCCCCCGCGCCCGGTCACATGTCACATGTCATATGCTCATCACACATCACGTGACGCCACCCACAGCTTGTCACACCGACACGTCACACGTGTCACAGGGGCCAGCCGCGATCACAGCGATCCACGAGCCACGGGTCCAAGTGGCACTGGGAAACAACCCCCTGTTTCCTATGTGGGTTGTTTCCTATGCCCATTCACCATCGACATCATCTCATCGGCCATTGAATTTGACATGGGACTCCATCAGATACTACTACCCCTTCCGTCCTACAAAAATGGAAATCCCATTTGCCCTATTTAGATCTTAGACCTCAGAGATCTACACCTCACTCAGGCCTTCTTCACAGGCACATGCAACCAAGTCATATGATTCATCACAGCAGAGCCAGGTGTCATAGTCGCTTTGGTGTATCTCTACTCGTCCGCGTCCTCGGAGCCAAACCCGTCCGACCATTCGGCGATCATGTCGAAGCCCTCTGGTTCCACCATATCCGCCATGTCCAACTCGTAATCCGGATCGTCCCAATCCACCTCTTCGCCGTAGTCTGTTCCCTCCGGCACAGTTGCCTTCTTGTTTCCCGACCCACCCTTGCCTTGGTGCTCAGAGGTCGAATCAGTTTTGCGGTCGACGTTCGTACTCCCTGGGATGCCCTTGGATGAGTCATGCACGGTGCCGGAAACATCAGTCTTGCTCTTGACTTGAGATGCAGCTTTCTCACCCTTCAGCCCCTCAGGTACAGGCGTAACACCATCCGCGGGATCTTCATGTTTAGACGGAGGTTGCGTCTGGGGAGCAGGCTGTTGGGAAGCATTTGTCTTGGAGATCTTGGGCTGCGAGTGCACGTCCTCAGGCTTGGATTTGGACTCAGACAGCTTCTGCGCCTCTGGAACGGCCACGCCAACGGTTTGGGCCTCTTTCTTCTGCTCTGTTTCCTTCCCTTCTTCATTTTCTCCGTCATCTTCTTCATACTCTGGTTCCCCGAGGAAATCGCCGTATCCTGCATCGTGGTCCACCCCCTCCACCTCATCCACATCTTCGTCCACATCCAAATCATGCTCCAAGCCGAGGTCCTCGCTGTCATCCAGGCCGAGACGCGACGTAGAGCCACCCAATCTCTCCGGCCGAGGCTGATCAGCAGAATCTGAAGACACAGAGGTATGTGGTGCAATAATGCTCATAGGGGGCCTGGAAATTCCGTCAACGCCCAAACCCACCCGAGTCGGCTTTGTTGTGGTGAACGTGGCCCCGGTATTGGAAGGAGCAGGAGAACTGGTGGCGCTTTCGCTGGTCTGAGCGGTAGCAGAATTGCAGGTTTGGTCCTTAGTTTGATCCATAGCTTGGTCATTTGCTTTGCCTTTAGCTTTGCCTTTAGCTTTGCCTTTAGCTTTACCTTTAGCTTTACCCTTAGCTTGGACTTTATCTTGGTCTTGATCTTGATCATTGGCTTGATCCTTAGCTTGATCCTTAGCTTGGTCCTTGGCTTGGTCCTTGGCTTGGTCCTTAGCTTGATCATTAGCTTGGTCTTTAGCTTTGCCTTTAGCCTGGTCCTTAACTTGGCCCAGAGACCCGTTCTCGGCCTGATTCTTAGGCTCATTTAGCCTCGTTTTCAGTCGTCCCCTTAGTTACGCCCTTGACCACGTCCTTAGGTTCGTCCTTAGGTTCGTTTTTAGGTTCATCCTTAGGTCCGTTCTTAGGTTCGTCTTTATATTCGACCGTAGGCTGGCCCTTGTGCTCTTTTGTGGTTCCCTCCTTGAACTTCGCTTGGGAGTCTTCATTTTCCATCTCTCCGGTTTCTCCTGGCTCGTGGGAGCGGTCTTGGCTTCATGGGCCTTGTGAGATTCAAACGTGACCTTCTCGGGTTTGTCACCAGATCCGGCCGTAGTCTGCATAAACATTTTTGAGGTGGCTGGCGCATCCAGCGTTCGCTTTTTGTGTGGGGGTACCAAAACGGGACCAGTGGGAGCCGAGGCGTTCGTCTTGGGTGCGGGCACGGACACATGGGGGGGCAAGGAAGTAGGCTCTACCTTGAGCTCATCCTTGACTTTAGACTCTCTACTGGGCGTGTTCTGCTCCTCAGAGTCAAGAGCCGCCTCCTTACCCATCTCATTCTCCTTGGGCTTTTGCTTCTCCTGAGAGCTGGCTTCAGCGTTCGCCTCGGAATTTCAGACTTGGACACCAGCTCCGCTCCCTTCTTTCGCCCATTTTCTGCACCAGTATCCTTGAGTTCTTGTGACTGGGGTCCTGGAGAGAAGAAAGTGTCTGGTAAAGGCTTGGAAGGCACCTGCTGCCCCGTAGCTGCGGCTGACCCAGCACCCAAAGGAAACGCAAACTTGAAGCCTGTCATGGCAGGCGCTTTCCTCTCCTCATCAGGGGGAAAGGACTTGGGTCGGATGTTTCCTGGCGCCGAGGGAGTAAAGGAGTGCGCGCCCGCTCCGCTGGCTGGGGTTAACCCTGCGGCTGCGGCATCACCAACAGCATGTCCAACCAATGACGGCTCGGAAGTCTGTCCGAGCGTGCCAGGCCGTTCACCCAGACTGAACCGGTCAGTCGAAGGCAGAACATCTGCTGTAGGGGTCCGCGCGCCAAGGACGACGGGAGGCCCCGCGGAAATGGGGAAATCGGGAAGGGCCTCAGTACGATGAGTGAGAATCGGGGTGGACTGGGCGTGGTAAAAAGCAGTAGCTACAGCGGGGCCCGTGCGCATGCGGGTGAGGACCTGTGTAGCCGCCCGGGAGGATGGGCGAGATGAGGAAGAGGAGGGCGAGGATGAGCTAGCGAGTAAGGCAGGTGTGTCGGGCGCGGCCATGTGTGCGCTGAGCTCGAGTTGATCCAAAGCGAGCGACGAGACGAGTGATTGGGAGGCGATGCTGCGCATCGTCCCAAGTATCACGCCAAGAGGTGGCAGCCTCGCTTGCTGTGTACGTCGCGAACGTTGAACCGACAAAGAGGCCAAACGGTCTTCCAACTCATCCGTCTGTCGTTGCATCTCATCCATCTTCTTCCTCAATTGGACCTGAGCCGTGGCTTGTTCGGCCCCAATTTTCTGACACGCGCTGGGCAGCGTACTCAGGGTCCATCTGTGCCTGCACAAAGCACGCACCCTCGATTCTCTTCGCCTCTAATGCCGCCCCCCCATTGCGCAAAGCCGTGATCCGACAGTTTTCCTCTGAACAGTTCTTTCCCAGTGATTCGACCTGAGAAGCAAGCTCGTCAATCACAGCTAGCAGTTGCTGTGCATCTCCAAGAGCCCATGAGCCAGAGAGGTCCGCAAGCTTCTTTTCTCCCGTTCGACGCCTTATGCCAGCAACTTGCTCCCCCTGGTCTCGGGCGCGATTTCTTAACTGGATAAAAAAGTTAGTTCCTGATCAAGCAGTCGACCAAAACGAAACATACTGATGCCAGATCATGCTCGAGAGACTGGTAGACATTGTAAAACGCAGTTTGAATCTCTTGTGTAACTGCCGCAGGATCTGATCCAGCGACAGTAGGCAGTGAAGAATGATGAGGGGGAATAACGGGTGAAACAAAAGAAGGTGCACCAAATGGTGTAGACTTGTCCTTCTCCACCGCCGCCATGTCGACATTCAAGTCTGACTGGTTCTTCTTAGGAATGTCTTCGTTTTGGACAATTTCAGTAGGAATCCTCGGGCCAGCGAGACTGGCAGAATGCTTCGCACTAGGCGGTGAAGGCGCCGGGGGATCAGCCTTCGGATGCGTAGCCGGATCAGAAGCGGTTACAGGAGATGGTGACTTTGGCTCGGTTTAGGTGTTGCCTTACTTGCCTCGCCCAGACCACTGAAAGCAGAAGATGAGGATGCTTCTCCCCCATTTTCCCCCTTGGCAGTAGAGCGAGATTCCGTTGGCGGCGTCAAGACTGCCTTCGGTGCGTCCGGCCGCTTGTCAAGCCCCTGAGAACGTTGGGTTTTGCCTTTCTTTCCCTTCGAGTGCTTCCCGCCGGGCATAGTCGGGCTTGATGGTGGTTGGGATGGAGAGAGAAGACGATGTTGGATCGTTGATCGTCGATCATTATTGGTGGGTAGAGCCGTTGTGGACACGCTGTCAATGCTTACGTACACCACCTGGGTAGCCAATTCTTTGATGAAGGGGGAAGTCCGTGCGCACAGAAAATGGGACATCCACCCCCGCCCCACACTCATCATGCATCACCACGTTCGTTTATCCTAGTAACCATGGCCAGCACGAGCCTTGACTTCTTTGCGTCTTCTGATGTATTCATGTCATTTACGGGACTTGAGGCTGGGACCAAGAAACGCTGCACCTGTCAGTGTCATAGTTTGGCTGATCTCGCTCCTATGTTTCCAATTTCTTCGTCCCGACGAGCGTCTCGTTCGTTCCCGGCTGTTCTTCCGCTTCGCCCCACGTCCTCTGCTGTTGCTTCTTCCCCACGAACTATTTCTACAACCCTTGCCTAGTCCCGACTCTGGTCACCCTCGCCTTAGCCCCGACTGTGACAGTCAGGCTCGTTCATTGAGTTCATCGGGCGAATAAACCGCAAACAAGACCATCCCTATTGGCCCTCCCTTCATCGATCCCCAGTCCCTCTCCATCCTCTCAGTAATACTAAGCACAGGGACGCTCAGGACATAAAATGCCCGACCACCACTCATCAACATACATTCAAACTTGATTCGCCTCTGCGTATATACGCCCACGCAACCTTGGCACTCACAACCATCCCCCGTTTCAGTGTTCTCCCCTCCTTTTTAATGTCGTTGATGATATCCAACCCTCAGGGTGTCCAACCCCCCAATCTCAACTGAGCTGTTATCCTCGACAGCCTAGAGAAGATAGGCAAGTCTCCCCTCCATTCCTGCGCGGCAGGATACAGATTCGTGCTAATCTGGTGTCCAGCGCCCCCCAGAAGCACCTCCTTCTGTATAGGCACTGAAGCCGGTTGTGAATGCTGTCGGCTTTCGATACTTGGAGTGACACCAAAATGTGCTTTCTCCATGTCCGAAGGCTGGAGCAGTGCCACTGCCTCCTCATCTTCTTTGGACACGGAAGGGGAAGAGGAAGAGGAACTGGACGGGTCCTCTGTGTGAGAAGAGAGGGAGGGCAAGGTTGACCCCTCCGATCTTTGGTTTTCCTCAGGATCACTGGCCCTGAGGGATCCCGCCCCGCCCGTGCTCTCAATGTCCAAGGAAAAAGATGGCGGCGTCTGTCTGGAAAGCCAAGTTGGATGAGGGGGCGTCCTCATCCCCAACACGGAGGCACTTTGTTCCAGTGGAACTGGAGTTGATGATGCGTTCACTGGAGGAAAGGCATCCAGCGGAAGTAAAGGAGTGATATTTTTCCCCTCCACCTCTTCATCCACGAGAATCTTCGGTGGGTGTACGTGGCAGGTCGATCCCAGCTTTCCTGGATCAATCCATGGCTATTACCCCCGAGCGCTGTCCGTTCGCCGACGGTAGAATAAGAGGTAAGCAGCGGGGGTCTTGATCGCATCTGCAACCAAGATGGGGGTGACTGTGTCATCATTAAACTGGTACCACTTTCCCCTTCAGAGGGTCTTGCAAAAGCAGTATAATGGCCACCCCGTTGCAATCCATAATGGTTAACCACCGCATACAAGTCATACACGCATCCTTCCTTAGTGTCCCGCGCAGACAAAGGGGCGTGCCCATACGCGCCCAAGTCCAATTCGTAGGGGAAGCACCAAATCGTCCAATTTGCAACTCGGAGAGACAGCTGAAAAGCGTTTAAGGTGAATGACAAGAACGTCGGGCAACTTCCACAACTGGATTTGTGGTGGCTTTTCGACGCCGCTCGCAGTTGGTGCAATACCAAAGGTCTCCTTCACCCAGCTGTTCGGGTAAACTCATCTAAACAATCCCGAAGCGTCAGGCCCTCCTTCTTTTCTTCCCCTGTGGTAGAAGAGATATCTTCTGTTCCTTCTGGTCCTTTTGAGACATTTTTGGTTCCCTCATGTGGAAGAGACTCGTCCGACTTGCGCTGTGTTGACTCCTTGTTCTGCAAATTCTCTTTTCCCCCCGTAGGCCGAGAGTTTTGGACCTCGAACATTCCTGTGCTTGCCCCCTCGGACCATACACACGCAACCCCTGCCCACGAAGAGATGAATGGAGTGGGAGGCCTTTCCCCTGATGGTTCATCAGGCCTGTTGGAGTGCTCGTCGCCCTCAGAGAGTAGCCGCTCAACCCGGATTTCAAAGCTCTCGTGGTTTAATCCACCAGCTGAACGAGGGAGTTCTCCCTCGCCCTCGAAATAGAAATACTCTCTTGTACCGAGGAGACGTGGCGTTGCCTTCTCTGCAGATAGCGAGGCAGTAGTAGACCCGGGGACTTCATCCCGACTTGACGGATGATCGAGAAGGGAAGAGTACTTCCCACAATAGTATTCCTTGGTGTAACGCATCTCCACCCGACAGCGGACCCGATCCGGTTTATTCCGCAACGCGGCCGGCACAGTAACGAGAAGAAAGCCTCATATCCATCTCCCTTTCGCTGGAAGCTGAACACAGGTACAACGACACCGCATTGCCCCTTCCTTCTGGGCCCAACATGTGCCGATCCACTTTCCAAGGCAGCAAGTACGCGACAAGGACGTCTTGACCTTCTCCCAGTTCGGCGACGGGATCCCAGTCGTTGCACCAATGTTGGATAACATGATCGCGGACCAAGGCGAGGACAAGGCGATCAACAACGCGAACGTGACAGGCAGTAGCAACGCGTTCCTTGACATGAACGAGAATGCTATCTCGGCGCACCTCGATGGGCAGCCACCAGGCTGGGTTGTGGTAGGGGATTACCAACACGTCGGTGCTCCAGGTGCGGTGTGTCGGAACAGGCAGAGTGAGATACATAAAGGGATCAAAAGTGAGGGACTCCCTCTTGCACGCAGAGCAAATCAAAGTGGACTGGAACTGGCCCTGGAAAAGGTCCACAATGATACTGTCGTTCCTACCTTTGTAGAGATCCCAATGGGCCTGGGCAAATGCAGCTCGTGCTTCGTCGTTACCACCTTTCCACTCGGGGAGAGAGGAGGATGGCTTGACCCGCGCTCGATTTAGGTCCTCGTGTAGTGTATCCAGTAGGAAGGCGAGCAATTCCTGGCTATCTTGCTGCTCAAAACCAGCAAACTGCGATCCCAGCGCGGCAAGGGAGTTTTTGAACTCCTTTGGGCTGACAGAATTTTTGGAGTATGCAACTCCATCGTTCTTGCTCTTCCGGTTTGGATCCCACATGGCCTTCAGGAGCCGCTGAAACGCTAGGGCCAGTTTTCCTCCAGATCCCAGCGGATTGTGGCGATTAAGTTCCTGGGACACGATGGGCGCCATAAAGTAGGCTTGCATCTCACGCGTATGAGAAAGACATTGGATGGCACTGTTCATGTAGCAGGTGTTGCCCAAGTTGTCCAACCCCACCACACCCGGTACAAGGGTGTTGGGGGCTAGCCTGGGTTTCCCCTCTTGAGAACCTAAACTAGTATCCTTCAGGCGTGGAGGGCAGGCAGGGGTGGGAATAGCCTGCTCTACTGTCTTGACAGTGGCGGAAGGCAAGGTGAGAGGGCTCGTATGAGGTGCGAAAGAGGGCTTGGGGTTCATTTTCATCTCGTACTTTACTATAGACGAGGAGGACGAAGAACGCCTGGGCTCATCTTTCCCATTGGTGCTTTTCACTCTTTGTTCCAACTTATTCTCCTTCTTGGCGTTCAACTCCTCCGGCTGGCGCCCCCATTTCGTCCACTTACTGGTAGAATAGGTCCGATTTTCAACAGGGAATAACTCTGTCCCAGCCCTAGGATATGGATGAAATCTGGTGCCAGGTAACTTGCTGTAAATGGGATTGCGTTCTTGTCGCTCCAGTTGCGCGGGTACGGGGTCGGCGAGTTCTTCCACTCCCAACACATGGAGGGGCAGGGAACACTCTCCGATCATTGGATCTACTTTATCCATCTCGATGGTCTCCCACAGAGAACCGGTCGACGCAATTAGCGCGAGGCTTATATCCGAAGGGGATGATACCAAATCGGGGACATAAGCTTGGGGGAGACGGGCAAGGCGAAGAGATTTGGAAGAAAGGTTGAGTCCAGCTTGGGCTTGAACCATTACGACGCTCAATCGGGTGTTATTGGAAGGGTAGAGCGTCACTTTTGTGCGTGCATTTGGTAGGGGTGGGAAAGATCCGATTCGGACAACCCAAATGTCCACGGGGTAGAGGTCAATGCTTAGATTTCCACGGGGGGGTGCGGCTACTACGACGGGCCGGGGGAAAGCAGGTCCGTCGACCTTATAATCTGAGCTAGAATGTGGGAAACAAACCAGGCAGGCAACGGTTAGTCTCGCGTTGTTGGGTATTGTATAGAGTGAAGACGGGAGGACTACTCCTAAACGACGAATACGTACCCATTTACTAGAGAGAGCCAGATGTTTTCGGGGACTGTGAAGAATTCCTCTTCACGCAAATTCCGGCGGAGATGAGAGAAGCCGTTCTGGTCCGGTGGACCAGCAGCAAGGCGCCATGTTTGGATATGCCCACTTTCAAAGTACTTCGGAAGCACGTACCATGTCTCCCCCAGTCCAAACGGAATGTTGTGGCAGAGGGCACATAAGAACTCATCAAAAATGGCGGTAAAGGGAGGCCAGAAACTTTCCCTCCTAGAGTTAAAAAAAGCAGGAGGCGACGGAGTGCGACAGGTAACGGGCTCCAGCGACGAAGTGGGCCGGACTGTTTCTTCAGGAAGAAGGATTGGGGGCGGGAGTGGGGACGGCTGCGAAGTCGTTTGGGTGGCATGGTCTCGTGGAAAGAGAACATGTTGCCCATTTTTAGTGTTCAAGTCACACTGCAGCCACTGAAAAGAAAAGCCGTAAGAAGGTGTGGAGGAACGGGAAATGTGGGAGGTGGCGGTGTCGGAGGTGGAGGTGGGTTAGGTGGAGGTGGCGGGCATCTATATCGCCTTTCTTTGTCTATGCGACGATGCCACATGACGTGGCCACTTGTACGTGAAAGAGAGGTACGGCAGGGTGTGTATGTGGTCAAAACCCGACGCACAAACCCCCAAGAATTTGTGTCTACCTCACCCCAAACGTGAGTAGACTTCCACATTTGCGTTGTGCTCAGTATGACCCTAACCCCCCGCGGTACCCACAGACCACCTATATGCCAGTGATTATATAGTCACGTATATGAGTGCTACTCTATGTAGTAGTCACTACTCCTATATTATGACGCGCTACTACTATACACACCTCTCATTAGTACTAGTATCTCTCTAGTTCCCTTCTATACTGTCGAGCAAGATACAAAAATCCACTGTACAGGGAAGACGCGCACAAGGGATGAGTAGGTCGATGAGGTGTAGAAGCATAGGCAAGAGCAAGAGAAGCAAGTGAAAAAAACAGGAGGGGTAACAATGAGTAGTACGAGAGATTGCGAAAGAAAGCATGGAAAGGCATAGAGTATAGGGGAAGAGCACTCGGATCACGCATTCGAGACGATCCCAATGTCGCCTTCATTATAGAAGCCATTCAAGCTTCGACTGAGGCCGAAACATGTACTGTTGTAACAAAACTGAACATAGTGGCGGAAGAGCGAGAGAGTTGGCACAATCGGCGGCGTTGACAACAAGCTCTCAGCTCAGGCCTGTTGTGTCTCTTCGGGCCAGGGCCTGCTGCTGCGGGCCTGATGCTGGATCCAAGCTGATACATCGCCCGAGGGGCGGTACCGGCGACCGTACCCACTCCCTTCGCCATCAGGACGGGAACGGCGCCGGGCAAGTTTGCGTGTCTCGCCTTCTACCACACCTGCCAAGCTCGACCTGGGCGGGTAGGCTGCCCTCGGGGTAAAGGGTGGCGGGAGCGTAAGGGTCATACTCGTCATGGGAGGGCGCCTTGCGCTTGTTGGAGGGGGAGCGGACCACTTCACCATACAATGGCTCCGTGGCCTCGTATGGATCCAGGTTCAGGTTGGCCACATGGGACGAGACGGACTCCAGAGCTAGAGCGGTGCTGGCCCGTGCGTGGCTTTGTGCCAGCGGGGTCTGACTCGGAGCAAAGGAGAAGGGGCGCTGGGTCCCTTGGCCGAAGGCTCACTTGGGGCGGAAGTGACAGTGGCGACATCGGTCGCAATGGAATGCGGGTTTTCCGAGGATGGAACGGAACGAAGCGGGTCCGGTTCCTCTTCTTCGCTGCGGAGCTTGCCGTATTGTCCCCACCACCAGAGGCATACGATGTCCCTTGTTCCTTTGTCTGGCGGAGGGTGGGGAGGCCTGCAGCCGCACCGGTTCCCCCTCCAATGGCACAGCACGGCGAATCGGGCTCCTTGGACGCGGTCCAACGGGTCCTATCCGTGCCTGATTCGATCCACGGGACCCTGTCGAGCGGTGTGTCGTAGCTGAGGCAATAGTAGCTCCAGACCTGGTCCGCATCAAATCTCCTCCCCTGGTGGTGGAGGTGGACTTCATGCGCACGTGCCCGTTTTGCTTGCGAGAAGAAAACTCCTGCATTGACATCTTTTCTCGTGGGCGGGTAAATGCACCAGGCCGCGGGCGTGGTCCTTGGGTGCGTCCTTGGCGCACTGGACGCTCAGGGGAAGGCGGGGGTACCGATACATTCCGCCTTTTTCAGGAGAAGCGTTGAGCACCAGCGGCGCATCCTCCTCCAAGTCAGGACGGTAATCTTCCTCCAGAGGAGCTTGGGGAGTTGAGGTAGAGGGGGAGCGGAGAAGACATATGGTTTACTGTCCAATTTGGAGGGGGGTAGCGGGGGCAGATCTCCGTACCCTCCCAGCTCAGGCTGGGTGAATTGTGGTGGCGTGGGGTCGCTAAACGGGTTGGAGAATGGGTCATTCTGTGGCACGGGAGGAAAGTAGGCTGGCTCGGCCAACCCAGAGTGGTGGGCTTGCTGGCGGCGTAGGCCAGTGCCGAGTTGGCATGTTTGGGTGCTTTCTTAATGGTCAAGGGGACAGTTCCTTCGGAGACCATTTCCACGGGTTGTACTGGCGAGACGGGGCGGCGCGTAGCGATCTCCTGAGACAAAGGGATCAATGGCGGCGCGGTTACTGAAGGGGTCGTCGGCCCTTTGGGGCCAGGGAGCCAAAGACAGCCGCGGCCGAGGAGGGATAGGTGGGATCGTCGTCGGTGAGCATGGCTCGGTGTGTGGGGCCCGGGCCCCGATGGCCACGTAAGACGGTATTTTTTCTGCTTGGGAGCGGATGTGTTGAGTTGCGGAAGAGCCTGGGCGGCGGCGACAGAGGTAGATGAGGCCGGCCATGAGTGCGACCCAGGCAATGGCGCCAAAGAGGAGGAAGAGCGGGGTGGTGAAGAGGATGTGGCCATTGCCGTAGACAATGCCCTCGGGGAAGTCGCCTGGGTTGGCTGCGCGAGGTCGGTGACGACCTCGGACGCCTTGATGGATCTGGGGGCGAGTGCCTGGGAGGCCGCGTGGGCGAGGGAGCGGGTGGGGGGCATTCTGGTGGCGCCCGGGGCGGTGCAGCGTCGAGGCGTGGCAGCGGACGAGGGTGGTGGGGGCGAGAGAGGTGGGCAGGCAGGCGGGGGTGCTGGCTATAGCGAGGCAGGATTGTGCGCTGAACATCTATCTGCGCAGCCATCCTGCTCGCCCCGCCTCAGCTCGCAGCGCAGGGCCAGTGTGGCTGCTGGCGGCTCAAACCATGCGAGGTGTGCAGCGGGGCGTCCGGCAGCTAGTATTCACCCAGTCGTTGAATGTTCAAAACGGGCATCCACGATTGAACGTTGAGACGTTGAGGCCAGAGTGTCAAAGGGTTAGAGTTTCAAGTTTACCCGGTACGAACATCGCACGAGCGCCCAGCGCTGAGTCTGAGCGCTGACTCCGCCCGAGGATGCTGGTGCGGTCCGTCGGGCACCCACCGCTGTCCCGCAATCTGAGTAGGCTATTGGATCCCTCTCGGCGCCATTCTGCGTGGACTGGGGCTTGAACACTTCTTTCCGCTACTCATCTCTCTCCTTTGGAGCTACAAGCCCACGTTGCGAAAGAGGCTGATGAAAACATCATGACGGGCTTATGATTCCACAGGTGTCCGTGTTCTCATTAGTTCATCCGTCTAGCCTGGAAAACATAGGAGGTGCAAAAATGCAAAACAGCAGTATATGAGTGGTGGTGAATCCGGTGAAGGGTGGTATGCAGTGCTTGGGCGACAAAGGAGGGAGACTACGGAGAGTGGGGGAGGGCGTGGGTAGGGGGGTCGCTGTCGCCGAGTGCGGGATGCTCCGTTGGGGCATGGTGGAAGTGGAGGCGTGTACGGGGCTATGCAGGCGGCTGCGGCTGAGCAGGCTGTGGACTCTGCCCATGTCGTTGGAACGGACGCCAGAAAGCGCACTGCCCGAGGGAGCGCGCTGCATGCTGCTTGTTGCCCAAGCGCGAGATCTCCATCGAGGTGAATCGGAGCTGGCGGACAAGTACCCGGCCAGCTCTCTATCGGGGGATTTGGGCTCGGCAGTTCTCCCGCGCTGAGCCTTGGCCGCCACAGAAGCGGCTTGCTTGCGCACCTTGTCTCGCAGCGCTAGGGCTTGGCGACATTCTGGGCGGCGATGCCGAAGGAAGCCCTTAAGGATTGTGGTGCGCTGGCTCCAAGCCAGCGAACAACAGCTAGAATCCAATGTCAGCACCAGTGCGTCAGAACAGGTTTAAGGGCATGAGACAAACCCTTTCTTGAACGCATCCATGACAGCCTCCAGTGTGCCTGTGGTTTTGTCTCAGTTCCAGGGGGGGCGTCTCGACGACCGAATCTAGAGGTTGACCAGTTTGTGTCCCGCGGGTAGGAGAGGCAAACAAGCGTTTGGGAATGCGAACATACAAAACGTGCGATTCCGTGCTGCCCGCTCCCGCACACGATGCAATCTGCATCGTGGTCAGGTCCAATCGTCCCATTCGGTCAAAGTCGGGTGCGACTTGCCCGCAGTCTTGTTCTGCCTCGCTCTAAGCTCAACGATAAAGTGGAGGCATCGCGGTCGTTGCTGCCCGGACGGAGCGGGCTGCCTCTCGCGTAGGGTTGACCCCCTTGTGGGGACTGCTGCCGCGACCACCGAAAACTTGAACACTCCGAGCGGTGGGACCACGATCCGCACGAGTCTGAGAATCCGAGTCACGTTGGCTCGCAGAGTTGGGAGAGGGGGTCAATATGTGTCCGGCCACCCTCAGGCGCTTTTCTCGTCCAACTCATCCCCTTTTTTGTGGCGCGAGGGAAAGACGTATTCAGCAATCTCTTTGCCGATCGAATCTCTAATGGACATGAGGGGTGGATATCCACTTCAAATCGATCCACAATGTCGATCCCACCGACGGGAGCTAAGACTGCCAGACGCCTCGATGAACCGTTTGTTCTCAGCCATGTAGTGGCGTTGGCCTCCTTGTACTTGCTAAAGATGAGGGGGAAGATTGCATCCGGCCGTACGTCCCGTGCCTTCGACGTCACAGATCGACAGGGCATTGGCGATGGAACTGTCAGTCTTGCTCACACATGTGAAGCTGGTGCCATGGACGTGAAGTTCGGCTAAATGTTCGGCTTCCAGCTCTGTTCGGCGGAAGGCGAGACGGGACTTGGCGGCGGTACGGAGCATGGTCCAGACAATCTGCTCTGCGTTGGCCTCGAGACGCAACGCGCGCTTTTTGTCGGAGTCCTGGCCCGCTTGCTGGTCCTGAGCGGTTTTGATAGCGCTCATGAAAAGAGCCAACTCATCAATCAGGTCACGTAAGGTGAGACGTGCACTCCCCCGCGTCAAGCCGGCCCTGCTCATTCAGAAATGTGTAACTGGCCTCGTAGTCTTCGTGGAGGTGGGAGCTGCCCAAATTTTTTCTTGTAATGACGATACAACGCGGGTCAAGTTGTGCGAATCGGTAAAGTCAAAGGCCAATAGCAAGGTTTTGAGACGCTCTTGGCGCTGCTTGTAAGCGGGATCACTGTACAAGAGCAATTTGGTTGCACTGTAGATCGCTCCAAACTGGTCCGCATCGGCAACCACTTTAGCGGGGGCGCGGTTACACGGACCAAATTCGTCTGGTGAATTAGATGTTCTTGTCCTTTGGGACTTGCATCGGCGTCACAGCCGTATCCTCGTTAGCCAGACGAAGTGGATTGAAATGATCGTACTGCACCATGGGCGCAAAATGGGAGCTAAGCTGGTGAAAGCCTTCCCAGACGGTTTGATGTTCCTCCTGGTCGAACGGGTCTAGAAGGCCTCGATCGGAAGCACACGGGGTGCATCGGCCTTGGCAACCCATAACTTGACACTGTCCGCAATGAAGAAGGTTCTGTTGAGAACGTGAGAGTTGATCTCGTGATCTAATGCCATGGGGTCGTGGACGCTGAAGGTGGTAAGACGCAAGCGCACGGCTGTAAGTACGACGGAAGAGGCCCTGTCCAGATCGCTGCGAAGAATGATCTGCGGACGCAAGATGGCGCAGACAGTACTCTTGCGTATCTCAAGCTCGGGAAGGATTCCACGATATGGATCGACTATCAACGACGGAGCAAGTGGAGGGGTGCCTTTTCCTCCGTCGTAGTCGCTCCTGCGGAATCGAAGAGACGAATCGTGTCATCCAAGAGGGCGCGAAGCATTTCCGCTCCTCCCCCAGGAGCAGCACTGGTATCGGGTTTCTGCCCCAAACGCAAATCTTGGATACTTTTGAGGGCAGCTGCTCGGAGGAAAATGAGCCTGAGCCCGACGCATACCTCTGGAAACGTAGTACCGGAGGAGGATGTTCCTTGTACTCTCCGTCCAGAACAAATGGGGCAATGCACCACATAACGATTGGAAAAGCGTTCCCAATGCCCATGAAGCTCGCTCAGCTCTCGTCGACGAGCCACCGTTTCGTCCGGTACATACGTCGGAACGGTCCACAACCCATCCGAATGGACTTTGCTCTTCGTGCGGAGAAGATCATCCGGATCTTCCTGGTGTTTCTGGAGTTTATGCTTACGTCGATGGGTTTGCACCCCGCAGCCGTCCATTTGGGCGGGAACGAGTTCAGTAAAGTCACGAATAATGTGAATCGATCGTTGGCGGTGAGCCGTCTTCGGCTCCGTACGCAGTTCAGCAATTCGCTCATTTAGCAACTTTTGTTGGACCTGGTCCGGACCTAGAACGAATTACAATGTTAGTACTTTATTATCCGGATCGATCATGAGATGAGAGAAGACGTACTGTGGCATTGGCCCATCAAGCATCTGTGTGTGCCTTCGTGGCCAAACTTGCTCTCGCCGTAGGCGCCCAAATGAGCATGCTCTCCTGCCTCTTTGGCAGCGGCGAATTACCCTCCTTCATGGCACGTTCTTGATCTGCTTTGATCTGAAGTTCAATCTCTCCGCGTAGGAGTGCGGCGGAAGTAATTGGATGCAGGCCACTCCAGAACCTTCTCGCTACGAGCGCGAGACCGCAACTCGGGTACTCGGCCAATGCGTGAGCCCAATTCCACGTAATCCCGCATGTCCCACCAACCACTCGAATCGCCTTGCGACTCGTCTGGACCATCTTGCAGGAATACCGCGCCGCCGAGTCGTCATTAAAATCATCGGCTTTGTCCCCCAACATTGCAGCCCAGTGGGCCGCCCGACCGAGGTCGAGAATCCTGGCCGCACAGACCCGCATCTCTCCCCCTCGGCAATCAACCTCAGCAGCACTAATGGGCTTGTGGAGTCCAGTCTGGTTTTTCCGGCAGCGTTCTTGAAAAACGTTTCTTGCTGCCGCTGGTGCAAATCAACATTGAACGTCTCCACCCGCGCCTTGAGTCCGAGGAACAAGTTCGCACCCCGTCGGTGCCGCGCCGCATCGTGCTGGAGGTAAATGTGGGAGAAGAACATTGGTGCCAGGTCGATTCGATACTTGATCGTTGCGCAATGTTGCCCAAACTTCGGGGAGGGGGAAGGGAGCGAAGGGAATAATGGGCCCGCACGAATGGGAAGACTGAGGCACTATTGAACAGAGCGACCCAGGCAAAAAAGTGAGCAGAAACGAGGGGCGTGACATACAGACTGTTGGTGTCCTCCCTTCTGTCGAGCGAGCGTGAGAGCGAACCGAGAGTGAGAGATGGACATGATGGTGTCTCCATCCAATATAGGAGTCACCGCGTGCAGTAGTAGAGAGCGTATCCAGATATTCGGGGGTGCGGGGAAGCACCTTCCAATGGGATACTGTGTTGAAGAAGCGGCATGAGCGATAAAATGCGTTGGGGCTTGTACACTTGGGATGGCTCACGCAATCTGGCCCACTGCAGGTCCGTTCCAGAACAAAGCCCACCCCCATACCACGTTTCCATTGAGCGACCACACCACCTTCTGTAGTGGTATGGGGGGCAAATCGATACGATGTGGTCCATCTTGTGAAGGCACACTTCCTTCAGTTGCAATCGAGCCCGGTCCATGCGGACGGGCCCTCAGGGAAACCAGGCCGCAAGCGAGAGGGGTAGCAAAGACGTTCAGATCAGGAATAGCCAGTTCATAGCTCCAGAAAAGATCTGGATTACCTCGCGCTCTGAGTTTTGCGGGGGAGCAATTTGGACCCGCACTCCACCAGACCATACCTGGACCCAGCCAGCCCATGGCCTCGGAGGTTATATGGATCCCGACTTCCTTTCTGTATGACCAAAACAAGTTAGTTCCAAAATCCGACATGTGTGAGAAGACGCGTACCAAGAAAAGCTGCACAGCCGAAGGCGCATCCACCAGAAGCTCAAAGCTCCCATGGAGAATGAGTGGGATCTTATCCCAGAACCCGATTTTCGGGCTGGGATCGAGTGGAGGCGAGCTGAATCCGTCAAATACCTTGGTAACTTCCGCAATGGCGGGGACATGGACTGCCCCCAAGCTAGCTGCAGGGGCGCGGTAGACCGGATTTGAACAACGGGGTGGCCAAACATCTTGGTTGGCATAGTGACCTTCGGAATTTGCAGGACATAGTCTGTCCCGCAGGCACCGATACAGTCGGCATGAACGAGGCAGGCTTGGAGATGACAAGTAGATCGCTCATCGCCCATCTGCTCAGCAATACACAGATCCGTAACAAGATGGAAAGCCGCAGGTGAGTGGGGTTCTCCTTTTGGTGGTCGTGCCGGGTCGAACGGTTCGATGGTGTCCGGAAGAACATGCACCAAGGGCAAAGGGTAGTCGCGCAAGGAGCATAGCCACTCATCCATCTCCCACTCAAGGTGCATGGGTATAAAAATGGAGAATGTCAGCCCCTCTGGAATGGGATCGCCGAAGGAATCGATATAGTCCCGGGCCGATGGCTCTGTCGCTGCAAACGTGTAAGGTTGGGACAAACGTAGGTCAACATGCGTCATAGTCGAGCGGAAGAGAGGGGAACAGAGGTGCATATCCCGAAGATGCTGCCAAGGACGTTGCGAGTTAGTGCTCCCGGCATCCCAGTTGGCCATCACGGTGGGCGCAACGGGATAGAGTCCCCGCAGCTTGGCTCGAACCTGTTCCTCCTTCTGTCGCACCTCATCCTTCGCGTTATTGGCGACCTTGATCCATTCCTTCGAGTTGTACTCCTTCAGTCTATAGTGACGGCTTCAATCGTCGCGGTGACGGAATCAGTGGAGTTTGAGGCGTCATCCTCCGATTCGTAGAGCGACCCAGGCTCCGGGGTCTCCCTCTCTGATATGGAAGAGGTGCTCGACGCAGGGTGTCCAAAACCTTTTGTTCGGAGCGGTGATACTTTCCGCTGAGCAACGATGGAGCTTCCTGAACGCTGCAGAGAGGAGAGAGTCCGGGAGTGATGCAGTTTGTGCTTCTCCCAGCCAAAGGAAGGCCTATTTCGAGCCGATCCGGCCGGATTCGCCGAACGATGAGAAGAGAGAAGCGCTTCCATCTCATCCTGGAAAGCCGCTTCTCGCTCTGCACGGTAATGCGCTTCATCTGACCCAACGCGCTGGTAGATGCGCAGAAAAGAGTCCAATAGACTGTCCTCCATCTCGATCACAAGAGTACGAAGGCGCAAACGTATCGGTGGAAGCGGGAGGGGTTT
Source organism: Moniliella sp. 'wahieum' (assembly GCA_003971905.1). Classification (NCBI taxonomy): domain Eukaryota; kingdom Fungi; phylum Basidiomycota; class Moniliellomycetes; order Moniliellales; family Moniliellaceae; genus Moniliella; species Moniliella sp. 'wahieum'. The sequence continues at coordinate 365,039 of RSEE01000023.1, forward strand.
CATCTCGCTGGGCGCAACCTTGTAGTCCAACTGTCCCAATAGGGCTTCATGGGCCAACTGCTTGGTGGCCTTGACTCCTACCGACGTGCCCACAACCACTTCGTGGAAAACGAATTGGAACGGAATGCACAGGTGCGCATGTTTGCCCGTCACGAGCAATGAAGGCCAATGCTTGGTTTCCTCCACCATCTGTTTTGCTGGGCCAAGTGGCTCCGATGGCTCGGTGAATGTAGTGGATGAAGCGGTGATGATATTGCTCGGATCTAAGCGCAAGGTGGACCAATCCACCTCAATCGCACCGTCATCCCAGCCAACCAATTCAGCCCACTCTAGCTCATCCAGAGGCTTCCAAAGGCCCATCTTGTTTTGGTGCACAGCCCCAACCAAATGACGAAACTGGAAGAGAAAGTTAGGTAACTTGAGCGCCCCATTCTCGCCCCTAGGAAGTGGGAAAGACAAGCTCTGATGCGCCGAGATATCAGCCACTCCAAAGAAGAGATGAAGCCCATTGGGGAGACGAATCGGCATGTCCAGTCTTCCGAAGGTTAAATCGAAGGAAACGGATCTTGGTTTAGAACTAGTGGATATGCCATCCCTTTCGTCTGATTCGGACTCTGGCTGGACTTGCGAAGAGAATGGAGCTGCCGTCCCAGAAGACGAGTCCATTGCCTTTTTCGCTGCCACCCATACCCTTCGCACAGCCGCAAGGGCCATAAATAGAACATAGGTGTTGGCCAGCTCCGTCACAACGGTAGTGCAGGCTGGGAACCGGGAGCGGATGATGATTTCGTTCCCCACGCCCGTGGAAGGCGGAAGGATCACGTCAAAGGTGCTTAAGGGGACGTGCAGGAGCAGGTGGGGGCGATGCTCAGTCTCAACGTCAGGGACAGAGGGGGGCCCGGAGGCCTTCCTTCCCGACGAGATGGGTCGATCGCCATCACATTCAATTCATACATTGTTGAACGTATGAGTAAGGCTTCTCCAGTACTCTGAGACTGAAAAAAGGCGGCATCCAGCGCGTCGGGCTCCAAGTTCAGTTGGCGTCGGCTTTGCTGGGAGGTAAACCACGCCTCGCTTTCCCGGGGAGACGTACGGACCGCTGCGAGCTCCATTCGCCAGCGGGGAAAGAGTGTGCGGATGCCGGTGACAGAACTGGTTAGAGGCGGGAGGGGTGGGCAAAAGGGAGGAAGCTGGTATGCCAGTGTAGTGGCGGGGGCGAAACCTGGTATGGGAGTTAGCACAGCCAAAACAAGAGGAAGGAAGAACAGCGTACCATCCCTGCATGCCGGTGGAGGCGGTGGCGTTGAGGAATTGGTGGGTGTCTGAGGGGAAGTATGCTGACCGGCAAGGTGAGGGCCGCGTTTCGGATCCAGCGCCGCACACCTCCCATCAAAGTCTAGGAGATTGAGGTTAATATAGAATCGATGGGAGTGAGAGGGAACCTCGTCTGCTGCGGTACCGACCGTACGAGCAGGGGTTCGAACTCGCTTGCAATGGGCGGGCGTGGAGGGCGTGGCACGGATGTATGGGCTTGGCGCACCAGCTCCATCATACGTCCTGTGGCAGGCGAGGTTCTCCAATACTAGCCAAGTGAATGGGGTATCGAGCTTGACCCTATCGCACGAGTGCCAGTAAGGGTACCCTGGGTATGGACGTGGATGGAAGGCTGCCGACATTGGTCAACAGTAGACCCAGCCGTCATGTTTCCCTCAAGCAATGCCTCGAGAACGTCGAGGATGGTCTCATTTTCCGTCAAGCGAGCTGCGTCGAAGGAGAGACGAGAGAAGCCAGCAGAAACTATGCTGCGGGATTGAAGGATTCCCTCACGGGGTGGAAGGTGCTGGATGTCCGCATGCAACTCCCTCGCCCTTGCGATGAGGCAGGTCCGATCTGGTCCACTGACGGTCCCCTTCACCTCTCGTACCGACAGTTCCGCCAGAAGTACAATCCTAAATTTGGAAACGAGGCGGTCTACCAGAAGAGCCACAGGGTCGCCACGTGGATTGTTCTTCGAAGACGAGGGGTGCTGCCGCATCATCCGTATCAAAGCAGTGAGGAGGCTGGTATAGTCGTCCGGCGGGTGATCCAAAGGAAGGGACCAAAACCCATGAATCTTGGAGACTCCCACCTCAGCGTGAAGCAGGGCGGATTACCGTCGTTCGGAACAAGAAGCTGTTCCCTTAAGAGTCTGCAGGGATCCTAGGGGGTTACCTGCGAGGAGATCGATATCCGTGAAGAGATAAACGCGGGGAAGAGACGGAGGTGAACGTGGTCTAATGACCAGGTTCCGATCAAATCGATAATCCGCGGTTGCTGTTCGCTCTTGCGCATTGCCTGGTTTAGTTCCACGCCCATCGAAACAGTCCGCCTTGTTTCTTCTCCAAAAGCGCGGACGGTGTGAGCTGAAAGGATGACGGGCCAACATCGAAGGATAAGAGAGATCCATCGTGAGACCCCCCCTTGACAGGGTTGGGCGAAGTCACTGCATATAACAGGCGCACGGCACCCAGCCGGACGTCGGACTGATGCACAAGCCGCAGCCAGGCAGGAGCACAGACGTCTCCTTGAAAAGCTCCGACGCAGGGGGGGTATCATTAGAAGCGGGGGAGGGTACACTTTGCCTCCTCCGTTGCGCTGACGCTTTGGCCAGACGAAGAAGAACAAACAGGGCATTGATATCAACCACCACCGGTGGTAGGGTCACATCGGCTCCAATGGCGCGCAGCGAAGCCTCAAACGGCCCCCAAGAGAAGGAAAAACGTTCCTCCTGTTCTTGACCACCCAAACTTTCCTGTCCCGCCGCTAGAGGCGGATCAAACCCAAAGCTCAACACCGGTTCGCCACGCCGACTTTCGTCTTTTTCCATGGTCGCAAAGCGATGGTTGTGTAGATGTCGTCTTTATGAAGACGTGGCCTTTATCTGGGCAATGGACGACGGAGCGAGACATCGGCGAGTCCGGGAGAGAGGTGGAATCTGCCTCATCGATTCCACCCCAAGAGCTGCAAGTGCCCTTCCAAGAAGAACCAGAGGAGAACGACCAAAAGTGAGTGGACTGGGCAGAAGGGAACGCTTGCCGTGGGTAAGGTACGGAGGATGGGACCATATAAACTTGTACATCTGCCCACGACACCCGCGCCACCAACTTCATCCGCAATGACACGGATGCCGCATTCATCAACGATTCGTCCAGCTCATTGGACTTGGAGGTGGGCAGACCCTCCTCGGTGCCAAAGGAGGGCCGACGAAGAGGGTGCCAAGTCCGCCTTGCCCCGAGCCAGAGCGAGCGGCCCAGCTGAGGTGAATGTGCCGAACACGTAGGTGTACGCTTGATGGTGCGGGCTCCGCATCAGGCACGTCCCACTCATGAGAGGGGTCCATTGGACTTGTAGGCGGGAGATCGATGTCGATGAGCGCGGCAAGGAAAGGCAAGACTAAAGTCTGGAAAAGGACTGCGACGACAAAGCGGCAAAAGAAATAGCTGCAGCAACGAAGCGCGTCATGCCAAAGCGTCCAGCCGCATGTCCACATGTGGTGAGGAAGCGCACGTGGAAGTAGAAGAGGCGTCGTAACATGAGGGACGAGGCCGGCGAGGGCGCTGCACCTGGGCAGGGATAGAGACGAACGTGAGCTGGGGATCGCTGACGACAAGAGAAATTAGAGCGTAGCCCGGATCTGCCCGAATGCCGTTCCATCGGAGTGAGAGATACGCGATGGAGGCGCTGACGTCGCGTGTGCTGCGGGCGCTGCGACCCGCCAAACGGACAAGGCCACGCTTGGCAAGGGCCCAGAAGAGCATGTAGATGCCCACGGCGACCAGCAGGGCGCCGGCGACAGCCGCCCAGCTGGGTATGTGGTAGGGCTGCATGCTGGCCTCAGCAGCGACGAAGGAGGCAGCGCAGCAGGCGGTATGTGGCAGGCGATGCGAGGCAGGCGATGGAAGCGCAGGTGGGGTGGACAGCTACGCGCACACGATGTTGGATGGTGGGGGCACACCTCGAGCAACGCCAAGACGGTCTGTAAGCGGCCGCATTACAGCCGAAGCCACGCTGAGCCTCAGCGCTGCGCTCGGTGAGTGCTCAGTACGCGCAGTTCAGCCTCGCTCACGTTTTCATCACCTCTAGCTGAGCAAGCTGAGTCCCTGCCATGCACTTGCCTGCTCGCATGCCGCATATCAATGCCCTTCAAATTGAACTAGGAATCTGCGCATGACGTAATCGGACCCTCTCTTATTCCTCCGACTCCCGCCCCCCCTTGACCGTCTTCGCGTCGGCCCATCCTTGGTCCGCACAGACCAACACGAAAATGCCCCAAGTCTACCAGCTCTTTGGCGGTGCCATCACGGCAGACTATGTGGCCCCTGATTGACGCAAGCGACCTACGCCAGGTGCCCGACACTCAGGAAGTCTATCTTAGCCCGCATGACGGCGCGAGCTATGTCTGGATGTGCTCCAGCCCTCCCTGCCCGCCACCTCGACGCCCGAACAGGCCATCAAGCAGCACTTTGACAATCTCGCCCACGACAACGATGCCCACTCGGCAGCGGTGCACAAGGTCTCCGCATGCTCCCCCGGGCCAGCACAGGAGGAGGGAACACCGACCCCGGTTCTGCTCGAGGGGGTGCAGTACGTCAAGAAGACGGGGCAGGGCAGGCCGGTGGACGAGGTCGGGATCTACCTTGCTCTCTGGCGTCTCGCCCCGCGCAAGAGTATGATCTCCTCTTGTCACTCAACATTCCTCGGCCTCACCATGCTCAGGGCAGTGTTCCTGAGCCCGACACCGTTCCCGACCCCACGGCTGCCGACAAGGAGGCCGGCGCGGTGACCGCCGAAACAGAACAGCTGTACGTGGCCCGGTTCAAGCAAACTGTGGCCTCCCTCGCCATCCGCGACTGGGGCTTGTTCGTATAAGTACACCCCAACCTGCAATCTCGTGGCACCTCATCCATCAGTCCCGATGCACTTCATCAATCATCCTGCACCAGCCCCTCTGCCGTTTCCCTTTCTCCAGCCCAAGCTACCTTACCTGTTTGCTTCGGAGCTTCAGTCCTGCATCGGTACTCTATACACCGCATCTTGCTCTTCGTCTTCGGGCGTGATGAACAACTATAGCTCCGCGCATCGCGCATCGCGTATCCGCATTCTTGTAGACCCGTACAGACAAGGGCCCGTATGGTAAGCGTTTCTTTAACGAAGTGGAACAAGGTGGACCGGACCTGGCGCCTCAGAGCCCGGCGCGTAGGCTATACTGTTGTACTTGGAGAGGAGTGCGGCTAAAACTTAAATGTGTGCGTCTCAGCTTCCGCGCCGCCTGTGTTCGGATATTGGCGGAGGCGGAGAAATGCATGACAGCGGACAAGGCAACGGGTCGGAGTGCCCATCTACCGATCAATCTACCTGCCCTGGGCCGGGTTACTCCCTGCTGCGCCTACCCATCTGTAGAGTAGCCTGTCGGTAACCGTTCTTGACACGTCGGTGCGTGTGAGTACCGAATGATAAACGACGAAAACAGCAGAGACAAGAACGCATCGGAGTTCCTTGGTCTGAAGCTGCTTGAAGCTTGAAGGGCTTGAAGCTCCTGAGTACCTGAAGCTCTGAATCTTTAAGATCTCTCAGATCCCACGCTTCAAGCTTCAAACTGCAACGTTCAAGGTACGTTCAAGCTTCAAGCTCTTGAAGCTGACAGAAGGGGCCTTGCCCAAAACGGAGTGGGTCAACAAAGCACGTCAGAGAGCCCGCCCCACCCAGAAACGCATCGCCGGTGCATCCCCCACCTGCTTGCATTGATATCCCCGCACCTGCCACACCCGCCCGTCAGACCCTCTTGAAAACAGCATCGACGGAAGTACCCCTCAAAAACCCCACATGGCCACTGGGGCAATATGAGCGCTATATTGTGTACTAGTCCGCTGACCCTCAGCCCACACCCGGCCGGCAGCAGCCGGTAGAAGCCGCGGCGAACCCTAGACCAACCCCTTGGGAACAAGTGAACTGCCGCCAGCGCCTCAGAGCGCGGCTCGGCGCGGCCTAGCACGCGGCTCTCTCGGCCATTTTGCCTCTTGCAGTACGAAATAGTGACCAATAAATAGGCGGCAGTCCCAGTTGTTTTAGCTCTCGATATGGACTCTCTTTGAGAGATAAAAACCCTCTCTCGGTGGGCACCTTGGGAGCGAGGGTGAGTATTACCAGCCCCGCCAACTAACCCATCTAATTTTCCGCAACCATCACTCCCGCGGTCTCAATCTCGGACGCTGATGGATGTGGAATCCTCTCCTCCAACACAGGAGGAATCCAGCTGTGAGCCTCAATGTCTGTTTGACCGTATGCCCTCGCTGTCCTCACAGGGAAGCAATTCTGGGTCCTCCTTAAATGTGGCCCAAGCCGCGAGCAAAGACAACGAAAAAGAATCGGACATGGCGCCCGTGGTAGTCCAATGGGATGAGGGGGAGGCGGCCAACCCACTGAACTGGAACAAGACGTACCGCTGGTTCCTGTCCTATTGGGGGGGGTGCTTGTTGGGTGCTCCACCTTCATCTCCACTGTGCCAAATGGAACCCTGGATGAAATTCTCGCCGAGTTTCACGTCTCGCACGAGGTCGGGGCCTTGATCATCAGCTTGAATGTCTTGGGCTTTGCGCTGGGTCCGTTTTTTTGGACCATTGAGCGAGCACGTGGGCAGGAAACCCGTCTTTCTTCTTTCCACCCTGGGAACTTGTTTGTTTTCCCTTGGCTGCGCCCTCGCCCCTAACATTGGAGGCCTACTCGTCTGTCGTTTCCTTGGAGGAGTATTTGCCGCTGCACCGTATGTCTCTTCTACTTCACGGCTCTTGTTCCACCGCAGTAAACAATTAACCAACCCTCTTTCCTTTCCAGACTCGTTATCTCGGGATCCTTATCGGAGATCTATGGAACCCCATTGGGACTCAGATGATTGGCTATGGGGTCTTCCCATCGCTTGGACCCTCGCTCGGGCCTCTGGTCAGTGGGGCAATCTCCGTAACAGGCACCAGTTGGAGGTGGTCATTCTGGGTGGCGACGATGTTCAGTGGGAGTATGGGTGTTATCGCCGTCTTCTGTGTGAGAGAGACGTATGCTCCCATTCTATTAGTTCAGAAGGCGAAACGGTTACGAAAAGAGTCGCAAACAACAGTAAGATATGTAGCACCAATGGAGCTGGTGCCACTCAAACCCAGGGAATTGTTGAGCAAGACGCTTCTCAAGCCTTTTATCATGTTGGTCCAAGAGCCTATGCTAGTTGGCTGCACATTTTGTTGAGCTATGCTTTTGGTCTCCTCTACCTCATCTTTGAGTTTTATTCGTCGTACCGGGAAATTTACGGGCTAAACCCATTACAAGAGGCGCTATGCTTTCTTCCTTATCTGGTCGGATCCCCCTCTCCTGCGTCGCATTCTACACGATCGTCGCGCGGTACCAACGCGATCTGGATGCCGCCAAGGCCAAGGACCCAGACGCCAAGCTTCCTCCCGAAAAGCGATTACCCATCGTACTCGTATGTGGGCCATGCATGGCTATAAGTTTCTTTTGGTTCGGCTGGGCCAGTTACAAAAAAGCGTACGGCCCTCTCCCCCCACTCTTTCTCTTCAGAACAAAAGTCTAACCAATGGACTGCTGTACAGGACGTTATGGGCGCCACTATTTAGTGGACTGCCACTCGGGTTTGGCATTGCAAGTGTCTTTCTGGGCACCATGAACTATCTTGTGGAAACCTACCGTTCCCACAGTGCGATCGCTCTTGCGGCCCAAACCACGGTTCGGTGTTTGGTAGGCGGCGGGTTCATTCTGTTTGCAAACCAAATGAAGGCGCGCTTGGGAGTTCATTGGGCGTCCTCCCTGTTGGGCTTTTTGGCACTGCTTCTAACCCCCATTCCGTTTGTTTTGTGGTTGTATGGAGCCAAGCTCCGGTCTTGGTCCAGATTTGCCTTCTAACCTTGCGACCACTCACGCCCCTGGCCCGCATATTACCCTGCTTTTGGGATTCTATATACCCTGTCGTATTCACCAAATATATGGCAGGAGCTGCCGCTGTCATATTGAGCGGTTTCTTTATCTCTAATACTCTATCGGAAGAGACAATATATCAACCCACTGCATTGGAAAACAGGGAACCTACCCCCCAAGGGAAAGATGGGCCAAAACCCTCTGGCGCGCCTGGGGGAAGAAATTTTCGGGGTGAGGGAGGCGGGGAGTGCGCGTAGCACAGCCTCAGACAGGCTCCCCGACCAGTCTTCGCCTCTGAGAGACCTGAGATGTGAGAATCGCACCGTCGTTGACTCTTTTATTATTGTGGCCATCTTCATGTTTTCGTGTATCGGTGCCACCACTCTGATGCTCGGGTTTTTGTACTCTAAGTTCTTCATAAGGGGTTTCTACTCAGTACGTACTTTCATTCTCGCCTGTAAGCTTCTGTGTATCGGAGTGGATCTGAGGTCTGTGCCGATAAACTAGTACTACACAACTATGAGCTCCTGCTGTAGCCCATATCACATCCGATCAGTATGTCCTAGTGGCGTGACGCGTGACGTCTGATGAAGCAAGTTGCATGTGATGCACATGATGGAACCCGTCCATGTGCAGGACCATCGATCATCGACCCGTCCTCAGGACTGAGTGTACTCAGGGTACTAGCTGTACTCCAGCTGAGGCCCTGAGGCCTGAGGCTCAGCCGGAGCAGAGATCTCAGACTGAGAGCTACCAGCTGTTGCTCCGGCGTGGCAACCATGTGATGTTGTGATATACCGATGATATGATGGGTGCGGTATATGTGACACTACGCCATGCGTCTTGCACTTGTGTGACAAAAGCGAATGTGGTTAGTGGGGCCTGGGGGGCACAGATAACATACGGCACACCCGCCGACGAGAGACGAGGCGGAGCACAAGGGGCAACAGGCATAGCATGTAACATGGTAACATGGGGCAAGAGCACTGTTACCATGTAAGGCCTAAGGACTCTATACTATTGGTCTACTAACACATTCTATAGCAGCAGAGATCCTTCAGAGAAATAAATGAGAAGACATATCCGGGTTGGAGCCCAGAGGTTGGAAATATTGGACCAAGCTGCACGCGTTGAACATGTTGAATGAACTGAGGATCTGAGCGCCATATATCGATCAACCCGCCAAAAACATTGCCCAAAAACGCTCTGATCAGCAGCGCTCTCTGAGGATCGATGACCGACCTGAAGCCAATACAACCGGTGTGACTGGTGACTGGCGAACAGAGAGTGTCGTCAGCGCGCCAGGAGCAGCGGCCCCAGCACTCCCAGTGGTGTCGGATCGCTTACGACTATTAAAGTACGCGGTTTTATATATTAAGAGGGTTAGTGCTTAGTACGCGTTAATACCCATCACCTTTCCAAGGCTGTTGCAGCCATAATGCATTGCATGTAACATGTACCAGGCGATTGCGGCGCTCGCATCAGAGCTCGCATCCTCCGCTGAAAATCGAAGTGTTCATCGCGTTCAGCAAACCCGCAGCGAGTTCATGAAGATCAACAACACATCTCCATCATCGCGTCTAACGCGTTAAAAAGATGTGTTCAAACGTGGTTGGGTACGCGTTTAGAATACCCGACCCACGTTCAAGATTTCAAACGTTCCCTCCGATTTCTGTCCGAGCTCTGAGAACCCCGATTTCAGAGTCAAGCTTGAACGTTTTAAAAGTTTACTGTTTACGCGTTACGTTTACCGATTAACGTTTAACTTTTCCGTTTAACCCGTGTGGCGCGCGCCATATATGCATCTGCCGAGCAATATCCCGCAGTGGCGGGTGGCGCATGGGGAAGAGTGGCGGGGGAGATCGGGGAACGAGACAAAGAGTGGAAACACCTATTTGGTTCTGGGCGCATCAACGCATCACCGTCACAGGCGTCACTCACGTCACTGGCACGCCGAACATCAGCATCAAAAGTGTTTGACAACAAGTTGGCGTATCTGTAGCGCTGTGCTTGATATTAGGCTCAGTACACTCCATCTGAGATCTGATGGGTCTGATGGTGCTGACGCGCCTGACGCGCGCTGCGTCCCAGCTGACCCAACAGCCGACGTCAGCGTCAGAGGCTCTTGTATTAACCTGGTCCTGCTGGCTTGCCCAGTTGCTCTCGCTCGTGCACCCTGGATGGGATGGGATCGGGGCGAGGCAATTCAAAGGCTTTGCAATGGCTCCAAGCCGAGCAGGCCGGCGCTATATCCAGTTGCATTGTTATGCATGTTACGTTCACGTTCAATGTTCATGGTAATAATGACGGTGACATTGTGACATAGGGCAGGACGTGTCACTTTCACTACATCACTGCACTGGCCACAACAGTGAAGCTAGTGACTAGTGAAGCTTGAAGCTTGAAGTAAGAATGGCGAACAATAACTTGTTCCTTGCCTGGTGGCGGTCCCAACAGCACGCGGGTTAGCCGGTCAAGGCCGGCCGGTCAAGCTTCAAGCTGGACAAGCTTCAAGCTTCAAGCTCTTCAAGCTGCAAGGCCCAAGGCACACCACCATACGAAAAGCAGAGGGTAAAACATGCAATACACAGTCTGTGAATATGAGCTTTTCCAACAAAAGCAGTAATTATCAGTTGCTCAGATTCAGCATTACCTATGACTCAGTTTCTCTCATATACGCTCTCGGTACACCCACACAACCATGCAGCAACAGTCCTTCGTCAGCAGGCCGGCTGAGCGCGCGCGCGCGCTGAACGACTGAGCCGCTGAGTGCTGGAGGCCTGAAGCAAGTTGGGGCATGAAGATGGCGGGGCAAGATGACCGGGGGATATGCAAGTGGCATTAAATATTGAACGCTGAAGCTTGCAGCTTGAAGCTCGAGACGTTGTTGAAGAACGACTGTCAAGCGCAGGCCTTTTATAGACCAGCTTCAGATTCAGTCAGACGTTCAGTTCTTCTCACACGTTACGCGTTACCGCGGCCTTACTGGGTTACACGTTACGCGTTACGTACGACACCATAGGCATAATACGATGCCGCTTGCAATTTGGGATGGGATTGAATGGGGCGGGGAGGCAGTGTGCGGGCCCATTCGGAAGGGGCGACAACAGGGGGCAAGTGTTGTCCCCCTGAGTATGTGGGCCGGTTAGGCACGGCTGGTGTGGTGGGAGGATGGTGGTCTGTGCGATGGGGGGCCGTGCGTGGGGGCCCCCATGACTCGGATCGCTGGTGGAGACAGAGGTGAAACTGACGCCGTGCGGCTGTGGGGGGCACATGATCCCGATGTGGCCTGCTGTGGCTTTGGCGTTGGAACGGAATGGGTGAGGGGTAGGCCGTAGGGCAGCGAAGGGACTGCCATAGGGACTTGCGAAGCTAATGATGATAGGAATAGTGAGTAAGTTGCAGGTGCCATGCACCATGTGACATGTGACATGTAGCACATGTGGCATGTGGTTGTGAGTACGTGGGTATGAGAGTACGAATACTGGGTACTGCGTCCAGTACTGAGCTACTCAGACTGACTTCTCAGAGATCTCGGATCTCGATCTCATTACTGAGTCTCAGTACCGTGTGAGTTGTGAGTACAGTTCGGTGTTCAGCGGTTCAGCGCGTTGAACACGTTGAACGTTTAGTACGTTGTTAATCGATAATCGATAATCGAATAATCGTTGACCGAACCGTTGCGTACGAGTACACTGGGTACGTTAGGCAGACTGGCTAGAGTGGGGGTGTGACATGTGACAACAGCGCCCAGTGCACTCGGTGGTCGTAGGGCTTGCGTGAGTGTGTGAGTGTGAGCGGCGCATGTGCCGGTTGTTGGCATGGCCGCCGTTTCGGAGCTCCTTTACTCGATCACTAGTCACTAGGTCACTAGGAATACTGAGGTCTGAGGCTCAGACCACCGGTCACCGGTCAGCCGGTCAGGCCTGAGCCTCAGGGCCCAGGCCACAGTGCCTCAGTGCCTCAGTGAACGTTCAGGCGTGCAGGCCTGAGACCATGGTAGCTAGGAAAGCCTCGTCGAAAACAAAGCCAAGCGAAACAGCGCCGAGTGGCGGTGTCCGCCGGGAAGATGACTAGCGCTGGTCCGTGGCCGCCCGGCAAATGCCTACGCCCTCCGGCATCGCCCATTCTCCCATCGCATCAACGTTCAACAACACACCTAGCTTGTGACGCTCGAACCCAGCTGCATGTCCTCTGTCGGTGCCCTGCTCGCCTCCCCGCCGCCACCTGCTGCCATGTTCGAACGCCCCTCATTGGCTCCCCCACGGCCCGGCCTCGGTGCACTGTCCACCCCTTCCGAATCCAGCCGCACCCCCAGTGCCAGTACCAGCACCAGTAGCAACACCAGCACCGCCGCCACTACACCCTCGACACGCGCCAACGCCAATCCCAGTGCCAACGCCGGGGCCATCGCTTGCAACAGCCCTTCCGATTTCCCTCCTCCCCATCTCCGAGCACCCTTTCCGGCTCGTAACCCCGACCCAACTCTGCCTCCACCTCCGCTGCCGCCCCATGACACGCCTACTTCTGGGTCGCGATGGATCCATCCCTTGCAATGCAGGGACACACAGAAGAGATGTTCATTGCATATGCCAGTCTATCCACCTCCCCACCGACCACGCCTAAGCAACCCGGCCCAATATTCGCTCACTTCACCTCCGCCACGTTGGCACCCGTTACCCCCCCCATCAAAAAGGTTGGCGTGACCATTGCGATTCACCTGGGCGCCAATGGGAGTCCTTACCGCGCTTGCCGCCCCTTCGCCATGCCCACCATCTTGCTCTCCCACAGGAGAGGGAAGGCGGACGACCGCGGCCTACTGGCTTGCCCATCGGCTTCGACCACCCGCGCCCGGACCCGTCCCCTCCTCTTGCTCATCCTCGTTGTCAACCCTACCCTCCATCACCCAGTTCCAGTTATCCCCCACAGCGCGAGGGAAAGCGTCCACGTTTCACCTCCGACTCGGAACCAAGCCCTTGGGACACACAGGATCCCCCGCCCCCTCGTCACAGGAGCCAGCATTTGCACCTACCACCACCCATTGACCGATGCTTACTGTGGCACCCACTTCAATCGTCTTTACGATCTCTCCCGTCACCGCCAGATCCATGCGCGCGAAGAAGGCCGAGCGATCGCGGCCGGTTTGTTGAGGCGCGATCAAGCCTTGGTGTGGGGTAAAGAAGTCGACCCTACTTCCTCTGGTGTGACCAAGGAATGGTGCTGTCAAGAATGTCAATCGGTGTTCTCCCGAAAAGATGCACTGCTCCGCCACAAACGGCTTCGGGCCCATTGAATACAAATCCCCCTTCTCTCTCTCTTCCCCTTCCCTTTTGCCCCCTTCTCCTGCTGCTTTGCCCAGCACGGGGCCCGCTCAGCTGCCCTATATCAGCTGCCCAGCAACTTGCATGCATCTGGTATTATGCATCATGTGCGTATAGTATGGTCTTTCGCAGCCCCCCGCGTCAGTTAGTTTTTTGTCTGGCTCATATACCTACGGCCTCAGCCCGCACTCTTCGTTGCTGTACAGCAAAGCTTTGGAGATTTCGTCTGTGACAGGCTAATCCTCGCTGAAGAATTGAACGAGAGAAAGCGTGTGCTGGAGTTTTTGTACGGAACAGTATCTTTCTCCCATCAATATCATCAATCTGGCTACCGTTGCGACCATATCAAAGTAGAGTCCATTAGCATGGCAGTGGATCTATACTTTTCTACACCACTGACCATCGATATGAGAGCTGGTCAGCCTCCTGTGTGCTTGTTGTTTCCTGTTTCCGGGACATGCATGTTCGCCACAGCTCGTTCAAAACGACAAGCACGCCGGACATGTGAGCTCCAGCAGGGTACGCAGAATAACGAGGACAAAACCTTTTGATATGTGGTCAAAGATGAAGCTACTAACTGGTACTACATGAATGCAGCGTTGAAGGATGCGTGCGGGGTTGATGCGCGCTGATGGCCCTGAATTAGATGCAATGGCTCTGCAACTCAATACCTGGCAACGACACTATGGTGATGTAGACGGGGTGAGTTACGACTAGTTCTCCGGCACCGACACGGGGAGGGGAAAAGGCGAGAAAGAAATAAGGTGAATAAACATACTCTGTTGGTGGCTGGTGTAGCCCCGCTCTGCTATCGACTAGATACCCCTGTTAAAGCTGTGCCCACAACAATGCATCGTACGTCGTCAGTTACGGCCGCCGACCATCGTGGCAGATTCAGTGGTATAGCATCCATTTGTTATGACAACCAGGGAATCTAGAATCTTGCGCGTAGCGGTGGTAATGTTCTCTGGACTCAAGATACTGCTCAAAAGCCCAGGTTGATCGATCCTACCCCAGCCGACAGCTCCGCATCAGCGGGGAGATATCTACCTTCGGGCGAGTTGAGTGGGTGTGAGGTAAAGAAGACAGAGCCCGTATAGCTCTCACCTGGCACAACGCGCTGGTGGTCCAACGCCCAGTCGCGCTCGCCCCGATGCCTCCACGAAAGGTTCACCGAGCCCGTCTTGGCTGCTGCCTTGACCAGCCCGGCGAACGACTCGTTGTACGTCACATTCACTGAGCCCACATCGGATTGGATCTTGGATGTCCAAACCTGTGCCAAGGTGCCAGTGGGGTCCTGATTTTCGCACCCAAACTTGTCTTTGAACGTAACCTGAACTTGTCCGGTATGCGCAACCGCACCCACCCGCACTGCTGCCCCCTTCTCGGCCGAGAAGGTCACGGGCGTTACATGGCCAAGTATGACCGAACCCTTGTCCGTCTCGACGAAGAGATCCTGGGCCACGACTTGTCCGTGCACCTCGATCGTTCCCAGGTTGGATGTGAGCTTGGCAATGGGCGCATACCGAGGCGAGACGAATGCTGCCTTTGTCGGACGACACCTGAGCCGAGGAAATGGCATGCACAGCGTTTCCGTTGATTGACCCCAGTTTGGACTCAATCACCATATCCTGTGCGTAGAGGGCTTGCTTGAACAAGACCGAGCCCGTCTCGGCCACGATACGCGTATATGCAGCAGTAGGATTGACACCCGTGAAAGTAACGCTACCGATCGTTGCATGAACCTGGACCACGTCTGCAGTAACCCCCAGATCGGCCGAGGAGACCGAGCCTTCATCTGAAAGGATATCGAGGGTGCCTAGCGCCCCCTCGGCACGGGGGAGACGCGCCTTGACCGTAACTGCGATCTTGGGCTTGAGCGCAGGGAAAGGAGTATGCGGGTCCGAGTAAACCCCAATCCTAATCCAACCATCTTGGGTTTGCAGCTGCACCACCCGCAGCTCCTCCTCCAGCGTCGCCTCCTTATCCGCCCACGCTTCAACATCTACAAAGGTCTTACCGGACCAGCCAGTTCCGGGTCCCGTTCCGACCAAGTCAATGTTCGTTGTGTGTCGCTTGCCAAGAGAATGGATCGACAGCCCATTGCTCGTCTTGGCGGAGGGGAGCAGCTCAAACGTGGCCCTCCGCACAAAGGGTCGGCGGGGCCAGAAGCCCTTGCGCTCAATAGGGCCCCAGGAGGCTTCGGAAACGAGAATGCCCTCGGACGCAGGTACGTCGGGTCCCTTGTCAGCGGCGCCTTGTTGTCGAAATTGAGCATGATGTGTGCAGAGTGTGATGGTGGGAGGGATGGTGGTGACGAGCCCATGCCGGTTAAATGTGGATCGTTGCCACCAGGCAGGCACCCAAGCCGAGGACCTCAGAAACACGTCGAAGCGGGAACGTGCGACTCGCAGTCAAATATCAGCCTGCGCGTCACGTGGCGCGTCAATATCAATAGGAGCCAGCCGGCTGGCCTCAGGGGTTCACTCTTTCATTATTTCAACGGGGCCATCTGTGCGCTCAGCTGAGCCGCTGAGCGCTATTAAACACAGCTGACTGATGCAATTGGTTGGGAGCTGCGCGACTCCCCGATATACCACCCACAGGGACCCCCACGCCGCTGAGCGGCGGCTGAGGCGCTGGCTTGCCTCAAGACGGCTCGTACAAGTCACCCGAGTGGAACGCGGCGCAGCAGGCGAAGCTGAGGGCGCTGCAGCGGTAGCTGCTTTCTCGGTGAGGGAGAGCATAACGGCGCCATTGACTGGCAGCGTATGTGGGAACACCAGACTGAAGTATGCTCTCAGACCGAGAAGTACTTGCTTGAAGCTTGACCTACCCTCAGAGAAACTACATAACGTGAGGTGTGAGGTGTGCCGTATGGATGGCGATGACGCGATGACGCCAAATCGTCGGGCGGCATCCCCGGACTATACCCAAACGTGTTTAATCCTCATGTTCTCGATGAGGGCAACGGATCTGCAGGAGAATCAAAAGGGCGAGATACGCTCAAAGGTGAAGGTAAAGGTGTACTACATTTGATGAGATTACCCTTAGGTATTCGGTCGATTAGCTCAGTTGGTCAGAGCGTGGTACTAATACGTCCAACTTGGAGTGTTGGTGATGCCAAGGTCATGAGTTCAAGCCTCATATTGACCACTTTTTTACATTGGGTACGCTTGATCTGAAGAAGGCGCCAGCCCTCCGAGTTTCGCTCCCGCTCAGTCATATGGCCATGGTGCATGTGTCTTGCGCATCGCCATATGCATAACCGGTAACCATCGTCTCACAAGTGTTCGTCATCGATCATCCGCCATTAGGCCTTAGGCTACAAATAACTGCTCGCGCCTTTGCGTCCACCTGCACCTCAGTCTTTCAATGAGTGTTTCTGCCAGCATGCTCCCGGTGCCGCTTCTAATGGCGGCTTACATGCGGGATTAGGTAAGCCTAGCCAGGAGGCAGCGGATGGTGTTGCACCGAATGTGATGTCATCCCAGGCGCCGCAGCGCCGCAGCGCCTCACCAGCCTCACCCCCCCTTGCAGCTGAGCATCTTCCCATTGTGCGGGCGCCAACTTCCCCTCCATCGCCATGGGTGCATCCGAGCCGTGCTGGACCTGCAGTCGATCCAGTCGCACTCGCCTGAATGGACGCCCGAGCTGCGCTTTGCCGTGTGCCTGGCCACCGCCCATGCTGCCCGTGCGTGCTACCACCGCGTAGAGGCCCATGTCGACGCCCTGGAGGACGCACAAGCCTCTGCCCTCCCCGTACCGGGCACAGCGCGGTCCGAGTACAACCCGCACCATGCCGATGACGAGGCTACACTCGGGATCAAGACGGAACACTTTGAGGAGGAGGGGGAGGATACACGTGATGCTTCCCCTCACCAGCGCATGATCATGGAACGTGTCCGCCTTCGCCGCCGACACGAGTTTCTTCAAGACTGGGACGAGTTTAGTACCAAGTTCCTCCAAGCTACATGCCAGCACTTGGGAGTCCCGGTCCATGCCCTTCCTCCCGCTGATGACATGACGGAGGATGAAGTTTTCCGCATTATTCGCGGCGCAGCGCCCGACCCAACCCCGGCATCTCCGGCGACAACCCTTGTTCCACAGGAGGAGCCCGCTCCTGTAGATGAATCCAACGGCCAGTCTACCGAGTCGAACGACGAGGCAACAGAGGATCCTCCATTGGAAAAGATGGAAGACCTGTCATTGGACAATGATGAAGACTCGCTCCAGGAAGCCCCCCGAGCCCATGGACCAGCCCAGCAAGGCATTTAGCGTACCCCTGGGCCGTCCAGGTCGCCCCCCCCTTCCACCCCCCAAATTCCCATCGAGAACGACACCAAGACCTCTTTTGTACAGGCTGGGCAGGAGGTGGAAATCGTGCATGAACTCGTGCTTATCGCCCTGGGACTGGGACAGTACCGTGCTTCGGATGGAGCGACAACACTGTTTGAGCAAGATGAACTGTTTCAGGACGAGAACAAGGTTGAGGTGCGGGACATGTCCGCATCGCAGACTGCACCCGAGGTGCCACGCCATGCCCGTGGATCCTCTGTGGAGGAAGAAAGCAAGGCCGTGGCGGAGGTGGCTGCGTTGGAGCCACAGGCCGAGGAGATGCCTTCTTCGGACCTCACTACCCCTGCGGACACTCAAGTCGAAGAGGCCTCGGTCCAGCAGACCGAATCGCCCCCTCTTCCCCTGCCCGTCCTTCCGATTTGACTTCGCCCGAATCTGCCCCGACGGAAGAGGGAAACTTCCTCAGTATGCCTCCACTTCCGCCCAGGACCCCATCTCCCCTGGCCCCCCACACCGATGTGCAAGAAAAGGCGAAGCCCACCCCGCCTCCTCTGCCTCGCGCTTACCTCCTCGGCCATCCGTGCACCCGCCTGTGTCTGAGCCCGAGACAGGCGGGAGCTCAGGATGGAAGACGCCCAAGACTCTATTTCTTCGCTCAAATGGGGAAGGGGAGGGAAGAAGGATGCTACGCCAGAACCAGAAAAGTCCGAGACCCACCCCGCTCCGTCCGAGAAGAGGAGCCGCCATGTCCGAAGCTCAAGGAGCCTGTCAAGCCCAATGAGCTGTTTCATTACGATGCTCGCTCTCGTGCCATCATCTTCCAGGTGCTGCGGGCTATGGGGTTGGAGAGCGTGTACCTGTACCAGGGGGAAAAAGTGCTGGCTCAGTCCATCTACTTTTTGGTGCAAGAGTGCCAACGCGCGGAAAACCAGGGTGAGCCCGTGTCGGAGGAGACAAGAGGGGCATGGATGAATGAAGCGAGCACGAAAGTGCTTGCTCGTGAGCGTAGCAAGGGCAATTGGGGTGGGGAAGTGGGCCGCAGCTGGGGTGGGATTTGCCTGGCGGGTGTGCTAACAGGCGGGCTCGCAGCCCCGCTCTTGGCCCCGATGATGGTTGGTATGGGTGCCGGTTACCTTGCTACAACAGGTGGCGTGGTTCTCATGGGTACCCTTCTGGGTTTAGGGGGCGGGGGATTGGCTGGGTACCGTGTGGAACGCCGGCTCAGGGGGTTGGACCGGCTGAAGTTTGACGTGGTTCCGACCCCGGCTGCTGATGCAGGGCTGACGATTCCCAGCATGCATGCCACGATCTGTGTGTCGGGACTGCTGACCCAACCGGGGCAACAGACGGACCCATGGAAGCAGGCACTGGCATTCGCCATCCCGATCCAAGGGACATTTACGCCGTCGAGTTCGAAACGGACCTGATGGTAGAAGCTGGGACAGGGCTGCAGCGTTACGTGACCAGCCAGCTGATCCGCACCGGTGGAACGCACGTGGCCACGGAGGTGATCAAGACAACCGCTTTGGCCGGCTTGACAGCCTTGACACTGCCTTTGACCGTTATGAGTGTGGCATCGGCCGCGTTAGACTCAACATTTGTGCGTGCCAAAACCAAAGCGCATAAGGCCGGCTTGGTTCTAGCTGAGACGCTACGGAACGAGGTGCAGGGGCACCGTCCTGTGGTCTTGATTGGTGTCTTGGGCGTCACTACGGTCCTATCGGCCCTGGTAGAGCTGGCCAAGAACCCAGGTGCTTCCGCCCAGTTGATCGACTCGGTCTTTCTCATCTCGGGGCCTACGGTTCCGAGCACGCGTACGATCAAAAAGGCACGCTCGGTCGTCGCGGCGCTTTGTCAACGCCTACAGCAGCAAGGACATGGTCTGTGGTGTTGCCGCCTGGCTGGGGTCAGGAAACAACATTGAGGACCTGCGTAACGGCAAGCTGCCGCGCGTCATGGGCTCAGGACCCGTCGACTTGGGCCCCGAGGGCGACGTGGAAAATGTGGACGTGTCGGAAGTGGTCTCAAGCCATGAGCAACTGAACCACGAGGGCCATCTAGCGGCGGTGTTGGCGCGGTGCAATGCGTTTGTAGGGTAGGCCCTTTGTTACCTACAATGATTTTGCGTTCATCCATTGTCCTGAAGGAGGGGGGGGGGGGGCGTCACGCGCGACCTACTCAGTAGCCATATGCAGATCGACGTTACAAGGGCGACACAACGAGAAAATAAGATAAAAGAAGACTCAGAAAATAGCCAGGGATAGGGTATCCAGGTAATCGAAAGCGCACACGGCAGAATAAGGAAAGTGCAGCTAGCCACAGGTGTCCTTACGAACGACCAATCTTGGCTGCCGTATTAGTACGGGCGGTACTGATATACTGGCTCGCCGTAGCCTTGCTGACCGTACCCATGACTGCCATATGGCTGTCCGCCTGGAGGCAAGCCAGGCGCGCCAGGCATTTGTTGTTGGTAAGAGCCAAATTGGGCGTGGGGGGGGCGTAATTGGCTCGGGGAGGCGGATATTCGGGGGTGAATGTTGGGGCCAATTTGAGGTCGGAGCCTGCGTCTTGCAGGGGGCGTACCTAGCGCTCCCGCCGAACGACCAGGTGTGGCAAACCCAGCTGCGGTGCCTCCCACAGCTGCGCTGGTTGGCAATGCACCGTGTATCTCCTTCTTCCCCCGCCAATAGTACCGGCAACAACACACAATCGCCGTCCATACCACGATCACACTCCCCACCACAATCGCCACAATGATCCCAATCTTGATCTTGGTTGATTTCGACATGGGCTTCTTGGCCTGCTTACCCATCGCCTCGTTCCGGACCGAGTCAGGAAGCTGATCCCCACTCCATCCCAACTATTGGAGTTTTTGACCTGGCGGTTGGTTGAGTCAGCATAGCCCGGCATGCCGGAGGCGCCGCCGTAGTCCATATTCGCTATGCGGGTCAGGGGAGCGGTGCTGGTACTAAAGCCTGGGTGGATCGACGAGCGTCGCCCGAGTAATTCTTGCCCGAGTAGACCCAGCTCGTCACAGTATTGTTCGACTGGCGGCGGGTGGGCGAAGAGGCCGCATGGTTGCACTGCACAGTATAGTTCAGCAACTCATGAGCGTAGTATCCTTGCTTGGTGTACTCAGGGGTGGTCCAATCGATCACACCGCCAGCCCAGGCTTGTACTCCCTCGGCTCAGTGACGTTGCCTCCTGCCCACAATGAAAATTGGACGCGGGAGGGCGATTGCGGGTACCAGCCCTTGCAATCAGAGGCCTTGAGCGTGCGGACCACTTTGCCATCAATCAGCCATTGCAGCTGTTCTGGTTGCCAGTTCAATCCATACACGTGTATGTCGTCCACACTCCAATGGCCAGTCTGATTGAGCGTCTCGGGTTGGCGATTGGATTGCATGCCAAATGTGTTGGTCTGCGTGTTAGTCGGATCTGCAGTGGTAAATTCCCAATCAATCTCGTCGCCCACGTCGGACATGGTGATGAAGCTGGCTACCACGCCAGCGCGGGCCTCGTGACGAAGAGCAGCCTCAATTGTGCCGTAAAGAATGTAGTTGGTACTGGAAATCTTGCCTTGGGATCCCTGGGTCATTTCCAGCAGCACTCCGTCTTGCCCCTTGCCAAGAAAGCCATTGTCGAGCGTAAAGCAGAGTTGGCGGTGCCATTGTAGGAGAGGATGGGCATGAAGTAGTCAGTGTTGTTATAGTCGGTCGGCTTGAAGCTGATGCTCATGTCCTTGCACACGGGCATGGGTGCACAGCTGTCGGGTGCATGAGACGACAGAGGATTGCATCCGTTCGCACAGTACATGGCGCCCTTGCCGCAGGTGCCGCCCATGCAGCATGGCGTGCTGGAGGGCACTGGTTGCTGGCACTGCAACTTGTCTGGGCTGCAGCGGGTGCGGGTGCGGCGACGACGGCGAGCCACGCAAGCGCAGCGAGCACGGCCGTGGAGGCGGCTGGTCGGCGCAGAGGGGAGCGGAGGACACGCATCGGATGCCCCGGCGAAGGAAGGATTGGAGAAGGTGGTGTGGAGGAGAGAGGCTGGGGCTGCCGTGTGGTGCTGCGTCGCTGCTCCACTCTGCTCCGCCTGGCCTGCCGCCGTGCTTCGCTGGCAGCAGCTACTAGGACTGCTGCCGCTGCCCTGCCTCCGCACCGCGCCTGGCCGCTGCTGGGCGCGCACGGCATGCGAGGCTTGGCGCCAGTCTGCTGCATCCCCCCTCACTGCCGCCCCGTGCCCCCGCCCGGCACAGCAGGGGGGCACACTCCCAGGCCATGCCATGCAGCTTCCCTCGCCCCGCGAGGCACGCTGACGTAACTTCTGGTTTTGTGTCTCTGCCCATCGTTTTTGTAGCTACGGCCGGCTCCGTGACTACCGTTGTGGCCAGCCAGTACTACAGTGGCATATCGGCATCGAAAAGAAGAAATTGATCTCCTCTGGATCTGATTCTTAGAAATTGATGCCTGTGCCCCTCCCGCCGGATTCTACCAAGGCAGCCCTGGCCCGGTTGTGTCTGCTGTGTGGGCAACCGAACACAGAGACTCTGCTGTCGCAATCGCGCTGATCACAAAAAAGTCTCGTCTCTCTGGCGGAGGGCAGGATGAAGCACTGCTCAGCCTTATCCGGGCGAACAACTTCACGCCAGGATGGTGCAAGCAAAAACATGCTCACAAGTTCGTCATGTGAGCAGTTTTTCTCTTATTTTTGGCATACCAAAGATATCGACACATAGATCAGCTCGGGGGGAGGACTCAGTAGTGGTGGAACGTCTGTTGTCGTCGTCAGTATCAAAACGTTTCCATCGATCGGCGATAGTATACCTTCCTCTGCCTCGGCCCCAAGCGCTGCCCTCTGTCTCCCAATCGTCTTGATCACTGCTGTCTGCCGCCTACCTTTTTTATTGTTATACCTCTCAAAGAAGAAAGAATCGAGACTAACGAACGAGACACACCCACACACCCTATATTCCCTCCCCCATTTTGAGCATATCTGCGCATTACACGCTTGTCCGCAAGAACAACGGTCGTGATTAATACACAAGTCGCGGCTGTTCTCTTCATCATGTGGAAAAGCAATTTAATCCCTCAAATTGGCAGGCATATAATACACATCTCACCTGCATCATACCTCATTGTGCCAAGGCCTCTGTAAAAAGGGAAATGGCGAGATAATCGTATTGCCGATAATCGATAACCGGCCGGTAACCACCGATCATTGATAACAAGCATCGTCGATACTCAGTAACTCAGTACTCAATAGCTATATCTAGCCTCTTATAGCATAGCATAGCAAAGCCAGTATATTTGACTGTGACATGTGTCGCACGAAATAAGAGAAAGAATGCCAAGACGATGTCATGCAAATGAGGCAGAGGGGCGGTGTGTACATAACCGGTGCCAATCACTTTGGGCTGGGCAAGTATAGTTCCTGGCAGGCGCAGGACCAGTCTCGAACACTGATTCGGGGAATTAATCGCACACCGCCCCCGTGGCTGCGCGGCCTTAATGCATTGCGAGCCCGCTGGGCGCGAGCATCTCAGCACACTGGCCAGATGCAGTGGCAGGGGTTCACACTGTCACGCATGTCACATGTCACAGCATTCAGCCAAGACGTGTGGTTCATGTTGTTCCCGCAAGTGCGGGGTTGAGAATAGTGCGACAAGAATAGGCTCTTGGCGTGTCTGGGACCAGCATATGTCAACACCCTTGATAGGATATCCCGCTTCGGTGATCCGCGGAGAAGTGTTAACGCCAAGCCTGTGTCTCCCGGAATTCGGCACTCGTCGAGGATGTGGACCATCGCGTCGCCTCGACCGTGAGCATACGACAGGATATAAAGGCCCTTGCTTCTCTCTGCAATTCTCACCTGCAATCCCCATCTCGCATGCAGCAACTTGTGCTCGTTAGCTCATTTTGCCCAGTATGTCCGACGAAAGCAAGATCCAACTCGCGGTTGAACCCACTCTGTCGCCCACCAACTTGGACGAGCCGGTCACGCTTGAGTATGCCCAACAATTTTCCTACACACGCCCAGCGATCACCATCCTGCGTGCGCTCAATGTTGACCCTGACTCGGGACTCCACGAGGACGAGGTGGTCAAACGCCAGGAAACGTATGGCCCCAACGAACTGGCGGATGAGTCGGGTGTCTCTTACCTCCAAATTTCTTGCGTCAAGTACTTAACGCTATGACTCTGGTGTTCACGCCCACCCCCCAAAAGCATCCCTTTGGAGATTCTAACTGTTTTTTTTCTTTTGTTCTCTTCCCACAGGTCCTCCTTATTGCCTTCATTGTCTCGATGTCCATCAAGAGCTGGATTGAAGGTGGCGTAATTGGCATCGTTCTAGGACTCAACATTGCGATTGGCTTCTTCCAAGAAAGTGCCGCGGAGAAGACGATGGCATCTCTACGAGCCCTCGCCTCTCCCACTGCCCATGTGATTCGTGCTGGCGAGCTAGTGACCATTCCCAGCTCCGAACTCGTTCCGGGAGATTTGGTGGAGCTGTCAACGGGAGACCAAGTTCCTGCGGACCTACGTCTGATCGAAGCCAGCAACTTGGAGACGGACGAGGCCTTGTTAACGGGAGAAGCCATGCCAGTAACCAAAATTCCGCAACAAGTGCTGTACGACCCCGACACGGCGGCAGGTGACCGGATCAACTTGGCGTACATGTCGAGTACGGTAACCAAAGGCCGAGGACAGGTGTTGTGGTGACGACGGGCATGAACACGGAAATCGGACTGTTGGCCGGCGCTGCAAGGTCCGTCCAAGCGTCAAAACTGCGGAGATCAAGGAGGCTACGTACGGGAAAAAGGTACAAACTGCAGCCCGTGTAGGTGCTGGTGCAATGTGGGACAAGACGGCTGCCTTTCTTGGCTTGACGGTTGGTACCCCCCTCCAGCGCAAACTTCTGTCCTGGCATTGCTTCTCTTTTTGATAGCGGTCGTCTTTGCTATCATCTGCTTTGCTGCCAACAACTGGACGGACAACGAAGTGATTCTCTATGCCGTCGCTACAGGGGTGGCAATGATTCCTCCTCTTCCCGCTGTGTTGGCCATCACCATGGCCAAGGGTGCTCAGGCCATGACATCGCGAGGCGTGATTGTGCGCAAGGCGTCCGCCATCGAGGCGTTGGGCGCAGTCACCGACATTTGCTCTGACAAGACTGGAACGTTGACTCAAGGCAGGATGATTGTCAAGCAGGTCTGGCTCCCAGGCGAGGGAGTTATCAGTGTGACGGGATCGGAAGATGTGTTTAACCCAAACAGTGGGCACGTTTCCAAGCACTGCGACGTCCAACCGAAAGACATGTCCCCCAATGACCGCCAACGGCACGAACCCATGCTCCTTGGTCCTGAGTTTCGTACGGCCAACCAGACCAAGAAACTCTGACCGATTTTCTCAATGTGTGCGTCTCCTTTCTTCCGTACATTATGCTTGTTGCTCTCTGTTTTCAAAAAATACTGACACTATCCCCCCTTATACTCGCCTCTGACAGCGTATCTCTTTGCAACAATGCCAAAGTTCTCAAGGAAAAGAAGCAAACAAGTGGGTGGCACACGGCGACTTTACCGAGTGTGCGCTCCAAACATTTGCCCACCGCTTTGGCTGGGGCCGACCCTCTGACCCAGGCCGCCAACCAAACAGTCGGACGCCGAAAGTTACCTCAAGGACCAAGCCGAATGGGAACTGGTTCATGAGAACGGCTTTTCTTCGGATGTGAAACGCATGTCGGTCGTGTTCCACCACACACCTTCGGGTCGTGGATGGGTAATGATGAAGGGGGCCGTGGAACGGGTGGTGGAGGGGTGCACCACATCTCTGGTCCTAACGGTATGGTGGCGCTGGACGAGACGATCCGTGCCGATATTATGGCTAATGTCGAGGTGTTAGCGTCCCAAGGCTTGCGTGTGTTGGCGCACGCCAGCCGATCCGTCTCGGAAGAAGAGCCATGACGGGGTCGAATTCAGAGGGGGCCGAAGCGTGGCAGCGCCTTGATCGGGCCGAGGTGGAGAGAAACATGACGTTTGTTGGATTGGCAGGCATCTACGACCCTCCTCGACCCTCGTCGGCGCCGGCGATTGCCACGTGCCACGGAGCCGGGATTGAGGTGCACATGCTTACGGGCGATCATCTTGGTACGGCACGGGCCATTGCGCAAGAAATTGGCATCCTGCCCTCCAAGGAAGTGATGGCAACCTGGGCGGAGGATCGGCGGCGCGCGATGGTCCTTACCGGTCCTCAAGTGGACAAGATGACGGAAAGGAACTGGATCGCTTGCCCGCACTGCCACTTGTTGTCGCCCGTTGCTCCCCCCAGACCAAGGTGCGCATGATCGAGGCTCTTCACCGCCGCCGCGAGCGGTGTGTGGTCATGACGGGCGACGGCGTGAACGATGCACCCAGTCTCAAAATCGCCGACATTGGGATCGGTATGGGATCGGGGTCGGACGTGGCGATTGGAGTGGCCGACTTGGTCTTGTCTGATGATAACTTTGCCTCGATCGTTGCCGGCATTGAAGAAGGCCGTCGTACGTTTGACAACATCAAGAAGTTTGTCCTTCACTTGCTCGCTCAAAACGTGGCCCAAGCTATGACGCTTCTCATTGCGCTCGCCTTCAAGGACAGGACAACATTTCCGTCTTCCCCTCGCGCCCGTTGAGATTCTGTGGGTGATTATGGTCGCCTCAGGATTGCCCGCCATGGCACTTGGGTTTGAACCGGCTGCCGAGGATGTCATGCAGCGCCCCCACACAGTATCAAGACGGGCGTGTTCACCCTGGAGGTGGTGCTGGACCTACTGGTGTACGGGGTGTGGGTGGGAGTGTTGCCTGTCGACATTTTCGATTAGTGTTGGGGCTTTGGTCCTGGCACGCTGGGCGAGAGCTGGAGCTGCAACAAACCTGCGGCCCACCGCAATCGTAACGAATGCCGTCCCATCTTTCGTGCACGGGGTGCGACGTGGGCGGTGATGGTGATTTGTTCCCTGTTGTTGGCCTGGGAGATGGTGCATCCGCGCGCTCCTTTTTCCGGATGCGGCGGGAACACCCATCTGGACCCAGTGGTGGCACGACACGTGGGGACGCAACAAGCTCCTCTTTGCCTCCGTGGTGGGCGGCGCAGTGGCCATTCCGCCTATTCTCTACATCCCCGTCATCTCGGCCGATGTCTTCCTTCACTCGGGCATCTCATGGGAATGGGCTGTCGTCGCCGTCGTTTCTCTCTTGTTCATGGTAGGGGTAGAGCTGTGGAAAGCAGCCAAGCGTGTCTTCCTCAGGAGGAAGGCTCGTCGCACCCCTGCCTCTGAAATTTTGTTCCGGGAAAGTCCATGGCTTGATCTTGGACGTGTGGATACCTCTTTTCCTATTAATACACACCACACTGCTGGTCACCTTCTCATCCTATAATACTCTCGCCTGTCCAAATGCAATCCCCATCGGTTCCTATCTCGATTCCACTGTACTGGACGACGGAGGTGTCCTGTTCGCAGTGTGTAGTACATAGCAAATGTAATGGTTCTAGTCCGTGAGCATCCCAAGCTGGTAATATATAGTGGTGTGGTCGTGTAGGCGGTACCAGATTAGTGTACACAGCGTTGCCAAACGAGAGGCCAAACCTCGTGCTGGTGTAGACCGCGACGCCACTGCTGGCGCAGAACAGCGATGCTGCTCTGGCGCGCGATGGGAGGGGCAAAAACTAGCTTGACATCGGGTGCAGACGATGGGGACCAGCATAATCTTGGTGCAGCGACGAAAGTGACACTCTTTTTCCCGTTTGGCTCGTCCTACTGCCTTGTTCTCCGCAGGTAAATGGGCTTTGCATCCCGCCCGGCTGGCGGGTGGGGCAGCAAGGTGCGCACGAATACACGCTTCTGGATCTTGGCCGCGCACCCATGCCGCTGGCGGTTCGTGGCAGTCGGGACAGATGGGACAAATGTGCCGCTTGGCTCAGAGGGGGTGCTAGCGCACCGGTGTCCTTCCGTCGGACGAAAATGGTCTTGGCAAAAGCTAAGAAAAAAGAGGTGAAGGAACGTAATTCCGTCAGCATCACAGTGCGTACAAGGGTGAAGAGGGAAGATAGGCAGCACATACGAAAGATGGCAGTCAGCGCATTGGAATGGCAGGTAGTCTTCCCGGTGGCAATCGGGGCGCTGGCAGCGCTTTCCAATGAGCAGCATGGGTCCCGTCGTGCGGGCGGTGTCTGCGTGGCGCAAGTTAGCGGTGGGATCGCGCATGATGGAGGTGGTGGTGATGCATATGCTGTGGGGGAGAGGATGCGGGGTCAAAGAGCAGGGCTCTTATATAACACGGCGGTGGGATGCAGTTGTGGCGGGGGACGCCGACCCGCATACGCGGCCTCGCTGAAAGAATCGCACCGACGCCGACCGATACTTTGCGCCACTGAAATGTTCACTTTCGGCATTTCATTTTGTGCTCTCCAAATTGCATTTTCCTGGGGCGAATGTGTGCCGCCTATGCGCCCCGGTCATATTATGCTACCCGGGAGAGGGAGTGTGCGTGTCATCCGTCATCCGTCATCATCAATCGTTTCCCCTTTGCATCATCTCAACAAAAAGCAGGTGTGGTGGGGAGAAGTGAAGAGAGAGGGGAAAAGGAGGAGCCAATTGTTGAATTAGACTCCTTACCATGCCCCTTTAGGAACGTCTCAACATGGACGAGGGCAGGGGGTACAAGTGAAGGTGTCGAATCCACGCTATGTTTCCCAAGTGAAAACAAGATATAGTTACGGACAAACACATCAGCGCCCCCTTTGGTTCGCGTAGGTACACCAGGGCTAGTCCGGATAGGCAAGTAGAGGTGATATGGCAGAGCAACAAAGCAAGCAAAAGAGAGCGTGGCTAGAGGGGGGTATAGCTAGCGGGGGAATCAAGAGCAAGGCGGCACAGTGAGAAGGAGAGGAGGGCAGGTCACTTGGTCAGTGACCGTACGCATGCTCATCCCGCCTCCCTCCCACGTCGGGGGTAGAAGGACGTGGGATTGAGATGGGGCGATTGGAACGAGTAATCGTATTCGTACGACTGTTGTTGCGGGCCATCGTCGTACCGATCAAATGGGTTGGGCATTGGCGCGTCCCATTCGATTGCTGGTCGGACGTCTTGGATCCATTCGAGCCGCTCCGGTCAAGCTCGGGCGTACCGTCAGGGTGGATCGTAGTGGAAGGTGGGCACAGGAGAGGAATGCACCCTGCCCCAAGAGGAGCGGCGGGGGGTGTTGTACGGGTCCTGCGCGGCGTAGGCGTTGCCGTACTCGGGCTCCCCATAGCCCTCGTGAGCATTGACAATCGAGTCCAGACCACGGGCACGGTCGAGGTGTGCATACGGATCGACGGTGTTCAGATCAGAAGGGTTGATACTTTGGTCATGTCCGTCCGTACGCCGACGCAGGGTATTGAGGGTAGCTGCCGTACTCGGGTTGCGAGGGGAAACCCCTGTGCCCACAGGGCGGCCCGTACTGGTCCACTGGTCTGGCGCTCGGGTCCTGCAGATCCCGCTGTAGCAGTCTTCCGGCGCATTGGAATCGTCCAAGAACGCATCGGCAAGCGGGCGCTCTGGCGACGGAGAAGATCCTTGTCAAATGGGTTTCAAACGGTCGTTGGCATCGCGTTGGTGCTTGGCTCGGCGTAAAAGGTAGGCCAAGAGGGCCGCGAACGATTAGGCCCACTGCGCCGCCGACGGCAATCCCAACAATCGGGCCCGTTCCAGGGAGGTTGGTTCGTACTCGAGGGTAAGGGCATCATTCCACTTCCCGAAGAAGAATCGGCACTCCCTGTGGTGACGGTGTGGTGGGAGCCGAGAAAGAGCCAGATGGGAGGCGGAGGAGGGGGGCATGCTCGTCAAGCTGCTACTGGCCAAACTCTGCTGGCCGGCAAAGGAAGCAGCGAAGACGCCGGCGGATAAACTAGTGGCAAGGATAAACTAGTCGGCAAAGAGAGAAGAGGGGTCGACAGCGCGTTGGTTTTGGATACGGCCGCGGTTGAAGTGGGTGCAGCGGATGAGAGGAAGAACTGAGCCCGGGGATGAAGTTGGAGAGACTGGCGGGATCTGAGCTACTGGATGCGTCGACGCTGGAAGAGGGGGACAGAGTGGGAAGATGGTGATTCTTCCGAGCTGGAGGCTTTGGAGCGCCACCATATGAGAAGGTTAGTCGATGGCAGGCGACACCGTAGGTGCTATGGGGAAACTAATAAAACGTACATGGTGATTGGCTAGTTGGCGTCGCACTGGTCTCATGGGTGGAAGAAGCAGCGGAGGCAGTGGTAGAGGAGGCAGCCTCATGAGTTGATGTGGCAGCAGACGCAGAGCTGGGGGAGGGTGCGCTGCTTTCCGCACGTTGAGCAAGCCGGCCTCTGTTGCCCCAACGGCGCTGGTGAGCTCGGCGGGGGTTGGGCGGACGGGACTGCAATGGCGTTGGTGGGGGCCAAGAAGAAACGGGCGGAGGGGCGAGGGCAAGAAGGCAGCCCGCCAGAAGAGGGGGCGGGTGGAGTGGTGAGGCTGAGAAGGTGGTGCCAGATGTAAGAGGTGAGGGTCAGTGAGAGGGCGCTTTTAGCCAGTGCTCCCGGCCAGCCAGGCCAGTGCCCGCCACTGCCGGCCCCCCTGCGCGAGCGAGCCGCGACAGTGCTGCCGCGCTGCTGCCACCCTGCAGCGGGCAGCAGGCCAGTCGCGCAAGGGGAGCGCAGCCAGCGCCAGCAGGCCAGTGTGTGTGCAGTCGCCGGCGCCCAGGTGCGATGCGCCTCCTGGCGCCGCCCGTGGTTGCGCGCATCATGCATGGTGCATGATGCATGCAAGGAGACAGGTGACATGCATGACATGTGGCATGGACAGGCGGCAGATGTGGCAGATCCCCGACGGATGCATGTCAGCCCTACACTGGCGCCATGCGGGCTACGCGCTGTCGCCCAGCCACAACGCCCTCAGCCTTGGCCAACCTCCAAGTCACGGGTGGCCAAGCCCCCGCCCAACCAACGGCGACTCCTGCGACCCCTGCTACCCCACGCCTACTATCCCCCGTTTGGCCAGGGCGGCGCATGGCGCAGTGCACGCCACATTTGGCCACTTGCCTTGTGCCCGCAGCGATGGCTGCGTAGCAGGCCACCCCATCCATCCATCCATCGCTCGCTGCTACCCGATCCAACGTGGAACGTGCAACCAGTGGAACCAGTCCGCCTGATCTGCGTCTCCGTTGGGGACCATTGCGGAGCCCATTCGGCCACTTGACTAGCTTGACTTGCAGATTGGCGTGGTCGTTCACGGAGTGTTCACCTTGAACAGTCACTAGTCAGCACTGGTCAGCAATAAATCTGGCATGCCACATGGAGTGTTGGTGGACCCTTTGTCCATCCACGAAGCGTAAACGAGAGGCTTCCGAAGGAGGACCAAACCATGCTGGTGATGAGGCCGGTGAGGTCGATGAAACGATGGAATATGGATGCATGGCCGATGGCCAAAACAAGGCCTATCAAGAAGGGTCTCCGGTCTGCCCAGGAGTCGACTCCCAATCGCGCACTGGGTCCGACGCCCAATCGGCCCACCTACAGCGGGCTTGGCAGATCCAGCGGTCCCCGCTACAGTTCCGTGATCCTGTGATCTGCCCCACGTTCCACGCGCCGCGTGGGGTCGATGCATGATGCATGGTGCATGCATGATGCACTTTGCATCAGTAACTAGTAACTCAGTATACAGCTCTGCCCCTACTGTGCCTGCAACTGCATGGGCCAGTCTCTTCAACAGCTTCAAGAGCCTCAAGTCAACAACGTGGCTGCTTCAAGCTCAAGCTTCAAGCTTCAAGACGTTCAACCTCCTGGCAGTACATCGCACAGGAACGTCGCCCACATCAGGGCCTCAGGCCTCACCCCCAC
The DNA here is from genome assembly GCA_003971905.1 of Moniliella sp. 'wahieum'. Classification (NCBI taxonomy): domain Eukaryota; kingdom Fungi; phylum Basidiomycota; class Moniliellomycetes; order Moniliellales; family Moniliellaceae; genus Moniliella; species Moniliella sp. 'wahieum'. Next base: position 396,496 of record RSEE01000023.1, read on the forward strand.
TAGCTCCACTGCTTACATGCTAACGCATTACTCCCATTGCTCGCCACGTGTCCGCAACGACCAACAATATATCTACACAATCACAAAGATGGGGGGGGGCAACCAGAAGTGCGGCACAGACGAAGGGTACAAGTACACGGTACAACGGAAAAGACGACCAAGTCGGCAAAAGCTAGCGAAGTGGGGACCAGAAAAGCGGTGACGCGGTGACGCTCGAAGCAGGAGGCATGAGGCCTGACGAGGGGGGCGGGGGGAGGGCAACAGAAACAAGGTGCAGGCAACCTAAGGCAAAGGGGCAAACCCCGAAGCCAAGGGATGCGAAAGCATCGACGCAGACTTAGTGGGCAGCTGTACATACCAAAGCAAAACACAAACACACACAAAAAGGCCACGGGCCGGGGGAAAAGCATCGAGAAGCCACCTAGGATCAGCGTTCGGGAAAAGGACAAAACAAGCGCAGAGGTAGGAGGTAAACTTGCCCAGGTATCTTTGTACGTGTCAACAGGACACTCCCAGCAAGTGGGAGGGGTGCAACGGACGCAGCACCGGGCTGGGGCTTGAAATCACGGGTCGGGGGCGAGAGAGAAAGGGTCGGCGAGGCCAAGCATCTGAGAGAGCTGCTCAGTTCCCCTTCTTGATTTTGACGTCCACCGTACAAGTGGAAGGGGGCGTCCGAGCACGTCCTAGAGTCCGCCGGAGTGTAGAACGGCAGAGCAGCCGACGCGGGTGGTGTAGGCACCGAGGTTGTCGAGCGCTGCGACATGGCACCCGGACTCAGGGGCTTGTTCGCCTAGCACACCCATGCCCAGCTCGCGAGAAGTGACCGACGGCATCGAGGCCAAATCAATCTCGGCAAATGCCCCAGAGGTGCCAGTGGGAGGGCGTGGGAAAGTGACGGGGCATGCTTGCAAGACATCTTGCCCCAACGCAAGGCTGGGCTGAGGATGAGCTTGAACCTGGCGGGAGTCCGAGGGCATCATACCATGGAGTGGGGAGCGGGGTTGGGTTGAGACTGAGAAAGCTCCTGGGGCTGAGACTGAGACTGAGGCTGAGGCTGAAGTTGAGAGGAGGCCGCCCCCTGAGGTTGTCCTGCGCTTGCAGGGTGCAATAAGAGACCGTCAGCAGAGGCAAAAGCGAATTGAGCAGCCTCGAGCGGCCAGTCGCCCTGGTGGGCGAGAAGGCAGCGTTCGACAAGCGAGCGCAGGTGAGCGTTTTCACGCCGGACAAGGTAGTTGTCCACCTCGATCTGGGTCAGGTGGGCAGGAGAAGAGTCCGGAGAGCGTTCCCGGGCTCGCTGAAGGTCAAGCTGCAGCTGCTCGATTTGGCATTTGAGCTCGCCATTCTCGGCGGTGAGCTGCTCCAGTTGGATCTTCCTCCGGTCGCGGAAGCGTGCGACGGCCTGGGCGTTCTTGGACCGTTGGCGGGGCGGGACGGGTTCCTGCGAGGTGCGTTTGGGCGAAGAAGCAGGCATGGTGCAGGCAGGAGAGAGGCCAAGGAGGAGGCGAAGAGGGAGGTGGTAGCAAGGCAGCAAACAGGGGAGGGCGCAGGGAGCGGAGCGTGCTACGCGGGGATCTTATACCGCTGCCGCAGCAGCTGCAGCGCCCTCGATCGAGCTGGGGCGAGAGGGTGACACTGGGTTTGTGCCTGGCCTCGTTGGTCCGGGTGGGCCCTGGCGCACATGCCTCCTGCCTCTCTCCCAGTGGCCGAGCCAGCTCCGGGCAGCACAGCGGCACTGTAGGCGCGGCGGGGCGGAGCTGCAGGGGAAGCGCAGGGCTGCGCAGGCAGCAGGGCACTAGCACCAGCAGCCACCGCGGGTGTGCTCAGCCCTACTGCGGTGTGGTGCCCTTGAGCAGGTATTCCGAGTGGAGCACAGGGGAAGTTTGGGGGGCCACAGGCGCCGTGCGGGGGACAATCGCGCTGGACTATGGTTTGGGCTGGGCTGGACTGGGCTGGCCGGCATGCCGTGCGGTGCGGGGGCAGCGCCAACCTACCGGCGCCATGCCCCGGGCCTTCCCCGGCTCACGCGCCCCGTCTGTCGTCGGCGACTGAAGGCCACCGGCAGTACTCAGACTCGCTGCCGATGCAGGCACCAGTACTCCACCAGTACTCCAAATACTCCACCACTACTCCCGTACTCAGTACTCAGTATGCACTAGCCACTAGTCACTAGCCACTCCTCCTCTGCACGCGCTAGTCACTAGCTCGCGCTCACTTGTCCATGCCACTAGTGACTCGCTGCGCTGAGGCTAATCTCGATCGCCGCCGTGCCAAAGCAGTCAATTCTAAAGCACACCATTCCCCAGACCAGCTGTGACAAATGTGATGCCAGTGATAAGGTTGTGGTTCAAAGACAGCGGAGCACACGGTACCCGGGGGTCGGCGTCCTGAGTATGAGTACCGACGGTGCAGCGCAAACGTGCAACCGCACATCAGGCGGAGCGCCAGTGACTTTGTGATACGCGGAACGCAAAACGCGGAACGACGCGGAACCGACCGCACTAGCTCTTGTTGAACGTTGAAGCTTGAACATTGAACGTTGAACATGAATTGAACGTTGAACGTTGAACATTGAACATTGAATGTCAACGTGTTCAACGTTCGCGCGTCACGCGTCACGCGTCACGCGTCACGTTTTTCAAGTTGAAAGCTAAGCCTTGGCGCTAAACCTAACACGAAACGCAAACGTTAAATTGGTACACGTTAAACGTACGTTAAACGTTAAACGTTAAAGACATCTTAAGATCTTAACCGGGTACGATTCAATCCCACTCTCGGTGGAGCCGGTGGAGTCGGTGGAGTATGGAAGCAGCTGTGTCACGCGGCGTGTCGTGTGGCGTGTAGCGACAGGCCGCCCTGGAGTATCCTTGTCTTCCGATCCCCGATTTCACCGAGTTGTCGATAATCGCGGAGGGCTGAACGATCGATGATTCGATCGATGAGCGCCATGTCAGTACTACTCAGTAAAGTCCCTCCCTCCCTCCCTCCCGCAGTGGCCAGAACTACAGTTCCACCCAGCCCAGCTTCCAGGCCAGTTCTCGGGGCCTCGGATCCAACGCACCATGGCCGCTGGTGATGCGCTGATGTACGCGTCCAAGCCGAATCTGGAGGGCCCAGCCCATATACCACTCCCTCCCTACCGAAATGCCCCACGCTTGCTCCCGTCTGCAAACCTATGGAGTTACGGAATGACAGGGATGGCGGCTCGCCCAATTGATATTGAGCCTTGAAGCTAGCTTGAAGCTTCAAGCTTCAAGCTTCAAGGCAATGTATGATTGGGCATACATAGTCTTGGGCAGTGCGGCCCACGCGGACCGCGGAGAAACTGCATCACGAACAACACAGCGTTCACCGAGTGTGACATGTGACATGTGATGCTGATGCAATGGGCAACATGTGATTCATCCATCGGCGTCTCTCGGTGCTACCTTCGGCCTTTCTTTGAGCATCCAATATCCAATGCCCAAGGCATCCGGCTCCTATACCCTACCTGAGGCTGGAGGCTGGAGGCCGGAGGCCTGACGAGTGACGAGTGGCGCGTGACGCGTGACGCAGACAAATGTGAGATTGTGAAATATGTGATGGTGTGTGATTAATGGTTCTCGATTCTGGGCTGCGAATGTGATTTGAGTGATGTAGCGCAGGGCAACAACGCTCTGCTTTCGGCTGCTTTCGCCCATCATAGTGATAGCATAGCAGCGCATAGCCCCCCCCCACGTGCTTAGGCGGGCGTGTGGCAAAAAACACCCACAGACCAAATTAAACTTTAGGGGCCGACGGAACCTTATCCGTCGGTTGCCTTTTCGGAAGCGAGCATCAGGAAAAAGTCGTAAAAGTGCCACAATAGAGTGCAATGCATACACCCACACCAGCACGTCCCACACCAGCTATCCCTTCCGTATCCCTACGTGTTCTTGTCCCCCATGTACCCAGTCCCGTGGTGCATGGTTCGGACGTCGGCGTTGTAAATATTGAATGCCCCCACGATCCGTCGGGACGCTATTTCCAGGACAGCGCCCCCCCCCCCTTGTTGATTGTTTGTTTTGGCACTGTGCAACCCCACATCAGGCAACCGCTCGCAGCACAAACAACAATCAGCTATATCCAGAAGGTACCAGGTGGTACCTCTTCTCTGGAGCTGGTGCTGATGTGCAACTAATGTCGGAGGGTAAGTAACAACTTACCGGCAGTTACCGACGGTTACCAGTTATGACGGTTATCTCTAGATCCGCGTCCATTTCATGGACAAGCTGAAGGCTGGGACAGGGGAAACGCTACGTCTAAACCGAACCGTTCATCTTGCGGGGGTTACTTGGAAGCGCCACTAAGGTCAAGGAACCAGGGGGTCTTGCCAGGATATCAGGACCCTCCGGTTCTCGCCATCCGTCCCGTCTTGCCTTTCTACCGGATGCCTCTCTCGTACGAAATGTGGCCACAAATGGCTTCAGAGACCCTCCTTTAGCCGAAAGAATGAGGGCGAGGGCAAAGTAATACACTGGGCGATCATCAATGGGTGCGAGCACGATAAAGTGGTCACACCAACGGGAGCCCAGAACCGCGGTTGTCCGTTATAACTGAGAGAAGTAGGGCCACCGTACGCTAATAGTACCAAGCTAAGGACGATTGCACTGTGCAAGGGAAGATAGGAAACAGTCAGAGATAGCTTCTTGTAAGCTCATGACACTAGTCCGACCTTGTGTGCAATAACAGGGAGAAAAGAAAGAGAGGGGAAGGAGACGCGCAAGGGATAACCAGTTCGAGCTCTCGAGGAGCGAAACAATGAGAAGACTTCCGCATACCAGTGGATGTTGGTTGCAAAAGCCAATGACATGTGAGTGCATGAAGAGGCCATACTCTAACATTAGCTCCATATTAGTACACAACACTGGTAACGGCTATTGACTGAATACTGAATGAACTATGTTGGAAGATGTCACAGAGTGTACATATATGAGTGCAGTAGTTGTATTCAATTGTCGAGAAACGGGCATATGGAAGAGGGCAAAGGGGTAGGCAATGCAAGTGGGAGAAAGAACGGGGGGGGATTCATGCACATGGTTGGCGTAAGGGCAGATTTTTTTTGCTAAACTGGTTTTCCGAGTTGTACGAGCCCATGGCCGCCGTCGACGACACGCCGCCCGTGACGGTTTTGAGGAGCGAGTCGACGTAGCTGGCGCCGGACCATTTTTGGTGGGTAAGCGTGTCGGTGCCCAGCTCGCGCTCCTTGCGCTGGACAATCTCGACGTACGCCTTCATCCCCTCGGTGGCAAAGTTCTTGGCAAAGAGGTCGGAAATGTACGCGTCCGTGTGCAGGCCAGCAAGTGTGATGAACTGGAAAATGAACCGAGCTTGCCCAGGTCCCAGACGTAGTCTTTCATCTGCGACGTGTTGAGGCCGCGGCGTCCCAGTTGAACGAAGGCGAAAGGTTGTAGGCGAGCCACTGATGGGGAACGGCAGCATGCACTCCGTCGGCAAACTTGGCTTGGGCATAGATGGGCGACTTGGTCTCCATCCAGATCAGGTCGGCGTAAGGGCTAAAGGCGATGGCACGGTTGATCGCACATGCGTGCCGCCCTGGTAGCGGTAGTAGCCTTCCCGTGTCCGCGGGGCGTCCCAGTCCCAGAAAAAGTCCGTCACGCCATACTTGGCCGCCAGAGCGCGGGCAGCATGGTTCGACAGCCCCTTGGCCTCAGCCTGGAACTTGGCGGCATCCCCTCCCTTGGCCTTGATTGCATCCGCCACGGCGTCCCCAAACAGTTTGAGCCCAGCAGCAGCCACCCAGTCGTCCTCGACTTTTGCAGAGCATCCCCCGACGCGCCAGCGGCCTCAGCACGGTTCATGACCGTAACCAGCGGCTCGAGGGCGGCGTTGGTGGAACCAATGATGAACGCATGGTCGCGTTCGTCAATGTTGGATGTGATGAGCGTGGCTGCCTCCGAGTCGGTCCGAGCGACGGCAATGTTGTCGACGCCCATAATGTCGTACTGGAAACGGATGGCGATCAGACGGTTGATGTGCTCCTGGATCGGCACCAGCACTTGCCCGCCATGTGCCCACACTTTTTCGTACCGGGCGCCTGGTCCTCAATGTGGATCCCGGCCGCACCTTTCTCAACAAAGAGCTTGGTCAGCTTCATCACTGCCGTCAATCCACCGTGGCCCGTGTCGGCGTCGGCGACAATGGGGCGGAGGTAGTCGTGTGTAGGGCGTGTTGGCACGCTGCTCAGGCGTCAAGCCAGAGCGCGCTTCGCGCTGCTTGCGGTCATGGAAGAGCTGGGCCATAAAGAGATGCTCAACCTTGTTGGGAACCGTGTTGTACGGGTAGTCAGCCAGGTCGGGACCGGGCTCGTTCGTCGAGCTGGCGGTCGAAGACGATTGCCATCCCGACACATACACCGCCTCGAGGTACTTGGCCATCTGGGTGATCTGGACGGGTCCAGCGCGCCATAGGTGTGCGACGGGCGTCGCTTGTTGGCCCAGTGCTGTTCGAGCAGGCCCCACAACTTTTTGGCCTGGACGTTGGAAGGGTATTCGATCGGGATGGTACCGCGCTTGGAAACACCTGGCGGCTGTGTAGGGCCGCTTGGTATGCGCAAAGCGGGACGACTATAGGTGAGAGGGCACAAAGAGGTCAGTGGAACTCCCCAACGGCAGGAGGCGGGATAGGAAAGCGCGGCCGCCAACATACCTGCCACCACTGCTCGACAGCGTTCACTTCAGCGTCAAAGATGCGTGCTCAGCGTCGGAGGAAATGCCATGGTGGAAGCGGAGATGGTTGGAGGGTGGGGTGGGAGGTGGAGGGAGAACAGTACGAAACGATGGGGCTGGCGAGGGGGGATTTAATACGATTGATTGCCCAGCGGTGGGAAGCAACGGACGGAGATGCTGATGACAGAGCTCTCAGGCTGAGATCTGAGACGGTGGTGCGGGGGGGTGTTTGCACCGAGTGGCGGGGTGCTGGCTTGGTCGGCGCAAGCGGATTTGGGCGCTGGGATGGGCAGGGTGCCCGGCCGGGAGACAGTCAGCGTGTCTGGTGTCTGGGGTACTATGGCCTCGAGGGTATGGGAGAGTATGGGAGGGTACAGGGTGGTGCGTGGTGGTGTCCGGTGCTGCGGCCCGCTTGGCCCGGCCGGGATGGAGTGTTGATATTGAGGCAGAGCGTAGTGGCAGCGTCGGCCAGGCGCTCAGCGCTCGACTGAGCCGCTGAACGTTCACACGTTGACCGTTACCGCGCGTCGACGTCGTCAACGTTCAACGTGGCCACAGCCGCCGCTTTCACTTGCGGGCGTCTTGCAAGCCCCGCATTCCCCGCACTGGCTCATTTGGTGCTGCGGAGGATGCCGGCTGGTGCGGACGCGCGGGGAGAGGATGGCAGTTGCCTGCCGCTGCACTAACCGACGCCCCCGGCGCAGCGCCCATAATATACGTAGCAGCATCATTGGGGTTTCTTCCCCCGCTAAAACCGCCAGCGTCCGGCGCAGACGAAGCTGCTGCGGAGTTGACGGAAATGCCCATTCGGTGCACGCCCTGCCTAGCTGCCCGCTCTCCTAAGTGATGGGATCGACCCAAGGCAGCCGGGACGGCAGTCTGAACGCATCGATCCAAGGCGTATATAAAAGCCTCTGGACGGTAACCGATCGGCCCCCAGCAGATGCCGGCGAGTGACGTAATAGGCCGCCCACACCCGCAACCGGAAGGTGCCGAAGGGCCGAGGCTGGTTGCTGGTGAAATTGTGAAACGTTGGCTGAGGCGCACCAGATAGATCTTCGATTGGATATTGATATTGAGATCTGGGATGCTGGCATCCTGCTTGGCGCCTGCTCGTCCCGGCCGGGTGGCCCCGGAAACACAACGCGGGTGGGGCCGGCGGGGCACTGGAGGGCGCTGGGCCGACTGACGCTGCCCAGGGTGGATGCATTATGCCAGTGCTTGATATTCGCTCAATCGAGCGCATCTCCCCCGGCGCATCCCCCCATCTGTATAGTGACCACATGTGCATGCTCTCTAGATCGCATCTGCTGCCCCTCGTACTCCCCTCGTCTCTAGCACCATTGCGCTTCCCCTCCTCTGTCCGTGTTCATGGGTGCCGAGCTGCTGGCCGCTGTACCTCTCTTGGTCCTCGTCCAGCTCCTTATTGTGAGCACCGTGGCTGCTGTACTTGATGCCGTTCGCACCGTGCTGGACGGCCCGGCTGAGGGCAAACCAGACCAATTCGAAGAGTGGACCCGCTTGCTTAAGCGCTCGCCTCTCTGCACGGTCCTCCCACATCCCTCGCGCCTCCGTTCCTTGCTGGTCGGCCGCTATGGAACCGACCACGCATCTTCCCTCAGCAACGTGCTGTCCCCCTGTTGGGCTCCGTCTGCCGGGGCCCCCCGCGGCGCCGGCCGAGTCGTCCCCGACCTGTCCCATCTGCCCGTCGAGATCCAGCTGGAGATCTTGGGGTACGTGGCTAGCCCCCTTGTGGCCGCCAGGCCAGCAAGGTCCTCTGTCTCTCGCGCGGACACAAGCAACTGTTGCAGCGGCGCGTGTACCGCTACGTGCGTCGAGTCGTGCGCGCGTGGAGCGCTTGAGGCTCACCCTCTGCTACTACAACCCCCTCTGGGCTCGTTGATCGAGTCGATCCACCTCGCCCCGTCGGTTCGTAGTCTGTCTGCGGTCCGTTGCCACCACGGCCTCCTCCCTGGCGCCAGCACGGCCGGGGATTCGGTGCGAGTCGCGCCAGGCCATGTTGGCCATGCTGTGGCGGACTGTGTGCGGGGTGGTAGCGGGTGCGAGGGACAGGGGCGATGGATGGACGAGCGGGCAGGGGTCGGCCGAGGCGGAACCTCCCTCGCTCCTCGCCCTGGCCCGGTCTTTGGAACAGATCTTACACCGCACCCCGCGGGTGCTGGCCGTGTGCATGCCTGGCGCCGAGGCGCGCGCCTTGCACTTGATTGGAGCCTGGGCCCGCCTCGCCCACTCCCGCACGTGTCTGCCGCGCGTGATGCGCACCGAATGGCCCTCGGCGCATTCCTCCGCGGCAGGACGCATGCCACGTTGACCCAGCGCATGTTCGCCCAGCCCATCTTTCGCCACCTCCACCACCTTGATCTGGTCGTACCAGACGTGTGTGCTAGCGGCCTGCATCAGCTCCGTGCGGCTCTGCCGCATGCCAAGACGATCACGCTTCATTGGGTCGTAGAACAACAAACCGAGAGGAGATCGCGTTGGAGCACATGCGTACCGCGCTGGACCAGCTGCGGGGCCCGATGAAGCAGGCAGGCGAGGAGAAGGAGGGCACTACGTGGACCGAGTTGGATCGGATCACAGTGTTGGCGCCACCACGCCTCGCACCGGCCGTTGGCCCAGGTGCTCTCCCATGCCCGATGGGGCATTGGGTTCGAGTCTTCGCGGGTGCATGCTGCACCCTCTGTTCCTTTGGATAAGAGCAAGGGGGGATGGTGCCCGTTTATGAGGGCATGAGGTTGGAGGAGCACCGGACCCACTAACCCAGTGGTGGGGGGAGCGGATGGCCCCGGTATGGGCTTAGGGGGACACCGCCATCGATCTGTTCGTGTCATGTTTGTACTGATGAACCACTGTAACTCTATTCATACCCACCAACCCATGACCACTCACTAGTCACTGTCGTCTCGTTGCATAGAATCGGCGGATGAGGTGGGTATAGGATGTGCTCTAACCCCCTACAAAGCCAGAGAAGCTCGGGACGAGCGACTGCCTGTCGACCCTCGGGCTGGCCTAGCCGCCTGGACCGTCTCCGGCTCATGCAGAGGTGAGGATGGGGGTTGTTCAGCAGCCTACTATCCATCCGCTTGGCTCGGACGAAGAAAGGAGAGAAATTTCCCAGCACAGCTCTCCAATTGGCTGCAACAAGGCCCAAAGCGCCTGACACATGGGGCGCTGGGATGGGCATATATACTTGCACTATGATCCGCTAGGGGATGTGCATCCACCGACAACCATCCCCGCGGGGGAGGAACGGAGCCGGACCCATCTGTGCATCAGTAACAACTCATCGAGTCGAGACCCGTTGAGCAGCTCCATCCGACCGGCCGCGTGGCGATGGAACCCCCCATCCACCCCCCGGACTGCCTCGCAGCCGAGCCGAGCCGAAACCGAGCCCGAAGCGGGGCTGGACACTGTGTACCACAGCCTGCACCTACTTCCCTCCCCGTCCCGAAGGGATCGGAAAACCCCGAGAGGATCGCCGATGCAGCGCGAGAGACAAGCGAACGTCTCCACGCCCTTGGCTGGGAGCAGCGTCGGACTGCATGGGTGGTACGACCAAGTACTCGTCCCTGGCTGCAGCATCCTTGTACCTCCTGCTCGGTCTGGCTACCCAACTCGAAGGAAACGAAACAGAACGAAATGAAACGAAACAGAACAGAACAGAACAGAACGGAACGGAACGAAACGATGCATAGTAGCTCTGGTGCACGATACGAGCGTCGCAGGCCAAGAGAGACAAGGGACCTACCCGCAAGCGCTGCGGCGAGCGCGCCGACCCAGAGAAGAAAGGAGGGTAGAACAATGCATGTCACCTGTCAATAATGGCAAGGGGGAGGGGGTGAAGGAGAGAAGAGGCCGAGGGCGAGTGGGTGGGGGTGGGTGAGAGGATAGAGGGATAGAGGGGAGGGGTAGAGGAGTAGTAGAGAGGTGGAAGGAGATGGGGGGAGGGGAATAGGGGATCAAGTGATGGTCAGGACAATCGAGTGGGTATGGTTCCTGGCCAGCGTCGTGCCACAGGCATCGATGCTGGCAAACCACTTGTCACGAAGAATGTCGTCGACAGAGCAGCGCTGCTGTGGGTCGGGGCACAGCATCCGCTTCAGTAGCGGACGGCATTCCCGCGGGCTCAGATGGCTCAGCGGGCCAGGGGAAGAGGAGGCATGGTAGGTGTGAACAAATTCCTTAAAGGTGGGGTCCGACATCTTGGCCACGCGCCACGGCAGTTCTTGGAACTGCATGCAGTACAGCACAATTGCCGCCGCCCACATATCCACCAGACGGGCATCGTACTCTTTGTGCTCAAACTGTTCCGGCGCAATGTACGGCTCGGAGCCACAGAGACCCTTGGAGTAGTGCGTCGACGTTTCCCAGCACATGCGGAACACGTCCGACACACCAAAGTCGGTGATCTTGACCCGGCCCTGCGCGTCGAGAAGGAGGTTTTCGGGCTTAATGTCACGGTGGGCGACACCCATCGAGTGGAGATAGACAATGCCATGGATCGTCTGTTTAAAGTAGCACTCCACTTCCAAGGGGGACATGCCCCCGCGCTTGATGGCTGCGTACAGGTCACCTCCGGCGCAAAACTCCATCACCTCGCACCAATGCTTGTTTTCGTCCTGCACCAGGTCCACCGTCTCGACCACATTGATGTGGTGCAGGGTGGAGGAGATGCAAAACTCCGAGGTGAGTTTCTTGACATAGTCCTTCTCCGTCTCGTTTTTGCGCCGCTTTCGGAACTCCTTGACCGCATACAACTTCTCCGTCGAGCGGTCCCATTTGTGCGCCAGACGAACCACCGCCGTCGCACCCTTGCCAATCGCCGCCTTCTCGCACACCCCATACTTTTTCAAAAGCGACACTGCGTCCCCAGGCGCCGAAGCACCGCCTTTCTTCGAACCACCCGAAGCCGACGAGCCACGACGCGAAAGCTTGGGACGATCAACTTGTCCCGCAGCGTAGACGAGGCCGACGACTTGTTATCGGTCTCCTTGTCCTTATCTTTGCCCGACTTGCCCGTCGCGATGGACAAGGGCGCACGGACACCAGCACTGCGCGCCTTGTCGCGTTCGCGCGCGGCGGCGGCCGCGGCGGCGGGCGCCTCGAGGTGAGCCAAGGCGAGGCAGTGAGCTTGTCGGCGCCCGCGCTGGCGGGGGGCGCAGGGCGGCGACCACTGTTGGAGCGCGAGGGGGCGGCACTGTGGGTTTGTTGCTGCGAGGCAAGCGACATGGCTTGGACCGAGCGCGTGATTTCCTCATGCGCTTGGGACGACTTGTCCACCGACGCTCTCCCGCCGCCCATCATCCGCTTCAGCATCCCGGGCTTGCGCTCCGACGAGGCCGACTTGCCTGACGGGGTGCGCGCGACCGAGGCCGAGGACGCGTTGGTGGAAACGGGAGAAGGAGGGGGAGGTTGCTTGGCGCGAGGAGGCGGGGCCGACGCAGGCGCGGGGCCGAGCCGGGCGGGGGGCTGGGGAAGAAGGCGCTGGTAGAGCTGGGCGGGGTGGAGGAGAGCGACGTGGGGCGGCTGCGTCGTCGGCATGCGCGTGCTGGCTTGCCTGCCGCGCAGATGGGCAGGGTTGACGGAGCGGAGGGGCGTCGGGCGCAGGGCGGCGAGCTGGGCAGCGGTCAGGTGGGCCGGCATGGGGCCGTGCGGGCTGGCCTCGCGACGGAGCGCGAGGGGATCGGCGCCGGCGGGGGCGGCGTGGGTGGGCACGGGGCAGGGTCGGAGCTTTGCATGCCGGCGAGGCGGTGGCGGGGGAGGGAGCCGAGGCCGTGGCCGGGGGTGGGGCTGGGGGGGCGCGAGGAGAGGGAGCCTTCGGTCTCGCTGTCGCTCAGCAGGGCGGCGGCCTTCGAGTCGCGCTCCCAGCCGGGGGGGCGGGCAGGCGGGAGGGGGGCATGGCGGGCGGGCGGGGGGGGGGCAGAGAGGCGGAGAGGGGAGGGAAGAGCGGAGGGAAGGGACGAGCGGGGAGAGACAGCAAGGACACAGGCAGCAGCCGCACGAAGAGCAGCAGGGCGCTAGAGGATGCGCACAGCGCCCATCGCCTTCCGACGGCGGCGAGAAAGGCAGTGGGGGTGAGGTGGGTGGGTGGGTGGTGGCTGCGGGGGGAGGCGGCTGGGCTGCCGTGCGTCTGGGGCCCACCAGCGGCACCACCGCTGAGCCACCGCAGCCACCGGTGATCCAACCAGCACCCGCGCCGCAGCCAGCCGCCCACACTGGCCCCCTGCCGCGCTCCGCTGGCTTCGGCCTCCCACCGACGGCTGCCTCATCCTCACCCATGGGTGCATCACGCGCCGTCTTGAAACTTGCATCTGGCGTCGGCGCATCGGCTGAGTACTGGCATCCATCCATCCATCGACCAGCTGCCGCCTGCCGCTTACAGGCGCGTGACAAACGACACACCCACCCACACTCGCCGCCTGCCGCCTGCCCCTGCCCCCAGCACCACCCAGGGTCACGTGCTCTCATCCATCCCATCCCATCCCATCCCATCCCATCCCATCTCGTGTCCCAACCACAGGCTACCCAATTCGCATCCTCAGCAGCACCCTGCCCCCCATTCTGTCTCGCAATGCATGCATCTCGCCTGGACGGCTGCGTCTTCGTCGGCCCAGCCAGCCAGCCGTTGCATCCTCTCCCGGCTTAGTCGCCCTTCTTGAGCGTGCCGCGGATCAGACCCGTGCGGCGGGCAGCGATCAGACCAGCCTTCTGACCAGCCGGGGCCCAGCGGGAGATGGTCGACGCGTGACCAATGTGCTGGTGGTTACCACCACCGCGGGTGGTCGACGGGGTTCATGGCCACACCACGAGTACGCGGCCACGAGTTGCGCTTGACGCGGTACTTGTGGAACGCACGGCCGGCCTTGAGCAGCGGCTTGTCAATGCGGCCACCGCCGGCCACAATGCCCACCGTCGCGCGCGACGCCGACGACACAATCTTCTTGGCGCCCGAGGGCAGACGGATACGCGACGTCTTGCCGTCGGCGTCGTGGCCAATCAGGGTGGCGTAGTTGCCCGAAGCACGGGCAAGCGTGCCGCGGTCACCAGCCTTCTCCTCCACATTGCACACAATCGTACCCTCGGGAAGAGCCGACAGGGGCAGCACATTGCCCACGGGAGCGCGGCGCGCTTGCCGCAGTAGACAAACTGACCGGTGGACATGCCCTCGGTGGCGATAAAGTGCTCGGTGCGCAGCTTGTAGCGGTACGGGTCGCGGAAGGTGACCTTGGCCAACGAGCGCGCCGCGGCCGGCATCGTGCACAATCTCGCGCACACACACCGCGAATGTACCCGTTGCGCTCGGCAAAGTCGACCGTGCGCAGCTTGGCTGGCGCAGTGCGGTGCGACGAGTGCGACTTGAAGATGCCCCGACTTGCGCTGCGAACGAATGACACGACCCATGGTTGCTGCGGCAGAGAGACCTCGGAGGTGGTGACAGAAGCCGGCCGCAACGCACGCTGGACCACATTGGCAAGCGGGCCCGGCCGGGCGCGGGGGAGGACAACCCAGCGACAGACTGGCCCCGTGCCCCAATTCACCCATCACCCTGACTTGCCTTGGGCACCAGCCCAGTCAGCCGGGGCGCAATGCCCACTTGGATCCTAGGGTTGGAGGCAAGGCGCGGCAGAAGGACAGTGAGGGGAGCAGGCGCAATTATTGGCTGGTGCATCTGTTGTTCAGTGCAGCCGACCGAGCCTAGTAGGGTTGGTCCTCGCCTCGTCTCGGCTGGCTGGGTTCGACTGGGGCTTGAACAAAGGCGAAAGCACCCCCCCCCCAGCCCAGCCCCCAGCTGGCGCCCGCTCGTCACCATCACCCAAGCCAGGCTGGCACGTCAATTCCGCGTCACGCGTCACGTCGGGTATGCCTTGTGCCAAATCTGTCTTCTGTCCCATAGTGCGTGCCGGGTCGCTGTGAGTAAGACCACGGACGCTGAGTCCTGTGTGAGTCCTACAGAGTACGCAATTGAGCTCAGCCAGTGAGCCTCAGTACTGTGCATTGAGCACCGAGCGTACCATGCGCGGTGGTGGTCTCATGGTTGCGCGCGCCAAGGCGGGGCGGTGATGCCGTTGATGCGTTGAGGGAAGAAGGGGAGGGTGAGGAAGAACACAAGAACCCGAGGTAGCCCCCGCGATGCCAGTGATGGTGGTGCTGATGACGGCAAGCGGTACGCGTTGAGCGGACGGCCGCAGTGGCCCTCGTGCTAGACCTACGGAGAGCGGGGTGCTGTTCAAAGCGGTCGAGGCGCTTGGTTGACAAGCCGCTGGCTCCTCGCGCTTCTTGCAGCTTGATGGCGTACAGCAATGTACTTAAAGTACTCGTGCAATGCAACGGGTCAAGGGCCAGCGGCACAACCCACTGGGACGTGGAGCTTGAAGCTGGAACGGTTGATGGCCGTGGACCGGGCCGTAGACCGCTGGTGTTTGTACGATGAAAAGTTAATGAAGCTTGAAGCTGCACTTGAAGTACGCGTGAAGCTCAAACAGACAACAC
Source organism: Moniliella sp. 'wahieum' (assembly GCA_003971905.1). NCBI lineage: Eukaryota > Fungi > Basidiomycota > Moniliellomycetes > Moniliellales > Moniliellaceae > Moniliella > Moniliella sp. 'wahieum'. The sequence continues at coordinate 411,711 of RSEE01000023.1, forward strand.
AAGGACAGTTCCCGGCGACCGCACCGCACCATTGCACCATGCCCGGCGCTGGGTGCACCCTGCCTGCCGCACAGCAGACTGCAGCCGGTACTGGTGGTGCCAAGACGGTCGGCCGTCCGCCTTCTCATCTGGACGAAAGATACAGAGCGAATTGCCCCAAGCGGAGGCGCTGCATGTTGCACGCCCGATGCTGCGTCATGTCGGTAGCCAAACCGAGGCGCTCGGGTCTGTATGGAAACAAACGAGCACCACGAGCACCAAGACGAAGAGGTTGCGCATGGGGAGCGCGTCACCGATCACTCGCTGACCGCCCATCTGACTATCTCACGTCGTGGCACATCTCTCATCCCAGGCAGGCCGCGGCGCGTTCCGCGTCCCGAGCGACGGATCCCAGGCGACCCCACGCCCATGTGTGCGCACCCGAAACGTACATGACGATGCGCAGCAAGCTCGTGACTTCGGGACCGCCGCCCCCCTGCCACACCCGTTCACCTTGACCGCCCCAAACAGCACCGCGCACGTACGATGGACGGCGGGTGAACGTGGAACGTGGAACTCAACGTGCCTCAACGTTAAGATTCGAGGTCTCCAAACCCCTTGCCTCCGTCCCGCCCCCGCCCAGCCCCATGGAACGCGCGTCACCCGCCGTTCCTACGCGGCGTCCGCGCTGGTGAATGCGACATGGGCCGCGCTCCGCGCTCCGAGGCAAGGTGCAGCTGTTCCAGCCCAGACGCTGGCACGATGAAAAATAGGGCCCGGTACGTGGAGCAAGGTGCATGATGCGGGGACGCGGGGACGCGGGATGGGCTACAAAGCTGGTTGTTGGAGACAGACGTGGGTGTGTACATAGTCCTGTTCTGCCAAGGACGTCTGCAATACAAGTAAAGTACAGACTGGTATGTGGAGGAAGGAGGGGACAGGGGGGGGGGGGAGGGGGGCAGCAACGAGAGGGGCACAAGCGGGAACAAAAGGGGCAAACATGAACAAAGGCGACAGAAAGGGGGAGGGGGCCCAGCAGGGGATTACGAACGCAAAGCAACAGTGCACAGTGGAGCGGGGCAAAAGAAGGCAAGGCAGGCGGGCGGTCGTGCACGCGCGCAAGAACGCGAGAGGGGGAGGCGGAATCAAAGCAAACCGAGAGCAAACGTGGTATCAAAGCAAGTGGCCGCCAGACGACTAGCTTCGGGAGGAGAACAGAGCGTCAAAGCCATACCCCAGCGGCAAAAAGTCGTCTGGGGAAGAAGCCGATTTGTCGTTTGGCCTGAGCTGGTCCGAGGGAGGCGAAAGCGGCTGGTTGGGGATCGATCCGCTGCTCGGTCCGCTACTCGCGCCCGTTTTGCCGCCGAGGGCATGTCGAGCGAGGGGAAGGAGGCGGCCCAACCCTCGTCGTTCGAAGGAGGGAACACATCGTTCACACCCAGCGAACGCAACAGCGCATCCGCCTGGCTCTCACTCGGCATCTCCGATGGCGTCGACGCCGCTGCCGAAGTAAGGGATAAAGGATCCGACGGCGCCGACGCAGACACGGACGAGTCCCGCGCCGAAGGAGCGGACGAAGCTGGACTGTCGCCTGTCGCAGCAGGAGGCGAGACGTGCGTTTGCGTTTGGGTCCAAGACGGCTCGGATACCGCGGGCGGTAACAAGGCTCCCAACGACAACTCGTCCAACCCCAACCCCAACCCTTGGCTCGGGGTCATACTGCCCGAGCCGGGGTACGGGGAGGAAATGCCATCGGCATGCATCTGGGCCAGAGCAAGGGGGTTGAACCGCATGTCTGCTAGGTGGGGCGGAAGCGGGTACGACCCCACTCCGGCCGGGGTAGAAAGACCACTGGCGTTCTGCGAGCCTGGCATAGGTCGGGGCGCAACGGGTTGTTCGGGCTGGAGCGCCGTCATTCTCATTGGTCCCAATGAGGCGGGGAGCGGCGGGCGAGGGTGGGCGATCCGGTTCGGCTCGAGGGGCGAGAAGGATGGGTGGAGCGGTCGCCTCCGACTTGGTGGCCAGAAGGGTTGTGAGCTCGGCTGCCTTCTTTGCGATGGCCGAGCGCACTGGACGAACGCGATGGATGCGCCGAGTGATGGGCGTGGCCAACGTGCAGCGAGGGCTGCAACACACCTTGTTGTTTGTGAGCAGTGGACAGTCGGCCAGAACGATAGAGCTCTTGTGCTTCTTCGCTCAAGGTCCACCACGAGCCTTTGCCCGCGGCGGAAGCTGGCCTGGGGACCTTGACAAACAAGTTGCTCTTGATCGACAAGGTGGACTTGATGCGGTTCTTGACGCGGGCCTAGAAAGCAGACGGAAGAAGGGGCAGGGTTGCAGGTTAGTACATGGTCACACGAATATTCAAGAAAACGGCACACAAGACGTGAAGCGCGTGCTGAACCTACCTCCCAGTCCTTGCCATTGGCCCACTCGTGGATCTCGGGGAACTTTTGGCACATGCCATGGAACAGATCCTGGATTACCAGGCGGTGTTGTGGCGATTCAGCAATGGTGGCGCAGATCATGTCGGACCAGATCAATCGTTTGCCGTTGACGTAGAAGGGGGAATTCCGGGGGCCGTGGCCATGGGCGGCATGGGACCCGGCTGCGCCCTGGGCTGGATTGGGACCATGGCCGTTTGCCTGAGCCGCGCCGGGTGGCAGGGCGGAGGGATTTATGGGTGAAAAGGCAAAGGAGGGATCAAACGAGCCCAGGCCGATGCCGGGGGTGGAGTAGCCCGTGTGGGCCAGATTGCGCGCGCCGGGGCCACCTGGGCTGCTGGCCCCGGAGCCTGGGGCAGAGATGCCACTGGGGGTGGCACTGGACGAGGGCGGGAACTGGCGGGCAGCAAAGGGCATGCCGCCGGCGGCAGCAAAGCGGGCGAGCTGGTCGTTGAGGTAGGCCAGGGACGCATTGGTGGTGGCGGTGGCCGCGAGGTTGGGTGCGGGGTGGAGGAGGTGGGCGGGGGGTGCCTGGGGCGGGGCGGGGGCGCCCGGCGGGAGGCGGGCTGGTTGGGGCCAGGCATGGGGACAAAGAAGTTGGGGTGGCCGGGGAAGGGCGGGAGGCCGGGGGCGGCGGCGGGGCGGGGGCCGAGGTGGAGGCGGCGGAGGCGGTGGGCGGCGGCGCAAAGGGGAGGAAGGCGTTGGGCGGCGGCGGCATGGCGGGCATGGCCGACGCGGCGGGCGGGGGCGCGGGGGCGGGCGCGGGGGCGGCGCGGGGGCGGGTGCAGCGGCGGTGAGCCAGGGCGGGGGCATGGGCGCTAGCGGCTGCGGGGGGTTCATAGCGGGGCAGATCGACAGGCGGGCGGAACGGGCGGAAGACGGCGGCGGCGGTGTGGTGGGAGAGACGAGGTGTGGATGGCTGCTGCTTGGCCGACCAGCGGGGCGGAGGGAGAGATGAGGTCGCTGGGGACCGATGACGCGCTGAGCGCTGATGGATGGCTGATGCACGGCACAGCACATCGCCCATCGCTGATCGCTGCCGATGACGCCGCAGCCCGCCTTCCAAGTGTGCTGACCTCAGCGCAGCGCTCTGGTGGGCGCACGCGTCACGCGCAGCACAGCACTGTGCGCGGGCCAGCACCGAACCACCTAAATCCCGCCACTTGGCTGCAGCTGCACCCCGCCTGCTGCGGGCCCTGGCCGCCTCCCGCAGCCGCGTGCAGCCGCATGCCAGCCAGGGGGTCAGCAGCAGACAGCCGCAGACAGCTCAGCCGCTGGGGCGCTTGGACGTATGTGGGCGTTGCCCACGGCTGGTTCCGCCTCCCGTACTTCGGAACGCAGACTGAGTACGCTCCGACGTTTAGGCCTGACCCTCAGGCGAACGTCCAGTGCCCGTCCAGCCATCGCTCAGCCACTTGTCCCAGCGCCTCGTCTCCTCTGCTTTTGCCGCCCACGCACCTTCGACCAGCGCATTCGTTCGCTAGGTATTCAGACGCTTGGCGCTTACCAGCCAAGCGCCTCCCGTGAGGCCTGAGGATTACCCGGAATGAGATCATTCGAGATGCGTCAGATGCGTCAGACATCAGTGCATCACATCCAAGGCTCTCAGATCTCTCGGATCTCTCAGATCTCAGGCGGAGGAGGGGCAGCAAGGGGCAGCTGCCTGGACGATGGCGTACCGGTTATTAGCGGTTACCGTTACCTGTAGTGCAGTCAGGTCAATGATCGATGATCGTCGATCGATGTTGGATGCTGTTCGATGAACGTCTGAATGTGAGCTCTCCGAGATCTGAGCCGCTCTGTTCCAGCCTGCCCGCTTTGCCAGTAACTAGTTACTAGTTACTAGTTACGCTTACGAGTTACTTGTTACTAGTTACCAGCTGCGCCAGTCACTCTAGTCACTCTAGTCACTAGCAGCAGCCACTAGGGGGACTAATCTTACTAGGGTAGTGTAGCAGTGGAGTATTCGCATTTGTACATTTCATATTTTGCCTTTGAAATGTGAAGGTCGAAGCTTGATACATGATGCATGATAGCCTGAGGGATAGCCGCCCGTTCATTCCGCGCATCTGCCCCGCAGCCTTCCGTCCAGCTTTTGCAAAATCCCGCCCATAAATGGAGGACTAGGGCCTGCTCGGCGTGGGGGGTTCACCACCGAAGTGCCCATCATGGCCAGGCAGAACGAGCTTGCACACCACACGGCCTTTCGCACCTGGCTTGCCCAGTCCGGCGTCGAGCTGCACCCCACCTTGATCTTTCAGGACGATCCCATTACTGGATGGGGGCTCTTTGTTGCCCAAGACGCAGATGAGGGCGCAAGTGCGGGCGTGCCCGCCCACACCAAGGTCCTCCGCATGCCCGCAGCGCTCGGCATCACGCCCCTTGTCGCCCACACCGCCTTGATGTCCCTCATTGCTTCTCTCTCTTCCCATCCCGATGGGAGCGAGACACGCGCAGCCCTCACGACCCTCCATGCGTTTGACCAGCGCAGCACCCTCGTCCTCTACCTCGTTCTTGCTCGCTGTCTCCTCGAAGCTGGCCCCGCTACCGACACCAGTGCTGCCCCCACCCTGTCTGCCCACCTTCCCTACATCCGCCTTCTTTCCGATCTGACCCGTCCTCCCCAACCTCGTACACTTCCGCCGAGCTCGCCCTCCTGAGTCACACTTCCCTCGGCGCCTCGGTACCGGAAAAGCAGGAGAGAAACTAGCCAGAGCGGCCCAGCTTGCTCAGCGATTTGTCCACTCGCTGTTCCAGCTGGCCAAGGTCACCTCTCACCCAGCTGCTGCCTGGCTCGCTCCGTCATCTGACAAGCCCTTTCTCTTTTGTGGGAGTGGGGGACTTGTGTCTATGCCTCACGCGCCTTCCCTGCCACCATGGTCTACCCCGGCACCCAAGATGGGGTACCCATCCCCCCTGGGGCGAAGACTTGGCGCCCATCCTCCTCCCTGGACTGGACAGTTTCAACCACCAGCGTCGCGCTCAGGTCGTGTGGCATGTTGGTCGGGCTGCCCAGCCATACCCGGCGCTGGATGCGCTGTTTGCGCGCGAGACCACGCACCTCGAAGGAGGCCATACCGCCTATCTCGCCTCCAATGGTTCGGCCATTGCGTTCGAAGTGCTCGGACCCGTTGCAAGCGGCGAACAAGTGTTCAACAACTACGGTCCCAAGGGGAACGAAGAACTGCTGTTTTCTATGGCTTTACCTCCGGATGGACCGGACGATTACGTTCGTCTCACCCTGCCTGTTTCGCCTCCTGTGCTGGTCGAGCTGAGTCGGTCAAATACGTCGCAGCTCGCCTCGGCAGCCAAGGCGGTAGCCGACTGGAATGGGGGGACAAGGAGACCGGTGGGAGACAAAGGCGTACCTCCAGTTGGCCCAGATGCTGCAAGATAAGTTGACGCTCGAAACCGACAGCTTGGCCCGGGCCGCTCCACTCCCGTCGGTCCCGAAACGCGCAAAACCAACTTGCTCAACATCATCACCTACCTGACTTGCCAGTGCGACATTCTCTCTAACCGCCCACAAGCCGCAATCGAGCTGGCTAAGGCGGCCGGCACATCCGAATGAATCGAGCGCGAGTAGAAGGGTAAACCAGAAACACGAGTGCCGTAAAACGTGTCATTCATAATCAGCTGACCGCGAACCTACGTTCATGCGCGCAACCCCCAAAACGTAGTTTAGTGTCCGCCGTGTTACCTAAGCGGGCATTGTATGCTATCGGGCCTAAGGCTACGGCTAGCCTGTATCCAGGGTTTTACAGGGCGGGATAGCGGGCTCGTATCAGCGGCGTGTGTTGGGCTCGCTCTCTGGCACCTTTACTCTGGCCCCTTCCCACCCTCGCCTGACCATGTCCAGAAACTAGTTCTGAGCGTTGGGGTCGGGGGTGCCACGAGCTCGGGCAAGACAACGCTGAGCAAACACTTGGTTCGACCTGCTCAGTCCGGGGATGAGTCGGGCCGGACCCCCGCAAGGTTGCTGGTGCAAGACGACTTTGTTCCCGAAGAGAAGGAATTGGTGGAACGAAGCGTGCATGCGACGACTGGGATACGCCCTACGGTCAGTCGACTACCTTCGTTGGCCAAGGCGATTGCGCATGCCAAAGCGCGCGGGGCGCTGCCGGAGGATAGAGAGTCGATTGATCATCTGAACCAACTCCCACCCGTACGGTCAGCGAAACCTTTCGTGCGCATTGGCAGAGTCGCTTTGCGTCCTTGTTGCAAGACCATCCCATCAGGATTGTGATCTCGGAAGGGTTCCTGCTCTACTTTTCCCCGCTCGTCCGCCAGCAACTCGATCTCCGCCTCTTCCTCCGTACCCCGCGGGACCAAGTGCTCCAACGTCGGGAGCGTCGGGGAGGGTACAATACAGCCGAAGGCACTCACTGGGTGGTGCGTACTGCGTTCACCCTGTCCGTTTGGATTGCGAAGACGATGACTGACATGCGTGACGCCACCTATCGACACGTAGGATCCGCCCGGGTACTTTGACAAGTGCGTCTGGCCTGCGTACCAACTCGCTCACCGCAATATGTTTGTCGATGGGGACGTGGAGCACGGGGCGGCGATTGACGACAAGGATGGGGAGGGCGATGGTGGGCCGGTTGCCGATCTGGTGTTGATTGAGGACAAGTCGACCGGCACAGAGGACACGGAGGAGATTGAGCGGCAGGTGAACTTAGCATGCGAGGCAGTGGAGAGGGCAGTGCGCACGCTCTTGGACAAGTAAGTGGATGGAGATGGTTTGCTCGCCATATGTCGAACGTCAGGGGTATCGATAGCGCCCCGCTGTATCCGCGGCTGTTTTGCCGCAGACGATGGACTGTTTGGCGACGGGTCCAAAGGGACCACCGGTGTTAAATTATTGCTCCAAGCCTTTGTGTACCACGGCAACCTTGGCGTAATTGCCTTTCCCTCCTTGGTTGTTGCTTGCACGCCGCCATCCTTGATGGGTTGGCAGACATAGCCGGACAGAGCAGTAGCACCTATACCATTCATCGCCTGCACGCACTATGCGTCCTCTTCTGCTTGCGGTTGCGGTTCCATTCAATATTGCCTGTGCAACACGCGTACCACAGCCAACGCCCCCCTGAAGGTGTGGAACTGGCAGGCGGAATATTCTGGTTCCGCTGCGTGGATCATGTTGATTTGACTCTACCGCCTGGAGCAGGTGTTGGTGTTGAGCGTGATAAATGGGGCGAACAACGCTCTGGCACCCGCGTCATCACGCGTCCTCTCCCGTCTTCGACTTGCCATGCCCAGTGCTGCCCTACCAAGGCGCCGTTCCATCCTGTCCAGCAACAAGCCCCTCAACTAGTCCAGCCACCTGACGGCCATTTCAGCAAGGCCATGTACGCCAAACCAGCCTATGGCATGCCCCGTGCTCCAGGCCAACAAGCTACCCGTCTACCAAAACCCCCGGCTGCCGCTGCCGCTGCTGCTCCGCCAGGGCAACGCCAGGTGGGCACCTACGATGGTGGACTGGAGCGCGACGAGCTTCGTGGTCGCCGGACCGCTTCGGCCAGCGTCAATGCCGCGCTGGCATTGGACAGCAGTGCACCTGGGTACGCCTTGTTTCCTTCGTTTCTGCCTTGGTTGGGAGCACGTTGCTGACGCGATGCCATTTGTTGCCGGTGGCAGGGAGGTGATGCACAAGTTGACCAAGCAATGGCGTCTGAAAGATTTTGAGCTGGGCCGCGGGCTGGGCAAGGGCAAGTTTGGGCGTGTGTTTATTGCGCGAACGCGGCAGCCGCCGCAGTACGTGTTGGCGCTCAAGTGCATGTACAAGAACGAGATTGTCAAGGACGGCCTCGAGGAGCAGATTCGTCGTGAGATTGAGATTCAGATGAACTTGCGCCATCCCAACGTGCTCAAGCTCCATGGTTATTTCCACGACGAGGGCCGGATCTTTCTCATGGTCGAGTTTGCCGCCCGCGGCGAATTCTACAAGTACATGAACTCCCTTCCCTACCGTCGCTTCCCCGAGCCAACAGCAGCCAAGGTATGTCGCCCCTGTCTGTCTGCTCGTCTCTTCTTATTCTTGTTCTTACCACTCACGCACCCTCCCCTCTCCCGATCCAGTACATTGCCCAGATGGCCGATGCACTCCAGTATTTGCATTCCAAAAACGTCATTCATCGTGACATTAAGCCAGAGAACCTGTTGATGGGCATCCACGGCGAACTCAAGATCTCTGATTTTGGGTGGAGCGTGCATGCGCCGGGCAACCGGAGGCAAACCATGTGTGGAACACTTGACTACCTGCCACCCGAGATGGTCGAGCACCGTGCGCATGGCAAAGGTGTGGATCTCTGGGCGCTCGGCGTACTCACGTACGAATTTTGCCAGGGAGATCCTCCCTTTGAGGAGGATCGGCCTACCTCAACGTACGATCGCATCGCCAATGTTGATCTTCGACTGCCCTCTCGCCTTTCTCCCGAAGTGCAGGACTTGATCCGGAGGGTACGTCCTTCTGTCCCCGCCGTTGCTTCTCGCTGCCATGCCTGACCTTTCCTTTTTTCCCCTGCCCATCCAGCTGCTTCGCAAGGAGCCTCATAAACGTCTGCCGCTTACTGACGTTCTTACCCACCCTTGGATCGTCAAATATGATCCCCAAGCTGCGGCCCGCGCCAGCTCGCGGTACTAACCATCCCCCCCTTCCAAGCACGTCTTGGCTGCTTGTTTGGTCGTGTGCATCATGCATCTCGCCTCACTGTTTTCGTTTTTCACTCCCCTCTTCGTGTTCCCTGTCGCGGCTACTGGCCATATTTCTCAATGATGCTTTACTCTGTGTCCCTGGCTTGGATTGAATGTAGAAGCCCAGGTCACGGCGTGGGTGCGGGTACGGGTCAGAGGAGTAAGACCGTTTTGAACGGGGTGGGTCATGTTGCGTTGACGCATGGATCGGAGGGTGGCATATGGCAGTGGGGCGGCATGGTAAGTGTGCCCAACAAGCAATCATCGTTATACGTTACGTTAATCATCGATCGCCTGGGATCCCATACGTAGCAGTCCTAAGTATAAGCGCACCCATTCATTCCGCGGGGCGGAAGTAGCGCGTCCGCATGTGGCGCTGCCGATCGGCGTTTGGCGTTTGGCGCCTGGGTTGGCTTCTGCCTCTGACACGTCTCCCCACGCCTCCTGCCCAACCAACCCACACGACACTCCCCTTCCCAACAGCTGCCCCCCCACATTCCCCCTCCAACCTCCAATGTGGTGCGCTCCTCTCCACTCACCTGCACACAAGGATGCATGCTGACCTTCCCGCTCTTTCCCGCGCAGCAAGCATGTTCTCAATGCCCAAGTGGCCATCCGCGCCCCGTGCTGCCGGAAATGGTTTGACGTACGTGCCTTTCCCTCCCCCTTCCCTGTCGTACTGGCTACCCTAACCCCTTCCCTACCCAGTGCCCCGAGTGCCATGCCGAAACACAAGACCACCCACTCAAGAAAACAACCGAGATGGTGATGGTGTGCAAAAAGTGCCGGCGTGCGTTCCGGAAGGATTTGGGCACGTTTGATGAGACCGACGAGTACTGCCCCCATTGCGACAACCATTACGTCGTCGAGGCCAAGACGGCCAAACCAATGTACGGCGTAGAAGGCCAAGACTCTCGGATGGACAACCAGTACGTTTTTCTTCATTTTTTTCTCTCTCTTGTCCCCCTCCCCCCCCCGCCCCTCGCCTTCCGCCTTTCCTCTGGCGACCGTGTGATGACAAGGATGCTGACGAATGTTAGCATGTACGCCGATGCTCGGGCGCAATTCGATCCTCGTCTCGACTTTTTCCGCACCGAGGTCGAGGCCCAGGCTTCGGAGCGGCTGGATCAGGGCGGTGTGGTGGGAGCCTTGCGCGCGCAAAAGGAGGGCGAGACGGCGGCTGTGGCACCAGCATCCGAAACGCTGCTCAAGCAGCGGGCAGCTGAGTTGGACATTAATGATGACGACCTCGATTGGAGTTGAGCGGGGAACCGGGAACGCGGTTCGGTTCCGCTCATGGAACGCAGCGAAGAATGGATCTTTGCAGCATGCAGGTTTCGGCTTGTCGGTTTGTCGGTTAGGTTCCACGCAGCGGGATGAGCTGCTCGAAACGCGGGCATTGCCACAGATGGATCTGTTCTCTGTTCTCTGTGTTCTGTTCCCGGGTTTGTCCGGCCTGACGTGTTGGTGACGAACAGGCTATACCCCCCTCCCCACTCTGGCGCCCACTTGCCCTCGACATCTCGGCACTGCTGGATTAAGACCAAGGCCGGAGGGGGACGGTGCAGGCTGCAGCAGGTTCGGTCGCGGGACTACCGTTGCATTGCTGTTCTTTTGTTGTCATGTACCTTGTTCCATCTGCGGGGACATTGAACGTCTATCGTCGAAAGTTGAACGTCGAACGCTAATCACCGCAATCCTGCTTCTCTCGCCTGGGACGTACTTGATCTTCTTGTAGGCTGCTGTTATGATCAGTTGGCCTCTTTACTCTCTGGTAGTTACGGAACACTCACAGAGATATTGTGTTGACCACCACGAGTCCACAGCCCATCATCTTCGCTTTCAGTCGCGCCTGACGCGATGCAGAGCGTCGGGCCAGGCGTGCGGGACGTCACGGAGTTCCGGCTTCGGAACTTGTCCCAGCTCATAGGTCTAGCTCTCCATCCCCTTTCGCCAACCCCGCTAGCTAGCCCGGTGACAAAATGGAATAGAGTACCCATCAGTTTTCGAAGTTTTTTTTACAAGAGACCGCTTGACGATATCCGTCTCCACTGTACTCACGCACCATCTGGAGTTTATGAGTGAAGGAGATGGAAGCCAGAGGGTCCTGACATAGTGGCGACTGCACTGGCCTCTTCACTGTAGTAACAGGAACAAGCAGGGCACGCCGGTTCATTGAGTGGACTCGTTTATCCTGCGAATGGTATGAATTCAGAGTGAATATAGATGTGCGCTATATAGATTCCAACAGAGGAGTGGCGTCACGCGTCGAAGCTTCGTCTGGTCCAAGAATTCGGTTGAGCTGCGCCGAAAGAGCGCATCAATATATGCACGCACTCTCCTAGGGCCGCAGCGCATCTTCTCTCCCGCTTGCAGCTTCAAGCTGCGGAAGCGCAAGTGCTGCTCTGCAAACGCCACCCCCGCCCTAGCCGAAGCGATCGACACTACATTAGCCGATGAAAAGCGGAGATCGACGAGGGAGAAATCCATCGAAGAGAAGGAGGGATTGCCGGTTGGGCCTAACCGCGGCCTAACCGCGGCCTAACCGCGGCCTAACCGCGCGGTGGCAAGACCGTATAACGCACTGCAGAGGGTATATGTATACCTGGTCTAGCACAACCGTCGTCGTGCGACCGGTTTTGTATATAGGACAGCTGATACACAACGCTGCTGAGAAACGAGACGTGAAAAAGAGACTATGAAGGGGAGGGGTGCTATATATCACAGAGACAGTATACCCCAGTACCCTCATAGGTGTGATGCATGTGAGCGAGCATTGTTGCGAGCAGGGGATGATCGATGATCTCCAGCCACAGCGCGCAATAACGTCGGCAAAAGTGGGGGCACTGACGGGATTGAATATCGACAGACTACGCCAACGTTATAACATTTGAGGAAGGGTCTCCGGGCCATGCTGCCCCGGGCAAAAAAGGGAGGGTAGAGAATTGCAACTGCACTGTTGACTCGGGGGGCTAGCGCTTAGCGCTTACCGTTACCGGCGGATACCAGTTTCGGCTATTAGGCGTTATGGATATTAGGTGCATCGGGCCTGGCGGGACAGAGGTGTGGCTGAGAGCTGCGATTGAGAGCCGAGAGCTGGAGAGCTGAAATCGCTCCCACAGGCCACAAGGGCAGAAGGATGGGCTGAGACGTGCGCGTCGTAGCTCGCGAATTAGAACCACAACTCTATATCGCAACCACTTTTGCTGGCGGGGATGAAAGCGGGGGAGCGGGCATATTAAGGTACATCGAATGTTGGCTGGAAACATAGGTACGTACGTGCGCAGTGGAGCATGGTGCCTGGGGCGTGGTGCGGGGAGAGGGAGATCGGCGGGGCAAGGGGCGCAGTGGGCGGAGCTGCTGGGCGCGGGAGGAAGGGGCAGTGTGTGGTATGGAGGGAGGGGCCGCGACTGTGTGGCAGTGGTAGGGGCAGTGGCAGTGGCAGTGGCGGTGGCGGTGGCGGTGAAGGCGACCCAGCGGGAGGGGTGCGAATAGAGAGGGTGTGTTACTAGGGGGTCCTGTCATGCGGCTGCGTCGGCCTTGGGCGGCGCCGTGCCAGGGAGTGGAGTGATGCGAGGCCTGGCCGGTGATCTGCCCTGGGATGATCTCGATGATCGATGATCGCTGCTCGATGTCGATTAGGCTCAGACGTGCGCCGACGGCCCGCAGGCGCCCCCTCGTGCCCAGGCACTGCAGGGCGCCACCCAGACAGCAACGTGGTGCAGCAGCATGCAGCAGCCCAACCCCCCTCCGCCTCCCCCACCCCCCCTCCGTCTGCCTCTCCTCCCCCGCCTGCTCCCTCCCCACCACCACCACCACCACCACCCTCGCCATGAGGAGCAGCCGCCCTCGCACGCGCTCTCCCCCCCCCGCACGCCCATCAGCCCCCGCCCCCGCTACCCCACCGCACGCCCTCCCCCGTCCCACCACCCCAGCCTCAATCCCAATCTCAAACCCAACCCCAACCCCCATCCCAACCCCAACCGCCCTGGTCCGCCGCCGCCGCCGTCATGCGCTTCGGCCGCACTCTTGCCCGCCGCCCTCGCCCCGTACCGAGCCCGACCCATCAGCTCATCCTGCCCCCGCTCGTCGCCCCACCTTGTCTGACCTCCCCTCCCCCCCGCATCCACCGTATTTGGTGTGCCCCTCAACCAGTCGCTCGCCCTTGCCAGTGTCCTCATCAACTCGCCCTCCCTCCCACCACCACAATGCTCCTGTCCAGATGCCGCGTGTCTGAGGCCCCCTACAGCTGCTGCAGTCCACTCTGCTTCGACCCCTGCTTCAACTTCATCACCCTCTTGGAACGCATGGGGTCGTGTGCCTCTGGTTGTGGCCAAGCTTGGCAACCTGCTCAAAACCGAGGCGGTTGAGACCGAAGGCATTTTCCGCAAGGTGGGGTCACAGCGACGTATGAAGCTACTACAGCAAGCCTTTGAGTGTCCCCCCGACTATGGTCGTCGGCTCCAATGGGCTAGCGAGTCATTTACCGTCCATGACGCCGCCTGCGTTTTACGCCGTTATATCACTTCCCTCCCTGAGCCCCTGGTGCCCATCTCGCTCTGGGAGTATTTCCGTGACGTTGTGGTGGATGATAACGTGGCGCCCCTAGATCCCTCTGGTCCTACCCTCAGCACGACAGGCGTGCATCGGGGTTAGTTGGCTCGGCCAACAGGTGGGCGGCTGCTTCGGCAGCAGCAGGGGGGCATGCGATGACCGCTTCACAGTCCAACTTGTCTACTGCCCCACCCCGTTCGGCTCCAGCATCCGTCCCAGCGTCCCAATCTCAAACCCGTCCCCACTCGACCGCATCGGGGGCCACCATTGCGACGAATCCGCGCGAGGCAATTGCTCGATTCGACCAATTGATCCAGCAGTGTCCCAGCGCAAACCGGGATTTACTCCTGTATCTGCTTGACATGCTCGCTGTCTTTGCAGGTAAAGCCGATGCAAACCGCATGACGGCCAAGAACTTGGCCGTCATTTTCCAGCCGGGTTTCTTTTACCACCCCTCACTCCTCACCAAGCCCGAAGAACATCAGTTGGCCGTCTTGGCCCTCGAGTTTCTCATTAACCAGCAATCATTCTTCACCTGCGGTTACCAACCTGCTGGACAACCTGGAGCCACTAAGGTAGGCGAATCTGCCAACCTGTCCTCGTCCAATGAGCGGGCGGTGGGGGTGGGAGTGGGGGTAGGGCTGGCCGAAGTAGTTCAGCCGGCCCACCGTCCTCTGTTCCCTCTGGCGGAGGAAACAGTGCCCCTTACCGATCTAATCCATCTTCCCGCCCAACCTCGGTCCATCAGGCTCTTCTCAGCATTCTACCCAACGCACACCTCATCTGGGTCTCCCCAACGCGTCATCGACGAAGGGCTTGCCCCCGCCCGTTGCATATGCACCCAAACTTCTCCGTGTCTCTTCCAAACAAGCGTCGTTTTTGTCCGAGACTTCTTCCAAGACAGAATGTTCTGGTGCACATGCCCACCCCCGGGGACGAGCTGACACCGACAATATCCACCGAGGTATCTGAGATGTCGCGAGTGACCACCAGCGAGAATGTTTCTGACCTCACCGGTCTCACCGGCTCCAAACAAACCGCTATCCCCCTCGCACCGGTACGAGCGGCGTCCCCATCCTCGTTCGTTCGTCCTCTCTCACCAACTCTGGTCCTCGCTCTGGAAAAGAAGAGGGTATGGCGTTCTCAATCGGCGCGTGTGCCAACCACTTCGCATCGGCTCAGCACCGGAGCCAGTCCGCGACGCTCCGACCCCCCATCCGGGAAAGAACCTTCTCCTGTATCCGGTGGCGTACACTTGCTAAGAGGCACCATTCAGCTCCCTCGCGGGTCGAGTCGGGCCGTAGGCCCGTTCCCTTTCCCGATGCTCCTCCACTGACCAAGGTGAATCAGTCGCGTTCTCCTCGTCCAGTTAAACCACCTCATTCCACACCTGCACCTGCACCCACACTTGCTCCCACTCCAGCCCCACCTCCAACATCCAATCCACCCGCCGTTTTAAAGTCCACATCCGTCGACTCGTCAAACATCCCAAAGACTGGCAATTGCTCCTTGCCCCTTTCGGGCCCGGTGTTGGACGAGAAAAAAGAGGGGACAGCTCGCTCTGCCAAGAAGAATTGGCGCAGTACGCTGTCCAGCCTCTTTGCCGTGGCTCAACCGGCTGGGAAACAAGAGGTAGGACCACCCAATCCTGGACCCGCAGGAACAAAGCCGACGGTTCCTTCCCTCAGATTGGACCACCGTTACTTCCTGCGGCTTCGCCTCGCCTGCCTCGCCTACCTCCTCTCAAATTGGATGAACCTGTCCGTGCGCGTACTCCACTTGGCTCGGCAGCCCGAGCACAAACCCTACGTCCACACTTTCCTCCTAAAGCAGAGGAACCGGAACAGGGGGGTATCACACCTCGGCCCCCTGCACGAGCCCAAACACTTTCCCCCTTCCTGGGCCTCAGAAGACCCAACAGTCCACAGCTCCACTACCTACCTCGGGCGACGCTTTGCATTCTCACTCTCGACTGGATCGAGAGGATCGGATGAAGCGGGCAGAAGAATGGGGATGCAATGGTCATCTCCGTTCCCATTCTCCTTCTTCATCCTCTCGTCCCACGCATGTCCGTCGGTCCAGGATGAGTGTGGTGGTGAAGGTGTAAGGTAAGAGGCCCGACGAAACGGCGGGACCGATTCGTCTTGCTTTCAATTGCTTGCACCTTGCTCTTTGCACTTTGCTCTTCGAACCTTACACCTTGCGCCTTGCTCTTTCTTTCATTTTCCAACTCTCCCCTCTTCTTACACTTTCTCGCCCCGCCCACGACGGTCGATCCACTCTGGTGCTTTGCTACAGACGAGATGTTTCTCTCAACCAACGTTTTACGGGTTTTTTTTTACCCTCACTCGCATCTCCTGCGTCACGGATCCCGGTTTTTTTTTTTATATCTAAGCCCATCTCTTCGTGTGTTGCCACTACCGAGTAGACTGCTTCTCTCTTTACGTTTCCCCCCAACGTTCCTTTCCTCTGGGCATGCCATTGCAGAAGGAACTTGCTGTATGCGATGCCCGCATGTCTGTCTCTCCCCCTCTCTCGATCGGGGTCCAGCGTACGGTAGGCACAGGGAGGACACACGGTCATCTCATACGTCGTTTTGTTGTAGTGCATAAACAGGATAGATCCGGGATCCATCTGCGCACGACAGCGCATGAGATCCCAGAGGGTAGTGGTGTTATTGACCGCGTCTTGGTGTGCGCGTCCAGAAGCATTGCAGTGCAACCTTGATCTCACAATAAGGGCCGGTGGCCCGCCCTTAAAGAGTACTCGCCCTCTCGTCTTCCCGGTAACCAATAACTGCCGGACTTGTAGGACGTCCACCGTTCCATTTTGCTGGTGAACGCGGGGGGTAAAGCGTTTATTTCTCTCCGCAACAAAAGGTGGAAGCAGGGCATCAACATCACACATCACACACTGTGTGTCACGTGCCGGCCCACCACATGTCACACGTCACAAGTCACAACCGCTCTGTCACGTGTCACGTGACAGAACGGTGCACTACCCTTACGTAACCGTGCGCGTCGTGTTGATCCCCATTGGGGGGACGCGTCAAGGCAACGAAGCGGTGGACGACCACAACAGTTGCCTCCATGTCGGACCTGCGCAAGTCGATGGCATCCTCGCGGCCCTCGGTGTTCCTCCCGGCGCCTGCCGGTCGCCCGAGCGTCTTCCTTGGCAACAACGCCTCGTCTGCTCGCCCATCAGTGTTTCTTGGCAATGCTGGCGCCCCTGCTGCCCCTGGCGCCGCCGGCAGCAGCAGTACCGGCAGCTTTGGCTTTGGTTCGTCCTCCGCCGCGGAAAAGCGATGGGCATCGAAGCAGGCGGAGCTACAGGGATTGCTCATGCTGGAGAACCAAGCAGCTAAGCTGGTGAGCGAAATCAAGACCTTGGACGAACGGGTGGGTGAGATTGTCGATGGCGCCGAGACGTTTGCCTCGGTCATGGCTTCTTGGCAGGGTGTTTTTCGTGCCATCCAAATCTCTCGAGGTACGTCTCCTTCCCGTTTGGTACTGCGATACTGTTGTACTAACCAGTGGCTCGATCTAGCTGATTTGGCCATGCTCTCCACCGAGACGGCCGGTATCATGATGAACACGGCTGCTGCTAGCGAAGCCGAGGCCCAAGCCGCTGCCCAGGAGAAAAAGGCCGGCGCGCCTGGGGCTGGCACTGAGGCGCCCGAGGAGGAAGATCCTTTGGCGACACTCGATGAAGACCAAGTCCAGGTCAACACACTGGTCCGTATTCCCGTTGATGATGAGGGGATTTGTGTCGTTGCCCCGGCGAAGCGAGGCATCAGCGGGCGCAATGCAAGAGTAGATTCGCTCTGCCTCTCTGTTGAGGGGAGCATGACCACCCGAGTTGCTGTGGTCCCATTCGACTTCTTCCACGCTCTGCTCTTGCCCCCTGATGGCAGGTTAGGCGTTCCGTGTGTTCGTTTTGCTTCTCGCGCTGCTGTAGCTGTCATTGATACCCTGCTCCACTATGTTCCATTGGGCTTCGTCTATAGTTACAAAGGTTGTGACATTGGCAACATCATATGATCTGATGGAGAGTGGGTCGGTGCCAACGATGAAGGTTAAACGTTGGAGAGACATCCACTTGGCAGAAATTGCACTTGACAATCCACCAGGGGGGTAATCAGGTGAAACAAAATGCGACGTATACAGGCGACAGATATCGGGTGAATATGGGAGCAAAGGCGGGAGTCGAACGAGCAGGGTGAAGGGACAAGTCTTTAGTCGCCAGTTCGCAGCGCTTGGCCACGTTGACGGACTTCTTCAATGCCCAATCGGAGCAAATCCAGCGCTTCGATCGTGTCCGTGCGGCCAGCGATCGCGGTCCGAGGTGGCGTCTCCCCGCCAAGTCAAGCGAGGTAAAGTTGAAAAGCCCATGACTGGCAAGGGGTTTCATCTGGCGAAGTTGGGCCTTTGACCGAGCTTTCACAGGCTGCAGGGGATGCGTCTCAGGAGGGGTAGCCATAGTGGTGGAAATGCGAGGGGTCCCGGTTACGTCTGATCCGGTCTCATTCTCCCCCCCTGTTCCGATTCCCATATTGGAAAGGCCCACATTAGGCGATTCCAACTCGGCAAGTGACTGAGGGAGAGCCGACTTGTGGGTGGGAGGTGATGAGGAGGAAACGGATGGAGATGGGAATATGGCTGCTGGTGCTGATGCTGGTGTTGATGCTGATGCTGGCGGCGGGGATAAAAGCTGCTATCTCCCGGATGAAAGGAAAGAGGAAGGGCGGCCTTGACCCCTCGTACGACATCCTTATCTGCTTTGGCGAGATTAAGAGCAGCTTGGGCTTGGAGTCGAATCTCGTTGCGTACAGCCGCAATCCGCTTGGGCTCGCGCTTAAATCGATGGTCCCAAACGCGATGTACCTCTTCGAACAACGCGGCCGGGCCAGGCTGGATGACCCCCACGTGATCACGTGGGACAGTGAGGGCGGTCATGAGGTGTTCCGGCTCCATCGGACGCACAATCCCATGTACCGACACCCTTTCACGAATCATGTTGTTGTGAAGCTGTGGACGCTCAATCGGTTCTTGCTTCGAATAAGTAAACTTGTGCCGTCCAGGGCCATTGTCGGGATCACCCGTCCCGTCAGGGGGGTCCTCGGGAACCCAATCTTCCGTTCCATCCGTCCGAGCGAGTCGTTTCACTGGTGCGCCTGTGACCGCCTTGCAGAATGAAGCGATGGCATGGTACATCAAATGGCCAGGATAGGTAAACGCAAATGTTGGCATCACATGCACGCCATCATCCCATACTTGTAAGTGAACCTGGGTTGGTTGACCATCGAACCGTTTCTGAGCCTCAACCATAGGGCCACCCGCTTGACCAAGTGAGGTGGGAGCGGATACTTGCTAGGGTTCGCAGCACGATGGGCCGTCCATATAATTTCGTCTCGTAGCGCTTCGTTGTTGCCCGCCAAAATGTAGAGGGGAGGCAGGCCGCCCAAACTTCCGGCAAAGGCGGGGGAGACGAGCGCATGGGTGAGCTGGCCATTGGTCGCATACAATTGAATCTGGTCTTGGATCTTGAGCACCCGCGCCTCTGTCCCTCCCCGCCCTGAGCTCATGGTAACCGTCACGATCGGGTCATGCAAATGAGACCGTGGCCCAAACGCGTCAGAAAGAGCTTGTTTGACTGCAGCAGGGCTAGGAACTGGGCAAGTTTGGGGGAGCCCACTCTCGTGCTTTGAATTGCACCCCATTTCCTCCAAGTTACACGGATTCGGCGAAAGGTCGGTATCTTCCTTGACCGCGCCGGAGGCTGGGACGGAAGCCTCTCTGCCCTGGCCGAAAGAAGGGGAAGAAAGTACTGCGTCTAGCCTGGGCATCTTCTTTGTCCAAAACAGACGCCATAACGGAGTGTCCCAGTGGATGGTGTTCCTCTTGCGGTACCTGTTCCTTCACCTTCGTTGGACGCTTGAAAAAACGCGAAGCGGAAGGACGTATCGAGGGGATGGGGGCTGGAACATCTTCTGTATCTTTTGGTGGGGGCCAGAGCGTCGATGGCTTGTGGATGAATCCATGGTCGGGGATATAGTCCTTTTTGAGGTTGGGTACGATGGAAGGGAACGAATGAGTCAAATCGCACCATGGAGAGACAAGGCCGCGCCGGCAGGAAGGGGGTGACCCGTGTCGCGCAAAACTTGTAGCAAAGCAAGTATCATGCCCCCACCAGCAGAGTCGCCAGACAAGATAATTTTGCTAGGGTCCACACCCAATCCCCATTTAGACCCACGTGAATTGGAAGGATTGGAGGGAGACCCTTCCCTAGCCGCCATGCTCGTGTCCGAATCGGGAGCAGGGGAAATGAGTAAAGTAGGCAGCCAGCATGTCGTGCAAGCCACAGGGAAAGGGGTACTGCGGTGCAAGACGGTATGTGACAGACAGAGCTGCTCCGTCCATGTCTCGCGCATAGCGAGCGAACATCATGCGGTGAGTATCGTTAGAGCCAAAGCTAAGGTCGGAACGAATGTCAGACTCCATGTAGCAAACGAAACAAAATACGCACTAATAGGCCCCACCATGACAGTAAAGCATGATGCGGTTCAACGTCCGGGGATCAATGTCGAACAGTTCAAGGTCGGTCCTGGCTTCACCAGCCGCCGCCTCATCTCCCGAGTCGGATTCGTTCGAATCAACATCTGAGGCATCTCCAAACTGGCCCGCTCTTCCACCAGGTTGTTGGGGTTGTGAGGGGCGAATGTCCAGACAAAACACGCAGTAACTGGTGGACATCGTGTGTGGCATTTTGCCCATCATCTGATACGGACTCATCTTCCTCCTCATCGGAAGCAACAGCTGGTTCGGCGGTTAGTACATCGTCCCCCAAGATGGGAGGCAATGCTCTTTCTGCTGTAGAGGGTGATCCAGGATGGGAAGCGAAAGAGCGGTCAGTATGGTCCGCATCAGAGCCACGGGCACTGAAGTAACTGGACTCCTTGGATGCCTTTCGGAAGGTCGACATGCCCTTCCGGGCTCCACGGACGATTTGGCCAAGTTTGATATCGGGTGTGTCGTTCTGTTGCTTGGAGGAGGAGCCGCGGGGACGTTCAGGCATAGAAAGATATGGCCCCGTCTTCGTTTTTGCTGTACTCGCTTCAGCAATTGGTTTTGCTTCGGCAGAATCAGGGCGAGACGCGGAAGCTTCAAATGGAGGTCGAAGCCTCTGTTTTCCCATTTCTTGAGCCGCTGGCAAAGATCCCGAAGGCAACGACGTAGCCAAAGAGGTGCGACTGGTATCGAGAGCGGAAGCGGGTCTAAACATAGCACGGAAGCGGTCGCGCTTGCGCGTGCCCATCTCAGCTGCACGGCGACGGATCGTTTCGGCTGGGACGATCCACTCGGCTTGCAGCGGGCAAGGTCGAACCTGCCACCAGCGGGGTCCGCCCAGCAGAGGGTCCAAGCCATGGGATCCCCCGGAATGCCCACAGTAAAATGGTCGGTGATCACGGCTGCGGCCTTGCGGATGGCTTGGGAAGGAACCTGGGTGGTCTGCGCACGTACATGGGCCGGCACGGGAAGGGGCATGCTGGCAAAGCGCTGGATAGACTCGACCGTGTCAAGGCACATGGCCCTAACGAATATGCGGGCGACAGAGAGGGAGAGGTCGTATAAGACCTCCTCATTGGCCAAGTCCGATCCTCCATGGGCATGAGAACGGGATTTGCGAGGGCGGGTATTGCGTCGAGAGAGGGGCGAGTGGAAAAGACGCTTGGTGGGACCGAGAGAGCGTGAGGCCGAAGAGGAGCTACTAGGGCGAGACGGATCAGAGGAGCGGGCAACAGGGTGTGAGTCGGGGGCGCTGCGACGTCTTCGGGAGTGGTGTGCGAGGCGACGGGCATAATGGGAGAGAAGGGAGCGGACGACGGCTGGGTAGATGCGTGCGCTGAGCGCAACAGCATTGAGAGCCATCTCCAAGCGGACGTCGTGTGGATGGTGGTATGGATGCTACGGGCACAAGTGTGGCTAACGACCGAGGCAAGGAGGGGCTGTGCGATAATGGATCATCGACAATGCCGACGCCCACTGCTGGGGGGTCTTCGCAACACAAAAATGACGTTCCTGGTCGGCGCCAACTTCTTGAGATGGCCATCACGGGCATGTTGAACGTTGAAGTTGAACGTTCAGTTGAACGTTCCGAACCGGCGCGCGCATTGGGGCAACGCGCACTGGGGCAAGCCCTGGCAAGCCAGGAAAGCCACCAGGCCAAGCCGCTGCCCAGGGTTCGACATTCGGCGACACCATCCCCGTATCTGGTGTCTTTGATCCATAGGTCTGTGCGTACGAGGTTCATATTTCAACGTTCAACGTTGCACGTTGCAGTACGTTGCAGATTATATGTTGAAAGTTGAACGTTCAACGTCGATGTCGATTGTCCGCTCTGCTGCTCGCCTGTAGCAAACAACTCCACATCACATTAGCTGCCTCGGCTGCGATCAATGCGATCAACACGCACCAACTAATCCATCCAACGTTTTGGCAACGTTTAATGGCAACAGCAGGTTATGCCCATACGCGACTCCTTCTCATTCAGGGCAACAGGTTTTCCACTGACCTCATCTGTCCACCTCCTCGGTCCATTCACGACCAGGAGACGTCGCTGTTACGAATGGAGATGCTACAAAGGTACAGTGACCACTGGGTGGTATGAGAATACCAATTGAGAGGAGCATAGCATAGAGCCTACGTTTTTGGGGGGAAGGAAGCAGTGTCCGTGAAGACAGGACCCTGAACGTGGTACAACTTCCTCTTGCCGGGTCTGGGCTAAGGAGTACGGGAGAGGAGAGGGCATGGATCATGAGCCAGACATGAGCAAGAACCGGAATCCAAGTTCAAGGAACTCACTCTCTGGTCAGTCAAAGCCATATGTGGATGTGAAATGTTGCGCTTGGGCACAACCTCAACCAACACCAACTTAGGCCGTCTGGGCCTTGGCCGCAGCGACGGCGACACGGTGGGCGTGGTGAGCCGCAGCCTTCTCCGCGCTGCGCGAAGCAAGGAGCTTCTCGTAGTCTGCCTTCTGGGCGGCCTGCTCACGCTGCTTGCGCACCTTGAGCGCAAAGAGGTGGCGCTTGTGTTGGAGGCGCACGGGGGTGATGAGACGCTGGATCTTGGGCGCCTTGGTGTAGGGCTTCTTGCCCTCGGCCTTGGGCACAACCTCGCGACGGATCACGTACTGGCGCACATCATCTTCCTTGGTCAAGTTGAAGAACTTGCGGATGTGGTTGGCACGCTTGGGGCCGAGGCGCTTGGGCACAATGCTGGCCTCGTCCGTAAGACCGGGGATCTCCTGCTCACCCTGC
Source organism: Moniliella sp. 'wahieum' (assembly GCA_003971905.1). Lineage (NCBI taxonomy): Eukaryota > Fungi > Basidiomycota > Moniliellomycetes > Moniliellales > Moniliellaceae > Moniliella > Moniliella sp. 'wahieum'. The sequence continues at coordinate 434,703 of RSEE01000023.1, forward strand.
TTGACAATAACAAGGTGAAGAGCAGCAATGTCGGCAGCGACGATGCAGCCGCGGACCGACTTGCGCCGGCGCTCACCAGTGCGACGCTGGCGGTAGCACGAGTGGCCCTCGCTGAGCAGCAGACGGACACGGTGGGGCACAAGCACACCCTGCTTCATAGGGAAGCCCTGCTTGTCGTTACCACCGCCAATGCGACGACGACGTAGCCCTTGAACTCGTCTCCAAGAGCGTCAATCTCGACGTCCTGGCCCATCCGCTTCTCCCAGAAAATGCGGGTCTTGCGGTCATCGTCAATCTCGAAGCTCTTCTGAGCCCCGGTCGCAGGGTTAGCAAAGTTGAGCTTCATGTTGGGCCAAAAGAGAACTGGAGCAACAGAGTCAGCACATCGGCATCCACGGAATAAGAGCGGGAGGGTTGGGAGGGAAGGGGCGTTCATCTCCCCCGGCAACGCACCTGAGCGCCTGAGCTTGGTGTCGGTGGAGAACAATTCTGTAGCTGGGACGACGTGCCATCAGCGTCCGGCGGCCACGGCCTGCGGCACAGCACCCGAGTGCCGGAAAAAAACCCTACCACCCAATGTCCGCACCAGCCCAGTGTGAACGCCTGTAACCCTACACTGGCATGGCGTATTCATGCCGCAGCAATAACGACGTGCATCCATCGCTGCCCTTCATGTTCACCGCTCCCCCTGTCACCAGACACACGCAAGCCGTTCAACTTTAGTGAGTTGACGCCCACGTTACTATCTTGGCACGTTGTGCAGCAGGATCTTTTGACTAACCCGCGTCGCCTTGCTCTCTGCTCTCAACTAGTTCAACATGGGTCGTATGTACGGTAAGGGTAAGGGCATTTCGTCCTCGGCGCTGCCCTACAGGCGCTCGCCTCCCTCCTGGCTCAAGGCCACCCTGAGGAGGTCGCCAACCAGATCTTCAAGCTGGCGCGCAAGGGTCTTACCCCCTCGCAGATTGGTGTTCAGCTCCGTGACTCGCAGGGCATTGCTCAGGTGCGCTTTGTGACGGGTAACAAGATCCTCCGTATCCTCAAGTCGGAGGGCCTTGCGCCCCAGATCCCTGAGGACCTGTACCACCTCATCAAGAAGGCTGTGTCTGTGCGCAAGCACCTCGAGCGCAACCGCAAGGACATGGACTCGAAATTCCGCCTGATTCTCATCGAGTCGCGCATCCACCGCCTGACGCGTTACTACAAGGCCAAGGGCCGTGCCCCCTACCTTCAAGTACGAGTCGGCGACCGCCTCCACTCTGGTTGCCTAAGCCCGTCCAGCACCCCTTTTCGTGTCGCTTTGGACGAAGAAACGGCTTGCTCCGGGACCTGGATATGTTGGAGAGGACAAGGCCAACAAGCCTGATGAAAGAGTGCCGCGAAGCCGGCTCTTCTTGGGAGTCTGGCTGGTGCTTGCTTCCATGGTCTCCTGTTGGGAGACATTTACTGTCCACGCGGCAAGGATATTCATTCTATGCCATTACTGCCCCCTCCCCTCCCTCACTACACGCCTTTCCGTAACCTGGGACAGGCGTGGCGACAAAATATATGGAGGTCATGCTCTCGAAGACTATATGTTGTAGGATAATATGCAGGTGCGATCTTCTTGCCTCGAGCATCGCGACAGATGAAGAATGGTTTGGTCAAAATGACTTTGGCTGTCATCTGGCCTACCAAGAACGAAACAGTAGTGCTCGAGGGCGGTCGACGACGCAACTCGAGATGACGCAGAAGAAGAAACGCTCCACATCAAGCCATGGGCCACCGGGTAGCACAGCTTGGACGATCCTACGAGTGCCGGATCCCACACGGCAGGCGTAGTCTCCATCAGCGACAGCCATTCCCGGATGCTCTGGCCCATCAGCGACCACCTATGCCAGTCGCTCTGGAGGCCCACCATGCCGGTTGACCTTGATTTATGCTTGCTGCACAGAATTGCCCCGGTTTGCCCCAAGAGCTGGTTACTGCGGATTGCGCTGAGCTGTCGCATGTTTTTGGCGTGACAGGTGAGGCGGATGCGGTGACCCGGGGTGCGCCCTGGTGCCGACGCAGAAGTTTTCGGCTGCAGAGGGAGACACTGCCCCTGTGCACTGTGACAGCCATTTATGGTCGGGGCTGCGGGCTGGCACAGCGCCAGCCAACCCGGCGGCTCCTGGCCGTAATGGAGCAGGGCCCTCGTGCCTGTGGCGAGAAGCCCGTACTTTTCCAGTACAAGCCCAAGAGAGGCCATCCCGCCCTGGCTGCCCCACAGATGCGTGCTGCCGAGCACGCAACGGTAGAGACTGGGCCAAGCCAAACCCAACAAGCACAAAGATGCGCAGCTTTTTTTCCCATCCCATCCCAACCCATCCGCATCCGCATCCCCACCCCAACGACCCTCCTCCGCTATGGCTCTTGGCTCTGGTCTCCCTGACCAGCCCGCGGATGAGCCCCGTGGCCGCGTGGCCAGCGTACACACCGGTCGGGGGGCGCAGGCAACGTATGTCCCTTCCCTTGTGCTTCTGAACTCAACAAGGATACTGACCTTGTCGGGCTCCCTAGATGCTTCACGCTTCTTCACGGGGCTACTCTGGTCCTGAACCTGAAGAAATTGCAGCGTACCAACTGACTGCTGACAACCCCCGGCAACTGTTTCCTCGGGCCGCGGTGGCGTAGGCAATGTACGTTCCCCCTCGCGCGACCCGCTCGACCGTGCTCGGATCGCGAACCAAGAACAGAGGGATCAAGAGTTGCAGGAAGAGTATCGCAAACACAAGGCCGCCGCGCCGCATTATTCCCCAGCAGGCCGAGGGGGCCGCGGCAACCTCCACCGCGAAGGTTCGCTCGATCAGCCGCGGGGCGAGTCAGGAGCGCGGCCGCAAGGAAGGCCCGGTGGGATCGGTACGTTCCCTCCGCTTTCACTCCTCTCCTTCAGATTGAAGGAGTATGAGTGATTCGCATTTGAGGTACTGACCCATTCTGTTGTTGTGTATAGATTCTCCGGTCCTTCTCCCGCTCCCGATCTCGCGATCCCTCGGCACCGCAGCGAAGGGACACGAGCGAGTTGCCCCCGCGCTCGGTGGCGACACCCCAGTCTGGCTCAGGGACCAAGTTTGAGGTGAGCCGTGTTCCACCTACTGGGCCTCTGGCGGATGTGGAAGAAGGTCTTGAGATGGGAGAGAGCGCGGAGCACTTGCCCCGGTAAACCCAATCTGGGTCCGTCTACCCCTGTCCTCCCTCCTACCTCTACCGCCTTCTCTCGCGTTTGCATGACCACCTTCAACTGCCTATCTCTTCCTCCAACCTCTTATTTGATTTTGCCGGGTCTCCGACTCGTTACGCTCTCACGTGTCTTGGTCCGAACTCAATCATTTCCTCCCTAATGGTCATAGTCACTGCGGCACTGGTTCTTTTCTTCGGTCTATGTTACGTTTCACCCCACTCATACTTCATTCTTTCCCGTTTAACCCAGCTCTCCCTTTTTGTCCGCTTCAGCTCATGGTAGGTCCGGCCCACCGTACCCCCTCGTCGATTCTGAGGTATCGACTGTTGGGGAAAATAACGCAAATGGGGGAGGTGAGGATTGGCAATGGCTCAGTGTGGGTATTGATCTTACAACCAAATTCAACAGGGACTCAGTGCGACAACGGGAAAAAAGTGACAGGCAGGCAGGTCGATAGACGACAACGTTGGACCATGTGAGCATCGCGCAGGGTGGGATAACGATACCAGCGCTGGGAGGGTGATGATGGCGCAAACTTGCTTCCCTGGCGCACTCTGCTCTCCGCAGTACACACGCCGATCATACTTAATCGCGGGGATGCTGACTACGAGTACGAACAGCCCCTCTCAGAAATAGGATGAACCCGGTTTTCACTACTGTTTTTTTTTGTTCGCGGGATAAATGCTGTCTTGTCCGCGCGCCTGCCAACGGGATTAGAGGGGAAGAAGCTGCCCAGCTTCTCCGATCCTCAATGGTTAATGACGTTGTATACACCCCCTTTGCACTGCCATTGTCTACGGCGCATCCTGCCGAAGTGGTACACCTACTAACGTTCTCGTCCCGTACTATACAAGATGCACACTTTGGTGGCCGGTGGTGTAACGAAGTGCAGTACATTGACTAGAAGGGGAATGGAACGTACCAGTTTGGATTGTTCTTGATCGCTGCGAAGTGGGAGTAAGCAGCAGGAGAGGTCTGAGCAAAACAAGCGGGGGGTTAGCATGATCGCCATTGATTGTTGACTCAGCAACACAACGGGATAGGCTGGGAAGTCTCAGACTTCCAAGGAAGGTCTGTGGGCCGTCACAGGGCAAGGCAGGCTTCAACTCAAAGCCAATGCAAACGAGCCAACTCAATGGGCCGCTGGAGACGCATAACTGGGTTCGTACACGCCTCCACCCCGCACCCGAAGGCCAGAGGGGATGGACACCATCGACGTGCCAACGACACGAGCCCTCTTGGCCAGAGGAGCACTATTGCCCCCGCCACAGAGGGCGGCTTGCGTGCCCTACAGTGGAAACTGCGAATTTGGTTGGATACCAGGGATATCGATCATCGGCAACCCAGCCTGCAGAATGATGGGTTGAACGTACCAGTCAGTCTTGACAAGATGTGGTTGAACCGGAACGGCAAACGTTGGTGGGGGAAGCAAGTTGATGCTAGCAAAGCAAACAAACCAGGTCAGCAGCCGTGAATCAGGGCAAGGCAAAGGATCAGACAACGAGGTGCTGGCAAGCACCGAAGAAACAATCGTGCCGAAGCACGTAGCGCCGACGAGACGCCGCCTTGTCGTTTCGGCATGGTCATATAGGCCGGGGCAAGGAAGATGAAGACATCATGAAGAGGATGACCATGAACACAAACATACCTTAAGACGAAGGCGAAAATGGGGGCGGTGAAGACTGGTGATCGATAGGCGGGAACACAGCGAGACTTCGGCAAATGGGAAGAAGGGCGAAGAGACGATGCAGAAGTGGAAGACACTTCAGACGGATACGGGGCCTTTATACCAAACCCCAAAGCAAGGAGAAAAAAAAAAGTGCATGAGGCCATGCCTCCAAATCAACTGTTACATAAGCGGCTGTTCCGCGGGGACTGTCTGTTCCGCCAGCTATCACCTCCTGAGGCCTCATGCCAATAACCCTAACATTAACCCAACCGTTAGGCCTTAGGCCTTAGGCAGGCCTGGCTCAGGCCTGAGACCCTGAGGGCTTGTGACATGTGGCATGTGACATGTGACATGTGATGTCTCTCAATTATGGAGCCAAGGCTGATCACGTCGTCGTCACGGCAAACGGTGGTCCGGAAACAGGTACACGACTTTCAGTATTGTAACAGTCGGGGCTATAGACGAGGGAGACCAAGGTCCTATCAGAGACGGGGGAAATGGCAAGATCGTTCGTAGGAGGAAACAGAAGGCATCGGCAGCGAGCAGAAGCAATGAGAGGCAAAAGCGAGAAACACATAATGCAGAATTGGAAATTGGTGCTAGCCTACTTTAGTCATTCGGTGACAAGTACTAGCCAAGGCAACCAGACGCAGGAAGACATCAAATCCGTTCCAAATAACATGAAGGATGGAACAGAGATTGGCTTTCGGAAGAGAGAATGTAAAAAAACGAAGAAAAACACGCCTACCAAACGATGCCAGTGTCGAAGTACATAACTCTGTAGCTCTGAGGGACACTGTAGCCCGCCTCGACTGTTTCGTGCCCTGCCGAAATGGAGGGTAAAAGGGAAGAGAGTCAGTATAGGCGACGTGCCACGGGGAGAAATATAGGGCACTTACCTGAGTTGCTAAGCTGCCAATTGTAATTACCGTCGTTGCTGGGGCCTTGCGTGTTTCCCGTAAAAACAATCTGGTTGCGGATGATGGGTGCGGTTGGGTCGTCAGCGTTGCCGCTACCGGTGAGGAGAAAAATTGGTCACTGTAGTGGGCGTCACCGCTGTTCGTGACACAGGGAGCCGCATCAAAGTGAGTTGTGGTGCCATTGTTATTCGTGCGGGCCCGAATGCACTTCCCGGGATGGTCCGCACTCTCAAAGTACCCAGTTGCACTGAAGCCCCAACCTTCAGCATAGCCCATTATGTTCGACGCGTGCATGTAGAACTTCTCGGCACGAGCCGGCGCACCATTTGCACCCTGGGGAAAGCACTTGGTACCCAAGCGTGTCACGGAAGCCATTGAAGGAGACCGTGTGGTTCACCGAGCTGTTGTCGGTCAGCAGCAAGCCGGGGGGCCCCATGTGGCGGTAGAATCATCACGGGGCTTGAAGGACGTAGGCGCGGCCGAGACGACTGCAGCAGTGGTAGCAGCAGCGGCGAATAGGATGCTCTTCATTGTCGAGTGTCGTGTGGAATAACAGGGGGGGGGGTGTGAGGAGAATAGGTGGTGGTAGTGGTGGGTGCGAGAGCGGAGTGATGGCCCCAATGAGTTGGTGATGAAGGGATGGAGAGAAGCTGCGCAGATGCAAAAGGGGCCCCTTTAAATAACCTGTCATTCAGGCGTTCTGCCCTCCCACACATCATGTAAGTAGACCGACGCTATGCGCGTGAGATTGTAGGTAGATCCCCGAGCGGTACCCATTGCCAACCGCCCTCAGGCCTCAGGCTGAGGTCATACGGCTTACGGCGTCCGAGGGTTAGGGGCCTAATAAGGCCTAAAACGTAACTCGTAACGCGTGCCGCGTGAGATCGAAGGCCTACCCAACGCGCTGGACGAGATTGGGAGCTGATGGAGGGGCAGCGGCCTGCTGTGGTTGCGGTGGCATTTGGCTGCTGTGGCCGCAACAGATTGTGCCCTGCGTATATAATGTTGCCGGATTTCCGCACCGCTTGTCCTCAAAGACTCTGGCTCCAGGCAGCCAAAGGTGAAACTTGAAGCGCCTCGCGCGTGGGATCGTCGGAGGTGCCTGCACCTTGTCTCGAACGGCAGTGCAGAGCGCACGCATCCAAGTCTGCCATCCCATTCGCAAGCCCAGCTCTCCCCACACATGCCACACAGCCGGTGGGGGGAAGATACATATATGTGTCCATCGTATAGTCCGGCACGGCGCTCAACCAGACTAGGCGCCGGGGCAGGCCTCAGCGCTCGGCACCTCAGCACCGCCCCTAGGTGTGCTCAGCGCTTCACCAGTCCTGCTGCTCAGTTGAGTACGTTGAACGTTCAGTTGAACGTTGAACATTGAGCCCCTGCTGAGCCTCCGCGCGGGGCTTAGGCTCAGAGGGGTGAAGTGGTGAAGTTCATATTGCGACCATGTGAACATGTAAACCCATCGGAACGGGTTAAACCCAAAAGCGAACGACCTTGCGCGCGAACGAACAATGTGGCGTGTTTGACGCGCTGACGGTCACCGGTCCCCGGCACTCCGCGGTCACATGTCGCACGAAAGTGTGGAGCACGTCGGAGTTGGAAGGTCTCGTCGATCATCATGCATCACATGTCACGTGCATCATGCATCACGCCATCACGAGTCATGGTAACCGGTAACCGGTAACCACAGTAAGGCCTAAGGCCTATAGTCAGGAGATCGTGTGCGTCAATAAGATATCTCGTCCGCGTCAATATTCAACGAGGTCCTGAGATCTGAAAGGAAAAGAACCCTGTGCTGACTAGCCCGTAACTACAGTGACTACATAATATTCGCCAAAAGGGAGGGGAGGAGTTCCACATGACTCCAATAACCGGTAGCCCCGGTAACCCCGCCCCATATCTCGTCGCTGCTAACATGTAACAAGCCACCGCCAGTCGGACATTGCCCCCGCCGTAACACATAAACCCCCTTCTCTTCGAAGACATCGTCCGAAGGACTGATTATACACACATGACCCGTGAGGTCAGATCCTTTAAGGTTGAGGCTGCTTTTGGGAGCTGCGATTGCTGATGTATTTGGCCAGGCGCTGTGACTGTGACTGCCCGATCCAGGGGCATGCAAATTGTCCGCGGATCCTCTATACGCTTATGAGAGAGATTTGGCAAAAGTCTTTTGTATATCAGCACGTGGACTTTACGGTTAAACGTTAATGTTAATGGACCTAGTTAAACTGGAAGAGTCGAGAAGGGCAACAAGGGGAGTTGTTGGGAGGGAAATGCACAGAAAGAAGGAGGCTAGTGATAATACACATGTCGTCCTAGCTTGCGGCTGTATTCAGCCCTCCCCCTCCTCAAAAGAGGGTGTCAAGGACCCACAGCCTGTTCTCGGTAGCTGTGGTGTCACAACAGCGGTAGATGCCCAAAAAAGAAGAGGTCGGTTTGTTGTTGGCGTGATGGCAAAAGTCACATCACCAATGATGAACATGGCGCATTACACAGCAAAAAAGAAAACCAGTGGAAAGAACAGCAGGGTTGCAAGAGGAACGAGGTCGATACGGTTAGAAACTGATAATGGCGTCCACGTAAGGGTTGAGCCGCTCGGAGTGACATCTTTGCCCGCTTCGACGGTCTCGTGTCCTGCAAATGTGGGTAGCAGGTGAGAGTCAGTATACTCAGTATTACATGTATGTATGTATATACATGCGGTTGGTTTTCACTCAGAGATGAGATCGAAAGGAAAAGGAGGGGGGTGGGGCGTACCAGAGTTACTGAGTTGGAAATGGTAATCGCTTGGCCCATCCGCATCGGTAGTACCCGTAAACGTAAGCGTGTTGTGATTGTAGTAGACGGCCTCATCCGGGGGGAAGGTTTTTCCTTGGAGGAAGAACATTTGTGCACTGTAACCGTTGGGGTCATCAACACCGTCCCAAAGACAAGGTGCAGCGTCAAAGTGGGTGGTAGAGCCGGTGAGCGTGCGAGCCCGAATGCACCGGCCAGCATGGTCGGCACTTTCCAAAATACCCACGCCATTGATGACAGAAGTATTAGACGATTCACCAGACTTCCATGCACTCACAGTTTTGAAGTTAAACTGCTCGGCCGGCCGGCGCACCATTTGCACCTGTTGGGAAAGCACTTGATACCCAAGCGTGTCCCGGAAGCCATTGAAGGAGACCGTGTGGTTTACCGTGTTGGTTGGGTCGCTCAGCGTAAGCCCCCGGGGCCCAGACGTTGTCTTGCCGCTTGAAGGGCGTAATAGGCGCGGCCGAAACCAGCGCAGCTGTGGTGGCGGCAACGGCGAGAAGGACGACCTTCATGCTGTGCGGTAGTGATGCGTTGATTAGGGGGAGTGGAGCTGTAGGTTGGGAAGAAAAGAGGGAGTGTAATGGTGGAGGGAATGATGCAGGAGCTTTTAGAGCGCCACGGCTATTGAAGTATATTTTATTGAAGCGTTGAGTGCTCAGGCTCGCTCAGATTCTCAGTACTGATTCATATGCCGGCGAATCGGCGATAGGTCCGATGGAGACCAGGGGCTCAACAGCACTAGTACGCGTGTTGCCGGACTACCGCTTCCGTTATGCAACGAAATGTTGGTTCCCAAAAAAGGACCACATGCACTATCGAGAACGTAGGTACCGAAGGTGTACTCAGCAGTCTGAGTACTTAGCGCACTCCGCGCACTCAGCAAGCCCTCACTCAGAACTCAGCACTTACTTAGCATTCTTCGTTCAAACTCATTTGACGTTGATGTGTTTCGATGTATGTATGCTACTGAACGTCCGGCCCCGACGCCGACATATTTTTGTTTGTTGGCTGGTCTCGCTCACAACCGCACCAATTAATATGCCCTACCGGCACTAGGGCACTAGTCCACTATTATAGTCACACGGTGATTGTCATCTATCGTCATCTAGTCATCGAAGTCATCTGGTCACCGGTCAGATCGGTCAGATGCCTCCTCCACAGCCTTTGGTCCCCACAGCAAAGTGGTGCGCGTGTATAGTATGTACTAGGAGGCCATCGGGCCTACGGCCCGGCTGCACTGCGAATAGATTGATACTTATGCACTATGTCGACAGTCTTCGCACGGCCGTTTGAGGCACCACGTATATGTATATAGCGGTCTCCGACGATCCGGAGCGCGAGGACCTTCAAGCTCGGCTGAGCCGCCGAGTGGCTCGTGCTTTGGCCAACGACCCTTCAAGCTTCAAGCTTCAAGCCTCAGTTCCTCCTCAGGCTAAGGCGCTGAGGCCTGAGCGCCTCAGCCTCCTATAGGAGTTCAGTTGTTTCCTCACTATCCTAGTCACTAGTCACTAGTCACTCCTTTGTTTCCTTGTTCTGCAGCTTGCGCCACATGGTGTGGCAGCTCGCTGTTTGATGTTCCTTTGTAGGCGTTGTGCTGGCTGGCTTAGAACTGATCATCAGTACCCAGTGCGACTTTGCATCCCTCACGAGCTTCGAGCACCATCGGGACTCCAGGTCTCAGATCTCAGAAGACCTCATCGATCACCAAGCTCAGCAGGCATCATGCATCATGCATCATGGATCATGCATCATGCGCAGTGCATGCATCATGCATCATGCATCACATGCCGCACTTGGCCGTCTGGAGCCAGCCTTTGTGGACAAGAGATGCCGAAGTCCGACAACGCACCGCATGGCATGGACGCCCATGCGCATAGTAAGTACACTGTGTGTGCACCACGATGCCAGCCACAGCAGGCCTCAGGCCCAGCATACGGTAAATGTCTCCCAATGTTAAGGAGCTTTTAGGCCTTGAAGCTTGAGGGCCCTGTTTTAGATCTTATACACGTTTTACGCTTGCAGCTTGAAGAGCTTGAAGTTTGAAGCGCGGTTGGCAATGGGAACAGTTCGGGGATCTACCTCCAATCTCACGCGCATAATGTCGGTCTCCTTTATTTAAAGGGGTCCTATGCATCTGCGCAGCTTCTCTCCATCCCTCCATCACCAACTCATTGCGGCCTTCACTCCGCTCTCGCACCCACCACTACCCACCACCTATTCTCCTCACACCCCCCTTGCCCTGTTATTCCACACCGACACTCGACAATGAAGAGCATCCTATTCGCCGCTGCTGCTACCACTGCTGCAGTCGTCTCGGCCGCGCCTACGTCCTTCAAGCCCCGTGATGATTCTACCGCCACATGGGGCCCCGCCGGCTTGCTGCTGACCGACAACAGCTCGGTGAACCACACGGTCTCCTTCAATGGCTTCCGTGACACGCTTGGGTACCAAGTGCTTTCCCAACAGGGTGCAAATGGTGCGCCGGCTCGTGCCGAGAAGTTCTACATGCACGCGTCGAACATTATGAGCTTTGCTGAAGGCGGAGGCTTCAGTGCAACTGGGTACTTTGAGAGTGCGGACCATCCCGGGAAGTGCATTCGGGCTCGCACGAATAACAATGGCACCACAACTCACTTTGATGCGGCGCCCTGTGTCAAGAACAGCGGTGACGCCCACTACAGTGACCAATTTTTCTTCCTCACCGGTGACGGCAACCCTGACGCCCCAACCGCACCCTTCTATCGCAACCAGATTGTTTTTACGGGAAACACGCAAGGTCCGGCCAACGGTTTATCTTACAATTGGCAGCTTAGCAACTCAGGTAGGTGCCCTATATTTCTCCCCGTGGCACGTCTCGCGTATATTGACTCTTTTCCCTTACCCTCTATTTTGACAGGGCACGAAACAGTCGAGGCGGGCTACAGTGTCCCTCAGAGCTACAGAGTTATGTACTTCGACACTGGCATCGTTTGGTAGGCGTGTTTTCCTCGTTTTTTTACATTCTCTCTTCCGAAAGCCAATCTCTGTTCCATCCTTCATGTTATTTGGAACGGATTTGATCTCTGCCTGTGTCTGGTTGCCGTTAAATGCGCAAACCATTTCAATTCAATCTACATGCGACTGCCACTGATGCACCACACCTTTTGGGGCCGGGGCATCGCCCCCTCAAATCTTTTGTCTTCTATATACTTTCGGCAAGTGGCATGATGAGATTTACACTAGATGGGGGGATTAGAGCGAAGGAGGCAGAGCTGTGGAAGCGGACGGGGCAGCCTAAGACTCTGTCTATGATCAGTCCCCTCTATCGGCTAGTCCAGCATCCTCAATGATGCCTTCATCCATTTTGGCATGTTTCAGCGGTACATGGGAAGGACCTCGTGTGTACCGTACGGTGGAGCCGTTATTGTAAAGAGAATATCAGTGGCTTTTGCTCCCATTCAGCAGGTATCTTCCATAACGCAGTCTGTAGTGTGCCGTTTTTGGAGGGCAAGGCAGGCCCAGGAGCCTCCTGTTGTACATAGGGCCGGGTTGGCTCACGCTCGAGAGATCAGAGGCTGATCACAGGACGTAATCAGAGACCCGGACGCTGCCTCGGCTGTTTACTTGGACCTCTATTGATTTTTCATCATTTTGACGGAATGGAGGCCACACACCATCCTTGTCATGGGGGGGGTCCCGAGGTGGGACCCCCCCTGTAGTTTAGGGGTGTAAACCCTTGGACAGATCAATCGGTGGCTCGTACGTTAGGTCCTGCTCCAGATCCTGGTTGAACCGAGCGGGTGTAGAGGCTAAGGGAGAGACCCTCTAATTTGGGTGGCTGCCTGCGTGCAAAGGCCGCAGTCCAGACCCTCCGAGGTAGGAGCCGTGTACGTAGGTCGTTAGACCAGCTGAAGGGGTCCAGGAGCTCCGGAGTTACTCTGTTCCTCGTCGCGTTACCACACTCGGTACGCTGTAGCCGGCGGGAACAGACAGAGTCCTAAAGAAGAGCAAGCGCTACTGATGTGAGTAACCGCGGCTTGCAGTGCACTCGACGTAAGTCGTAAATTCGTAAGCGTAAGGGTGGTAGAAGGTGGAAGGGCGAGAGAGGAACTGGTAGTCGGGGAGACCAACGGTAATAGACAGGATGGTCGACCAAGACCACAGCTAGCAAGCCTTAGACATGGCTGCTTATATACAGCAGAAGGAACCAGGCCTCAAGTGCCTCATGACAGGTATAGACAAAATGCGGGGCACTTCCCAGAAAGGTAAAGAAGACTAATGCACAGCCCTTGCTTCCCAAGGCGCTGACGCTGCGCAGTCGGGCGCAGCAGGAAGGGTTCTGACAAGACTGGCCGCAATAGGCACAAGGCATCGTACCGATAAGACCATGCGGCCATGGCGGGCCGCGGAGGATATCCGCAGCAAGGATAAGGTGTCGACTGCTCTCTCTCGCTAGTCTAACCGAACTGACGCATGTTGGGCTGAGATGTCTACGACATGCGGGGCTCAGCGTCCGGAGATAACCGGAGCGCCCCGTATGCGTTGCGCACCACGGCAATCCATTGAGCCAACATGTCGGCTAGGAACATCGTGCCGCGAACATCATACAGTATATGCCATAGCGACATCTCAACAACATCAGTATGATTATGCTGACGTTCTTGCCCTATAATCATGCAGATCTCTCTCGGTTTCGCCGGCAATGGAGGCATCTTTTTGCTTCAAATAAGCATCACACAACGCGAACGTGATCGTATAAATTCAGGACTTGGTATGCTTTGTATGCACAAAAAAGGGAAAACACGGCATACTAATGCGATTTTAAGATGGCCAAGTTGTGATCGATGGATGGAGGACATATTTTCTTCTACCTTTTCGTGATTCATGTCTCGGTCATTGAGAATCCTTTAGCATTATCGTTGCAGTTGGATCAACTTAGTGGAGCCAGATTGCCCCGACTCCTTGAAAAGCCACGGATCGGGAGCTGATATAAGAGCACGGTGTGATTCACAAGAACCATACATCGAATGTGGTAGCAGTGTCGGTCATCTCCGTAATGTTGTGGACGAGAAGAAGAGGCACAGGGGAAGTGAATAAAACCCACAGAGAATGCACGAAATGCACAAGGAAGGGGATGTGGAGGAGCGATCATAACGTGGTGGCTTTGCGGCAGCGCCACAGTGCAACTCTTGGAGAAGCGATTGTCTCCACGCCGCAGCAGCTACTATAGCAACCCATTGAACTCCCGACGTCTATCAACGGACACACAGGATGTGCGTGCGGGAAGGAGCGAAACTAGTTTTATGCGAGCAATGAAGACAGTCTTGCAGAAATTACCCCGCATACGTAAACTGCATAAGCCCTCGGATTCTCAGATTCGGATCTGGGATCCGGCAAAGCCATAAATCAAACCCTAGTTAAAATGCTGCGGCCCGGCGTAAAATAAACATACACTGACCTTGTGCAATACTTGCCAAAAATAATAGTGGCACACTGCTATAGAGCCTTGGCCTTTCGTTTGGCTGGTGACGGCGAAGCAGGCCGCTACCCCTTGGTCCCGCACGCGATTTGGACACCACCAGCCAAGACTAGTTAAGTGCGTATCCTACCTTGTTACACGCCCGGGAAAGGACGCGACATGAACGGGGTGCTGTGCATGCTCCTTATGGTGTGCCGTGCTGGCCGTTTGGCTGTGCCAGTCTCGCCCCGTTCACCTTGTGCTCGCCCCATTCGCCTTGTGGAGGCGAGGAGGAGGCACAGAACAAAGGAAACTGACCATTAAGGGGTTTGCAGGATGGGTTTCCGTCACAACAACATCCTCCACAACAACCATTTCCGCAAGGACTGGCAGCGCCGGGTCAACGTCTGGTTTGACCAGCCCGGTGCCAAGAAGCGTAGGCGCAATGCCCGCGCTGAGAAGGTGGCGCGCTCGGGTCTCAAGCCCGTTGACTCGCTCCGCCCCGTTGTGCGGTGCCCTACGCTCAAGTACAACAGCAAGCTGCGTGCTGGCCGTGGGTTCACCCTTGAGGAGCTCAAGGCTGCTGGCATTCCCCAAAAGCTTGCTCGCGTGATTGGTATCGCGGTGGACCACCGCCGCAAGAACCGCTCGGAGGAGGGTCTGCGTCTCAACATTGAGCGCGTCAAGGCGTACCGTGAGCGTGTGGTTGTCATCCCGGCCAAGGGCAAGGGTGCCAAGCTCGCTGAGCTTGCCTCGGCGCCCAAGGTTGAGAATGTTGCTGCTGCGTTCCCCATCCCTGCTGGCACGGTCGCCGAGAAGCCTCGCGCAATTACCCAGGAGGAGAAGGACTTCGAAGCCTTCAAGACTTTCGCCACGCCCGCAACACCCACCGCCAGGCTGGCTTCCGCGCTGCTCACCAGGCCAAGAAGGAGGCTGAGGAGAAGGCCAAGAAGTAATTGGCGTTGCTGCTGCGTAAGTGGTAGACCATCATTGGGTCAAATGACTGTTCTCGGATCGTTTGCGGCCTGGTGGTTGGATGCCTTCTCTCTTCTTTCATTTCCCTTCTCACCATGCACCCCCCCAAAAAACCGATGCCTGTCTGCCATCTCCGTTTCGGATCAGGTTCGCCTTACTCATGGCCCTGGGCTGCCATGCGAGATGGGTGAAGTTTTGCGTTTTAGTTGGGGACTTGTCTCGTTGCCCGGTCACGGGACACAGCTTTCTCTCACTGTTCCTGGCCCACCCGTATGCCCATCTCTTTACCTCCCATTTTCCATCGCTTCGGACATAGACCGTAGCTATTTATCTTTTTGCCAGCGGAGGGGTGGAAATGTATTTCGAGGAACCCGCAGGTTGGGGCCTGAACGTTTGGGTAATCTCCATTGGCTTCTTTCCCTTTGGCATTATGGTCGGTTTCTTGGCTCGCTTTGCCAATGCGTCTACCATCGCCGCATGGCTTGGCCATTCTCTTTCCACATCCCACCGCCTTGATGTTTCTCGCCTTCATAGCACGCTTGCCCTTGGTATCTCAGTAACATATTGGCAAGCGCTCTGGTCATTTTGCTCTACACTGCCAGATCAGTGGGATGACAGGCAGTGGCATGAGACAGGCGGCCTCCGATGACATGTGACAACAGGTGTCATGGCGATGCGAACAATCCTTGACGATAAGAAATCCAGAGGCGGTAGAACAGAAAACGACGACCAGGCCGAGCTGGAAAGGAACCTGATCCTTCGGGCGCCCTTCCCGTTACAACATGGACTCGTGTAAAGTAGTTGAGGCGGTAATCAGCGCTCGACCAAGCCAACAGATTCATGTTCGGTCTTGGGTGGGCCTTGGACATATTTAGCAAAGAAAGATAGATGGTCCAAAACACCTGTTACCCGTCCCGTCAGTCTTTGTCGCTGCATTCCACAAAACCACAATTGCAGCAAGATTTGGACTTGGTACTTACACCACAAGTAGATACAAACGGCACCCGGTACTTGAGGGGCATGAAGCGGAAGTTTATCAGCTGGACCAGCGGCCATACTTTCCAATTTGACAGCAACAGTCTCCGAGTACATCTGTCCACCACCCCACCATCGCCATGCCCACATGCTAGGTTAGCGTCCGCTTCGTCATTGATGTCAACCTGAGAGAACGTACGGTACGGTACTTCTCAGTAATTTCTGCCTGAGAGCGGCCCTCCAGGATAGAGATGATGCCAATGAAAGCAGCAATGCCAAAGGGTGAACTGCATCGGTAGGGAGATGTGTGGGATTCCACATGCGGAGTCAGAGGTGAGAAGGGAGGTATGGGGGAGGGGGGTGAGACGTACAATATTCCTTGATCAACCGCCACACGACGCAGCAGGAGAGGAAACCGCACTTGCCCGGCTTTGACCACAGGAAAGCGCCGCTCCAAAAACTTATTCCACATGTCCAGTGGAGGCGCCATGATCACGCCAAAACTGAGGAAACGGAGAGAGCGCATCAAATCATAGCTTGGAACTAACGCCAGAGAGGAAGGGTGGTGTAGTAATGAGGAGCCCACCCCTTGGCCCGATGGCTCGGTGACGGGACGAGGAGAGACGATGTTGCCAGAGACCTTGTCGGCAGAGGGCTGATGCCCAGAATGCTTGGCATCGTACAACTCAAAGCCTTGGGCGCAAGCATCGGCGAGCATGCTAAGCGCGCCGTTGGCGACAGCGAGGGTGAGCCAAGGGCGGCGGTCAAAGGAACGGGCGTAGAAGGTGGAAAGACGGGCAAACATGATGGTGGTGGAGATGGGGGGGGGGGGGTCAAATGCACAGCGCGGTTGTATATAGGTGTTGGTGCGGTTGGGCTGAACACCTCAGCGCGCGCGCTGAGAGGATCCTCAGTGGTGGAGTATCAAGTGTGAGATTGAAAGGTGGGTAGGACGGGGTGATCGACCTAGTATGGGCGAAGCAAGAGGGGGGATCGTGTGGCTTTCGTTTAATGAACACTTTAATAACAGAACGGACAGAGCACAGACCACTTGCCTCAGCGGCTCTATCTCGCAAACCATAATTTACTGTCGGCCGGTGAGTGTGGTGATCGGTGAGAATTGATCGAAGCAAAGAGAAGGGGCCGAATCGGGGTTGGAACCTGGGACGTCACGCGCGTCACGACAGCACAGGACCACTACCACGCCGACATTCAATGCACGCTCCAAGAAGGCCATCAGGGCATGCCCGATAGGTATGGGTAGGGAGGGACAGGGACAATCGACAACGCTGGTTACTGAGACCACCGTGCTGAGACTTTTTGGACATGCCCCATGCCGTGCGCTCAGCCTGACAGCCTCAGCCTGACGGCGCCTCAGCCTGAGAGGCGCATCGGACACCAAAGCCGAGTGATTGAATTGAAATTTGAAAGGCGACCCGGTCACTGACCGGTGAGACTGGGGTGGCAATATAGCAAGTCAAGTTGCACCACACCACCAATGGGACGTTGGGTCTGTACGCCGGCGAGCGCAGCTGTAGACTGGCTCGCTGGTGTCGCCATGCCACTCGCACCATTGCTCACCACCACCATCGCCACCCGGAACTACTTGGGGATGGATGTTGCCGCCCTTTCGGATGGGAAGCCACGCGTCGCTTCCCTTTTGCCGGACCCAACAGCACGGCAGCATGAGTCCACCTGGCTGGCGAACTCTCCTGGGTCCGAGCCAACGGCGGATGAAAGCCCCGCCCCGTCCCAGTTTCTGGCTAACCTGGCCCCCCGTGCCAGGTTCCACATGTCCAAGCCATCCATATGACCTATTCTCCTCAAGGTGAATCCAACAGTGAGGGATCTCGAGTCGATATGGATTGGACACGGGCCTAGAGGGGTCGTATGGATCGCAGGTCTAGAATGAATGAATGGTTCGGCGATTCCAGCTGCGGGCGGAGGTTTTGACAAAGGCGTCATTGGGCGCAGTGATGGTGACCCACAGATGACCGCAACCTGACACTACGGCCTCTGAGGATCACACTGATCCTCGACGGTGATGCAATCACACTTTGGGTGGTGGTTGTGGCCAAGTCAACTCCAAAAGCACCAGCCGAGGGACACCCTGCAACAAGTCGCGGCTGGGCCGTTGGCCGTGGAACTGGAAAGACGGAAGTGAGAAAAGGGCGGAGCTCCTAGGGCTTGAGGATGGACAGAAGGGTCTTTGTCCAAACACACGAGCCATCCTATGGCACACATGCGTGGCCGATGCACATATCATTCTCGCTTATTTGATGGTGGGGACATATTGGAGTACGAGTGCCATTTCCCCGCGGCGGCGGCCCAGTCCAGCGAGACCCTGTTATAACTTCCACCTACATCCTCATGACCACTTGAGACGGCCCTAATCTGCCAAGGTACGCCGAATTGATTCGTTCGTGCAGACAGCCAACTCTGTTGGAACATCGAACGTGGTCGGAAACGGTGGAGAATGGGGGTTGCTCCCTCCTTCGTCGACGAAGTGGAGGAGAGAGAGTCAGGGGTATATGACAAGCATGGACGAGCCCAGGCAAAAGCTATCAATCTTTAAGAATGGAAGGCGCCCAGTGTGACACCATTGGCCCTGTGGCCCAAACCGTGAGAGAAAGGTGGTGAGTGGTGAGTGTGTTTTGTCTGCCGTCCAAAGGCCTGACCTCAGGGGTGTTCACCGATTGAAGAATAGCATCCGATACCGCTTTTTGTTCGTAGCGCGCAATCGATAGCCACAGCTAATCAAGGAGCCCCCCGGAAAAGGGGCTGCTCGTGAAATTTGAACGCAGTTTCCCGCGGGCCTGCTTAGCGCTTCTGAGCGCCCAATCGCTTGCGGCCGATGGGGGGCGCGGGGGGGCACTGGGACGCACCCGCGGTCAGCGGAACGCCGGGGTGAAATTTTGCGTAGGGTTGCAGACTTACGTGCGGCTCGACACTGGTGCGGTGCCCCTCTTTTTTTTATGCCACGTTCCCGCGTCGCCGCCTAGTCCCCATCAGCGCAGAGGCTCAGCGCCCAGCCTCCCACGGGGCCAGCGTCGGGTGGTGCCCAGCCACAGCGACGCGCGGCTGGGCGATTGCTCTGCGCTGCGTTTCTCTTCTCCTCTCTCTCCCCACCACCGCCACCCCCTCCGCCCTCACCGTCCCCGCCTCTTCTTCAGAGCACGCCCTCGAGACGTCTGCTCTGCCCTAGAGTGTAAAAACAAAAAGTATGTTCTCCCCCTCGCCCCTCCCCCAGTGCCCTGTCTACTGCTCTCCCTTGCACTTCATCGGCCCGCACTTGCATCCACGCTCGTGCTGTCGTACCCCTCCCCGTCGTGCTGGTTTGTTGACCTTCTTTTCCTTCTCCCGCTGCAGCCCACAAAAAGCAGAAAACTTGAAAACCCAAGCAACTCATTTTCCTCAGTTCTATTGAGCCTGCCGCATCGTTCAACTCTGCTTCTTCCTTTGCCCCCCATGTCTGCCCCGAACAAGCCACTGCTACTTCTCCCGCCCCCGCTGAGGCCCCGCTACCGCGGCGCCGGCGGCTGCGCCTGCCTCTTCCTTGCCCCTGAGAGCACTCCTGCTCCCAGCAGCGATGCCGTCACTGCCCCGTCGTCAGATGCGGCCGCTGCATCCAACCCCTCCTCGCTGTATGTGGGCGAGCTGGACCCTGTCGTGACGGAAGCCCTGCTTTTCCAGATCTTCAACATGATCGGCACCGTGCAGAGCATCCGTGTCTGCCGCGATGCACAAACCCGCCGCTCCCTCGGCTACGCCTATGTCAACTTCAACGAGCCTGCTGACGCTGCGAAGGCGCTCGAGGAGCTTAACTACTCTGCCATTCGTGGTCGGCCGTGCCGCATCATGTACTCGCAGCGCGACCCTGCCCTGCGCCGTACGGGTGCTGGCAACATCTTCATCAAGAACCTGGATGAGAGTATTGACAACAAGACTCTCCACGACACGTTCTCTGCCTTTGGCAAGATCCTCTCGTGCAAGGTGGCCACGGATGAGCGTGGCCAGGGTCTGGGATACGGCTTTGTCCACTACGAGACCAAGGAGGCAGCGGACCAGGCGATTGAGCATGTCAATGGCATGCTGATTAACGACAAGAAGGTGTACGTGGGTCCCCACGTACCCAAGAAGGAGCGTATGGCCAAGTACGAAGCAGCCAAGGCCAAATTCACCAACGTCTACGTCAAGAACCTGGACCCGGAGACTACTGACGATGAGTTTGAGGCGCTCTTTGCCAAATTTGGTGAAATTACCTCGTGGCACATGGCCAAGACTGCCGAGGGCAAGTCTGTCGGCTTTGGCTTTGTTAACTTTGCTTCGCACGACGCGGCTCAGACGGCGGTGAACGAGCTGAACGACAAGGAGTTCAAGGGCCAGAACCTGTTTGTTGCCCGTGCCCAGAAGAGTCTGAACGTGAGGCCGAGTTGCGCCGCAACTACGAGTCGGCGCGCAACGAGCGTCAGTCGCAGCTGCAGGGCGTCAACCTTTACGTCAAGAACTTGCCTGAGGACTTTGACGATGAGCGTATTAAGGCCGAGTTTGATGCCTTTGGCACGATCACTTCGACCAAGGTCATGCGTGAGCCTACGGGTTTTCCCGCGGCTTTGGCTTTGTCTGCTACTCTACGCCTGACGAAGCCAACAAGGCTATTGTGGAAATGAACGGCAAGATGTTTGACAACAAGCCGCTTTATGTCACGCATGCTCAGCCCCGTGAAGTGCGTCGTCAGCAGCTCGAAGCTCAGATGCTGCAGCGCCAGCAGCTGCGCCTGCAACAGCAGGCTAGCCAAGGCATGGGATACGGTGCTCCCAACTTGTACTACGGTCAACCTTTCCCTGGCCAAGCTGCGCCGATCCCCCGTGGTGCTCGCTACCACCGCTACCCTGGTGTCGTGCCTCAGGCCATGCCCATGCCCCCCTACGGACAGGTGCCTGCTCAATTCCAGCCCGGTGGTCTTCCCCCCATGGCCTTCCCGCCCCGCCCGCCGCGTGGCCCTCGCGGTGCGCCGGCTGGCCCTTGGCTCGGCCCGGTGCCTCAGGACCCGTCTCGCTCGGGGCCTAAGCCTCCTCGTGGTGTGCCTGTGCCCATGCCTGTGGCGCCGGTGGAAGGAGTGCTCAACCCGGCTGCTTTGGCTGCTGCCCCGATTGAGGAGCAGAAGCAGATGCTCGGTGAGGCGATTTACCCGCAGATTGCCGAGACGCAGCCTGAGCTGGCTGGCAAGTTGACGGGTATGCTGCTCGAGATGCCAGTGGAAGAACTTCTCCACCTGGTTGAGAACCGTGCTGCCCTCGATGCCAAGGTGGAAGAGGGTCTGCTTGTGTTGCAGGAGCACGTTTCCTCGGCGGCCCCGCCGGCCGTGGAGGCCAGCGCTTAAGTGCGTCGTGGCTTCACTCCTATGTACTTGCCCCATGACTTTTTTAGGCTTTAGGGCGGGTTTGGGCCTTGGTAACATCTTCCATCCAGTCCTCGGCCTGTGATGGTAGTGTTGTGATGGTCTGCTGTCTCTTTTCTCTTATCTTTCCTGGCACGGTGAGCGTGTTGAACGATCGCGGCTTGCTCTTTTTGACTGTTGTATGGACGGGCGGGAGACAGGGTGGAATGGGCCAGAGTAGATTCTAGCTATGCCGCGCGTACGGACAGGGATGCGCAGGCGACTTGGTGACTCCACGGGTGTTCGGTGGGGGGAGGGTGGGAGCGAAGGCAGGTGCAAGGAACGCGCGACGGACCGCGGCTGAGGCTCAACACCCAAAGCTCCTGCGCGGCTGCCACGGCGGCGGCCAGGCGCTGTGCTGCCCTGGTGCCTACGCGCCAACCAACGCAGGGGCTCCGCACGGGGGCAGTGCTGCTGGTGGCGCTTACGTAGAGTGGCCGCGAGATAGATCGCATGGCCGCGGGGTCACTCGTACGCCTTTCCTGCATCCCCACCCCCCCCCACCGCGACTACCTCTACCACCGCCACCACCGCTACCACCGCCACCACCCCCTTGCCATGGGTAACCTCTGCAGCTGCGCCCGCTCGCGCCACGCGCAGTACGAGCCCCTGCTGCTCGACAACGAGCGCGATGCCGTCGCGGACCTGCTCCAGTACCTCGAGAACCGCTCGGAGACCGACTTTTTCCAGGGCGAGCCGCTCAAGGCGCTTCCACCCTTTCGTACAGCGACAATGTCGACCTTCAGCGAAGCGCCGCCCTTGCCTTTGCCGAGATCACCGAGAAGGAGGTCCGTGCTGTGGCCCCGACACACTCAAGCCCATCATGTTCCTTCTCAAAAGCCACGATGTGGAGGTGCAGCGCGCGGCGAGCGCCGCGTTGGGCAACTTGGCTGTTAACAGTGCGTCCCCCTTCCCCCCTTCCCCTTTCCCCTTTCCCCTGTGTGCAGATGGCGCTGACATGGCACGATATGCTAGCGGAAAACAAGCTGCTCATTGTCGCCTGGATGGGCTTGAGCCGCTTATCCGCCAGATGCTCAGCCACAATGTCGAGGTCCAGTGCAACGCTGTCGGCTGCATCACCAACCTGGCCACTCACGATGAAAACAAGACGAAGATTGCCAGTCAGGAGCACTCGTGCCCTGACCAAGCTGGCCCGTTCCAAAGACATGCGTGTGCAGCGCAACGCCACGGGTGCCCTGCTCAACATGACCCACAGCGACGAAAATCGGCAGCAGCTGTGGCTGCCAACGCCATTCCAGCCCTCGTCAGCCTTCTGTCGAGCAATGACACGGATGTGCAGTACTACTGCACCACTGCTCTGAGCAACATTGCTGTGGATGCGGAGAACCGTAAGAGGCTTGTATGGGATGAGCCCACGCTGGTTCAACGTCTCATCGCTTTAATGGACAGCAACAGCCTTCGTGTTCAGTGCCAGGCTGCCCTGGCGTTGCGCAATCTGGCCAGCGACGAGAGGTACCAAGTTGACATTGTGCGATATGGGGGGCTGACCCCGCTATTGCGTTTACTCCAAAGCTCCTTCCTCCCTCTCATCCTCTCGGCGGCAGCATGCGTGCGCAACGTCTCCATTGACCCCCACAACGAGACGGCCATCATCGAGGCTGGTTTCCTCCACCCCTTGATCGAACTCTTGAGCCACGACGATAACGAAGAGATCCAGTGCCACGCCATCTCCACCCTGCGCAACCTTGCTGCCAGCAACGAGCGCAACAAGGCCGAGATTGTCGCGGCAGGTGCGGTGCAGCGGATAAAGCAGCTTGTCCTTCATGTGCCCCTGAGTGTCCAGGCCGAGATGACGGCCTGCGTTGCCGTCTTGGCCTTGAGCGAGGACCTTAAGCCTCAACTGTTGGGCATGGGCATCTGCGAGGTCCTCATCCCCCTCACCGCTAGCGAAAGTATAGAGGTGCAGGGCAACTCGGCTGCCGCCCTGGGCAACTTGGCGAGCAAGAGCGAAGACTACGCGCCGTTCAATGCTGTCTGGGACCACCCCGCTGGCGGCTTGGAGGCGTACCTTGTCCGTTTCCTTGAAAGCGGCGACTCGACCTTCCAACATATTGCTGTCTGGACCATTCTCCAGCTGCTCGAAGGGAAGGACCCGGAACTGGAAGGCCACTTCCGTGCCTCGAAAAAGATCTTGCCGTTGGTCCGTCAGTTGGCGTTTGCCCCGTCCGATCCTACCCCAGCGCGGCAGGCGACAGGGATACCGAGTCGGTGCAAGACGAGTCCGTCTCCCCCGAGGGTTCCTCAATTGTGCCCTCCAACTCGGGATCGGACGAACAGGGAGCTGAGGCTGAAATTGCCAACTTGGCTCAGCGTCTCGTCTCCATGTTGGAGGAAGACCAACAGTGAGTCCTCACCCTCCTATCGTGATCGAGGATGCGACGTGGCGGTGTTACCTGTTCACCTCCGAAAGCGGCTGGAGGGCACCCCGCCGCTTCTGATATACGTCCCTTCTCCTGTAGTTGTTCTTATCCTTTCTCTTTCCCCGCACTGCTGCTAAGCGGCTGAGCCGTTATGGTTCGATCCCTGCTTTGCCCCTACTTTTTTTTCGAGGGGTTCCTTTCTTGTTTTGACCTTGTACGCCCACCCTTTTTTCTCTATGCCATGCCACGCCACGCCCAATAAGCCGTGTGCTGAAAGTCCCCCCTTGAGCTTACTCCTAGCTTTACTGGTACTTCCCAAACGGTTGCTGTGCATTGTGACGGTTACTTCTAGTTGCCGCAAAGGAGATGCAGCATTCAAATATAAAGATTGCAAGGGTAACAGATGGAGACCGGGGAAGAAAGTGGAAGCCATGGAGGGCGACAGCGCACCAGCCAGGTGGGAGCTGGAGCTCAGTCGCACATGGTGGACAAGGGAAAGTCTCACCATCACACGAATGCAATGCACCGTATGGACGAAGTAAAAAAATTGACCAACACAAGGTAGTAGTAACAGTGGAGCTGGTAAGATAGTGGGGGTGGGGGTCGGGGGGGGGGGGGAGGAAGAGAGACGGTTAAGAGATGAAGCACTTGTCTGCGTCTTCCTTCTTCTGCTCTTGCTTCCGGTCCGTCTCGTTTTCTCTTTCCTTCTCGCGTACCTCTCTTGGGAACCAAACCTTCAGCACATTGCCCGTTGCCTCGTCCAAATTACCTAGAACGACACACACAAGTCAGAATCAACCAAACACCAAACCAAACCATTCCGCGTCACGGCAGGGTGGACAAAGGGGAGCAACGTACGTTCGTCAGCCGAGCTCACAGCGTTCGGCGCCCGACACAAGGGGCAGTCATGCCAGCCTTGCTTTTGGAGCTTGACCATGCACCGCATGCAGAACAAGTGGGAGCAATCCAGGCGGATCGGGCGCCAAGCCACATCAGTGCAGATGGAGCACGAGACTTCGTCCAAAGAAGGCAGGATCGGAAGCAGCTGACTGCTCATGAGAGAGAAAAGCATGTGACCCAAAGACTCTTCCGCCTCCTTTTTCACAGCCTGAGCTGGGGCGGAAGAGGCGATCGAGGCGGGCACCAACGCCTCGATCGACGGTTGAGGGGGGGCGGGCGTTGTTGAGACAGATGTCGTCGCACCGGGATGGAAGGCCGTAGGCGAAGGAAGGACCGACGAGGCTGCAGGGGGCGTTTTGTTATTCGACCCACCCAGGCTGAGCCCGGCAACGTTGATTGGTTTCTTCCACCGTTTGAGTGCCGAGCGAACGCGGTGCGACTCTTCCGTAGACCCACCACTGGCGAGCGCATTGGCAATCGCTACAGGATCCGGCAGGACTGGCAGTTTCTCAACACTGCCATCATCGAGATCCGAGGGCAGGGGAGACTTGCCCAATCCGGCAGAAACAACAAACTGCTTCAAATCGGTCCCAGCTGAAAGAGCGGTACGCTTATCGTGCTTCTTGAGGATCTTGCGCGCCGCCTCGAGGTTGACTTGCTGGTACTTCTTGACGTCCAGAAGAGTTACATTGAGTGCCATAAAGTCATTTAACGCTTGCTCCGACTGGGCCGACAGTTTATGCGGCTCGGGCGAGGCGGTATGGAAGTGAGAGCCAGGCAGATGAAACGCAGGAATCGGCTGGCCGAGTGGTCATGTCCTGCATCGTGACTGTGATTGGGCACATCCGACGCAGAGTGCACCCGGTGCAGTGCTGCTGGCACTTTCCAGTCCTGTGGCGAAGACGCGGAGATGGACTTGGGACGAGGAAGTGTATCTGTCGTATCAATGCGAGAGGCTTGGACAGGTTCATGGAGCCAACCGCGCTGATGAAGTTGATCGGCAAACTTGTGCAGCCTACGCTCCGATTCATCGGGCGGAAGTTCGCCTGCATCGGCCTCCCGTGTCGACTCAAAGATCTGCGCATCAGTCCAGAGCTGGAAGATCTCCCGCCAGGCATACAGGTCTTGCTGGTTCTTTCCTGTGGGGCTGGTAGCTTGGCCAATTGCCTGGGTCAGGCTGCGTGGCGGCATAAACTCTTTGCGTTGCAGCGACTGAACCGACTGCACAGCAACGAGGGCTTGGGTCAAGATATCGAGGAATTGGGCATCGGCCAAGAGGGGAATCACGACTTGCCGCCGACGCACCTTCCGAATACGAGGGCGGATCCTACTCACTTCAGGACTGGCCGTGTTTGACTGCAAGTGGGTAGAACGGGCCTTGGCGGAATGGCGGTGCAGCCGCGGGCTCATTGACAACTCCTTGGTGCTGGTGCCCGAATCCAGCACCAGGTTGTCTTGCAGCGCCAGTTCCAGTTCCGTTTTGGCCAGTGAGGTGGGAGGAGCAGCTCGGGGCGTGGTCTTGTTGATGTGCGAAAACGCATGAGGGGTACGCTCCTGCGTCTCGTCCGGTTCCGAATCAGCCTCGGCGTCCGCTTCAGCCGCCGCTTGCTCTTGGGCCTGTACTGAGGTCCGGTCACGATGCCTCTTGCGAATGGAGGAGGAAACGGAGGCAGGGTAGTTGCCAAGCGATGGGGATGGGAGTCGGACCGAGGGAGGGGGAGGGCTCGGCGTCGCTCTCGTCGGAAGCGTCCGAGTAACTGGCGACTCGATCGTGATGCGGATACGGGGTACTGGGTGGTCTGCGTCACCCGACAACTCATACGCCGCATGAGCACGGCGCCCGCCCGCACCATGAACCCAGTCTTCATGCGCATCGGGGGACGAGTCGCGCACCTCGACCACTTCAGGCTCGGTCGCATAGTCGGATTCTAAGCTTGCTCAAGGCGGGAGGCGGTGAGGATTTGACCTTGTCCGGCTCGTCTTCCGACGATTCCAGCCGGGTACCAGTAGCCGGGTCTGACATGGCAGTGTCCGCCGCCGATCCAGTGTCAGAAGACTTGTGGTGTGAGGGGTGCTTGTGGGGGACGTGCTCGAGCCAATCTTGAGCAGTGTGAGGCACGCTCCCCTCTGGAGTGGAGACAGCAGTCTTGCGATCCTTTTTGGCGCGGTCCTGCTGATCAAGAAGTTCACTCAGGACCGACTGGGACAATCCTAAGCCCTCAGTTCGGCTACCACACCATTGATGAGCTTTTTGAGCTGCTTGTATTCAATCGCACCCTTGCGCCACTCCTCGGGGAAGTTGGGCCGGGCGAGAGCGTCAAGGTAGGACTTGCCAAACTTCATCCTGGTCTGGTAAGCGTCAGCAACGCGGGAATGGGGTGATAAGGGGTGTGGTTTCGGTGCAGGGGCAGGTGCGGGTGGTGCGGAGGGAGCTGGGGGTGGTGGTGGTGGTGGTGGGAGACTGGAGAAAAGGACCAGCAAAACGGCTATGTGACCGAGGGTTTTTGTGCGTTGCCTGGCTGCGACCGCATGTTCCTGGCGGCTGGCTAGCCATCCAGCCGCTGACAGTGCTGACTAGCCTACTGCCCTCAGTCGGCGGATTTCAATTCTTCAGTCCCGCCCCACGCACTTTTCAAGCTCAAGCTTGATCAATTATCGCTCCGTGGTCATTTTGCCACAACCGACTCTCAGATCTCATCGATCTCATCATCCATGCTTTCTTCACTAGTGACAAGCACTGGATCCAGCTACTGGTAAGGCAGGCCTCTAGAGGCATTGTCCCACCGTCGAGCGGCAGTTCCAAAGAGTCCCTCCGCAGCCCGCCTCTCTCCCATCGACGCTCAACGTTCAACAAAAAGAGTAAAACTAGGGGCACACAGATATTACTTTTTCTCTATCGCAACACACAACGTCCACGCACCACCACGCACCTGCCCAACTTGTGCTGCCACAACCGCACTCTCCAGCAGCGTGTGAAATGGGATCAGTGACTCATCACCTTATCTACGTCATACGCGCCATGTTTATGCATCATGGAACGCAGTCTGTATACTTTGGGGGGGCGTTCTGAGATCTGTCGCGAGGAGCAAACCATACCGGAGAGTTATCGTGATGATGCATGATGCCTATTGAAGCCACAAATACGTCCGTTGCTTTGCCAAGCCCGTGCCAGGCACCCAGGCACTCAGTACTCATATGTCAGGCTTCAAGCTTCAAGGGGGGTGCCTGTGCCTGACGTCAAAAAGCCACAGGCAAACCCGACGGTGGAGCGTCTCGTCCTTCGAGATATGTGCGATGAGCGCGATGAGCGCGATGAGCGGAGACGAGAAGCGCTATGAACGTAGTGTAGCCAACATGACAGCTACTGTTGATCCTTCATCCGTCCATGACAGACCCGCCATAGACCAGCCCGCTTGCAAATTGTGTCCCGTTCTTCTTGATTGGAGTTAGATACCGCTGCACGTGGCCTTTCGCCAGCAGATCTGCTCAAATTACCACGCAGCAAAAGAAAAATCCAGATGGTGAAGATCGAAACCGCAAGAATCTGAGGGGGAAAGATCTCCAAAAGGTCTTTAGCGGGCCTCGGCCCCCAAATTCTACAAGATCCACGGATCCTTCAGGCGCGGAGCGTGCGGGGGCTGTGTGGAGCAGTCACTAGCTAGCGTGAAGAAGCTCTTGATTAGTCAAGCTAGTCATGGGTCCTTGAAGTGATTGGCAATACTCACACGTCGTCACTGCCGTCACAAGCGTGGCACCACAGTATGGAAACAAGACCGGGAGAGCAGAAACGTCGAGCCAGCGTGGTGTCCTCCGACGGAGGGGTTTACCACCGGGAGAAAAAAGCCAACGTGCCCTTTCGGGGTTGAACGTACGTTGAACGTTCAAGTTATCAGGTGGTTCTGATTGATGCATCATGCATCATGCATCGTGTCCAGGTCAGGTTGAAAGTTCAAAGCAGCAAAGCGTCGCTGGCCACTCGCCGTTGCCAGCGGCCGCAAGCACTAGTCACGTGACCACCATTACATTCGCCCAGTAGCTTCCATCGCTACCGAACCCAGGAAGTGCTTCTCCAGACTGGCACGAGTTCTGGCTGCTGCTCACCATGGTTGCTTGCCGCCCATGTCGGCCCGATCCCACTGCAAAAGAACTCCCAGGGCGGCCAGCTGCCAATCTAAAGAGCGAAGTTAAGTAAACAAACTGAGCAGCGAACAAGATGATTGATTTTGTGCGAATAAGTTGTGCTATAGAGATACAGATGCAACCAGAGTCCCGTGAAATAACGAGTGCTTTAATCGTGGCGAAGCACACGCCCTTCCACCACTTCGTCGTCGTCGTTAGACGCCGTCCGCTTCGGCTGCGCCTTGGGCACAGGTTCCGAGGCAGGTGTGGATAAGAGCGCATTGTACTCATCGTCGCCCAGCTTCCAATCCGGGTTGGTCTCCACGCTGACCGTGTCGCCATCCCGAATGTCGCCCTCGATGATGAGGTTGGCCACCTTGTTGAGCACCGCGCTTGGATCAACCGGTTCAACGGACGAGCACCAAATACTTCACTGTACCCGTTTGTCGCCAACCAGAGCCGCGTCGCCTCGCTCACCTCGAGCTTGATCCGGCGCTCATCTGCCAACCGCTTCTCCACCTTGGCCAAACGAATGTCGACAATGCCTTCAAGCGCCTTTGGTGGCAGCGCGTTGTACACCAACGTGGCGTCGATCCGGTTCAGCAGCTCCAGCGGCAACGCCTTTTGCAATCGCTGTCCAATGCCTTGCGCCCGCTTGCGGTCAGACTGCCATCGTCGTTTGTCGCCCCCACCCACGGTACGCCTCCACGCCAATATTGGAAGTCATGGCGATGATGTGTTGGTAAAGTCGACCTTGCGTCCTTGCGAGTCGGTCAGGTGGCCTCATCGAGCAACTGCAAAAGCGACATTTGCACGTTGCGCGCCGCCTTTTCAAACTCGAACAACACAATCGCATACGGCCGCCGACGCACTTGTTCCGTCAAGGCACCACCAGCGTCGTAACCCACGTACCCGGGAGGAGCACCGAGCAACTTGCTGATCGCGTGGTTCTCCGACAGCTCAGAGCAATCGATCCGGATCAACGCATCCTGCGAGTCAAACAGTTGTTGGGCCAGCACCTTGCACGTCTCGGTTTTGCCCGTGCCGGTAGGGCCGAGCATGAGTGCCGAGGCAAGCGGCGGCCGGGCTGGTGGAGACCTGCCCTCAACCGATGGCCTGCGCAAGCGATTTGAGTGCCTGGTCTTGCCCAACAATCGCCTTGCGCATCACATCCTCCAGATGAAGCAGACGTTCCCTCTCCCCCGCAGGAGTGAGCGGAGCGGGACACCCGTCAGCCGCGCTACGGCCGCAATGTCCTCCGACGTCACCCGGTCGTGCAGAGCGTTCCACGGGCATCATCTCCCCGTGCTTCTGCCTCCTCGTTGGCCCGTCAGCAGCCTCCTCTTCCTCAGTGGGAATCTGCTTGCGCAATTCGGGAATGACGGCATACTGCAGCTCGGCGACGCGTTGGAGATTGCCTTCGCGAGTTTGGCGCTCAAGCTCCACAGTCGCCTCTTCCAATCGCTCTTTCAGAGACCGCACATCCTCCAGACGCCGACGCTCTTGTTGCCAACGTTCTGAGAGTGCTCGAGCTCCGCCTGTTCGAGCGAGGTGCTCTTCAAGCGTCTCGCGCCGAGTTGCACTGGCCGCATCTTTTTCCATCCGAAGCGATTCGAGCTCGATTTGCATCGTCAGTACCTCGCGCTCCAACGATTCGATCCCTTCTGGTTGGATTCTTGTTGCAGTCGCAATGCGCAGCGGCTTCATCGACCAGGTCCAAAGCCGCATCCGGGTTCTTGCGCTCGGAAATGTAGCGTTCGCATAGCGACCGCCGTCACCAAGGCCGAGTCGGCAATGCCAATGCCGTGGAAGGTCTCGTAGCGTGTCCGCAGGCCACGCAGGAATGGAAATGGTGGCCGGAAGCGAGGGCTCAAATACGCTGACCGGTTGGAACCGACGGGCCAGGGCAGAGTCCTTCTCGATGGTGTTGCGGTACTCGTCAAACGTCGTAGCTCCCGCAACGTTCAACACGCCCCGGGCCAACAATGGCTTCATCATGTTGGCCGCATCGAGGCTGCCTCACTCTTGCCAGGTTGAAGAGCATGTGCATCTCATCAATAAGAGAATCACCTTGCCTTCCTTTTTCTCAATTTCTTGCAGCAGCGACTTGATCCGCGCTTCAAATTGGCCGCGCACCGCAGTGCCCGACATGAGCCCAGCCAAGTCGAGAGAAAGGATCTTCTTGTCCAGCAACGAGTCGGGCACTTCTCGGTTCACGATCCGTTGTGCCAGACCTTCCATGATCGCTGTCTTTCCGACACCAGCCGGACCGAGCAACACAGGATTCGACTTGGTCCGCGCGACAGAACTTGCAAGTCCGACGGATCTCGCTATCGCGGCCAATGACAGGATCCAGCTTGCCTTCGGCGGCAAGTTGGGTCAAGTCTGTGGTAAACTCCTCCAGTACCGAAGGTTCTTGGTTCTGGCGCCGGACCACCGGGACCTCCGGGCCCATGCCGCCCATAAAGGGGGGGAAGCCCATTCCGTTCCAGTTGTTGTTGTTGGCCAAACGGCGAGGAGTCGTGCTGAGCATGCGGGCGGGCGGGCGGACAGCGAGACGAAGGGAAGCGCCTTGGAGCAGCGCAGCAGAGGGGTGGAGAAGGTGCGTGGTGCCGCACGTGTGGCCGCAGCCAAGTGCGATGTGCAGGAAGCATTCGCATGGTGGGGAAGGAGAAGGGGGTGTAGACAGAAGGCAGGGCAGGTATCGTGCGCTGCTGTATATATACTTGCCACGGGCCCGAGTGGCGGAAACACAAACCACAACCGAAGCTACGCGAAACATCGAGAGCTTACGTAAGTGGCTTCTCCGCTTCTCTCGGGCTCTCCCGAACGTTCGACAATCAATTAATCAAAGTGTCAGCGCGTCAGCGCTGACCAGCAGCGGGCCTCAGCTTCTCCTCGGTACACTCTCAGTACCTTCAATGCTGGCCCCCAGCTTTCCTAGTGACGTCTGTGGCGAGTCACTGCCCACACCAGCCACGCCCCTGCTCTTAGCCTTCGACATTCAACGCGCAGTATTCAATGCGGCCGGATGTCACGCCACTATATCATCCATCCCACAGCCATCGTTGCTGGGGGCGAATGCATTGCGTCTCCTGACCAAGTCGAAGGGCAAGGGGATGTGAATGGAGGTGTTCCATTGCAGGCTCGGTACACAACGGAGCCCCCAGAATCAAGTAGCAAAAGTCCAACCGAACAGAGAAAACGAAAGAGTGATAGATAATTCATCGATGAATACAATGATGGCCAGGGAAAGGCTCGTAATGTAGATGACGCGGACGGCTCCCATCTGTCCTATCTGGGACCCAACCCCATCTCAACGTGCACGACGTTCACGCGAATGAGCGCTAGGCGCAGCACCAGTGTTCGCCTCGTGGTGGTGCATGCGTGTCACGGCCGAGGTGGACGAAGAGCAAATGTGGACCGTGGTAGTTCGCCATCCCTCAGCTTCGCCATAACCCCCCGAACAAAGAGAGCACGAGATTCGTCCATCCCGCCTCTTCTTCGTCACGGGAACCATCATAAGAATAGGGAGAGCAACTCTCCCTCTCGTGGCCGTATGGTACTTGAGATCCTCGTCCATGTCATCCGAGTCGTTGAATCGTACAGCATAAAGTCTTGCGCCCCTGTTCGCTCGCCCGGGGCGGACGGAAGGAAGAAGGCTTGCTCCTCCGCGGTGGCCGCTCGTCCATGTCATACTCTTCCGTCACAAAGCCATAGGGACCGAGATCACTCTCGTTCAATTGACGCGCTGAAGTGGAACGTGGAGCGGCGGAGCGTGGGGCGGTGGGCAGCGCAACAGCTACCTTATCCTTGCGCCGCCGGCGCCTCTCCTTTCCAGGTGTTGGAAGGCTTGGCAAGAACAGAGCGGATTGGGGTCCAGATGTGGCCGCTGCGGCGGCGGCGAACAATGTAGAAAATGAGCATCGCTACCAAGATCAGCACCACCACCGGACGACCACCGAGGGAACAATCGTCCCTGTCTTGGGTTTGGCATCAGGAGTGGTAGAGGTGGAGGTAGTTGGACTTGAATCCACAGGGGATTTGTAGGCAGGGACAGGAGAGGTGATCATGCTGTTCGCCCAGCAGGACTTGTTGTCCTTGGGTGGCAGAGTTCAAACGGGGTGCTATTGGCGCTCAAGCCCGACTCTTGGTCGAGGATGTAGAGATGGTACATGCCCGGAGGCACCATGATCTGGCCCCATTCATAGAGCGGATGTCAGTGCCAATGTTGAGCGTGATGGTCTGGAACTGGGGGACAGCGGCGGTGGTGTAGATACGCAAGAGCGCGACATCTTCTTCGGTGGCGGTGTTCTCGTAGGCCCACTGGATGCCAGCCGAGTCGCACGCGCGGGCACCGGTGAGGGGGGCAATGAACAGGTTGCCTGCTTGGCCGTTGTATGCGTCGCCCATGGCTGGCTGGGGGGGGAGAGATCGAGGAGCAGAGGCGACGGGGCGGGATTGCTGCGCCCCAGGTAGACATGGGCATCAACCATCGACGGCTGCAACCGTTGCTTCCCAGCCCCCGCGGCTGCTTGCTTGCGCCCCGCACGACGTCGCTCAGGCCATCGCACCCCCAGGGGCAGTGTGCCTGCACGCGGGGGTCTGATGCAATTGCACATTTCAAGAGCTTCCCATTTCAACGTTCAATTATCGGCCAGAGGCTGGCTGGCGCTTGGTTGGTCCTGCGCTAGCTAGGCATCCATCATGCAACAGACTCCGTACTCACTCAGTGCAGAGGCACGCCACGGCCCTATGGCACATTCCCCCTGGCGGGTTACGAGCACATTTATATCTTGTAGGTGGGCAAACACAAAGATACCATGTGCTTGAGGAGGGATGCCAATCGCGAGGGCGGGTCAGGACCGAAGCAGGCAACGTGAGGCAAGCTAGCCCCCGCTCTGTTTGCCCTTTGGATTCTTCGTTGCTGGTCAACACACTCTCTGAATCGGCTTATCATGTCGATGCAAAACGTCTCTCTGCCTGGTTCGGTGCTGGGCCACCACCCGCGCGGCGATATTCTGCCACCGGCAAAGAAAAGAGTCAGCCAAGTCCCTTCGGTCCTGTTGGGGAGGTTTGATCTGGGCTTGGTGGGCATGCGACAACAGCAAGAGCTATCAATCGTGGAGGGTGTATGTATGAGCATGTGACCTACTTGCCCCCGGGGGGATCCCTTGCACAAGAACGTTGGGTTCGCGTACGGAGCAGGTAAAGAATGGTCGTAGCAACGTCATGCAATGAAATTAGATGCCCAGTCCAGCAGTAGGACGCATCCAAATAAAAATAAGAACATGCGCGTGGAACAGTTCGGGCAGAGCAGCACGCAGTACCCAGCTTCTTGTCGTGAAGGTGTTCCAAGTCGGGCAAGTGCGCGAAAAAAGACCGCGATTCGTCATCTCAATCGAGCGACAAAAGCGAGGATTGAGGAAGCTCCCCCTCCCCTATGGAGAGGGAGCGACGGGAGCACCCAGCGAAACCCCAGCCTGGACTTGAGCCGCATCCGCTCTCCCCCACAGCGCTTGAAGTACAGTCGAGAGACCCAACTTGCCCTTCCCAGCGTTCGCCAAATCGGACGACAGACCAGTCCTCGATGCGGTGCTCGAGCTTATGCAGCATACGCTGTGGCACAAACGAGTGGGTATTTGAGGTGCCAATCCGAGCCTCGATGTCGGCCAGCTGAGCGAAGCTGGTCCAAGGGCTGTCAAGGGGAAAAGTAGGTAGGACATCTTTTCGTTTAGGCAGGCCAGCACTGCGGGACGGGGGAGAGAGATTCCATCCTCACTGTCCTCACTGTTGTGCAATGGGCTAAAAGGCGAAGGAGATGGGACAATGGGTTTGCTTGGATCCCCCGGAGAATAGACCACGTGCTCCCGTACTAATAGGTACTCAGCCAGGGACATGTTGGTCGAAGTTTGCTCCATCTTGGCCGCCATGGGATCCACCAACGTCACTTCGCGCACAAATGTGTCTGCCAACCCACCTAACAGACGTGTGCCCACCCAGGAGCCGCCTGGCGCACCCCAGAATCCGCTCCAGTCGCAATCGTCCCGAGTCTGGGTCGTACCTTTGGTCCAACACGTCCATCGACACCACATGGGGCGCGCATGGGTTGGGGTACTTGTTCAGCACCCCGAGCGCGGTCTCGGCCCATGTGTAGGGAAAGAAGGTGGTGTGGAGGAATTCGCGCATGGTGCTAAGGCGGGTGGGAGATCGTGTTGCGCGAACACGAGGCGCTGAGAGCGCTGCGAAGAGCTGAGATCAGCTCTGAGAGGTGGTTGCTGGTTAAGTTTGGCTGAGGCCGCAGTGACAGTTGCCGACTGGCCTAGTAGGTGTTTTTTATTTCTTTTTTCACATTGCCCCAGACACTGATGCCGTGCGGCGGGCGGAGCTGACTCGTCTCGGCAGCGTACTCGGCATTAAATACGAGTGCCTAAATACGAACAGTGACTATCAGTGACGTACCTGCCTG
Source organism: Moniliella sp. 'wahieum' (assembly GCA_003971905.1). Classification (NCBI taxonomy): domain Eukaryota; kingdom Fungi; phylum Basidiomycota; class Moniliellomycetes; order Moniliellales; family Moniliellaceae; genus Moniliella; species Moniliella sp. 'wahieum'. Next base: position 469,998 of record RSEE01000023.1, read on the forward strand.
ACTGCATCATGCATCATGGTCCCTTTTACGGGACATGTCCTCGCGCTTCTGTGGGTAGGATGAGGCGCTCTTTTTTTCGCCCGACTGCATGACAGCCGAGACACCTATAATCTTGAAGCTTGAAACTTGAAGCTTGAGAAGCGGTCAACTGGTTACATGTAACGAGGAGTCGCTATGCTGATGTGGATTTCACCAACATTGAACGATTTCCATATTACACACCGCCACACCCACACCACTGCGCTCTCGACCGGTTCGCCTCCCGTTTCCCCCTCGGCGTTCATTAGGACGAAGAATCTAGGGTACTCCCTCTCCGTACAACTTTGGTGTGCTTCGGTCGATAGTGGGAGAGGGTCATGAATTTTTCCGCGATCGGCACAGGGAGCCCGACAGGATGACCCCCCTCGCCCCTTTCGCATTTTTCCTTTGCAGTGTGGTTGTCGCCGATGAGAGAAAGACGTCGTCAACCGAGTTCCGGACGGGGTGTCTCCTGGCGACGTTCTCTGCTCCCTTGCTGGCCTTCTTCTTTCCTGCGCCGCCCGAACCCCACAAAGAGCCAGAGACAGGAGCGCTGACATCACTAGCAGGACTGGTTACCCAAGACGGCAAAAAGGGTTGCCGCATCCGCAGGTAATCTCCCGCATCATATGCAGATCTCCAGGGTGGAAGCTGGGGTATCGTCGTCTCTCGGGTAGCGTCAGCCCACAGTTGGTCAGGGTCACAATCCTCAAAGCGACGGATGATTGTGTCAATCCCATTTTCCGATGTGTCATTGAACGGCGCGTGAAGTGCATATGCAAGAGATGGAGGCTAGAGGTCGTCCCGAGCCTCACGCGAGGTGATGGCCAACGGCATCTGGTTGTAATGGGCGGCCTGGGCGATCAGTAAGTGCACTTCGCGCATCTTCTAAGGCCGTTGTGGGGAGGCCGTCTGAGCGCGTCCTGAAGGTCGAATAACCAACCGGCGAGTGGGTGCGGGCTCCCTCTTCCAGAGGACGATGACGAGCCGGGCCAAACATAATGCGACCAAGGAGAGCTCTATTACATCGAAGGAGTCAGGGTCGAGGTCTGCTGGAAGATCCTTCTTGGAGTGCTTATCAAGTGCGTGGAGCCAACCGTCCAACTTTTACGGTTCGGGGCGACGAACATTGCAGAGCGCAGTGGGAACGAGCAGGCGCTCCTGCTGCATCTGCATCTTCGTGTGGGACGACCGAAGCACGGCAAGTTTTGCTCGTCAAACCGACAAAGTTTCGCAGCGCGGGCGGCACGGTCATCCTCGCGCTACGCGCGAATCTCATCCAGAATCGAAATCGTGAGCGTTTCGAAACGATGGAGGCGAGCTGCCGTTTCACCCACAGCGGCTTCTTGGGGCGCTGCCGGACAAGCGTCCCACAGTGTCTTACAGTCGTCAGACTTGTGGTCGTCAGCCTCTGGCGGTCGAAAGCACCCATTCGGAAAGTGGAGTGGAAGTATCCCAGTAGGTGGCGGGAGGGAGACCAGTAGCGAACGAGATCTCCCCAAGCCTAACACCACATGCTTCACAGCCCCACAACCCGCCCGTCCGAGGTATCGGCTGCTCCCTGCTGCCGCCCCGCGCAAAGGTGGGTGAGGCCACTCAAGGTCTGGGCTGGGGTTCCCTGCGCAATTCAGGCTAAGCCTTGTTGTCACTGCGTTGAGAGCCTGATGAGGGAATCACGAAGGAGACGCAGGCCTGGCTGTCTTTGCGCAAAAATGGGGTTTGAATGATGAGACAGGAAGACGGTACATATATCAGGGATAGGCTGAAGAAGACAAATTTGCACTACTGTACATCAACCGTAGTAAACAGATCCAATTCGTCCGATTGGCGTGAAGCGCACAGGAGAGCAATGAATTTAGTATGCATGCCATCTGGTTGGCAGGTGAAAAACAGAGATGTTGGGGGATAGAAGGAAAGAACATGAAGGGTATATAACAGAGGGGGGATGAAGTGAGGAAGAGGGTCAGAAAAAGTGTGCTTCAAGCACTAAAGGTTCACAGGAAGGCAGGCTTCAGCAAGAGTAAAGCGGCCATAGAGGATACCCACCGTCACCACACGACGTGTTGCGAGGAACGTGAGGCATAAGGGATAGGAATGCCCCCCCCTTCATCCTTAGACAGACTTTGTCGGCGCGGGGGCCAGCCCCGGGGGAACCTACGAGACCGATCATGGGATACGTCGATGGGATCGATCCCCAACATAGTAGAACGGCTCATGCCCTGGCTCTCACGGTGGGACGGCGGAATGGGATTGTGAGGCACCACGGGGGCCAAGTCCCAGGCAGCGCTCTGTCGCCGACTGGCCTTAGAACCGTACATGGGCTTCAGGACCGGGGTGGAGAGTTTGCGCGTACTGTGGGGGTTCGCAGTATGGTACGTGGTGTACCTATTGGTAGGTGAGTGTGGGCACGTGGACGGAGAACAACAGAGGGTGGGGGCAGGAACGGCGAGGGCGCAGGGTCCATCTCCATCTCCATATTGAGATCGAGGTCGAACATGTCCGGATGGTCCACTGGCTCCACGGGCCTTTCCCGTGGGGAATAGGCGGTTGGGACCTTGGATCTTGTCCCCATGTCCATACGCCAGTTTCGACCAGGGGGTGATCAGGCGCTGAGGGCCCCACAAACGGATGGGTAGGGAGATGGACACGGGCTGAACGGGCACAGCAGAGAATCCTTGGGTCGGGGCACGACGCTGTGGTTCGCGTCCACGCTGGATGGATGTATTGCGGACCATGTTGCGGCCCCGACTGTTGTAGCTAGGGAACGGGGATGATTGACCTTCGTCCGTTGGGGTTGAGAGAGGGGCGTCTGCATGGTTGCACGGGGAAAAAGGGGAAAGGGGGGTCAGCGTTGGTCCATATATATGCATGTGAGAGGAGTGGGACGAGACCTACCATCTTCGAGTGATGAAGCGCCAATCGATAGTGTGTGGGTGCATATGGAGGCAATGGGGGAGATTGCAGTAGCAGCAGGGGGAATATCGATGGCAGATAAGCAAGGCAAGGGTGTAGACGAGGAGGCGGGAAGAGACTGCTGAGGACCAGCCGGAGCGGCCGGCGTGTGCTGTTTTTGGATGTGGTGAAGATGGTATACGGAGACGGGGTGTGTGCCGTCGGGGCGTGCCATGGTGGACAGTCTGGGGGGGGAGGAAGGAGGAGGTGGTGGTGGTGGTAGCCGCAGCGGTAAAGGTGGCCAGGTCTCATTGAGATATGGGTGAGAAAGCGGGCAGGGTTAAAGAGGGTGGGCTGCCGATGGTGCCATCGATGCGGGGGGAAATTTCAACCTCCCAGCCCACTGCCCCCCTGTTGGACTGCGTGGGCGCCGGGGTCCTGACGCGTCACGTGCAGCGCTCTGATGTGGCAGCCACCCAATGGCTACTGCGGCATAGCGTCAGCCTGATGCCATCTGACCGGGGTCAGCTTCGGCGCCGAAAATGGAGAAGATGAGGCTGATGATCGATGAAGCTTGAAGCTTGAAGCTTGAAGATAGGCCGACCACATGAATGTCGAAGCCAGCAAGTAATCGATATCGACGCACAACCTCCATTTCCATCTCCATGATCCCCTGGCTGGAGCTCACAGTGCTTACACGCTCATGCCTGTGATGGGCATTGTATCTTACGCAACACATCTCTGATGGTGTCACGCATGAGCAGACGTGAGCGTTTGTGAGCATGAGCCCGCAGTATCCTGACCGGCCGGTAACCGGTGACCTTGGGATAATGCAGGTACTGACTATACTCACCTGCCGATTGACATGCATGACAAGATCTACGTGACTAAGTCCCGTTTCTGATACCGATACCGATAGTTGTGGTGATCGGTGAAGCTTGAAGCTTGAAGCTTGAAGCTTGAAGCTTGAAGCTCGAAGCTTGAAGCTTGAAGCTTGAAGTACTTTTTGTTGGCCTAGGGAGCCGGACGGGCAGAAGGATGAGGAGAAGGTGATGGATTGGAGCCAGAGTTGGGTCTGGGTACAGAGGCATCTATATAGGAGGCTGGACTAGGCACAGGGACAGTGAGTCACACAGGAGAGAGTGCAGGGCACAGGGACAGTGACACGCAGGGACGTCAGCGTGGAAGCCGATGGAACCGAGGCGAACCTGGTCTACCGACTGGGAGCCAGAGGATCACAGTCAACATGTTGACTGTGATCCTCTGGCTCCCAGTCGGTAGTACCAGGTTCGCCTCGGTTCCATCGGCTTCCACGCTGACGTCCCTGCGTGTCACTGTCCCTGTGCCCTGCACTCTCTCCTGGTGACTCACTGTCCCTGTGCCTAGTCCAGCCTCCTATATAGATGCCTCTGTACCCAGACCCAACTCTGGCTCCAATCCATCACCTTCTCCTCATCCTTCTGCCCGTCCGGCTCCCTAGGCCAACAGAGCTACAATCTGATCCCCCCGGAAGGGGAGCGCTCTTCAAGCAAGCCCACCCCAAGCCTACAAGCCCAAGCTAAGCCGCCAAGCCCACAAGACACACCCGTCCTCCCGCCCAACAACACCACCGCCACAATCGGCACCTTACCGCCACAATCGGCATACTACCGCCACAATCGGCATACTACCGCCACAATCGGCACACTCGTCCCCCACAGATGGGGCAATGATTTTTAGGGACAACACACGACGGAACAAAACGTGTCGGGTATCGTCAACGAGACGAAATTCCTCCAACGACAAAACGGCGCAGGCGAATCGCAGAAAGCGGGGGTGGCTGCTCATCAAGTGCCCCACCCACGGCTACACGCCCCGGATTGCCAATTCATCCGGGGCACCTGGGGAAAGGATGGGGGGGGGTGGTCACCCAACTTCTTCCACTCCTCTTTTCAACAACAAAGAGAACCCAAACAGATCAAGACGGTTGACGCATAGCGCCGTTCATTTCCCATGCCCAATGGACCCCACTGGCACCAGGCATGCGGAACCAAACAACTACCAAACGCATCCAATTTTGATGCCAAACGACCTTGGACCGCATTTACTCCAAGTTTCCAATTTTCTTTCACTACACCTATAACTGGTGCTTTTTACTTTTGCCCACCAAATCGCTTCGGGGCGCAACCCCTACTACTTTTACTTCTAAGACTTCTACAAGCATCTGGCGGTCGCACAATACACCAACCACAAGCGCTCGGCTCGTTCAGGTGTCATCCTGGACAGCGGGGGTGTAGGCCAGTCGTGTGGCCATGCACAACTCCAGGCCATTCGTCCCGGTTGCCACTCAAGTCCTCCCCTCTCTACATCCACTGGCAGGAGCTCATCCCACAACCGATGTCTCCGGGTTCCCTGGCCAGCGGGGGTGTTGACTGTGATCCTCTGGCTCCCAGTCGGTAGACCAGGTTCGCCTCGGTTCCATCGGCTTCCACGCTGACGTCCCTGCGTGTCACTGTCCCTGTGCCCTGCACTCTCTCCTGTGTGACTCACTGTCCCTGTGCCTAGTCCAGCCTCCTATATAGATGCCTCTGTACCCAGACCCAACTCTGGCTCCAATCCATCACCTTCTCCTCATCCTTCTGCCCGTCCGGCTCCCTAGGCCAACACTTTTGAACGAAGAAAGAACTCTGGGTCTGAATGTGAGGATGAGGCGCTGAGGGCGATAGCAAGTCCCGTCTATTCTGTCATTGAGACAGATGAAGATGGGCTGGGGCTGAAGCTCTGAAGCTTGAGACGCAGCTCACTGATGGAGGATGCACTGTTGTTGGGGAGTGGAGGTCATGTCGACGATTATCGATCATCGAATCGCTCAATATATGATCACCCGGCTATCGACTGCCGCTTGCAAGTGAACACGACTAATTATAACAGGACCTAGCAGCGGCTGGCGTTGACCGATGATCAATCGATCAATATCAATATCGTGTTCCTGATGAAGCAGCGCCGACACTGCTCGGGTGGCTCGGGTGGCTCGGGTGCGTTTGTGCGCAGCACACTTCCTCTGCGCAGCATGAATGCCAAGCGTCTCACGCTGAGGCGCAGGGCGTTGCTGGCACTTGGGCTTCTAACCCCACCGCTGCTTCCGCCTCTCCTCCTCCAACCCTTTCCCTCACCATGGCCGACAGCGGTCCACTCGGGCCACCGTCCCTCTCGAAGGAACGGCCACCCTGCTCGCTGCCCCCTTCGCCGCTCCCCTCACCGCCGCCTTCTGCCCCACTCTCCCTGTCCCCGGCCTCCTCCGACGCCTCGTCGTCTTACGCTTCAGTTCTGCCAGGCCCCCTGCCGGCGTGGCGAGCCTCGACACCGCTTTGGTCCCTTGCCTCCCTTCGTATCGTGCTGCGTGTCGGCCTGCTGTTCCTCCTTTCTACCGCCGTGGTAGTGGGCAGCCTGTTGAGCCTGCCTGTGAGCCTGCCCACAACGCACGGACACGGCCTCCATGCTCTCACCCACCTCACCCTTCCTGAAATTCGCGCCATGGCCAGTGGACTCAGGACCTACGCCCACTCTACGTGGTCCGCCGCCGTCCACACTTGGCTCGCCCTCGCCTTGCTTTACCTGTGGAAGCAGGCTTGGACCATTCCCGGCGCGCTGATTCTCAACGTATTTCTCGGTATGCTCTATGGCACCTATGCCGCCACCCTGTACACATCGTTCCTCACTTCCACGGGGGGGTCCTCTGTTATCTCCTTTGCCTCCCGCTGGGCCCCGTGCTGGACCAGCTGCCGGGCGTACAAAAGCCTTTGAGGGCCGTACGTAGTGCTCTACCCGCCAAGGGGGAACCCCGTTCGATCGGCACCTACCTTCTTCTCCTTCGCCTTGTGCCCGTGGTTCCGTGGGGGGCCCCATGAACATGTGCTGTGCTATGCTTCGCATTCCTCTTCTGGCCTTTTGGTCTTCCTTCCTGCTGGGAAGTGTGCCGTGGAACGTGGTCACGACCCAGGTAGGTGAAATCCTGCACGATCTATTGGACGCGACGGCCCAGTCAGCCGTGGAACCGGGTACGACTGGGATGCACTTTATCACAGCCAAATTGTATTCCCCTGAGATGGTGATCAAGCTGGTTTTGTTGACCGTAGCCTCGCTCGTGCCGATGGCTGTGCAGTACCTGCTCAAGCGCCGACGCCAACAGGAACCTGACCCAGCCCCTTACGGTCGCCTCGACAATCTCGTTCCAGCTGAGAACGAGGCCGACCTGTCGTCGTCTTCACTCGCTCCGTGGCATGCTCCCATCCCCCTCTCCCTCTTTCCCCGCACCATCGTTCGACCCATACCAAATCACCTTCATTTCCTCCCCGCACGCCTTCCCCTCGCACTGGCACCTTTTGACCCCACACCTGCACGCATGACACCCTCTTGGTCACCGTGTCCTTGTTCCTGCCCTGCGTCTGGTACGCACAGGCTTTCCATTTCTCTTCTATGCACCTGCCCCCCCCCTCGAAGCTTCACTGCCTTGATGGCCAGCCACCCCCTGTTCCATTGTACAGTAATATTCACATGCCATTGCATCTTCCTTTTCCCGCGCCGCACACCTCCGTTGCACAACCGTCAATCCGTCCCCTCACTTAGGGTTGAAGAACGTGTCCAATTAGGCGCCGGTGCTCAGTTAGCTTGCCCGCCCGGGGGTTGGGGGTACAGTCCCTTAGGAGACGGTAGGTCGACTCACGGTAGTTCGGGGCTTCTTGGGCTGGTTGGTGAATCCGAGCGGGGCGAGGGACGAGGAGGATGCAGAGGTGGACCAGCACTGCCTCAAATGAGACGGGATAGAGACTGGAAATAGACGCGGCCGAAGGATGGCTCGCGGACTGGACTGATAAAGTGCTGGAGGAGGAGGTCGGGAGAGTAATCGGGAGCTAACACAAGAGGAGTCTGCCCGTGCTGGATCAATTGGTTGGAAAACGGGCAGAAGTCGGACAGGATAAGTGGGAAAGGACGAGAGGGTGGAAGAGAGGGATGACGAGAGAGGACGAGAAGGGAAGGTGGGGGAATGGATCCACATCAACCTGGGGTACAGGCAAGATCAAAAGGGAAACGGACACAAGAGGGGGTGTAGAAAGGAAGGCCCATCAAAAGAGAGGTTGGTCACCGCAGGCGCGACCGAGAAAGGAAAAGAAACGGGGACTCCCATACACGTCCGGGAGCGTATGGTGTGATAAGTAGACGGGCAGAATAGGGGAATGGGCGATTAGTGTAATGGAGGCGATTGAGGCGATTGAGGCGATTGAGGCGATTGAGGCGAGGTATCTTGCCGTGGTTAGTCAGTCGAGTTGGCCGGGCCTGGGACTGGGACTGACAAGAAGAGAAGAAAGGAAGTTAGGTTCTAAGTCCACCCGCACGTCACAGCGTCGCCAACTCGCTCTACCTGAGCCAACCAGTATACTGTCGGAAAATACAACATACCGAACGGAGTGACCAATGTACGGTTATTGGCATCGCCCCTGCCAGAAAATAAGGCAGGTGACCACCTTGCAGGTTCGCTTGTTCTCCCGCTCGGCGTCCCTGCCATGTTGCCCCTATCTGTGGATCCCCAAGAGCCGCTTAGGAGGGAAGACTGAGCAGCGCGCCATGGTTGCAAGGTGCTCGTGTGCCTCCGTTCGCTCTGGTCCAATGTGCGAGGCGGCGAATGACCCGTCACGGCCGTCGTCACTGGCTTGGACACCGCACGAGGGACCCACGTGGCTGATACCACTCGATGCGCATCCATTGCCTTTGCGATAGTAGCCAAAGTCAGCGGGATTGGCAACGATTCGGGCACCTTCTGAGCGTCGCTGATGAGCGGATTTATCGCTTGGCCGTACTCGCGCGTGCGCAGGGGCAGGGTGATCACGTTGCGTTCCAAGTTGGCCCTTTCGGCCGCATCGTCCAATTGGAACTGGCTTTTTGAACCACCTGGTGTCCGTGCCTTGCGTCCCAACCGCTGGCCCCATTCCAACGATTACGATCGACAGACTGATCGCCACGCTCGGCCGGAAGAGAAAGGTAATGAGATTGGTGCTGGACAAAGAAGACGCGGAAAACAGGCCCAGACGGGCAGGGGCAGGCCCATTACGTAGCCAACGCCTTGCGTCCTGATTCGGCCGGATCCACTCCATATCAATCCGAACAGCTGCATTGGCGCGCATGCGCTCCGAGACTGAAGAAAAAACCAACCTCGTATCGCCCCAGTGCCCTAACGCCTGGATCAGCTCGTCCCAGCTCTCGGCACGAACAACAAAGAACGGATACTGGGGTTCCCCTTCAGTTGGTCCGATCATTAGGGGGGCACCCTGCCGAGGATCCCGGAAGAGGGCAATGGTGTTGGGAAGGGCGGAACAGGTCTCTGCGGATGCGGATGGGATGTGGATGCGGATGCGGATGCGGATGCGGAGGGTCGGGTCGAGTCCACACAGACGTCCGCGTCGCAGCCGCATTTTGCGGGGAAGAAGAGAGTTGAGGATCAAATGGTGTCCGGGTCCAGCCCCACTCGATGAAGGGACTCGAGCCCGTCCGTGATTGGACCCGGTGGAAAGCCTCCCTGGTGATTGCGCTAGCATCAGTACCATAAAGGGGATGCTCGTTGGGAGGCCGAACCGAAGCCTGCTGAGCTCCTGGGTGTGAGTCCGAAATGGAGCGTTGGGCCGAGGAGGGAGACGGCGGGCGTGGTTTGCGGAAAGGAAGAGACTGGCTCCGCCCAACACCTTCGTGATGCGAGGGTTCTGGGTTCTCCCATGGCCGCCCCGAGGAAGAGATGGGTGAGTCGTAGAGAATTGGGGAACGCATATGCTGATCTGAGGGCGTAATAATCAGGGGGGGAGATGGATGAGAGTTACTTTGGGGTTGTGCACACAGCACTTCAGCCCAAAACGCATCTTCTGCCTGGTCACGCCACCAGCATTCGAACTCGTACTCGCGTTGACTCGCTTCCATGGCTCGCTTTGTATCGCGTTCAAACGCTTCTTCTTGTTGCCTATCGAATTCCCCGGGTTTTGCTGCTTCCGCACGCGAAGCGGCCGAGGCGAGATGTAAATCCCTTTCCTTGAGTGGGTTTTCGCGCGCTTGCTCTTGCGCTTCAAGGCGTGAAATCTCTAGGGCCAACGCCAGCTGATGGTCAGGGTCCCAAATGTTATCATGTGTCTGACCTTGCTCTTCCTCCTCCACTGGAGCAGGGGCCATAGTAACAACTTGCTGCTGCGCCATTCCTTCCTCCGCTTCTCGTCGCGCTTCCTCCTCCTTCCTAATAGTCGCCAAAGAAGCAGCAATAGCTCTGCGTAAGTCAGGATCTTCATCTTCGGGGTGCGCTTCGTCCTCGTTCTTGTCATCGTCATCGTCATCGTAATCGTTATCGTCATGGCCATTGTCGGCTTCGTTATTGTCCGCTTCTTCGTCATTGTTGTAATGAGCGACATGATTGTCATGGCCCTCGCTCTGAGCACTGTGATTGGCGTCGTTGGCGTCGGTGATGACAAACATATCGTTGTCGTTGTCTTCATCGTGGTCCCTGAGGGAGACCAAGGAATCGTGAGAGATGTGAGAAAGAGGATAATTCCAAACAGAATGATGAGGGGAAGGGGAAGGGGAAGGGGGAGGATAAGAGGAAGAGATGGGCGCAGCAGAAGAGACAGGCACAGAAGGGGAAGTAGGGTTTGGTTCCGAGTCGATTCTGGAATGGCTGGACACTCTTCCTTGTCCAGCGATGCGCGAGGCGGGCCTTCAATCACCTGGATTGTTGCCACCCTTGACAGCAGGGACGCTTTTGTGCGATGGTGCTGCGACATGTGGGTATATAGAGCAGTGGAGCGTGTAGTAGTTGTGCAGAGAACCGATGTGGAGGAGGGGCGTGGGGAGGGTTAGACCAGCGTGGGTAGTGAGCTTGCTATCACTGGAATGTGTGTTGGGTTATTGGTGGTGGGGAGGAGTGGTAGTGAAGATGGAGAGTGGTAGTGAAGATGGAGTGGTAGTGAAGATGGAGTGGTAGTGAAGATGGAGCGGTTGAAGGGGAGGTGTGTTGGTGACAGTAAATCAGGGGCGTGATCGGCAGAAGGGTCTATATACTCTCTCGGGGTCAGAGAGAGGAGAGTGAAGGCTGATGGAGAGTGTTCCAGTGTGAGAGGGCCGCGATGAAATATGCTGCCATTGAGCTTGAAGCCTGTTGTGGGCCACACGGTTCAGAGCTTATTCTCTCCTCCTTGATATACACACACACCAACACACTACCCCGTGGGTATTCCTACAGTATACGTTCACCGCCGTCTCCCCCTATATTATCCATCACAACGTCTTCTCGACGCTGTTGCGGTCGCTATAGCTGTCGCATCTGTGACATAAGACAAAAGAACGAGTGGTATAGACAGTACGCGTGAGAGGGAGAGGAGATGAGGGTTTGGATCCAAGAGAGTGAGGAAAGAGAGAGAGGTGCCCTGTTAGACGTTAGGGGCAGAACATATAGGGGAGAGTCGTCTAGACCAGCGCCACAACCGACCGGTGATGTGGAACCAGCTATACAGTCGTGATGCATGGTGCATGATCCATGATCGATGATGCATGATGCATGATGGCGCTGACAGCACCGCGACTGCCGCTGCAGTTTATATTCAGTTGCCTCCTGGGCCGATTAGGCGCAGCCTGTCTCTTTGTCCCAGCCTGAAGTTCTGAATGATGTGGCTGCTGTACGGTGTATAGACACGAGCATGACATTCTAGATGGTCCTTGTTGAACCGCGGGTGCCTCGTGCCTTGGCCCATGTCCTTTCAGTTCCTCCTCAGGCCTAGAAGTAATACCGCTGTTTTCTCTCTGTTTTTTTCTTTACTTGTCCCGCAACTGAGCCCCTGATGGCGACTCGCTACTTGATGTTCCTCTGTAGGCATTGCTGGTTGCCACACCACCACCGCCAGTGCGATTGCACCACTCTTGAGGACCATCCGGACTACAGATCTCATCAGGCCTCATGTTCTCAGACCTCTGTCCTCTCTTCAACGCGTCGGCTTCAGTATCTGCTACATACTCGAGAATCCCACCTGCAAAGCTCAACACCAACACCACAGCGTCATCGCATCATCCATCCCCCCATCATCAATTCCAGTCATCAACAAAGCAGCCTTGAAGGCTTTGGTAGGAAGGGGAGAAAAAGAGAATGACGAGAGTGGGATTCGAACCCACGCCCGGAGGACTGCGGTTTTAAAGTTTGGAGCCACCTTAACACAGCGCGTTAGACCACTTTCGCTATCTCGCCGCATGAGATGCCATAGTGGGATTATGAGGGGCGGGGGACGGATGGAGGTGCGACAGGTGTATACGCTGGTGGGCCATGTGGGTAGGAGTGGGCGTGAGGATGAGGACCGTCAATCAAGTTGGTCAACCCATCAATCAGCCTCTCTCATGCCGACTACTACTTTTACCACGTTCGGCGTCCGCCCAGGCACTCCATGGCCCTGCCTCAGGTGGCCCTCTCAGATCTCAGGCCTCTCATCCTGCCTCGCACGGCCTCGCACGTGCTGTGTGGTGCTGTCACGCCCCCAGGTAGGGTTCGCACCTGCGCGGCCCCTCTGCGTCGGTCGTACTGCGTGTTCGTCTTCTTCCTTGTTGCAGTCATCGATCATCTTCGGACGCAAACACTTCAGCCCAAAACGCTTCCTCCCGGTCACGCTGCTGGCGTTCGGCCAGGTAATGGTCATGGTGGTATTGACTCAGATCCATGGCTAGCCTCAGCTCCCAGATAAACTCCAACAGCTCTTCTTGTGCATGGCGTTCCAGGGATTCTACTTCCATATGCGAAGCGGCCAAGGCGACCTGTAACTCCCTTTCCTCGAGTGTGTTTTCGCGCGCTTGCTCTTGCGCTTCACGGCGTGAATTCTCTAGGGCCAACGCCAGCTCAGGGTCAGGATCCGAAATGTTATCATGTGTCTGGCCTTGCTGCTCTTCCTCCTCCACTGGAACAGGGGCCATACTAACAACTTGCTGCTGCGCCATTCGTTCCGCTTCTCGTCGCGCTTCTTCCCGTTCAGTTTGCTCTCGCGCTGACTCGGCCAGAGCATCGTTTAGAGCCCGTTGCGCTTCCTCCTGCTCCCTTGTATCCGCCAAAGAGGCAGCGACAGCTCTGAGAAACTCGGGATCTTCGTCTTCGGTTTCGGTTTCGTCTTCGGTTTCGGTTTCGTCTTCGTCTTCGGTTTCGTCTTCGTCTTCGGTTTCGTCTTCGGTTTCGGTTTCCTCTTCGGTTTCGCTTTCATCATCGTCATGGTCATCGTCATCGAGTTGAGCGGTGTTATTGGCGTCGTTGGCATCGCTCAGGCCAAACATATCATTCTCGTCTTCAGGGGAAGGGAAAGGATGCGGGAACGGGAGTAGAGAAGGGAGGGGAAGGGAGGAAGGGGGAGGGGAATAAGCAGGGCATAGTCCACTGGGTCGTTTCGGGAATAAGGAGGAAGCTCTTCGTACTCCGCCAATGCGCGAGGCTCAGGATCATGCACTCGGATTGATGACAGACTTGTCAGAAGCAATGTTCTGGCGCGGGAGGGGATAGGGCATGAATATAGAGCGCAAGTGGAGATAGATGCAGGGCCGGTGTGGAGGGGGAAGACCAACTGCGCGGGCGATATGCTTGCTGCCACGGAATTGTTTATTGGGTTGGTGGAGAACAGAGACCGAGGATGAGCGATGAGATCTGAGAGCGGATGGAGGAGTGCGGGAGGAAATAAACCAAGAGGATAAAGCTACTAATAAGCTGGATCTCGACAGGGTCATATATATACTTGGCGTCTCTACTTCAATTCTCCGCCACATAGTGTGGCCCCTGGTGAGATGCGATTTTGTTGCGTCCCAGCACGACTAGTGAGACGCAAAAGGGGGATTGAAGACTAGTAACATGAGAGAGGGTCGAGAAAGACGCTTCCATTGGGCGTGTACCTGGGCCACACGATTCGGAGCTTAAGCGCTTGGTGATGCATCCTAATGCGCATTCTGATATGACTTACAGAACTTAACTGGCTGCGCCAAACAAACGCTGCGCTTAAACCGTCTTGCCCATCCGCCGTGTGCTGCTTTTATTTTGGCGTCAAAAGGACAGCACCGCGGGGTCGCCAACAGACCAGTGCCCTCTGGCTCCACCGTCCTTTCCTCTCAAACAGGCTGTAGCGCGCGTGGATAAGAATGAGCGTGTGTGGTAGATATGTCTGCCATATAAGTGGTGAACGTCCGGCCGGTGAACCATCTCCAACGAGATCAATGAGGCTCTTCATCAGTTAGCTATAATATACTAAAGGGTAACAAGTAGGAGACCTTATATGTAGCCGAGATTATACTATTAGTAGGATGGCGTTAGGCATCGCCCCAACAGCTCCGCCACGACGCATGCGGACGAGGCGGTGAGGGGCGAAGGGCACCATGGCCAAGTAGCACCACACCACCAGCCTCGTGTGGGGAAGAGAGGCATGGGCGCAGGACGAAGGCTGCCGAAATTTATTATTGGCAACATATCTTTTCTTCGATGACAGCCTCCCCCCTCAGGGAGGGCAACTCGGGCTGCGTACGATTGGAAGAGCGCGAAGAGGTGGTGTCCGGGTTGACGAGGCATACACCGGCGTTGCGGTCCCAAGGTTGCGTTGGCTTCTATGCGGACAGAGGAACATCAAGCAGCCACAGTCGCCACCAGAGTCTAACTTGCGGAACAAGGAAAACAAGAGGGAGAAAAACAATGGAACTCCTACGCCCGAGGACTAAAAAGAGACGTTTACCACCCACATATAACACGCGCGAACCCACGGTGGCTCAAATGTGGGTGGCTCAACACACCAATAATTATGCGCGGTCCGATTGAGAGACGCTTCGGTGCTGTGAGAGTGATGATAATAGAAAAACGGTCGGCCCCCTCTCTCCTTGGATGAGGGAGGGTAGCTGGGCCGCAGGAGGGGGTCAAAACGCGCTGAATGCCGGCAGGGCAGCAGCTAGAGGCCAGAAAGACGTTGGCTGCGTGTGGCATGGCGTGTGCCTGTTGGTACAGAGGCTTTGCACTGTGCGCCGCGCCTGATGAGTTGCGGACAGTCTTCGCCAGGAAGCGTCAGGAGGGGAATGAAAAAGAAAGTGACGAGAGTGGGATTCGAACCCACGCCCCGGAGGACTGCGGTTAGGGGAACACCTTGACACAGCGCGTTAGACCACTTCGCTATCTCGCCGCGTGGGGGCTGGTCAATGTGCAGGTAGGTGGCAGGGGGATGGATGGGGGTGCGACGGGATGTGCGCTGGTGGTCCACATGTGCGTGAGAGCGCTAGTGAGTACGAGTACTGAGTACACTGAGTACTGAGTACACTGAGTAGTGAAGCTAGTGAGTACTGAGTCTCAGTAGTACGCCTCACTAGTTTCACTAGTTACTAGTTACTAGTTACTAGTCGCTGCTGAGCAGCAGTGTCGCGAGGCGCGCTGAACCTGGGCCTGAGCGCTGAGCAAGGGAGAGACGCGTGATGCGTGAGGATCGAGGACCGTCGATCATCGATCATCGATCACACTTCCAGACGCGAGCAGGGGCTGGGGGCGGCTGAACGCGCGTTGCACCGATTGGTGCGGCGGCATGTCACTCTTCATCACATGCCGCCTGCAACTTCTACCAGCGTTCGGTATCCGCGGAGGCACTGTCGGGCGCTGGCAGCACTGCCTTGCCCGGCCGCCGCTGCGGCTGTGTGCTGCCGCCGCCCGGCTAGGGTTCGCCTCGGCGCGGCCCCCCTGCGTCTGACGTCATGTCAGCGATCGCCCGCGCGCACGGGGGCGCTGTGGGGCGCGGGCGGCTGTGCGGGCACCCGCCCGCTGTGCCCCCTGCGTCGCCCGGCTCTCGCGGCCGCAGCCAGCGCAGGCACTGCCCTCCCTCCTCGCCCTCGCCTCGCCTCGCCTCCACTCGCCCCGCCCCGCCCCCCACCAACCCATCCCCATCCCACGCATGGACGCCTTCCTCCCCTCGGGGGCAGGCGGCGGCGGCAGTGCGCCCCCCCACCCATGCCGCCGACAGCCGTCTGCTCGCCAACCTCATCCGCGCCGAGAAGGACTCGATGGGCGCCCTCGCCCACGCCACCTCCGCCCTCCACACCGCCGCCTCGGCCCTCGCTGCCTGGGGCGCCGCTGAGGGCTCCGGCGGCGTCGGCGCCACCCCGCCGACATGGCCAGCACCTCCCCGCCGTCGCCGGCCTCCTCCACGCCGTCGCCGACTCGCAGCGCACCCACGTCGCCGCCATCGACGGCTACCGCGCTGCGCTCAAGGACGTCTTGGCCCGCGAAGATTCCATCCGCGACGTGCTCCGCGACCGCGACATCCTCGTCAGCCGCTTGATCAAGGCCAGCAAGAAGCGCGTCAAGGACACCGCGTCGATGCGCAGGCCGAGAAGATCAACGAGGCCCAGCGCGAACTGCGCGCCTGCGAAACTGTCCTCGCCGCCGAACAGGCCGCCTTGGTCGGTGTCAAGCGCCGCACCTTTAAGGAGGCTCTCACCATGCGCGCCAAGACCATGGGTGACGTGGGCAACGCCATGGTCGAGGCCGCCCAGGAAACCATTATGCTCCTCGATGGCTTTGACTCGCAACGCCCCACGTTTTATCCCGACGATGCCTCCACCCACCCTGCCTCGACCCAGACCAACGCGCCCCCCGAGTTTTACTCCCAACCCCCCCGATGATCCAGCCTGCGTATGAACCTGGATCGACGTTCCCGGACACGGCGTCCTACGCCGACCCCGGATACGCGCGTACGTTTTCTCTCTCCTCGCCCCCATTCTCGCATGCAACTAACCCCCCCTTCTCTGTCCGGGTCCACGTCAAAAGAGTCACCTCAGTACCCCCCCGTCCATGTATGCGAATGTTCCTCCCGGCCAACAATTTGGCGCTTCTGACCCACCTGGCGTGCACCCCGCCGGCTCCGAGCCGTACGATGCAACGCCTGTGAGTGAAGCGCCCTCGGTTTCTGTTCCTGGTTCTACTGGTTTCCCGTCTGCGTCCACTCGCCCCCTTCGCTGCGGGGTGCGGTTGCCACGCCTGTCGAACGTCCTTCCATCCCTGCCCCGCACCGCACCCGCCTCAACTCCCAAACTGGAGTTGGCTCTGACGCCTTCTTCCCATCTGTGTCCGATCCTAACGATGTCCCCCCGATCCGGCGGGGCGCGAACGAGGAAGAAATACGAGAATGGCGTGCCCTTGGACCTCGCCGCTTTAAAAGCCTATCCGGCGCCCGCGAATGAACACACTGCCCCCCTTAACGCTGGTGGGGTCAGTGGCGGTGCGCCGGTCCTGCCTTCCCCCCACAGCGTTGCCCCTCTTTCCGCTCCCTTAGGTCCCGGGACTCAAACCGGAACCGGGACTGGGAGCGGTGCCCACTTGGCCCCCACAACAGGCCATTTTAGTGCCTCCTCCTCCTCCATCCCTACCCCCCTCTCTTTCCCACCAACAACTGCAACACCTCTCTCCCGAACAACACAGCATATTTCGCACAACAACAACAGTTTGCGTCCCCTTCCCCGGCTCGGTCCATCAACTCTATCCTGGTCCCCCCTGGCTCCGGCTTGCAGCAATCCGGGGTAGCTACTACGACGAGTCATATGCGTCCGTACGACAGCCAGGCTTCCCTCGCCGTATAGCGGGCTGCAGCCTCTACCTTTTCGGCTTCCGCCAGCGGTGCAGGCGGCCGAGCGAGCAGCCTGACCAACCCGGCCTATCTGCCTCACCAGAACAATTATCAACCGGGAACGTTCCAAAACAGCTCGAGCTACCAGCAGGCGCTACAGGGCATCACTTCGAACGAAGAAGGTGGCGATCCACCTGCCACTGGTCGCTCTGGACCGTCGAAAAAGCCTCGGGCCTTTTGGGACGAATGAGCAAACTTTTCCGTCCCGATAATGTCCCTTCTCTCTCTCCCGGTGCGGGAGGCAGGCGTGCTTCTCGTGAGGAACCCCAGGAAGAGGACAGTTCCGGGGATGAAAGCGCTCGTTTGCCCGAACCTACCGGCGACGGTTGGCACACTCGCACTGCTGGTAACCTTCGTTCGATTAAGGGCGAGAGTTCCCGTTCCTTTTGGCTCGGGCTACTGGCCGAGGAGGTGGTGGCTCCTCCTCAGACGAGGACGAGGGCGAGGTGACCGAGAGACATGTCAATGGCCAGTTCGCTTCGGACGCCGCGTCGACGCGGACGGGCAAACGTTCTCTCCTAAGCCGCATGGCTGGCAAGCGGCCGCTGCTACCGAGGAGGTCTCGATATCTAACCGGAGCACACGCGACGAAGACGCGGAAGTGCAACGGCGGGTGCACGAGTCGGTGGTAGGGGCTGGGATTGGGCGACAACCTGTTCCGCCTGCCCAGAAAGAGCAGGCAGAAGGTAGGTTGGTTCGCTCTGTCTCCAATCCCACCGGTGCCACCCCGCCGGTCAAGCGCAAGGTGACCAAGAAGGTCAAACGTCCTGCTCGCCCTAGTTCGCGCGCCACGTCGGAACCAGGTAGTGGTGCTGGCGCCAAGCCCGCCGGGGCTGCCACCACCACCACTGTGAAACGTTCGACCAGTGTGGCGACCAAGCCACGCACTGACGGTAACCGGCGATGCCAGCACAGGGACCCGCCACTCGCGCATTCTTCCGCCGGACATGGATCCGCGGCCGGTAGCATTCGTCTGTTACCCCGTTGCCGCCAGGGAAGTATGCCATCTCGAACTGGGTGGCCAACTCCAAGGATGTCCCGTCTGCAGCCAGGCAGCACAGCATAATCCCCGCACGCGTATCTCTTCGGGCCATGTCACCTCCCTCTCGGGCCGACAGGTGGAAGGTTTCCCCAAGCCCCCCCAGAAGAGGTAGTGGATCGGGACAAGACACCTCGGCCACGTGTGGTTTCAAGCTCAGGTATTTCCCCCGGTATCGGCCCCTTCCCGCGGCAACCGGGGTACCACACACCACAGCGATCGAGCCCACCTCGGTTGGACCCGAACCACCCTTGGTCGTGTCGGCGCCGCCTAGGGCACGCGACTTGTTGAACGCACCCAGTTACCAAGGTCCCAGGGCAAGTATAACTACGTGTCCCCCACGGCTGCGGGGGTTCATGCGCTGCGCACAGGGCGGATGTCAACCCCAGGTCAACCCAATTACTTGACCCCTACGATCCGCCCGTCGAGGAAGTGCGTCGGGCCGGTACGGCGACTCCAACTGCCCTGGTCGCACACGAACCGCAATCCGGAACCAAAAAGGTTACCAAACGGTCTACCCTGCCGCGGGTATTTCGCCGCCCGCAGCCGTGTGCATCCAAGCCCAAGGGCAATAGTCTCAGTGCGCCCTCGACGCCGTTGCCCCCCACGCCGTTGGGGATGAAACGGCACGTGTCCTTAAGTGCCAAACCGACTACGGTGGGCAAACATGTACCTGCCTCGCATGATGCCCGTCCGCTGTCGCCAGCACTCAAGTCGCCTGTTGGAGACGGCCGCGCGTCGCCAGCGGTGGCGGCGGGCGTGGCTCGACGCAAGTCGGTCCGCATGGCGCCCGACACCAAGTTTACGAGCACGCGCGCCCCGTCAGTCGTACCGCCACGCCGTCGGTGGGGCAGGCAAAAAGAAAAAAGTGTTCGTACCCCACCAGCACCCATCCCAGCTCCCGTGGTTACCATCCCCTTCCAAGTGACCGCACGGGCTCCTCCATCGTTCGTCCGGACCAGGAGGGACCGGCCCGATCCCGTTGGCTCCGAGCTTGCATCGCGCTCCCTCTCGTACTGCCGCACTCGACTAAGGCCCACCGTGCCCCTCGTACCGGTCGTCCAGCTTCGGCCCCGGCACCTGCCCCTGTCGTGGCAAGGGTTTCGTTCCCCGAGCACCAGGTTCGAGCTTGGGTGGCACCGGGTTTGTTCCTTCGGCGCCAGGACCGGTGCTGCACCTGTACGACGTGCCTCTACGTCCCACTCTACTCCTTGACCGCTCCCTTGTCAGCGGGGCGGCGTCCGGCCCGGCGGGGAGACAGGCGCGGCCCAGTTCAGCTGGTTGGACCACCCGGATTGGTGCGCTTGCCGATTCTTCGGACGAGGAAGGGCCGGGGGCAGGGGAGGGAGAAGTAGAGTATGCCCAAGCTCGTCGTGCTTTCTCGTCGGCTTCACGCCACTTGGGCGTGGCAACTCACGCCTCGCGAAAGTAATCGGCGTACTCCGCTTCCTTTCCTTCTCCTCCTTGGGACGTATCCTTCTCCTTATCCTGAGGATTGGGTGCACCAACGTGAAGCGGGACCTGGAGTGGGAACGATCCTTGCGGGATCTCTTGCTCCTGCGCTCTCCCTTTGCTCTCCCTCCTGCTCACAATCCTCGCTCTCGATCTCGCTCCTCTCTCCTGCTCCTACCTCCGTCCGCTTCCCCCTCTCATGGCCCCGGCTTCCGTCCCCGTCCCGTCCGCCGTCCTCGCTCTCGCTCCTCGCTCTTGTCCCCTACCCCCCTTCCTAAGCGCTTGTCTTTTGGTCTTTCGTTGATCCCCGTCTCTTTCCTCCGCTCCCCCACTTCTCACACTCGTTTCACTGCCCCCCTTCTGTTACACCTAGCCCCTATCCTACCTGGCCTGTACCCCCCTCACTCTCTTTTGCTGCTTACCGGTTTTGCTTCATAACCCTTTTTTGGCACCCCTTCCTTTGGAGTTGTAGATGACGCACTAGACTCTTTGAGTGGAGTATGAATTGCTCCACACTTCCCCATCGTGCTCATACCTCGTCATCCGAACATTTTTTCGACGCCATCTCCCCGCCTCCCCTTCCTGCTAGATACTTCGTGGACCTTGCTCCTTCCTCGTCCCCCTTTGTTCGTCTTTTCCTCCTCCCGTGAATGCGCTCTTCGCTTTAAAACTTCAAGGGCCTCAGCCCGGCCCAGCCTCAACTCAATCACCATATACGGAGGCTCATCAACATCCCGCCAGTGGCCGGTGGAACTGCCGTCGCGGTGCTCTAGCTCACGCGCGACTGGCGTGATTGGTGTGGCCCGTGTCCGGTGGCCAGCTTCAAGGTCCACCACATATCGACCATCGTTCTTGCCGTCGGATACCATCCGTGCTCATTGTCAGATCGGTCATGTTAATGCGTATCGAGGAGACCGGAGGCCTCATCTGTTCAGTCCCGCCTTTCGCCCCCCTACTCGCATCTCGATTGACGAATGTGGAAGAGCAATAAGCGTGTGGGCGCAAGGGCTGCTAAGATGCAAAGCAAGAACAACCCACTTTCGCACAGCAGCGTTCAAGTGAACAGTGAAGTGAACATTGCATGCGCTGAGGAAACGATACGGATTGCAACATTCAAGTGTGACTGCTGCGCTGCTCCGCCGGCTGCCGCGCTGGTCCGTCGGCTGCCGCTGGCGGCCGCGATTAATTTTTGCCCGGAAATCAAACTGCAACACTTGCGGTCAGCCTCCCTGGCACTCCAATGAGACCTACTGATCTAACAATCGCCCACACCCACACCGCGCCAACGGGAACTTGACCCATTTATACCTCTCTTGCATCCCGTTTCCATCACTCGTCCCGCCTCCCCCCCGTGCTCCCTCCTCGCCACCACCCCCTTTCCGTCTCTCTTTCTGTCCGCCGTCCATATGGTCGCCGCCGCTCCCGCCAAGAAGCTCCGTGTGCTCTGCCTCCACGGCTACACCTCCAATGCCCTCATCTACCAGAAGCGGTGCGGTTCGCTCCGCAAGAGCCTCAAGTGTACGTTCCTTTGCACCCACACCCGCATTGGGAGCACCATGGGATCGTGTACTGCGTACTGCCCCACTTTCTCTGTAGCGGTTGCCGACATGTACTTTATGAATGCGCCGCACATTGTGCAGCCCATCGGTGCGCTGCAGGAGTCCGAGGCAGAGCCCCGGCGGTGGTGGACGAATCGACACCGTTGGAAGAGCAACCACGTGGGTGGTGGTACTTTGACGACAACGAAGGTGCCAAGACGGAAGGAACCCGCATCATTGCCGGGTGGGACAAGACGGTGGCCTACCTCAGCCAACAGCTCACTGAGCACGGTCCCTTTGATGCGATCCTCGGCTTTAGCCAGGGCGGCTGCCTTGCGCCGCACTCACGTCGGCATTTGAAGACCCCACCCGCTGGCCGGGCCTGCACTTGCACCCCGACCAAAAACCCGCCAAGTTCACCGTCATTATTTCGGGGTTCAAGAATGGAGAGGAGCAGTTTGAGGCGCTGTACAAGCAAGGTAAAGACACCGCTTTTGCTCGTTGTGGGCAAGGAAGACCCCATCGTCGCACCTTCGACGTCCATGTCCCTGATGGACTACAGTGAGGACGTTCGGCTGGAGGAGCACCCAGGCGGTCATGCCACCCCGACCCAGGGCCCTTGGCGTAACTTCTTCAAGGACGTGTTCGCTGCCTTTGCCCGCCCAGACGGTCCTGGCGACTGGCATGCCATCCCGGGGCCAAACGAACGCGCACCGGGCCCTGCTGCTCCTAGCAAACCTGCCAGTGCAGCATCCACGCCCAAAGCCTAATGCCGAGCAGGCTGACCCGGAAATCAGTATAAACGACTTGATGCAATGATGCGGGGCTGTGAGGAGAACTGATGAAAAAGGCTTGTGGGGATGCCGTTATAGAACCGGCGGTGAACAACTGTGTCCGCACGGTGTAGCGTAGGGTGGGTAGGTAGGGTACGAGGTGTGAAGTGGGATCATTGCGTTGAAGAAGGAACGGCTGGCAGATAGAGGCCGGGCGCAGTGTAGCCTGGCTGTGTTGGGGCCAAGGACCCTTTTACCGGGGGATGATCGGATGACCGATCGATGACGATGGCCATGTAACATGTAACGTGAACGGTGAGCGGCTGAGCGCGAGCAGCGAACGTTGAAGTTGAACGTTCAAGTTGAACATTGAACATTGCGTGGGCGAAGGTTGCAAACCAAGGGGAGTCTGCCCACAGTAGGGTTCGAAACAGAAACCCACCGCAGTAGCCTCCCGTCTGTCCAGTGTAGTGCCTGGAAAACCCAACGGAGCACTAGGCCAGAGCAAAGTTCAACCCTAGCGCCATCTGTCCTCCCGCTTGCCCCCCGCCAGTGTGCTGGGCCGGGCGAGGAGATGGAAGGCGGCTGCTTGCTCTCCTCCCCTCCAGCCACACCTTCTGTGAGTCGCTTGCCCTGGCGCTGTGCTGCTTCGTCGCGCCCCCACTAACCCCGGACAGACTACAATGGGTCGTGTTATTCGCTCCCAGCGCAAGTCGGGTGGCATCTTTAAGTCGCACTCGTCCCACCGCACCGCGCCGGCCAAGCTGCGCACGGTCGACTTTGCCGAGCGCAACGGCTACATTCGTGGTGTTGTGCGCGAGATTGTGCACGATGCCGGCCGCGGCGCTCCTTGGCAAGGTGACCTTCCGTGACCCGTACCGCTACAAGCTGCGTACCGAGCACTTTATCGCCACCGAGGGCATGTCCACCGGCCAGTTTGTCTACTGCGGCAAGCGCGCCGCGCATTCCGTGGGCAATGTGCTGCCCCTGTCGGCTCCCGAGGGTACGATTGTGTGCAACGTGGAGGAGAAGGCTGGGACCGCGGCACGCTTGCCCGTGCTTCGGGCAACTACGCCACCCATTGGCACGATGCCGACGGCAAGACGTCGCGTATCCGTCTGCCTTCTGGCGCCAAGAAGATTGTTCGTCGGCGTCGCGCGCGACGGTGGGCATCGTGGCCGGTGGTGGCCGCATTGACAAGCCGCTGCTCAAGGCCGGCCGTGCGTTCCACAAGTACCGCGTCAAGCGCAACTCGTGGCCGCGTACTCGTGGTGTGGCCATGAACCCCGTCGACCACCCGCACGGTGGTGGTAACCACCAGCACATTGGTCACGCATCGACCATCTCCCGCTGGGCCCCGGCTGGTCAGAAGGCTGGTCTGATCGCTGCCCGCCGCACGGGTCTGATCCGCGGTACGCTCAAGAAGGGCGACTAAGCACATGGCGATGGTTGGATTGGACGTGCCTACGCGGCCGCTCGATCGCATCCTACTCCCCCTCCATGCCGCTGCCGCTGCAGCTTGGCTGTCTCTATGCTGTAAAACTTCCATTGCTCGTTGTGGGCATCAATGGATTCCCTGTCCTTCCAGGACGCCCCCTCTTTGTTACTTTGATTTGCATATAGTTGAAGGTCCCAACTAGTCAACATCAGCCTGTCGTGCCTCCTGCCTGCCAACCTGGCATCATGCTTTCCACCACATCTCTGCAGCTTATTCGCACCCCCCTTCATATTGATGTCTGGTCAACTATCCGTCGAGCAGCTTGCTGGCAGGCATACAAGAATTACATTTCCTCCTCTTTTTTTTATCTTAACCCCTGGTGGCCGTCGCTTGCGCCACTCACCATCTAGAATTAGTAGCTGCCAACAAACCGTCAGTACCAAGTCATCGCCACTGTTCCCAGAGAAAGCACATACAGTCGCGCTGCGATCCCCAAGGCCCCGAGTTCCTGGAACAGAAGTTTGGCCGCGTAGGGATGTAAACTTGCGACACCTCAGTCCGGTTTTTGCACGACCGGCACTCAAACGTTCCCTTCTTGAGGTTGGCAATCGCCGTCAGGCCACAAATGTCGCAAACGTGCAGACGGTAGGCATCGACGCATCAAACATACGTTCCTTGAGGAACGACGCAATGCCATGCGAAATCATACAGTCCGCTCCATCTCTCCGAATCGAAGACCACCTCCGCGCGCACGACCCTCAACCGGCTGACGGGTTAGGATTTGTACAGGCCCGCGCGCACGCGAATGGATCTTGTCATCCACCATGTGCTTGAGGCGCTGGTAGTACGTCGGGCCAGGTAGACTTGCGCCTGCAGTTTGCGGCCGGTGTGGCCATTGTACATCACCTCCAGCCCACGTTTGTGGAAACCAAGCTCACTCAGGAGCGCCGATACGGCCTCGACGGTCAGCTCGGTAAACGGCGTAGCATCGCCCTCATTCCCCGACAGCGTGGCTACCTTGGACAAGAGGCATTCCACCAAGTGTCCAATGGTCATACGCGACGGAATGGCGTGCGGGTTGATGATAATGTCGGGCGTGATGCCATCAGCTGAAGGGCATGTCCTCTTGCCGGTAAGTAATCCAATCGTACCTTTCTGACCGTGGCGCGAAGCAAACTTGTCACCCGTCTGGGGCACACGAGTACTGCGCACGCGCACCTTGACAAACCGCTGGCTGTGGTCGTTGCTCACGTCAAAAGCACTTGGTCCACAATCCCATTCTCTGTACTCTTGAGCGGCGTCGACACGTCCCGTTTCGTATGCGTCGACACACGCAGCCCAAGCTCCTCGCTGTCCGTCGGCAGCGGCGCCGTCTTGCCAATGATAATGTCACCCCCGAAACGCGAGTGCCGGGGGAAATGAGACCGTCCGAGTCAATTTGTCATACGTGCCATGCTTCATACGCAGCGTTGTCTCCCGCGTCGGCTTCTCAAACATCTCCAACTGGATCACGCCCATCTTCTTTTCCATGTCCGTATAGCAGCGGTAGTAGAGCGAGCGGAACAGACCACGGTCAATCGACGATTGGTTCATAATCACCGAGTCTCCTGGTTGTACCCCGAGTAGCACAAAATCGCCACAATCGCGTTCTGGACCAGCTGGAAGCTCACGGAAACGAAGGTGCTCCATCGAACGCGTCGTAGCCAATGGCTTCTGGGGGTAGTAGAGGATGTTGGCCATGGTGTCCATGCGCATCTGGTAGTTGGTCAGGTACACCCCCATGGCCTGCTTGCCCATGGCTGACTGGTACGTGTTCGCGGAGATGGTTGTGGTCGGGGAAGGGGATGATACTGGCACAGATACCCAGAATCATGGCGGGATGGATCTCGCAGTGCGTCCACGTTTTGGGCGCAAAGAATTGCGTCGAGGTCAACCGAGCAGAAGGGTCCATGCCCTCCTCCGTTCCCTCGCCACCCCGACGAGCGTTGAAACCTTCGGGATCAGCGTTGTAATCGCGCGAGTTCTTCAGGTCCCAGGGGCCCATGCAGATTAGCGCTGTCTCCTCCTCGTCGGCGTCCAGGTACTCGATCAGGCCATTCTCACCATATCCTCCCACCGGAAGGGTCTCCCTCATCGTTCATCCCGTTGTTCAACCACTCAGCATGGTACCGCTTGACCCGTAGGACCGAGTCCTCGACAATAAACAGCGGCCGTAACACGCGCCCACCGTCCGTGTAGAGTCGCAGTTCTTTCTCACGAATGTCATGCACCATGCTCACCTCGTTCGAAATCTCGTTCCGGCGACGCATCATACGCACGAAGTCCACCAGCATAGTCGGCTCGTCGTGTGTGCCGAGCCAAACGCCATTGACAAATACCTTGGTAGCGCGATTATTGGCGACTTGCATGTCTCGAGCGAAAGCAACGAGTACTCATGCAAGAATTGGACGATTGGGGACGATGCCGAACCGACCGAAATGGTCGACATGAGACTGAGGTTCTTGACCAGACCACAGGCTTGTCCCTCGGGCGTCTCGGCGGGGCAGTTGTGGCTAACGAGGCTGTTGGCAAAGAACGAATGGTTGGCCGACTCGGTAGTGAATCAAACACCGCCTCCGGCTCCACTTCCTCCACCGACTCGATCGGGCACCAACAAACCCTTCGGCTTCAACCGCTCGCAAGCTCTGGAACTTCTCCCACGACAGGAAGTTGGTGTAGAAGAGCACCATGACCACTACGCAGCAGCGAGAGAACGCCGTCCCATGATCGAACTGGAAACTGGCTCCGTCTCGATCCGAGCACGTTTCGCAAAGTGCGCTTGCGACTTGAGGTATTGAACGGGGAGCGCACTCCGCCGCGTCTTAGCTGCACAGTAGCGATAACCCACATTCTTGGAACGCAACCAAGTTGCCTGCCCTTTGTGTAAGGTGCACTTCTTCTCCCTGGGGGGCAGCTTTGACCCCGACATCGGAAAGGAGGCTGCGATTGTCCAGCCAACTCCGTAACGAGAGGAGCCATGCAAGGCTTCCACCCCGCCCGAGTAGAACGCATGCGGATCGCGTCTCCTTTGGCACCAAAAATACCCGCAAGGAACTCGCGCTTGACGAGACAGGGGCGTTGAGAGCCAAGGAGGGAGGAGGGTGCCGGCATATAGCAACGAGGAAAGCCTCAGCCGCTGAGGGCAGCAGATCGGGGCTGCCCTCGATGGCGGGGAGACCGAGGGTACCAAGGTCCGAGTTGACCGCAGCAACATCAGCCGCATCGCTGAGCGTCAACCTCCGTCCCTGAACACCAGAACGAGCACCAAGCAGGCGGGCAGTAGCGAGAACCTGGGGAAGCGAGAGGTCGGTGTCGACCAAACCACATTGCGAAAGGGCCTCCACCATGGAGGGGGCAAGGCCAGCGAGCTGAGTGCGGCAAGACGCAAGGTAAATGGCACGGGGGGGAAGTACTTAGATTGCGGGGAAACGAGGATCATATCTGTGCCGGCCTGCAGTTGACCGACTTTGGTCCACGAGGGTGAGAGCGGGTTCTGTGCCGCACGAAGAGGATGCTCGGGAGTGGCTTTGATCACCCTTCCGTCCGTCAAAGTCACCTTAAGAAGACGCTCAGGCATCTTGCGGAACCAATGGTGGATGCCGCTCCGCTCAATCTCCAGCGACGACGGCTTGATCGTCGCCACCTCTTTGCCGTCGGACAGGTCTGCGATGCGCCCACATCCATTCCGTTGCCCAGTACCACCTCCGTATCCGCCGTGACACAAACCATACCCCAATGGGTGTTGTGCAGCTGCCGTGGCTTGGCAATCTTTCCATCTCGTCCAATCGGGGTGTTGCACCGCCGCAATGGGACAAGGTGGAGGAGAAGGTGTACCGGTTAAGCACTTGCGACACACCAGCACGTGCAGACATGAACTTTTTTTGGTCGCCCAGTTGCCCGTCGCAACAGAGTACTTTAGGCCATTGGTAATGGTCGACGCCTTGACAGCTGGGTAATGTGGAAATCCTTCTTCTCCTCCACACTTTTGGAGATGCGGTAGATATCGCGCGTAAGCTTGCGGAAAAGCATGCGGAAAAGGCCTGCCAACAAAGGCCCAGCCATGTCGAGACGCTTCTTGCCGAAGTGGTCACGGTCATCAATTTCGCGCCGCTCGAGGGCAGTGAGTAGGAGACGATGAATCATGTACCCAAAGAAGTAGGCCTTCTTGGTGTTACTCCCCTCAGACATGGAGATGCGGCAGCATCTCCTTCTGCAGAATCTCCTGCGCGTAGTGGCGACGACGTCCACGCGCCAGACCAGTGACCGTGCCACGTCGACCAATCCAGTCCAGTGCATTCTCCCGATCTTGGATGCTGAATGCCTCTTCAATACAGGGCTTGAGCATCTCAAGCATCTGCGTGTCGTTGGGATCGTAGCAAATGTGCTGGAGGATTTCACGATCGGGGACAATGCCAGCGCACGAAACACAATCACGATCGGCACGTCCGCCTTGATGTAAGGCAAGGTAGCACGGATCACACTCCCACTGTTGCCCTTGTCGCCCGAACGGGCAAACATTTTGACCTGCATTGTGCTCACCGTCTTGCCTCCCGTCTCAACCGCACTGCGAATCTCAGCGAGGTAGTTGACTGGCGAAGGGCTGACTTGGAGAAGACATATACATGGTTTGCCGCCATCCTCTCTTGGGCAATCAGCACCTTTTCAGACCCATTGATGATGAAGTATCCACCCGAGTCGCAGGGACACTCATCCTTGCATACTTTTGGTTGTCGTCCATGTTGGTCAAACGACAAAACGTAGACTGAAGCATGATGGGCACTTTGCCAATGAAGACCTTCTGCACCTCGGTGGCCGCGCCACGCTCCGCTGGCTCCCATGTATCATCCTCATCCTCCACCTTGAGGTACTTGCGCTGCGTCACATCAAGGAAGATGGGCGCGGCATACGTCAGGTTACGCAGGCGGGCATCCTGAGGGAAAAGCGGACCGGTGGATCCATCGTCCTCCGTCTGCTTGGGGAGCGAGGTGTAGATTTGGCCAAAGACGATCTCATACCGAATCTGCGCAAGAGTCAGCATGATAGGAAGGAAGGAGAGACGGCATCGGGACCGGAAGGGGAGTAAAAATACGTACGGTCCTGTCGTCAATTTCGCCATTGTACTGCTTGGCTTGCTCGAGGGTCAGCTGGCCTACTTCCTGGACGAGCTCCTGCATGGTGGTGCCGAGGAAATCGTTGAACGAGTCGAGCTGCTGCGGACAAGACCGCGCGAGTCGAAGAAGGAGCGGATAATGTCCCATGAATCCTGCTGCCTCAGCTCCTCCTCCTGGGGGTCGTCGTTGGCCAGGGGGTACTCGTCAGCCTTGTCGAGGTACGAGTCGTAGTCCTTGGCTCCGTCTGAGGGGGGGCGGGGGGTCAGTCAGCATGGGCAGCAGGAACGCGCGGAAGGACGTACCCATTGGGGGCAGCGAGTAGCAGCGGAGAGGGGTGGGGTGGGGGCAGCCGTGCGCGTCGGCAGACACGGCGTGGACGGGAGGCGGGAGAGGAGAAGGAGGTGGTGGTGGCGGCGTTCAGGCGGTTGAGTGGCAAACCAGCGGGTGATCGCCTGAGCTCAGGCCGCTGGCTGCCGCCGGGCGATTACCGCAGAAGGTTGACCTGCCACTGCCCCCGTGCCACCACCCATTAGGTCAGCAGCACTTAGGTAAGCCTTTCGGCTGCGTTGGCTGCTGCAATTTCATTTTGGCCGTTTTGGGTCATCCGATGGATCCTCGCAACCGCCACCACCACCACCCCCAACCCCTCCCCCTTGGCCTGGCGCGGCAGCGTTCATTCTGCACCATGGGCGCCGGTGATCTGGTACGACCTCCTCCCCTCCCATTCTGGGTCTTTACACCGCCCATATACTGACTTCTCTCCTGCCACAGAATATGAAAAAGAGCTGGCACCCGCTCTTGATGGTCAATCAGGAAAAGGTGTGGAAGCGAGAAAAGCATGCCCTCGAGGAGCGCAAGAAGCTCGACGAACTCAAGCGCGAGCGCGACCAAGAACGCGAACTACAGGAACTTCGTCGACTCCAAGAAGAAGCGGCGGCAAGAAACGGCAAGAACGGGTGGATTGGATGTACGCCGCGCCACCCAGGGCGAGACGAACGCTGAGGAGATGGAGGAGTATCTTTTGGGCAAAAAGAAGATTGACAAGATATTACGGGGGACGAAGCACAAAAATTAAGCGCTGTGGGAGGACAGGTCGGACCTTCCAGCTCCAACGTAAACTCCAACTCCAAGACGCAAGGCTATCAAGCCCTGCAGAACGCCAACACCGCCCAGGACTTGGCCGCCAAGGTGCGCGAGGATCCGATGCTCGCCATCAAGCGGCAAGAACAGTCCGCCTACGAGGCCCTTTTGCGGGATCCGGCACGCCTTCGCCAGCTGAGAAAGCAACATGGCCTTGACAGTGGGGATAAAGATAAGGATAAGGATAAGGATCAGCGTCGACAAGAGCGCCATCGCCGCCATCGCCGCGACCGAGACGAACGAGAAGACCGTCACCGCCGCGACCGTCACCGCGACCACGACGAGAGGGATGAGCGCCATCGGCACCATTCTCTTCGGCATCGCTCTCATCATGATGTGGAAGAATCGCGCAGTCGTTCCCCAAGCCCGGGACGACGACGGGAAAGAGATGAACGCCCTAGTAGCTCCCGACGCAGTCACGAAACCTTCCTCCTCCTCTCGGCGACACCACTATCTTCTTCCTCTCTGGACGACTCTCGGCGGGACGACTCTCGGCGGGACGGCGGGACGACTCTCGGCGGGATGACTCCCGGCGGATGACTCCCGGCGGGACGACTACGCTTCTTCCTTCCGGAGAGGGAGTGACTCCTACGCCTCGCGGCGGGACGAACGCAGTGTTCGTAAGGCCGAGCGGGGAGATCCGGAAAGGGATCCTCACCGCACCTACTCTACCCCTCGTTCTTTCGAGGCAGGTGCCAGCACGTCGGGCGGTGGCGGACTGACGGCGGAGGAAAAAGCGGCGAAAGTGGCTGCGATGGCCTCGGCGGCCCAGTCGGTGGAGGTAGCGCGCGGTGAGAGGGTGGCGCGCGATGTGCGGAGGAACAGGCGGAGTTGGAGCGGGAAGCACAGCTGCGGGAGCAGTTGAAACGTCGGTATGGCGCTCATGCCACGGACGAGGTGGTGCGGCGCGAGATGCGCTGTCGAACCAAAAGGTGCTGGATCCGAAGATGGACTTGAAACAGAGCATCGGACGGCAGCGCCGAGGGCTGCAGCGCTTAGCCGATGAATGAAGGCATTGGGGGTCTGCGGGTTGTTTTGTATTCGCGCTGGCCAGCTGGGCACTGCTCTATAGACCACACGAAAGTAGCCCTGCTCGTGTGCAAGTCGAAGGAAGATGCAGTAGTAGCGCCAGAACGCCGGCTGGACGGGGGATGTTGGGTGTTAATTGGACTACAACCATCGGGTGTGGTTCGGAGCTAGAAGGCAGCTGTGCCGATCTGGCACTGGGCGGAACGCGCGCCGTCCGGTTCCGCCCAGCTGACAAAATCGCGGCGCCGACCGCTGATTGCGATGCAGGACATGGGTGACGGCGGCCGGACTGCCTGCGCCTCCGGCAGCGACAAACGGCAACGGGCGGCCGTGCGCTCGGATTGCTTCCCCCACCACCCCGCCATGCTGGCCTTCGCCGCCCGCTCTCTGCTGCTGCGTGCCCCCTCCTCCGCGCGCCACTGCCCCCGCTGCTGCGCATGATGCAGCCCGCCGTGGCGGTGCGCATGTACAGCTCCGCCACTCTGACCAAGGACGCCATTTCGTCCCGCATCCTCGACGTGCTCAAGAGCTTTGACAAAGTCACCCCCGACCAGCTGACCACCTCGGCCTCCTTTTCCGAACTGGGTTTCGACAGCCTCGACAGTGTCGAGGTGCTCATGGCCATCGAGGAGGAATTCAACATTGTACGTGCTGTCATCTTGTGCTTGGGGCGACGCTGTACACTGCACTACTAACTCGTCCCAGGAAATCCCCGATGCCGAGGCCGACGAAATCTTGACGGTGCCCCAAGCAATTGAGTACATTGCCAAGACCCCCGAGGGTGCGTGCTCCTCTCTTTTTTAGCTCTTCGTGGACAGTGCACTAACCTGGATGAGGCTACAGCAAGCTAAGCCACCTCGGCACGCAGAGATCGTTAATCATTGTTGGAGTCCCATTTCCTATTGTGGCACGCCTCGTAGAGCGTTTGAATGGAAGTTCCATGCGATGGCAAATGCGGAAGGGGGGAAACGATCTGCGGATGACCTAAGATAACAGTATACTAGAACCAATCATAGGAGCAAAGGATGACAATTTCCCTGCCTGACCCCCACCCCCCAAAAAGCACGCATCGCCCAAAGTACCCTGCTTAGCCCCAAGTAACACATCATTCATTAATCATTCCAGCTTGCTCCTTATTTCCAGATCACATGGCCCGGAGATGGAAATGCGCGTAACAGCTATAGAGCCTATATATATGTTCCTGTTCCATCTAACCTGACCAAGTAAATGTCTACTCCGGTTGGGCCGCAACAGGAAGAAACATGAAATTCACTTAGTCGAAGCGGGCGACTCCTTATTCTTCTTGCCACGCTTCTTTTTGGGCTTTTCTTGTTCCTTTGTGCCTTTTGGCGTCGGAGTGGATGATGGTGCAGCGTCAGACTCGCTGACAGGTTGGGAGCGCGTCTCTGCACTTGGTTGATCCAGCATCGTCTCCTCCTTCCCTTCGGAGGCGTCGAACGGATCCATCTTCACCCGTTTAGTCTTAGGGGGATTGGCTGCTTCAGGCTCGTCCTCTTCCTCCTCCTCCTTCTTATTTCGGATGACTTGCGCTTTCCCTTCCCCTTTGTTGCTTCCCCCGCCTCGCTGGATTTGGACTTCTTGTCCTTCTTGCTTTTTTTCTTGTCCTTCTTGCCTTTGGTCTCCTCATCCTTTTCATCCTTCTCAAAATCAAACCGCTTGTGCGTTGGTTCCTTCCCAATCGCATGCTTAATAAACCGGTTGGCCGCTGCTGTATCGAGATTGGATCGTGCTGGCCAAACGAAAGTCAGTAAATACTGTCCCAGGCCGCCCCCTTGAAGGAAATAAAATGAAGACAACGTACCCTCTCGTGCCTCTGGGTTCTTGGCGTTCTTAATCTTGTGGAAATAAGCCTTGACGCGCTCCAGCTCAGGTCCGACCGGGTGATTGGTAGGATCAATACCCTTCACTTTCAAGTACACTAGTGTTTGCCGTGTCAGTTCCCGATTTTCATTCCCACCCAAGGCCAGCCGGATTGTACACATACTCCACACGAGGTCCAACAGCACATACGCTGTCGAGGCGTACATCCTTGCTGATGCCAACTTCCTTCCCGCTCCGCCTCTTCAGGCGACAAGGTCTCCCCTTCTCCTTCTCCCCGCCCGAAGCTGAAGGGGCGGCCGCGCCACCCGATGCGGCAGAGGCCGAGGACGAGCCCTGCTGAAGGCGTTTGGTGAGCTGCGCAAGCGGCTGAGCAAGCAACGGCTCAAGCACCTCCATCAGTCCTTCAAACGACTCCGCAAACGTCTCCAGCTTGGGTGCGGGTGACTCAAGCGACATGGCGGGGGCAGGTGGTGGTGGTGCTGGCGACTGGTTGCGAAGGGCCAGCTGCTGATATGACGGGGGGGGGCGGGCGGAACGAGCTGAAATTTTTTCCAAGGCCGCCAGGCCTGAGCAGGAGGGCAGTCGGTCCAAACCCCTGCCATGCAATTTCAACGCGTTCCGCTATTAAAGTGCAGGTCTAGTAGCACATGGCGCATGACACACAGCGGGGTGTATACAGACGACTGTGGGCGTGGACCCGATCTGTCCTCCTTTCAACACATACAACAGCCACGAGATAGAAATGATATGAATCACACTGCAAGGTATCCAAAACGAAATGAAAACGACAGCCAAAACGAAAGGGAAAAGCCCCTGGCGAACTCTGTTCGCCCCAACTCAGAACCGGCCTTCCAGCATTGGCGAGTAATCCGGCAAGATCTGGGATGCCATGTGGCACACCCTCGACGGAACGGACGGCGGCACATCCGTTCCCACGGGCGCCTCCCCCGCATACAACCGCACCAAAATTCGACGGTAAAACGTCTGCAACGCGACGGGGTCAGAGCAAAAGGCTTCAAACTCGCTCCGCACTCCTTCGGCCGTGAGACGGGGCAGAGGCGTCGATCCACTCCCCGAACGCGATCGGGCCGGTGACGAGGTCCCCCCCGACGAAGCGTTGCGGCGATGATGCAAGCCGAGCGAGACGGAGCCCAACGAGGCCGAGGCAGCTAACTGACTCGAATTGTAAAGACGATTGTCGAGCCAGAGAAAGCCTTCGTTCCCTCCCAAGATTTGGGCAAAGGCCAAGCCCGACCGGTGGACAAACTGCGAACGCTCGAATTTGGTGGGCCGGGATTGGTAGTTAATCTCCACATTGGCCGGGTACCGCGTAGAGGCTTCTTGGTCGAGAATGAACCCCCAATGGCGCAAGAGGCAAAACTCAAAGTAAGCGTCGGGTACTGTATGTTCAGGGAGCCGATGCGCGTACGCGTGGACCGGCGGTGGGGGCACGGCCAGCCGAATCTGGCGGGGCGATTGGAACGGATTGTGTTGGGCCACACTGCTGATTTGCTCGATTGGGGCCTCGACCAACATGAGTCCTTCTTTTTCCAACAACCGGCTCCAATTTTGAACCAGCTCTTCAATAAAGAGCGACGTAGTGGCCATCCAATGGATCTGGAAGTTGAACCCGTTCACTGTGACCAGTCAGTATACTCGGGGGCAGTAGATAAAGAGACGGAGGAAAAGACAACGTACTGGGGTTGTGGGAGATGTCATGGTGGATGATACAGATTTCAGCGCGGTCGCGGGAGTTGGCGTCATCAGAATGGCCTACCCGACGCGAATTGTGGTACTGGCCCACATCAAATGCAATCGACCGCGACAGCTGGATATGGCGCTTCCCTTTCGACGGCCAGCGGGACTCCTTCCCGGTCCCCGGGGCAGAGGAAGGAGGGGCAACGGCTTTCCTGCGACGTCGGTGTACCCTTGTCACCCAAACCGATCTGTTGCCAGTCTTTGGTAAGGGAATAAAGTAGTGGCCGTCTTTAAAGTCGTGGACGTGACGCACGTGCTCAAGGAAGCCCTGTTGCATCAGCTGGTTGCCAATCGCCACTGCCGCGCGATCAGGCACGTCCTCGAACCGCTCGGTAAGCCAAGACACAAGTTCTGAGCCATAAAATGAGCTTGGGTACGTCACGCGGCGCCATTTGTGGTCCTCAATCAGTTTTGCTCCACCAGGCGCTGTGGTGGTCAACATCTCAGCCGCCAGGACAGAGCGCGGAGTATCGCTAAGTTCTCCTTTTTCCCGCGTGCATGGGAGCCAGGCGCATTAGAGGTGCTGCCGGTACCAGTATAAGAAGGCCAGGTCTGATGGAACAGGGCCAAATTGCGGAGGAACGGCTCATCAAACAAGCTCTGAGTTGGATCGAGCGAGGTCATGAGGAAACTGAACGCTTGCCGTGGTTCCCCCACTTTGCGCAAATGGAACCGTTGCAGCTCAGCAGCCAGTCGGCTCATGCCAGCAATCCGAATTTCCTCTAGCGAAAGGTCCCGCTTGCTCGCCATCAGCTCCGACACCTCCGAGTCGTCCATCAGCTTGGGCACCACAATGAATCGAGCTCGCCAGTATTTCAGCTCCTCGATCAGTCGGTCCTCAAATCCGCTAATCAGGCCGTCCAGGTACGTCCAATTGTACTGGGCTGAGGAGGGGAAGTGGAATTCGGCGGACAAGTTCTGGTATCCGGGTAGATCCCTGGCCCAGATACAGCAACTGTACGTGATCGGTGCGGTCGAGTACGTGATATGCTTGAGATAGCGTTTAACGTTGATCACGCCGCTGTCCTTGTCGTAGCTGATGCGGTGGATCTGGTTGGAGAGGGACAAAAAGATGGGGTTGCCTGCGGTGATCAGGCCGGGCATAAACGATTCCGACGGATGGCGGAGGGTAAACTTGGCTTTGGGCCCAAACACACTCGATTGGTCGCCGACAAAGTTGCTTAGGGTAGAAGAGGTGGTGGTGGGAACGATGAACTGGAAGCCACGCGAAAGACGCTGGTAAACCATCTCCTTCAGAACCGACACGGCCGTTTTGAGGGGGGATGTAGGACGCATGGTTGTCCCTGCGGTCAAGGTAAAGGTTGCGCATATGGTATGACTGGCGTGGATGCCGCGGCTGTTTAAGGAAGAGACTGGTTGCGCCCTCGGAAATCGAAGCAACGTAAGGATGTTCCTGCCAGTGGGCCATGAGGTCTTGTGCTTCTGGGAGCTGTGACGCTGTCAATGGCAGACAAGCCGGGCTAGTCATGGAGCGCCACTTGACTTCATGGTGGCTCAGTCGATCGGGAAGAGGTACTGCCAGCGCATCAAGTCGGTATAGTTGCCCGCCGATGGCTTTTTGGGCTTGGAAGGGTTGAGCGTCTGGTTGTCCAGAAACTTGATTGCTCCCTTGGGCAGGCCCAACTGGGACACCACACCTCCCGTCACCCCTGTCCATTCAGGGGTGATCTCATCGTCCGATTCGTCCACCGCTTCCCCTCCTCTTCCCCTGCTGTCTTCGTCCATTGGGGGATACTGATGGGGGTGCGATTGTGCGGCTCGGTGCCGGTCTCGCTGGCAGAGGTGGGAGCGTCGTCCGTGTTGCGGCGGGAGAGGTAACCCCGATTCCACCAACTTCCCTTTTTCTGCTCGCTTTTGGCGGTAGAGCGGCGGGATTGCAAACGGCCTTGCTTGGGAGAGCGGGTGGAATGACCAGAGGCTACGCTGCCCCCATCCGAGGGAGCTGGGCTGCGGACAGGAACTCCATTTGTAGCGAGGATCTGACGAATCTGTCGGGTCGCAGAGAGGGACCGTGAGGGTGGCGCGGGGCGAGGTTGAAGCGAGTTCAGCAACCACTGGGTCGAGGTACGCCAGGCCGAACCAATGGTGGAGCTCGGGCTTGTTGTCCTCCGGTTCAGACACAGGGTCCTTGGGCGGAGAGCTGGGTGGCAGACTCTGCAGGAGGAGGTAAGTGTCACCGAAGCTGGGGACCGGCTTGACGACTTGTTCTCGGCAATCACGGGGAAGGGTCAGTGACGCGGCGGGGGTAACGAGCGCCTGAGCCTTGCCCAGCTCATGTTGGACAACAGTAGCTTGCTCCCCGTGCTCGATTGGAGCGATCCTTGGCTCTTTTTCCGCATCAGCGAGAGCGCAGCCGAAGTCAACCGGACTTTATTCGGTGTTTGCTCTGTCTTGGGTGGACTCACCGTGTCTGCCGCAGCGCTGGTAGCAAGAGAAGCACGTTTAGATTCCTCTGGTAAGCGGGAGGTGACCTCGGGTAGATTCGGCAGGTCCGAGTGGCGCATGCGTGCGTTCGATGGGGATCTCCAGGACCCCGTGACCAAAGTGGGGATGGCCAGGGATCCCGAGGAAGCTTTGGGGCCCGTTCTTTCGCCAGTCTCCGCGAGTGTGTAGGGGAACGTGGAGCGGAGAGGTGCCCCGGGTTGATAGGGAAGGCAACTGGGGACTGGGAGTATGCCGGCTCCCTCTCCTCCCCGAGGGGTAATCGCGGCCGAAGGACGATGCGTTGGTCCGGTCCATTCCGCGCCTCCACATCCGCCATGACTCCTCGGTCGAAGATAGCACGAGCAAGGCCGGTGTCAACTCTGTATCTGCGGCCTTGGCTGCCGCATAGAGAGGAGTGATGCCCTGTCCCGGCGAGGCCGACAAGGCTTGGTCTACCCTTGAGTCGGGAAAGTCAACCGTGAGATACGTGGAAGGGGAGACACTAGCCATCGATCCGTACCGTTGGTTGCGTTGGGCGCGGCGATCTGGGCCATGGTGGACTTTGAGTGGACGGGGATGCTAAAGGGAGGGAACGGGGGTTGACCTTGTTTGGTACAGATGCCATGTCCAGATAAGGAATGGATATGCCCGCCACTTGGTTTTCCATCACGCCCATCATCTGGATATCGTACATCTTCGATCGGGGCACGAACCGGTCTTCACGGAATGGCTTGTCCCGCTGCACATTGAAGAATGAACAGTCAATCCAATGGGGCAGAGAGTAAAACATGATCTTGGATGACTGCACGCGGCCATTCCTTCGCCCGCCACGCTGGGACTCTTCTTCATCGCTTCCAGCTGAGGAAGAAGGATCGTCGTAGTACAGCGGATCAGGGGGCTTGGTATCCCCCCCGTACCATCCACCGTTGTTTCACGCAACCGGTTGACACGAGGCATGATGCCTGAACCCATACCAAATGTATGCCGAGCATTACTGAACGATTGACCAAAGGAGGAGCGTGACCCGGCAAAGGTCATGTTGTTTGGTCCGGGATTCCATGGCCGAGAGCCGTCCCCGCTTGGGTTGAGTGGCCGCGTCCTTTGCCAGTGGGTGCATCCACATCAGGCACCGAAGACCAGAACTGGAAGAGTGGGACAGAATGGAGGGGCATCTTGGTCAGACAGACCAAGTCCAGTGCCACACCACTTTCGACATGCGCTCGGTAGTGGCGCGCAGCAGCTGCTTGGGCACTCGAAGCGTCCCGTGCCACACTAACGATGGTGATACTGATCCGGTCGATTCAGGTCGCGGTCAACATAGTTGCGGTCAAACGGGTTGAGCGCGAGGTTGACTGCCTCAAGAATGTTGCCTTCGTAACTCGCGCAAGCTTGCCTGCAGTGAGGTAGATCGGTGATAAGGTCGTGATGGGGATGGGCGTGTTGGGGCGCTGGGCCGGATACGGGCGGCGGATAATGAGAATGTCGTGTTGGAAACGAAACACTTCTTCCTTCAGACGGCCCATCACGTCCACCCAATTTGCGCCGGATCTGAGTCAAGAATGACCTTGTAGTAGTCCACGTAGCCCTTCCTCGTTCATCACGTCGCACCGGCCAGTCCTCAATCATGTGTAGCTCGTGCTCTTCGAACAAAACGCGACCGAAGAGAATGACGCTGACCAGATGATTCGTTGGGACCGCGCTCCAGCCCGAAGAAGTTCGGGGAGAAACCCATGGATGCCTTTTCGTTATATAGTTCACCATCTTCGTCAAAGTCCCACATCTCCTTGCTCATCTGGATAAAAATAAAACTTGGCGCTGCCGATCGAAAGATGGTTTTAGTAGAGGCTGACACGTAGCCAGAAGAAACAGTGCGCTCCTTGATGAAGATGCGTCCCACCGTGG
This sequence comes from Moniliella sp. 'wahieum', assembly GCA_003971905.1. Taxonomy (NCBI): domain Eukaryota; kingdom Fungi; phylum Basidiomycota; class Moniliellomycetes; order Moniliellales; family Moniliellaceae; genus Moniliella; species Moniliella sp. 'wahieum'. Next base: position 509,080 of record RSEE01000023.1, read on the forward strand.
CACGCACCAGGTTGGAGGGCAACTTTTTGCCCCACGTACACACACGTGTCCTCCAACTGTAGTGACAGGCGCCACATGTCGGCGCGTCCGATGAACTGGTCGCGAAAGTAGAGCTCAACGTGGGAGATGGTGTGCTCCTCGACGGGTACCTGGGAGGGGGGAAGGGAAGGCAAATGTCAGTTGTCGGTGCGTCGCACACAATCGAACGAAAGGGAAAGCGTACACGCGTGATGAGAACTTCGGTATTGGTGCGCATGCCCATCGCATTGCCAATTGAACGAGAGAGGGAGATGTCCAAGCCGGTATCGGCCTCTAGCATCTCGCTGAACTGATCCGCCTCTTGCAGCGCGTAGCTCCAACGAAACACGATGGAGGGCAAGGGCAGCGCATCGAAGCGCCGGTTGTGGGGCGTGGCGGACCCGAGTAGGAGGACACGTCGGCGGCGTTGGTAAAGCGCAGCGCCCATCAGCTGGGGTGTTGTTGAAGTTGTTGGGACCAAGGGGCCGGGACGAGGAGCGGAGCTCCGGGTGGGCGTCTGCCGGGTTGGCCAGGCGGACCTCGAGGAGCATGTTGTCGCTCATCGGACCACCCATGTCGCGGTCGGGGTTGATGGCGATGTCGGACGAGAACTGCGGGTAGCGCTGGTGGCGCGTTCGTTCTAGCGCATGAGGCGAGACGGGGTCGTGGATGCGGGCGAGGAGGAGAACGGGCTCGGGGATGGAGGGGCCGCCGGCGCCCAGGTCGCAGAGCGGGTGGTGTGGCGCGACGAGGAGCGGCGACGGCTGGCGGCCCCGGCGGTACCACACCGGGGGTGCGCCCGCCAGCGGCATAGCCAGCGTCCACGTGCCGGTCGCGCTCGCCAGGGGGGGGGCGCATGACGGGATGGGGGCGGTGGTCAGCGCTTGAGTGCCGGTGATGGCGGTGCGCTTTGGGCGGATGGGGTCACGTGCTGGGGTGCGCTGGGCCGCGTTCCGCTGGCTACGAGCTGGTCACCGATCACACCACGCGTCGCGGGGGCTGGGCGGGACGCGGGACACTCGTCACACGTCACGCGTCACGCGTCACCGCGTCACTAGTCACTGCCCCTGCCCACGCCCCCGTCGCAGCATGCCGCCTTCGTTCCGCCCGTCTCGGGTTCGACTTGCTTACTGGACGCTCGACGCTCTGCAGGGGTAGTGGGCGCGCCGCGCACCGCTGGCTGAGGTGCTCAGGACAGCCTCGACATCAACGCTTCTGATGAGATCGATGAGACCTGGAGTCCAGATGGTCCTCGAGGGTGATGCAATCGCACTGGTGGTGGTGGTGGACTAATTCAGCCAGCAATGCCTACAGAGGAACTTCTTCCAGCAGCGAGTCGCCACCAGGGGCTAAGCTGCGATTGAAGCAAGGAAAAAGCAAGAGAGATAAAACAATGGAACTCCTAGGCTTGAAGAGGAACTGAAGGGACGTTGGCCAAAGCACGAGCCACCCGGTAGTGGCTCAACAGCTTCCCCCTTCACCCCTACACGCGTATTTGCCTGTCCGGAGTAGATAATCCAAGCCCGCATGTGCGGCACGAATGGCATCTGATGAATTCGATGACCCAGAAGATTCTCGTAACTATGATGCATTGCATACGTTTTGGACATTGAGGAAATCCTGGTCCGAGGGTAATCTCGTTCACACTAGCAGAGCCCCGACCACGAATCGCCAGGGGAGCTGGAGGGCACAGATGGTGAGGCTTACTTGAAATGGTGAGAGGTGTGTCATGGGACCGGATCCGAGGTGGGGACTTGCCCAGACAGTAAACAAAGAGGTGAGTGTGCGTGGGCAGCTTTACGTCTCTGAGAAGGGGATATATAATCGTCCTCATAAGAAGAGGATTATACTGACCTGAGGGAAATATAGTTTTGTGGGTCATATTCAACCCTAGTGGATGAGCGGAACGGAGGCAAGCGATCTGGGCGGAATGGTAGGAACGGACGCCCATGCACATTTGGTGGCTAGATCGTGCTAGGGTGCGACTTGGGAGGACTCGGCGACCCTATACCTCAGATGCAAAGCAACCTTCATACAGCTCGTGAAGGAAAGTGGTGAGCCACACGTCTCCGAGCTAGCAACGTCTGAAGGGAAGGAAACATGAAGAGAGGAGGTAGATGGAGCGAGGACGGGAGCGCAGCCTGCGAGCGGAATTCTTCCGCCCGGCTAAGCGAGCGTAACCGCGTCACCGATCATGGATCATCGATCAACAGAGGGCCGTGCAGGGGAACCCTAGCACCACCTTCCAATAGATCGGACCAAGAACTAGAATTGCAACGCAGCCCCACGGGAGCCAGCACGGGGGCGGTCTTCAGCTAGGTTTCCCTAGGCTTCTGTGGTTTCAACCTGATTTCGCACCCCGCCAGTGTTGCCGACCAGTGATGCTCTGGCAACTGCTAATGTGCGGGGACTGCCTCATCCGCGCTACTGGTCCCACACTGTCCCCGTGCCTCGAGGATATTTTTTCTGCCGCAGCAATCTTCTGCCCCGCCTTAAAACCACGCCGCCGACCCCCGGGCCGGCCTCTTTCACCACCGCCACCGTACTACATTCGCCATGGGTAAGGAAAAGGTACGTCCTGTGCAGAGCACTGTTCCTTCTTGGCCGTCCCAAGCACCATGCTAACCACCGCTCCCATTTCAGCTTCACGTTAACGTCGTTGTCATCGGCCACGTCGACTCCGGCAAGTCGACCACGACCGGCCACCTCATCTACAAGTGCGGTGGTATCGACAAGCGTACCATTGAGAAGTTCGAGAAGGAGGCTGCTGAGCTCGGCAAGGGTTCGTTCAAGTACGCCTGGGTGCTCGACAAGCTCAAGGCTGAGCGTGAGCGTGGTATCACCATCGACATTGCCCTGTGGAAGTTCGAGACCCCCAAGTACCAGGTCACTGTCATTGACGCCCCCGGCCACCGTGACTTCATCAAAATGATCACGGGTACCTCGCAGGCCGACTGCGCCATTCTCATCATTGCCGCCGGCACTGGTGAGTTCGAGGCTGGTATCTCCAAGGACGGCCAGACCCGTGAGCACGCCCTGCTCGCCTTCACCCTTGGTGTGCGCCAGCTCATCGTTGCCGTCAACAAGATGGACGCTACCAAGTACTCGGAGGACCGCTTCAACGAGATCATCAAGGAGACCTCGACCTTCATCAAGAAGGTCGGCTTTAACCCCAAGTCGGTTCCCTTCGTCCCCATCTCGGGCTGGAACGGTGACAACATGATTGAGGCCACCACCAACATGCCCTGGTACAAGGGTTGGGAGAAGGAGACCAAGGCTGGCAAGGCCACGGGCAAGACCCTCCTTGACGCCATTGACGCCATTGACCCCCCCTCGCGCCCCACCGACAAGCCCCTGCGTCTCCCCCTGCAGGACGTGTACAAGATCGGCGGTATCGGCACTGTCCCCGTCGGCCGTGTCGAGACGGGTGTGATCAAGCCCGGCATGGTCGTTACCTTCGCTCCCGCCAACGTGACTACTGAAGTCAAGTCGGTCGAGATGCACCACGAGTCGCTCCCCGAGGGTCTCCCCGGTGACAACGTTGGTTTCAACGTCAAGAACGTCTCGGTCAAGGACATCCGCCGTGGTAACGTTGCTGGTGACTCGAAGAACGACCCCCCCATGGAGGCTGCCTCGTTCAACGCCCAGGTCATCATCATGAACCACCCTGGCCAGATCTCGAACGGCTACTCGCCCGTTCTTGACTGCCACACGGCCCACATTGCTTGCAAGTTCGACTCCATCCTTACCAAGATGGACCGTCGTTCGGGTAAGACCATTGAGGAGACCCCCAAGTTCATCAAGTCGGGTGACGCTGCCATGGTCAAGATGATCCCCACCAAGCCCATGTGCGTCGAGGCCTTCAACGAGTACCCCCCTCTCGGCCGTTTCGCCGTCCGTGACATGCGCCAGACCGTGGCTGTCGGTGTCATCAAGTCGGTTGAGAAGACCTCCGGCAAGGGTGGCAAGACCACCAAGGCCGCTGAGAAGGCCGGCAAGAAGAAGTAAGCGGTTGGTTTCGCTAGGCTTTCTTGAGCTTCTCTTCCCACTGTTGCGTTCTCGATCCCGGGTTCGTTATGGAAAGGAGCTAAAAAAAAACCACCCATCTCTTTCCCCTCTTCGCCCGAGAGCAAGCCTCGGAGTGTGCTTGTACCCCCTTCCCTCGCTTTAGCCTTGTGCCTGTCGGCGTCTGGCTCGTATTACATCTCTCCAGGTGTTAAATCATTGTGCCTTTCTTTAGCAGGAGTAGCATTTCTCGTAGCTTGAGTGATATACGATTGATCAACGAAGGAGCCAGTAGGAGCCAGTTGCTTGGCTAACTTCGGGTGTGTCTTGTGGAAGGGAAGGAAGGGAAGCACAGGACCAGGGCAGGCGTCTATAAGACGAGCGGAAGAGGCGGAACACCGAGTGCTGCCCAAGTCTGTCGGGGCAGCCAGCCGTTCGGTTAGTGGGTTGAACACGTTGACATGTGCCCTAGCCTGAGGCTTGAGTTCCAGGTGATCAACGCGGAAGGTTGGTTGAGGTCTCCATCTGAGGCTTGAGGCTCAGGTGTCAAGCCCCGAGTGCCCCGGAGGCCTGACGCGACGGGAGAATGTTGAAGGTTACCGAGGCCAATATGGGTGAGCGGTTCGCAATATTAGCAGCGTAGGAGTTGACACTCTGCTGCGACTCTGTATGCCCACGCTACTAATGGGTCAAGCATCCATCCGTGTTTTACTACATGGTGGCGGAAGCCAAGGTCCGGTCCCGCTGTGCCAACGTTCGTGACAAGGACGAGGGGGAATGGGCAGTGGGGGCCAAAGAGACAAGGGAGAGCAAGGGACAAGCAAATGACAAAGGCCGGGACGAGAGACGTGACCCTGTGACACGAGAAGAGACGAAGCGAAGCAAGGCAAGGCAAGCCAAGGCGAAGCAAGGCTATGCCGACGTTCCTCATGCGATCCCCGGCGGCTCGCCACGACCGATTGCACCCGGCTGGCGTTCAGGCTAGCAGCGGCACTGCGTGCATCGGCGACCTTCTTGAGTTTGGCATCCAGTGCATGCGACTTGTACACATCCACGATCCGCGCAAGAAGCTCTGAGGTGCTGACGCCCGGGGTGCGGCGGGTGGGGAGGAAGCGGCCTTGGTCTTTGACGAAGCGGTACGTCCGCCGCACCGGCCGGACCCGCATACGGTTCTTCGTCGTGCGCCACATAATCAATCTGCAGCGCATCGAGCAACTTTTGGTCCACCACCCACGGTGCGTCCTCCAGCACTTCGTCCACCCAACGGCAATTGGCCACCGCGGCGTACCGCTCGGCTGAACTCATCACCGGTTCGTTCTTGTGTGCCTTGCACGCCGCACTCGAGCAAACGCCAACAATCAAGTGCACACAGGGGAAAGCAAGCTTGGCCTGGCGCAACTGCAGCGCATGGGCATAGTGGAACAGATCGTACACCCCATCCGCATAGATCCGCACCGGCTGCGCTGGGTCCCGACCATCGCCGACAGGGCGGGCGATGGAGTAGTCGCGCTGCCCCTCGACGGGGTGGTAGATGGCATCGTGGAACCAGGTCCGGATCTCGCTCACCGACGCAGGCACCAGAGGTTCTTGCGCCTGCTCCGACTTGAGCCGTTCCGGGTACTCTCCCCATGAAGAACGGGGAACCGGGCTGGGCGCCGTACCGCCCGTCAGCGGAGGGGGCACGCTCGACGCCAGCGGGGCCGGGTGGGCCGGGCGAGCGGCAAATTCCACGTCGCCATCGTACGGGGTGGTGCTATCGGGCACGTTGGGGTTCAAGTCCAGGTGGGCATGGCCATACCGTGGACCGGGCCCCACGTCTCGGCTGCTGAGCGAGGCCGAGGTGTAGCCGCCTTGGTGTGGCGCCTCATCCGAGGCAAGCGATGCATCTGCATCGCTCTGCGGCGCCGCACGGTGGGAACGGCCCTCTCGCCCGTCCTCGGCGGGGGGGATGGGGCCACTGGCCAGGTCCGTCCGCAAATCCAACTCGCCACGCGGTGTGCTCACGCCAGGCGCCGAATCGGGCACGACCAGCACGGCTGGCGGAGCTTGGTCCGAAGTGGGAACGGTAGCAGCACCGTTGCCCGTTCCCATCGCCTCTACTGCCGCCGTCTGGGACGAGGGAACGGCAGATGCAGCGGCAGTGGCGGCGGTGGCGAGCAGCGACCGCTCGCCCAAAGCCTCGTGCTCGCCCGGCGGCGCTTCGCGGATCACACCCAGGGGTGCGCTGCGGCGACGGGGACGGGTATTGCCGGCGGTACGCGGGCTGACGGGCCCATCAGAGGGGGCATCGGCATCGGCATCGGCATCGGCGTCGTCATTGTCCTCTTCGCTGGCATCACGACTGGAGCTGATGAAGGGGGGCTCGTCCAAGGCCTCGTCGTCGGCGGTGCGGGAGGAACGCTCTTTGCGGTGGGCCGCATGGGCGTGGGCATGGTGGGCGTGGAGGAAGGAGCGGGTGGTGGCCGCCATGGTGGGGGGGGGGGGGGGGGGGGGGGAGGGGGGGGCGCAGGGGGCAAAGAAGCGGTGCGGGACGAGTGGAGTGGTGTCGCTGCCGGCGAGAGGGCAGGCAATCGAGCAGATGCGAGTGGGTTGGTTAGGCTTAGGATGGTTGGTGTGTGATCGCATCGGTGATCGTGGGATAATTTGCAGGCACAGGCACCGTTTCAAATTTCACCGCCACATGCCAGGGCGCCTTGGGCGCAGCCTGACGCAGCCCCACAGCCAAGCGGAGCGTCGGGACGCTTGCCAAGCTATTCAGCTGAATGTTTCGATTGCCATTGAATCCGGACGATGATGCATGATGCATGATGCATGATGAATGCTTCCCGCGTCTGCCCAGCTGCCTGCCCCTGCATCTGCCCACCCGCCCCATTCACGCGCCCGCGCGCCGCGCCGCGCGAGCTTACGTCAGTCGCATGCCACTCCCCGGCGGCTACTGCCGCCCCATGCTCCGCGCCGGCCAGAAGCTTTCCCGTCTTCCCGCCCTCCGCCTTCTGGCCTGGCAGTGGGGTGTTTTGAAGTACGTCAGCGGCAGTTCACAATCCGCGGAGCTGACATAAGGTAGCCGGGAGCCGATTCCCTGTTAACCCTAACTGGCGGCAGCCGGCAACCAGATGCTTTTTGTACATTTCATAATCTCAGCGCACAGGTAACGCTGGATTCCAAGGCGCTCCCATCGTGCATCGCTGCGGAGACAGGCTGTATATATACACGCGGGGTCTGTCTGCCGCATACGCACGCAGGCGCTCTGCATGCGTGTGCGCAACATCTCATTCGGCCTCCGTGGCAGCCACGCGCCAGCCAAAGCGTCGTCGAAGCACCGGGAGCGCCTACGCCGACGGCGCCAGCGCTTGCAACGCCGGCTCCTGCTCGATGCTGGGCATGGTATCGGTGATCAGGTCCCACGGCTTTTGCCGCCGCCATAGGCCAACAGGTTGTGCTTGTACCGGTCCCCCGACGCGCGCAGCAGCTCGGGCCGATCCGCCGTCGGCGCAAACAGCTGTCCATACAGGGCCTGCGCAATCGTCCGTCCAGCGGGTAGGAGTAGTACGCGGCCGGGTAGGATGCCAAGTGGCCGAACCGGCCCTGCCAGTCCAGCCCGCGTGCAAACGGAAGCTTGCCATACCGCGCATGCGTCGCCTCAAACACTGCCGTGCTCGCCGAGGGTGTGTGGCCCGCCCACGTCCCCTGCGGCGGAGGCAAGTGCAGTGCCTGATCCAGTAGCGAGAGCATCAGCTCGTCGTGGGTCTCCAACGCAGCCAACGACCGCGTAGACGCCGTCAGCGCCTCAACCTGGGCCAGCGGAAGCGGTAGGCCCGTGCGGTAGTGCCGCGCGTACATGGGCACCACCTGGGGATGGAGCAAAAAGTGTTCCATCAGGATCGATGGCACCTCAACAAAGTCGGTCGCGCAGCGTGTCCCAGATACGTTCTGGAATCGGTACGACCCACCATAGAGTGAAGCGTGACCCATCTCGTGGAACAGCGTCTCAATCTCGCTCCAGTGCAGGTAGGACTGGCTCTCGGCCGAGGCACCGCGTTCCGGGGCGCGGAAGCTACAGAGCAACGCCACAATCGGCTGTTGATAAAACCTTGACGGTCCTTGGTCTGGGCCAAACGGCCGGTAAACAAATCCCTGCCTCCCAAAGGTCCGGTAGGAGTGATGGTCTCCTTGCCATTCTGCAACGCCAGGTCTTGTACGGTTATCGGCACATCCCCACCCACGTCGTCCAAGTCCACGCGACGAGAGCAGCGAACGGTAAAGTGGGCGGCGCCCATCGGCTTGCCCGGGCGGTCCCATAGGTCAGCATAGATCGTGCCGACTACGCCACCTGCATCCTCATCGTAGACTTGGAGCTTCAGAACATCTTCGTGCCATGTTTCCCCTGGAGCAGGGGTCTCGAGACGGAGATGGATGCCAAAAAGGTGTGCCAGAGCCGACTGAGACCGCTAAAGACTGTGCCCACCGTAAAGAAAGAGCCGATTCCAACCTGAGCGGGTTGGGAGCGTGCCGTATAGCGCGCAATGAGGTACTCCTTGTCCCATGGTTGCAACTTACCCGATGGGCCGACATCGGACTTGTCGCTCAATCCATTCGCCAGCAACATCTTGCTCTGCTCCGTCAGTTGGGGGGCGATGTCGTTGAGACGTGCACTGAGAAAAGCAACCACATGCTCGGGCGTCTGGGCCAGCTTGTCCTTGAGCGTCATGTGAGCAAACGATTCGTGGCCGGTGAGACGAGCAAGTTGATCCGCTGTCCAGCAACTGCTCCAAGGTGGAAACTTGCCGTGCCCCACCGGCAAAGGTGCCCATGTAGGCTAACCGACGAGCCTCAGGGTTGGGCGCCAACGAAGTATTTGCAACAGCGCTGGGCTACCGGGGGGGATGGAGATGGAGCTTCGCCAGGGGCGGGTGGAGATTGGCGCATCGCGTCGTTCAACACGTCCTTCCGCATCCCCTCTAGCAATTTCAAAGGAATCTCCGTCGAGGGTCGATCGTCCTTGAGGAACCCAGCACCATCAATCAGCCCCTGGGAAAAGGCAGTGGAGAGCTGGAGAACGTCATTGCTGAGTGCAACAAACTGTTCCGCTCACGGTCAGGGAGATGGATGGCACTTTTCTCAAAGTCGGCCAAGTACATATCCGCCACCCGCCTCCCTTCGCGGTAAGAGACGAATACAGCTCCTTGTCACTGACGACCGCCTTGAGAGGTACATGTCAACGTTCGTATTGAGTTCGTCATGTAGTTGACAAACGCCATGGGCCATCTCGGAGGCCTCGCGCCAGTCAGGTTGGGGGTGCGCAGTGCGCAGGAACTCTGCCAAGTCGATCGTCTTGCACAACAGATCCGACAGACGGTCCAAGTTGCGCACGGCTTGTTGCATGTCCCGACTCTGGTTCCCGCCCGATGAGCACGAGAGATGCGCTCGACAAGCGCCTGAGCACGAGACTTGGTGTCCTCAGCGATAAAGATAAAGTCGTAGGGTGTACGCAGCCGTCTCACCAAAAAGACCCGTCGGCTCCCCTGCTGTACCAGGGGCAGATGCGCCCGAATCAATCACAGTGCGCAATTGTCGTGTTCGTCTTGCACTGTCTGGGTAGAGTAGGGGCGAGGCAGGGGGAAGCAAGGAGGGTAGGGGTAGGGCCGAGCCAGGGTCGGTCGGTAGCCAAGAGCAGCATGCCGCCCACAAAGGGCTGCGCTGCGTGAGGTGGCAAAGAAGTCAGCCTACGGAGCGCCAGCATCCTGGTAGTGGTGGACGCTGCCGCCTGCGTTATCGTGCTGGGCGAATGGTTGGCGGGTGGCACGCAGCTCGGGTGCATCCGGCGTCCAAATTCATGGCGTCCCAGCCTCAGCCAGAATTCCCAGGTCGCCGGTGGCCACAGTTGCACCGAAGTTATGAGGTCACGTGCCTGCAAAAGGAGCTGCGCCGGCCGAACCTGGCGTGCAAACGGCGGAGTTGCCCAATTCCGCCCGGACGCCGAGAAGGTCCGGCCGCAGGCTGGCGCCCACGGACCCAGCCCGCACCCCTACCACCACAGTCGACGCATCGTCACAATGGCGTCTCGTGGCCTCATGTCGATGGGCCAGCTCGCCCGGGCGGTCATGCCCTCTTCGATCGCTGGTGTCCGCCCCCGTGTTGTGGCTCGACCTGTATCGGTATCGATGGCCGTGCGTCACGCGTCTGGCTGGCTCCACCCTGGTGTGTTGAACCCCCACCAGAAGAACATGGCCCGCAAGATGCGCGGTCGTGGTCGTGGTAACGGCCTGGGTAAGACGTCCGGTAAGGGTCAGATGGGTCAAACGTCGCGTTCGGGCCCGCGCAAGCCCGGCCTGGGTTTTGAGGGTGGCCAAACGGCCCTGACCAAACTGTTCCCCAAAAAGGGAAAGCGGAACCCTCTGGCCAAGGAGTACGCCACCGTCACTTTGGGTCGCATCCAGGAGTGGATCAAACGCGGTCTGATTAACCCGAGCCAGAAGATTACCATCCCTGTCCTTGTCCAGACCAACTGTATTCCCGTGTCCACGATGGTGTCAAGCTGTTGGCGAACAACTCGGAGTACTTTTCGACTCCGATCAACATTGAAGTAAGCCAGGCCACGGAAGAGGCTATCAAGCTAGTCGAGATCAACGATGGCACGATTACCACCCGCTATCACGGAAAGGTCTACCTGCGCTCGTTGGTCCGCCCTTTCAAGTGGCTCCACCGGGGGCGGCCGCTTCCTACGCCCCTGTTCCTTTCCGGAAGAAGGACTTGAGTACGTTTCCCCTCCTGCGCCCATTGTATTGGTCCGTGGCTCTGCTTGCCCCCAGAAACTAACCTGTGTGAATGGCCAGTGTACTACTGTTCCTTCCACCACCGCGGGTTCTTGGCCAAGGAGGCGATCTTGGGTACCAACCCCAAGCTCAATGTTTCTCTCCTTGACAAGATCGAGCCTAAGCGGAAGTACCAGCAGGAGATGACCAAGAAGTTCTTGGCCGAGCGCAAGCCGCGACGGTGAAGACGGCGCTTAAGTAGGAGCTCGTCATGAGCGATATGCATGTGGTTTGGCTCGGCGCTTTGGTTGTGTAGTAGCGAGCACGTTGGCAGTAGCTGTCTGTGGCAGCGCCCCTTTCGGCGTCGCAAACGGCGACTGATCGAACGGCGTGCTAGGTGTGTGTGTGTGTACAAGGCGCCAGGATGTAGCGCTTGTGTCGGCGGCGGCAGGGGTGAGTATGAGGTGCGCTACTGGGATCTGGTGCTGAAAGCGCAGGACACCAGCGGGGAGCACATCCTAACTACACTCGCCGGGCCGTCTGGCCGTTCTGATTGACAGCCGACGCTGCGCTTGAAACGCAGCACACAGCCCCCGCGCCTTCCTCAGCAGCGGTGCCGGCCACGGCAGCGAAGAGCACCGGCAGCGGCCATCCATGCATCCCAGTGCACATAGCAAGCAGACACTCTGCAGAGCAGCGCTAATTAACCCTTGCTGAGCAGCACAGGAGCTAAGCCCGCCCGCACCAGACCCGCACCCACCCACTGCTGTCGCCCCGCACCACGCAGGGGCTGCGCCACTGCGGGGCGCCCGCCTGTCCATTTCCATGCTTCCTTGCCTCGCCTGCGTGTGCTGCTCCTCTCCGATCTCACACCGCTTCCCTCCTCTCCTCTCCTCTCCTCTGCCCGCCCCCACCTCCTCCCTCCCCCCCCCACACACCCACACCATGGCCTCTGGCCTGCCTCCGCCGGCATCAGAGCCCATGTCCCACACCCCACTTGCCATGCCCCCCGACGCATCCGCCTACAGCCCTGCCTTCCTCTCCCCCTCCGACTTGGACGCATCCGATCACGACGACGACGGCACCTCCGTCCCTTTGGACGAATATCCATTCGACTCGGATGACGGCCCCGACCACCTGGATCCGCTCGAGCCGGACGAAGACGACGAGGCAGAGGCAGACACCGAGCAAGGCCCACATGCTGGCCGACGAGTACGCCCACTACTACTATGGCCAGGACGCCCACCCTCGCCAGTCTCTGCACCCTTCCCCTCGCACGGTGCCCACGCATCCCTGCGCACCCATGCGAATGGTACCGCTTTCATGTCGCCGAGGACGAAGAACTGCTCGCCAATGAGCCCAGCGTGGACTCCTACCACGGCTGGCCCCTCTTGCCGCCGTCGCCCCACCCGTGCTCACTCTCTTTGGCGGTCAGGCTGACCACTGGTCCAATGCGGTCGAGATTCTTCTTGCCTCCTTTTGGCTCTACCAGTTCCTTCGCTCTCCATGGGAGTTGTACGATGCGGCCCGGACCAAGCGTGTGTTGCACGCTGACATTGCCACTCGGTTCCGTTGGGCCACTTGCGCGCCCAAAGGGCGCATGCCGCCCATCTTGCACAGCAAGCTCAAACCCAAGCCTCTCTCCAGCGTGCCGAACTGCTCGCCTTTCTGTGGTGCATTCTCTCCCCTGTGGTGGGTGCCATTACGCTGATCTGGTTGCGCGAGACTCTCAGTGACGGAGGTCAGTACATCAATGCCTTTTCCATCCGTCTGTTTGTTGTGACGGCTGGGATCAAGCCGTGGATGCATGCCATTCGCCTTATTCGGCGCCGGATCCTCTTCCTGCAAAAGGAAGTGCACTACCCAGCTGGACAAATTGAAGCCATGACGGAGCGGATTGAGCAACTGGAGATCGACCTGGCTCAGGCCCGTCAGGACACAGTCACCAGGGAGGAGATGGATGCGCTACGGAGCGCGCTTGACATTCCGTTGGCCCGGGTTGTGCGCGCAGTACGCAAGGCGGCGCGGCGCGAGGCGCGGGCCCAAGCGGCACGCGCAGGCGAGCTGGCTAGGGTCGATGACCAGCTTGCCGCCCTGGTTGAAACCACATCGTCTAATGCTGAACAGATCCTTCTCGATCGCAAGGAGCGGGAGCGTTGGTCCGCCTTGCCGGGTACCTTGTTCCAGGCGATTGGTACCGTCATGGGCCAGAGGTACAAGTTGGGCCCAACCGACCCTGCGAACCGTACCAAGGAAATCACGTCTGGCTCCATTACCCAACTGGATGAATCTGCTCCCCCGTCCATCGCTGCCTCTGAGCCCACCGGCTCGCCGAATGCGAACCGTCGTAAGGTGCGCCACAAGCGCTCTTCCACCTGGTCCGAATCCCGCCCACCAAGTCTCCCGTTCGCCCCTCGTCCCCTTCCTCTTCAGCGGTGATGACCTGTGCGTGGTCTCCTACGATGCGCTCGTGCCCTTTTCCTTTTGCTGTCTAGATATACCGTAATGCTGACCCGTTGATTCTCTGTGCACAGTGGGTCGCTCGATGCTGACCAAGGCACGGGATATGGCCGGGTGGAACGAGCTGCAACAGCCTAACAGCGTGCAAGCTACAGGGACGCCTCAACTGACCATGCCTAGCAGCGCCTCGATTGGCAGCAAATACGGCTCAGGGCGCCGGTCGGAAACCAATACCCCCCCGCGGCTGGGTCACCACATATCCACCACCTCTCTTGCGTCCAGTCACGCGGCTAAGCAAGTCTTTCGCTCCTACCCCACCCATTTCTGATTCGATGCCGGGTATGAAATCGAAACGCAGCCATTCGCGCCGGGCCTCCCGGTCGTAGGAGCCAAAAGCACTCGTTTTCGGGGGGTTCCATGCTCTTGTTCGACTGACCTGTCTCAGACAAGTTTCTCTTCACTACGATCTCTCCTGTGTTCTTTTATCTATGCCACCGTCCCCTCCCCCTCATGTCAATGTCGAGGGCGATTGGATGGCACCTTTGATTCCCTGAAACGACTTACGCCTGCATCTTATACCTCTTCACGTCCTGCCGTTTCCTTCTTCCTTTTGTCTCTTTTGTGGGCTTCTGAAGACTTCTACGTTTTTGATGCACCACTCCACGAAATCCATTACTTTTGGTCAATGATCTTTCCCCATGATGCCTCCGATTCATTGAAGCTCAGTACCCTTCGCCTCCTTTGCCCTCCTTATCGTCGCCCTCTCTCCCGCCGGTAGTAAAAGCCCTCTCTCCTCCCCCAGCACTGGAGAGTGCGTGTAAATGCGGTGTGTTGCGCCACACAGGGGAGGGGGAGGGGGCAACTCCCGAGCATGCGTGGCGCTCTCTCGCTTGGGCGAGAAGACATCCGTTATGCCCTCATTTTGGTTCTTGATCTCCCTCGGGCTGGCTCTCGATCGGAATATTCCGCGCCTCGTTTCTCCCTCTTCGCGTATACCTTTTTGTTGGGGCTTCAAGACGATGTCTCTGCACTCATTCTCCTTCCGTATATAGATAGGAAAGTGGGCTGCAGACTCGTGCTTGTTATCGACCAGTTCCTTCCTTGCCGTGTGTGAACCCTCCGGTGAATAGAAATGGTACCAAAGGCAACTATAAATCATGTGCTACTGAAACACACGTTCTTCCCTTTGTTGTCAAAAAGCGAGGGATCGAAAGTGGTTCACCGCGTCTACTGTTTAGTGGACCTCATAGTCTCATTTGGTGGGGGGGGAGGGCGTGAAGGGCGTCGAATGACGAAGTCTCCCTGGTTTTCTGTGGGTTGCTTTACCTCAATCACGACGCCTACCTCTGTAAAGATAACCAACCGAGAGGATTTTCGAGAGCATCCATGACTGCCGGGGAAGCATATATCAGCTCTTCTCCCTTAGTTCATATGCTAATCGCGAGAGGTTTGTACCCCTCTCACATTCTCCATAGACCCAATCCGATGTGCTCTCCACGAATTGGACTGTCATGTTGTTGCTTAGCAAGTTGAATGGGCCCTGGCTTCGGTGCTCAACAGAATCAGACTATCATTCCTGCTCGCCACCGATCAAGATGCCATGAATCTAATTCTTCTGGGCCAGGCGGGCCAGGACGGAGCAGAATTCCTTAGGAGAGACAATCTCCGTCGCCCCATAGGTGATCCGCTTGGGCACGCCCGCCTGGGAGGAGGATGTACGCTGCTCGTACTCGCGCAAGTTGGCATACTCGACATAGCTGCCCCCGCCACCACAAATACGACCGCATCGTTGTGCCCGCTAGCCGAAACGGGCGCCGATGTATCGGCCACTGTCCGCCGTTTGGGATCGAGGTAGAGGTACTTGTCGGACTCTGTCCTGGCCTGCGCCGACGCTTGAGCTGGGTCCATTAGTGCCTTGACCAACCGCGTCACCGTCTCGTCCTTCTGTGCTGGGAGGAAGTTCTGACCCCTGCAACTAGGTTCTCGAATCCAGAATCTTTCAATCGTTCCCCAGCGTTCGCCCCAGAGCACCAAACCCTTTAAACAGATCTTTCCCCTGGGCAGGGGCAGGTGTGGCGCCGAGGCCAACGACATCATCCGAGCCGTTTGGCGAATGCTGCATAGACGGAAGGGTCAGCAGTGATCAGTCAGCAAAAAAGGAGGAGGGTGAGGCGGGGTGAGGGGAGGGGGGTGTACCTTTGGACATAGCGAAGTGCAGATAAATCAGCCCCAGCTGCCGTTAGCGCATCCTCGAATGTTTTCAGCTCGTTGGGTCCCAATTCGACGGGGCTGGAGAGAAAAGATCAAAAAGAGACGAAGCTTGTCTTGAGCCCCGGACCAAGCCGTGTTTTGGATAGCGTCCAGCACGGTCTTTTGAGGAACGTTGCGGATGCCCTCCTCGATTTGGAACAGCTCGTCCAAGCCGCGGTCGCGGATGCCTTGCAACAAGGCCGTGGCAATGTTCATGTGAGCGTCCAGCACAGTCTTGCGCGCGGAGCGCCGGGAGAGCTGTAATAGCCGCTTTCAAATGGAGCGCATTGTTCCCTTCCAGCGAGCTCACATCGTCCAAAGGAGAAATGCCCGTCTTTGCGCGTGAGCTCAGCAGCATCAGCCTTGTACTTGCCCAGCTCCTGGTCAATGTCAGCAGCAACCTCGGGGAAGGGCTGCACGACATTCTTTGTCCAGAAAAAGTCCTTGCCATCCAGATCGTCTTGGCTTTGCTCCCTGCTCCGAGGCGGGAACACTGACCCGGTTCAAGCGCAGCTCCAACACGTCGTCCACCAGTGCTTGGTACGTCCAACTATGGGCAAGCATGGGGACCAAGTCCACATCCCGATCCAACAACAGGAGTAATGGTCGCTGGGAAACCCATCCCTCGGCCCGGATCCAGAGGAAAAGAGGTCGCTGGCGCCTCGGGTAGAAGCTAGGTGGGAGCGAATGAGCTCGTCCAGTTCACGAGCCACCAGCTCGGCAGCATTCCCCCCGGTGCGCGAATGATGGGGATGCCACCCCCTCGAGTGGCTAGCACACTGAAAAGGCCATGCGCAATGCGGCTTGCTTCCGCGCGGACTGCCTCCTCGCCCGCGCCGGAGCATACAGGACTTCGTACGTGTTGTGTTTTTGCGGGGGAGGGAGCAGTTCGAAGAGTGAGTTGTCGAGCACAACAAAGTCGAGGTACTGATCAAACACCTGCTCCACCCCAGCTCCATCCGACTTGTGGCAACTATCCGAGCAAACTCGTCGAGCTGCGAGTCGGAGAGGGGCGAGATGAAGTTGACAAGGATCGACTCGTAGGCTGCGCGGGCTAGATCGTCGGCGATCCGAGTAAAGTTGGCGGTAGTGGGGGCAACAAAGTAGACCGCAGGCACATCTGGAAGTGGAGGGCGGTCGGAATGAAGCTGGAGGTGGAGGGTGACGCCGGCCTGGCGCAGGTCCTGGACCGTCATGAGGGGTGCGACCACCTCCTGGGCAGCGCTGTCGAGACGAGCACTTTCCAGGACGGGGCGGCCGCGGCGTCGAGGGCAGCCGACGGGAAGGAGGCTTGCCGTCGCCGCCAGCGACCGCCTTGATGCGCGCATCGGCGACGGGGCGGTTGGAGTTGAGGAGGGCAAGCAGCGCGCCACCTGGGCTTCGCGCAGCGACATGGTGGTGCCCTCAGGCATCAGCGCAGGCGCCGCCGAGGGCAAGATGGCCGAGGGGCAACCCTAGCCAGCCGCCACGTGGAGGTGGGCTTACGTCAGCGGGCAGCCGCAACATCACGTGCCATGTCATGGGTGTGACCGACTAGGGACAAGCCACTGTGGGGGAAAGAGGCTGCCAAGAGCTGCGCCAGACTGCCCCACCCCGCTGCGCCGCTGGCCCCACCTGCGCCCGCTCGGGCGGCGCCTTGGGCCTTAGCCGGGCCCTGCGTCGCCGCCGATCCGATCAGCCCGCAGCCGCATCCACCTGCCCCTATATAGCTCCTCCCCGCCACCATTGCGCCCTCAGCCCCGTGCTCCCCTGGCCGCCATGGCCCCCGAGCTCGATGCCACTCGCCTCCTCGCCCCTTCGAGGCCGGCATCCGCCAGGCGCGCATCTACCACTCCTACCTGGATGCACGCCTCGCCGCCGAGAGGCGGTACGCCGCAGACCTTGAGAGTGTCCTCGATGCCCACCCTCCCGACCCCCCGGAGCCCGACACGGCCAGTGACCGTCCCCACCGTTTTCCTCCAAGAAACTGCCCACACCGCAGCTCGATGGCTACACCCGCGACGTATGGCTTGCCTACCGCAAAGCCGACCAGGCAGAGGCCGAAGCACGCCTCCGCCACGTCGATCTGTCGGCAAGAAGCCTGGACCCTTTGGATGCCTGGTGCAAGAGTCAGGAGCGCGCACTCGAGGACATGCGCAACAGCCTGCAGGCCAGTCGCAAGTCGTATGAAGAGGCGCATTCCAAGCTTCTCCCCCTGTGCGCAATGCGTATGAGAAAAAGTGTTCAGAATTGGACGAGCTGGTACGCCAAGAGGCTGCTGTGGAACTTCAGCGCCAGCAACTTTCGGACATCCAGGCGCCCCAGCCTCCGAAAATTCTAACGGATGAGGCGTCTCTGAGTGCAACCCTCGTTGGCACTGATGATGGCCAGAAGGGGTCGCCCACAGAGTGCTACTCGCCCAGCGACCAGCAGCGCTCGTTCCCAAGCTGATCGATGCTTTGCGTAACAAAGAGATCCGGGAGGGGTGGGATGTGGCACGGGAGGCTGCCAAAAAGAAAGCCATTTTCTCGTCGGCCGAGGGACCCTCAGAATATACATACGATCCTGCTGTTGCGGAGGCGCTGCTGCGCAAGAAAGCGAAGACCCAACGCGAAGTTGAGGAGCTGGACGACAAGTACCGCGACGTAGTGATCAAATTGGAGAAGCTCCGCCTGTCGCTTGCTGTTGCATCAAGCGGACGCAAGACCAGTGTTGCACTCAGCGCTCTGAGATGGGTGCTCAGCTCGTGAAGGCGTGGTCTTTAATCAACAAGAGGGCAGTTCCTGTCAGACGAGGTGGTTGTATTTCGCGTCGAGGCGGTGCACGATGCTGCCCTTCATTGTGCCCATTCCAAGAGGATGTGCGTTTGGTTCAAGGCAGCTCGCGGCGCAAACAGAGCTTGAGCTAACACAGGGTGCCTTACATCAACCAGTATGTCTCCTTACGGCTTGCCCTTGCTGTTACGCGGATCGAATGCTGACTTGTTCTTGTAGCTGGCATGGCGCCCGTAAATGACCTCTTTGGAGTCAAACTGATGGACTACGCGTCGAGCCGCGATAAGCCCTCGCAGCCGCCGTTTCTTGTACAAAAGTGTGTTGCTACCTCGACACATATGCTCTCAATGTGGAAGGCATATCGCACATCGGCCAAGCGGACTGCTGTAGAAAGGCTTGCCAACAAAGCCGAGAAGGATGAAATGGCTTTAACCTTCACTCCAGGAACAGATGACCGCGGTGACGGTAGCAGGCCGCTGAAGCGGTTATCTACGCCAACTTCCCGACCCTCTTCTCCCGCTGAACCGCGCGACGATTGTCGACCTACACAGAGTCGCGAATGGAAGAGACACAATCTGGCTGGCCATTATTATGTGAACAGATCAGCAGCCAGCCTCTTGTTCATCAAGTGACACTGCAACTCGTTCTCGAGCACCTCGGGCGCGTTGCAGGAAACTGTCAGAAAAACAAGATGACGGCATCCAACTTGGCACTCGTATTCGCCCCTGTTATCCTCGGAGCGCCTGAGTTGGAAAATACCGACAAATTGGTCATGCTCGAACAAGATCGAACCATGGAAGATCTGATCGTCTTTGGAGGGGACATTTTCGATAACCTCAAGGGGTCATCTGCCTCTCTTTCTTCAATCCCTAACCCTGATGCTACCCAAAATATTCCCCAAAACGCTGGTGCACTTTCACCAACTCCTCCTGAACCCTCGCGTCCACAAGGGGGTGGACATCATCACACACAATCTCTCGACGCTGGATCGTCTCGGGTTCAGAGACCAACATTGGGTGTTGGCTTGATGCGGCGTGTGTCGGACGGCCCGAGAACTCGTTCAAGGAGAGTTCCGAGCAGACGCGAGGACCCCCCTGCTCTGACCTGAGCACGGACCAGGCTTCCTGCAGTGACCGTCCGTGCTTAAACGTGGAATTCACCAGCCCTACTGATACGTCCATTCCTCATCAGGTTCCACCTCTAGCTCCCCAGGTCCCCGCAGTGGCACCACTTCCCAGTCTTCACCCGCCCCCAGGAGACGCCCCCCCTCTCCCGAACCCGTTCGATCTTGTTACTCTGCCCCCGCTTCCTCCCCGCTCAACCTCGAGCCACGATAGCTCTCTTCCTCCTCCGGTAGCCTTCCCCGCCGCCGCATCGAATGAACCCCCTTGGGACCCAGTCCTCTTCCTCGTCGTCCTCTTCCTCCTCTCCACCTCCACCTCCTCTTCCTCCTCGCCCGAGCTCAGTCCAACCAGAACGCCAATTCTACGCTTCGAATCCCTCCCCTCTGCTACCTCGTTTGCAGCATTTGGGGGTGGTGTTCCGCCTCCACCCCCACTTCCTCCCCTCCCAAACTCGGTCCAGGAGGGAGCTACTGGGTCTGACAAGCGCATATCTTGGGACGGAGCTACTATCCTGCTCGGCCTCTCCTTCCCCACAACTTGAGCGGGGGGATAGGAGGCCCACCACCCCCACCCCTACCTTCCCCTTGACCGTGGAAGGTGGCATATCCTACCACGAATGATGCTCTATTCCCCTCTGGCTCTCCGGAAGAAACCGTGGGAGAATGTGAGCCCCCCCTCACTTCGAGTTGCCGCCCCATCGGAGAGTGTGCCGCGTCCTTTGGCGCCCGAAGAGCCTTTTACTCAATAAACCTGACCCATCATGTCCGACTCTCGTCATGTTTTCAATGGCGTAGTACCTTCAAAACAGTCGGTCTATGCTACTCCTTTTTCCCCTGATGCCTCTAGCTGTCACGGTTTTATACGATCGCGCCGAGCGAGATCTTCGTTGATGGTTTACCGGTAGCCCTCTTTTGCTCCTGATGACCTGACAGGTAGAGCACATTCTTACGGCCTTCCCGCTTACCCTGTGGGCTGCATCTGGCGGTGGGGTCGTAGAAAGCAGAGATTTGCCCGCAACTCATTGCACTGCCACAAGGCAGCAGCAGCTGAGAGCTTCAGAAGCCAAGCTAATGGTGTCAGAAAAAAAAAGACGGCGGGTAACGTTGAACGTTAATTATAGGCGTTAGGACGCTTGGGCGCCTCCATCACTTGCATCACTTGACGTCATGTGCTCAGACACGTCGATCGGCGGGGACGATGGCGATGATGGGAGAAGAGGCTGGGCGGGCACTATATAAGCGGGCAACGAGCCTTTTCTGTCCATCGGCCACATCCACCTGCTCCAGCCAGCCCCGTCCCTCAGCACACTCATCTTGAGATCGTTGGCACCATGATGGCGCTCCACTACTTGCTCTCCTTTGTCGTCCTTCTCCTGGAGGTGGTCTTTTTCTTTGTCCTCATCGCGCCGCTGCCGTTTGCAGCGCGCCGCAAGCTCTTCCGTTTCCTGGCTTCGCCTCCTGCACGCAAAGTCCAATATTGGTTCAAGATCACCTTTATCTTTGTGGCGGTCCTGTTTGCAGACGCATGCCAAAAGATGGTGGCCGCTGCGCAACAGTACCGCGAGCTGCAGAAGAATGAGGGTGGTGAGCTGGGGCTTGGTCAGGCAACGGCCATGGCCTCGTTGGCAACCGGAGGTGGGAACTCGAGTGCTCTTGCTTCTAAATTCTACACGGAGCGTAACTTCTACCTGACTGGATTCACCCTTCTTCTTGGCCTGTAAGATACCCTTGTTGATTCGTGTGCATCCTGGATGGAATCCGGAAGATTATTGACGCAGTTTCTTTGCGACCACACCAGCATCCACTCTCGCGTGTTCCGTCTCATCAACGAACTTATCGAATCCCAAGAGGAGCTATTTTCTCTCGAATCGAGCAAGTCCGACGCGCCTGCTCCGGTAGGAACCCCGGCTGAGGTGGAGGCTAAATACAAGGAGGAACTTGGTGCGTTATTGAGTGTTTCCGTGGCGCTTCCGACTGACTCTTGGTTTTGTCAACAGAGCGCCTCAAAAAGCAATCCCAGGAGCAACAACTCGAGTACACTCAACTTTCCGACAAACTCGCCAAGACCACTGCCACTGCTACACCAACAGCACCAGTGGCTAACTAGAGATCGTCGAGGAATAATTTGTGGAATTGATAGACGACATACTCTGTTTCCTATACTCTTTTTGCAACAGAACTCCAGAGATAATGGGCTCTCACGCCCCTCCCATTCCTGCTCGTGTCCCAATAGAATCCATTAGCTCCTAACATGTAATGATTCCCCCCGCCTCAGCTCAGGGAGGGCGCGTGAAGAACCATCGAAAGATGGCGATGAAGATGTTGGTAGCCAATCCTACAAATATGCCCGAGAGGACCGAAGGCGAGACAAGCGCACCACCTCGGATCCGACGACGTACCTCAACGGCCATCCGGCGGGTGCGTTCCCGAGTCACCCGAGCCTCCCACCGTGCAGCGCGACGGCGCGCGCGAAGGCGCGTGCCAGCGCATCTCGTAGCGCATCCCCCCATTCGAGAGACACGAGCGGAGCAGGCCGGGCCCGGCGCTGGGGGCGGGAACTTTCGGGCGACGACGGAGTGCTCGGGACGATGCCGATCTCTCTGCCCGCCGTTGAGCGACGCGTGCAGCCAGATCAGCCAGCGGCTCATCATCCGCTTCAACTGTTGGTGAGGATGCTGGACTGGGCGTAGGGCGAACACGCGATTGACGTGGCACCACATCTTCCCAAGACGACTCAGAGTGGGCATCAGCTAATCGGTCCTGTGCTCCAGCGGGCAATTCAGCTTCCACATTAACTGCTTCTTCCTCCTCTCTTCTTCCTCCCCTTCCTTCTGTGTCGGACTCCGAGTCGCTCTCCACCACCCTAGGATGGGAGGCCAAGGTAGGGAAGAACGAGGGATGGGGCCGATCTGCGATGAAAAAGAGTGCGATAAAGGGAAGAAAAGCCAACCAGCATACCGATCCATGCTTGGCTAACATTCCTGGTCCTGTGTCGGAGCAGGGACTTGCCCTTGTCACCTGTCCCCATGGGGCCGGCACTGAGAGCCATTGGTCCTCAAAGCGCGAATGTGGGCTTCCTCGTTTCCTGCTTGCAGCGCATCTCCAGTTCGTCCCCGCAACAGTTCCGGTCGCGAATAGAGAAACACGCGGCGGATTCGCTCGACCTCCTCGGCGCTCAATGCACCCGAGGCAACGAGCTGGTCCAATCCACTAGCCATCTCACCCGCCGTCTCGTCCGTTACAGGAGCCGGACGTTCGCCTTGATCCCCACCTTCCTCGTGTCCTCGACACCCACTGCACACTGCAAGTAAACCGCTCCGACGCGATGGAAGATACTGTGCGCAATGAGCCCATATGCTCGGATTGGTCGGATTCAAAGTCACCTTGGTGCGCCATCGCGGTCACCTCATTGTCAGTAGCGCGGGCTTTGCCCTTGTTCCGCATGGGTGCTGGGGCGTCATCCTCCTCTTCTGAAGCATCGCCTTGGTCAAAAAGAACTTGCGTTGGGGTGGCATGAAGGGGAGAAGATGGGGCACAGGATTACTCCAGGCGGCACGCATGCCCAACGGCACCAGCTTGGCCAACGCGCCCGTGCCGCATCCAATCGGCCAAGACGCTAGGGTCGGGAGGAAGTTGTAAGGGAAGACGAATCACAGCTTCTTCCACGTCTGGGTTCTTCTTCCCCAGAAAAGGGACCATGGCATGCTGGGCCAATACGCTCGAGCGCACAGCGTGAAGCAGTGGTGCCAAAGGAATGCGCAGGCCGGCAACAGTCACCGAGTCCCCAGACCCTGGGGGTCGCGGAGCTAGCTCATCGTCTTCCTCGCTGGGAGAGGATGGTTGTTCTGGGGGAGGTGCGGCAGAGAGGGTGACTGTCCGCTCCCACTCGGGCAGGTGATGCGAATCCAAGCCCGAATCATCGGTCACGGTACCAGCCAGGGCGGAGGCCGGCGAGCATCCAGGGTATCCAGCCAGTCAACCACAGCACCCTCGATCGGCAAGAAGACGTCCCGAGTGGAGAAGCCGCAGCGGCGTGAAGTAGTGGTGCTGGAAGAGCCTTAGATCGGATCGCGCTCATCAAAGACCCCACACTGTCCTCGTGGCGGGAATAGACCGTCAGCAGCACTCTACCTCGGGAGCGCGGCCGGAAGTGGGGTGGGGGTGGACCCACGGGAATTAGGAGTCGAAAAGGTAGGCTCGCACCATCCTCGCCGTTGAAAGTAGCGCTGCGGCGCTGCGGATCGGACGGTGCGGCAGCGCGACGGAGATGCGGACAACAGCCTCACTGGCAAGGTCTGTCTGGAAGTCGCTGACGCCGGGGTCGGTGAAGCGGATGGTGGCCGGGCGACGGCGGAGGCGGACGAATGTGTTGTTCCGCGCGCCGGGCGCCGGGCCGAGGGCGTGTGGGGAATGGCAAGGGCGGGGTGTCCATTCCGACGGGCTGGTGGATGGAGGACAGCCACCGACGTCGTGGCGAAGCGGACGGCGGCGCTCGCTGCGCGTCAAGCGCTGGCTGAATGCTGGCTGAAAGTTGAAAAGTTGAACTAGCGGCGATGAACGTTTCAATGCTGGCGGCGCCACCGCCTGTGATCAATTCGATTCCCATGGCCACGATATCGGTGCGGACTGTCGTGTGCAAACAGGACCATCTATCGAGAACACGCAATGCGGACGTGTCTTTTCCCTGCCTGGCATAGAACACCCTTGACATATGGTGGTCTGGTAGGCTGCGTGGCGTGCACAGGGGGAAAATGTGGATGAACAGATGGCAACGAACAATGACCGCGGGGTTTTCATGTTGATATCATTACATTGGGTTGAACAATAACAAGGAGGTGGGTTGTGTTCGGAATAGAGAAGTGGGCGTTGAGCCCGTACATATGCAAGGCGTAGGAGGCAAAGGACTAGGACGGATAACAGTCATCCAAGAGGAAGAAGAAAAAGAATATGAGATGTGGATGGGCCAATGCAGCACTAAGCATGACGCCCCATCCCAATGAGGGCGAGAAACTCCTCCCGGGTTTTAGCCCGGTCATGGAATACCGCGCATGCACGACGTGATCGTGCGGGAACCTGGCTTTTGTACGCCGCGCATGGACATGCACATGTGCTCGGCCTCCATCACGACTGCAACGCCTTGTGGTGCCAATGCCTCATCGAGGGCAAGTGCCACTTGCTTCGTCAGCCGTTCCTGCACTTGCAGGCGTCGAGAAAAGACCTCGGCGATCCGTGCCAACTTGGAAAGACCAATGACGAGACGGTTGGGAATGTAGCCAATATGGATCTTGCCTGTAAAGGGGACGAGATGGTGCTCGCAAAGACTCGAAATCGTAATGTCTTTGACAATCACCATCTCATCGTGCTCTTCATTAAACACAGCATTCTTGATGACATCTGCAGGAAGAATGGTCAGAATTCATTCGAATACAGAGAAGTCAACGTACCATCCAACTTGGTCTCATACCCCCTCGTCATCCACAGCAAAGCTTTCGCATAACGGGTGGGCGTTTCTTTCAGCCCAGGGCGACTGGGGTCCTCGCCCAAACTGCAGGATAGTAGCCACTGCACCGGCTAGACGTGCTTCGTTCGCAGCTGCCGCCGCAGGCGAGAAGTGAAGCCGATCTAAGGTCCGAGCTGCAGGCCAGCCCAGGCCATTTTGGTCGATACTGGGGTGCCTGGCGTCATAGCTCCAGAGTCTGGCACGCCACCCTCTGTCACGGGTGCAGTAGGAAGCCCATGAGATAAGGAGAAGCAGCACTCCGAAGGACGCGAGAAAGGAGGCGGCGCGAGGGTCCTCTTTCTGGCGAGGCTGAAGAGATCGAGGCACATGCTCATCGTCATCGAAATGCGAAACGTCGTACCCTGTCC
This sequence comes from Moniliella sp. 'wahieum', assembly GCA_003971905.1. Lineage (NCBI taxonomy): Eukaryota > Fungi > Basidiomycota > Moniliellomycetes > Moniliellales > Moniliellaceae > Moniliella > Moniliella sp. 'wahieum'. The sequence goes on from RSEE01000023.1 coordinate 534,309, forward strand.
GTGTGGAACGTGATCGGCCTCCCCTTGTGCCTGAAGACGTTCATGAGAGGCAAGGACGTTCAACGTGCGTTCCAAAAGAGACGCCAAAGCCGCCACGTCGGCGCTTGACTCTGGCGCAGCAGAGGTGCTGCTTCCAAGGGCGGCCTGGGGTGCTGCGTCGATGAGTTCCCCTGCCTTCTTTCCTTCGACCGATGCAACCCCACCGAAGTGAATGTCATCGCCCCCCCGGAGGAAGAACCAGGAAGGGGGGATGCATGATGGGCTTCCGGCGGCGACATGGGCGTTGGAGGTGGTTGCAGTTGCCGAACAAGCGAGGGGTGGTGCGGAGATAGGCCGTTCGGTGAAAGAAAAAGCGTGGGTGATCGGTGCAAAGCTCGGGAGGGGGGCTAGGGTTTCGTTCAGTGACATTCGCCGAGAGAGTGTTGCTTGCACCCTACGCCACTAACTTCATCGACCATCACCAGCCCTGGCCGTGCGCACCACGCCCACATCCCCCTCGCCGAAGCCCCCCCACACACCACCACACCGACTACGACAATGGCTCAAAATCCGTACGCAACTTCTCATTCTTCCAAACTAATCCCTTCCTAACCGTCACCCTCCACTCCCATAAGTGTTCTTGCCGTGATCCACCAGACAGACGAGCTGGCCTCGGGTGCGTTCTGCTTCCCTCCATTCTTCGTTCTGTTCTCGACTAACTCGACCGCACTAGACTTTCGAAAACCCACGCGGAAACCGCTCCTGTTATTTCTCAGCTGCGAATGGTGGGCATGGAGCATGGAGATGACGCTGCGCGGGAAGCGCCTCTACTTGGACTGCTACGGCAGGCGCTTCAAAGGATGGAGCAAGACGTGGAGGGCATGTTCGCGCTTGTTTACCAAATCCAGGCCTTTGCCCTGGCTTCAGACCCTGACCCACAAACAGGTAGCTCGACGCTGGTATCCCTACGCCCACAAATCGAGCGTGCGCAAGACCATGTCTCCCAGGCGGTGGATGCGTACCAGAACGAACTTGGCCAAGCGGGAACTTCTCTACGAATTCGTGGCTGAGAGTTATGTTACAGACGAATTTTGTGACCAATGGAGCCGATGGATGAGGTATGTTCTCCCCTGTCGTAATCGCTTCCTGAGCTCGGCTAACCAGGCTTTTTGTCCAGCTTTCGACTGGGGCCAAGTTGGATGTCGATGCATTGGCAGATCTGCTTGGTGGATTGGGGGGCATCTGATCCGAATGAGCACCAACCTCTCACCCCAAATTCCGACTACCTTGGCGTGTACTACGAGATCCGTCTTATGAGGGTGGATATCTCTGAGGGGCCCCTGCATGGCACACGTCCATTTCCTGTGGATACCTTTGTTTGCTTGCGCTTCGGACCAGGCTTGTCCCAGTTTGGATCTTAGTCTATGCCTCACCGCCCGGCCATTTACAGATAGATGTATTGGGTACTGCATAGTGACGTGTGCAGTACACATCGAGTGGGTTTCGTTAGGACGTTCAACATGGCACAGCGTGTTTGGGTGGGATGTCATGTAGCGAGGGTGCAAAGGCGCTGAGGATGGTCTGGCTGTAGCCCGCTCTGCGCCTCCATGGAACCGTCATGGGCAGCCACGTACAACTGTTTCCATTCCTCGTGTAAGATGAAACTCGCTGGTGCAGCCCCTTCGCAATCCCAATTGCTCATCCTGCAGATCGCGCGAAGGCCAGAAGCCTTGGTCTAGCACCTACATCTGTTTTCCTTCCTGCGGATTACTGCTGCTGGGGGCCGCTGGGACGAGCTGCTAGCAGTACGAGAAAAAGATCAGTCTGGAGGCCCTAACGTCCTTGCCAACAGGCTCTACTACTCAGTCGACGATACATGGATTTGGAATGAAGCCAACTGCATGTAAAAGGCTATATATTCAGGCAAGAACGTTCGAACATACAAGTTTGCGGACATTGATGCAAGCTTGCGTACTGTTGTGCACGTTCGCGCCAGAATGAGGGCTACTAGTAGCGGCAAAAAACTCGTAACAGGACACGGAGGGGTAGGAGACGGAACCGAATCCACAAGATAAGAAGTGACATTGAGGAATTGGGGCATTAAGAACAGGTAGATCTTGGACAGGATCATATGGATTCATGGAGAGCGTTGGAGATGCCGTTAGGACCAAAGAAAAAAAGAAGAGAGCAGAGGGAAAAGGGAAAAGGGAGAAAACACTCCGGGGAATAGATGAGCAAAAGTGAGCCAGCAGGTATAAAGATACGAGCAATTTCCCAGGAGGGGCATACAATTGGCGTCGTAAGAAGCTGGGCCACCCCATTGACCTTGCCCTTTAGTCATTGCAAAAAATGACTACCGGGGCAAGGACAATGAGTAACGACTTGCTTAGGCCGACTCGGTGGCAGGCTGCTCGCCTCCTTGGTGGTAGCCGGAGCCGCTGCGGCCTCGCCGGACGCAGCCGCCGCGACAACCGGGAGCAACGTCGGGGGCAAAGATCGAAGCCTTGCTCGAGAAGAGGCCAAAGCGTTCGTAATCGACCCCGAGACGGCGTAGACGAAGTACGAGAGGCAGAGACCCTTGGACAGAAGGTCAAGGACACCGTAGTAGATGAACTCGCCGTCGGGAGAAATGTCGTTGCTAGCATCGGCCACACCCAGGCATCACATACACAATCGTCCACAAGGCAAAGCCCGAAACGACAGGAATGTAAGCCCAGAAAACGTCCGAGCCAGTCTTCTTGGCAGCCAAAAGAGCCGGGCCAAAGAGCACCCACAGGACCCACGTCAGGCGCACACGCCGAAGACAAACCAACCCCACTTGTAGCTGCTGTGCGTAAGAGCACCAGCCAATCCACAGACGACAGCGACAGTCTCAATGAAGACCGTCATGAAGATGGTAGACAGGGGAACGGGCGAGACGAGAAGAATGGCAATGATAACGAAAGGCGTCGAAACAAGCCAGTCGACATAGCGCGAGATCCTGATCAATAGCGAAAAGTCAGTACCTCATTGGCAAGGCAGTTGCAACCAAATGCAACAAGGCCTCAATGAGTGAAAACGCACCAAAGACCGCGTCGCCACATTGTTAATCCCGTTGCCATTGCCTTTCCAGTGACCAGAACGGAACTCGACGGACACAGGAACCGCGCCGAGGTTGGAAGCAAGAGCGTACCAGTTGAGTGCATTGCACGCCAACGTAGCAGCGACGAGGTAGTTAAAAGTACGGTGGCCGCGGTTCACCGCGAAGAAAGTGTAGGCCGAGAGAGCCAAAAAGACAACCGTTTGAACAGCGAAAATGGCCCAAGCAAAGTCGCTGCCGTGCGAGTTGACAGTGACGTTGGACGCAACCGGGTTGCTCGACACGGAGTCGCGTGCAGTCATCCAAGGGAGTGACATGTCGAATTAAGATCGAGAAAAGTACAAAACAAGGGGGATAGGGCGGGAGAAGGCGAGAAGATGAATGTAAAAGGCTTTGAGCGAAGCCAGGTGCGTATGACAGGTGAGGGGTGGAGGACTCCGACGATGCCAGCTGCGGGGGGGCATATATATACACATCTACAATAGGTCCGTGCAGCGGTCGCGCATCGCATACTATAGCGAGAGTCCATCGAAGGGGCAGATGCCTAAGAGCAACGTATGAAGACTGTTGCGCGAGGGCGCAGTTCAGCCACAGTGCTAGGCTCCCGCACAATGGCTCTGCCGCCAGGGTCCTCGCGGGCGTTGCCCATCCCTCGATACCGAATGCCAGAGGGGCGCCCCATTGGGCTGCTGTCGACTTGAGCAACACCCTACGTTGGTGTACGTGAGTGCAGAGCGTTGGGTACACTATAGTGAAAGACACTCCTCCTCCTCTCCCAGGCTTCCGTTGGCCGCCGAGCCCAACGTAAGAGGCTTGAGCTCCAGGCTGGTCTGCGCGCGCGATCTGAGTGCTCAGGCTGAGTGCCCAGGAGAGCACCCGAGCGCATCAGCCCCACACCCTGTTCAAGCTTCAGTGCGTGCGAGCATTAGAGAGGCTGAGCATATTGTTGTACTCAGGCTGAGGCGCTGAGGCGCTGAGGCGTGGAAGAGGCGCAGAGAGACACCTAGAGACGAAATGACCAATGATTAATGACTAGTGACTGCGGGGGGCTCGGCGCCTCAGCGCTGCTCAGCGCGCTCAGCTGGAGGTATACCGGCTTCCAGAGCTTCCTCTGGGGCCACTGTCGTCGATCGCAGAAGTCAAGTCAAGAGTGGGCCGGCACGCGGGCACCCCGGAGGGAGAAGGGCCCCGATCATGATATCAGCTGCATCAGCATATTTGCATCATCATGATTCCCGAATATCCTCATATTATACGCGCACACAGGATCACGCCAGTTGTGTGGTCCCTTCGTATATCCGCGGATAATATATTCGCGAGGTTGCGCCACAGACGTGACGGTATTTTTTTGGCTCATCGACTAGTCAGGTCATGTCAAGTGACTATTATAGTGACCCAGTGACAGCCCGTGACTATGACTCTGAAGCCTAATAGAGCGGGCCTGACTTTTCGGTCTCTCGCGAGTGGCACTGAGTACGGAACAGACGCTACGCTGGGATCTGATATCGTGAAGGCGGGGGGGGGTGCCAACTGCGCGGCGGTGGAAAACGCAAGCCAACAAGCAGAGCCAAGGTGGACCCCACATCTCAATGCTCTCCGCGTTCTCGTCTGCGCCGCTCTCAAAGGCCCTATATACATCCTATCCGATCTCCACAGCGTCACCCTGACGATCATGATTAAGGAGTGATGACTCCACTGAGAATGCCGGGAAAGAGGATAAGGCGCCGTAGAAGGGGCTTCGGTAGCGATGAAGACACAATACCAACAGGAAGAAATATTTTGAGCTGATCAGGGCCCTCCGCACGACGCGCGCCGCCGATGTGGTGTTTTTCGAGTTTGAGGACGTGGGTATTTGACGCGGACGGAGTGTCATTAATCTGATGTTTGCAAGGAAAAGGGGGGGTTGCGAGTGTGGGCTCCAGTGGTGCGGGGAGAGCGCTCAGCCTGAGCGCTTCGACAGGGCTCACATGCACAGAAGGCTCTAATATAGACATGTGAACGTTGAACGCTGGACGTGTCGAGCGTTGTTGTACGTAACATAAGATTAGCGCTTAGTGGCTGAGCCTCAGCGCTCAGGCGCTCAGGCTGAGCTCAGCCCAGTAGTACTATGGCGAGTGCCCTAGTGGCTCTTGTGATCGAGATCTATTTCAAAAGCCCCGAACCATTCGGGGCATCGTGCATCGAGTGACCGAAAAGGAAGGAGGTATGAAACTTGAGCGCCTTTCTAGCAGTGCTTTAACCCAGCCACTACCTTTGCGGGGTTAATATTACTTTTGGTGCAGCCCCTCTGGCCGTCAAAAACCAAGCCAAGACGTCACTGTGTTCTGTGGCACTTGGCATATCGGGAATGATTAATGATCGAAATGAATGTACGTGATGCGCGTGATGAACGATGGACGATATGGCAATCACTAGTCACTAGTCACTAGTGACTTGTGGCCTAGTGACTAGTGACTAGTGACTAGTGACCGGTGCCGGTGACCCCAGCTGTTTAATCAAGCGTCAAGCTTCAGCTCAAGCTCTCAATCTGAGATCTCAAAAGGCTCAAAGCGTTCGCCCAAGGCTGACGCTCAGCTCAGCCTGAGCAGCTTGAGCTTCACAGAACTCATCAACGCTCCAGCGCCGCTCGACAACTGTGAATATTGGACGACCGCGTGCTGAACGTCGAAGACCGGTAGGCGAACGCCGAGCGCTGAGCCGCTGTGCTTAGCCTATTAAGCGCACAATGTCAGCGGCGGAGCAGCACTGCCAGTACTGAGCCGTTTTTGAACCTCAGCGCCTCAGGCCTCTTCGGCGCCAGCAGCCTCGGCGCCTCAGCGTCTCATCTGAAGTGCTTGAGCGCTGTGAGCTTGATGCGCTCTCTGGATCTGAGTTAGGCCTGAGGCTCAGGCCTGAGGCCTGAGGAGACGAACGCAGCCAACAGCACGGGGGGTGTATATGTTACCTGCACAGGGCCCTGCCAGCGAGGTGCGGCTGCCAAACTGACGTGATTATGCACGTGCGGCTGAAGTCATGTCAGCGTGTCAGAGAGTGACCCGGTGGCTGTCACCATGTCACCGGCATTGGGAAGAGACGAGCACCCTCGAGCACCTACACGTTCAACGTTACTAGAAACGTTAAACGGTGATAATCGATAAACGTGCTCTTTCCAACCATTTCAAGCTTCATATATACGTAGGCTTTTTGTGCAACACTTTAAGGCGTTGGTTCTCTCGACGTTCGCGTTACGCGTTACTGCGCATTGCCCTCTCCAAGGATCGATGAGTGATATGGGTTTCACCTGACACACTCTGACCGGCTGACCGCTCTACCGCCTCCCTAGATCCGGCAGATGCGTCAGATGACGTCTCAGATCAGAGATGTCAAAACGTATGAAATTTTTGCCATTTCTTTTGCCACGGGCACTCACAATATCTCCCGCTCACACTCATCCAACCTCGTCTCTTTTTCAAATGTGGAGAGCAACCACACAGACGATAGTTCCTGCTTTACAGCTTTGCACATCATGGGATGGGTGAACAAGAAAATCTTCTCTTGCCCCTGACGATCGTCATCCATGGTGCAGCCTCCAACCTTCGCGCTTCCTTGAGACAGCGAGATCCACAATCTCGTCTTTCAATATGAGTCAGTTTTTTTGTGGGTGCGCTCTACGCACTCTGACGACCGGGCCGAAGGGCTGTATCGAGTATCGAACACCTCCGCACCGCTCTCCTGAAGCCCTGAGAGGTTGAAGGTTTGCGATGATTGGGCGTTGAACGTTGGACTTGAAGCTTCAACCGGTCACATGGTCACCCGGTCACAGTTGATCAACGCGATCAACTGATCCCCGAGGCCTCCCGAATAGTCGATGATGCTGATGGGAGGAAGAGATGCCTGACAACCTATATGCACCGCCAGCCACGCACTGCAGCAAACAGCAGCTGTGGGTGGGTTCAGATTCAGACGCTGAGATTCAGCTCTCGCCGGCCAGAGACCTGAGGCTCTCAGGCCTGGGCCTGACGGCCCCAGCATCCGTTTGGCACCCTACACGACGGACTATATCATGTGTACACATACGTAAGAAAATTTCCTCCGAACACAAAAGCCGTTAAAATCCAAACTCACAGGGTCACTTTCCTGCAGGCGCACACACCAAAAGCGTGTATCAGCTTTGTGCTGCCACACCTAGGGTGCCGTGATGCACACATTCATGCCTCACAACAAACTGCATGCTGCTTACCTAGTACATGAATATTGAGGGCCTTGAGGATTGAGGCACTACTTCCATACCCCACAACGGATGCACAGGCCCCTTTTCTCAGCCCCTTATAGGCGCCTTAGCGCTCAACAGAGCCTTAAGCTTTATGAGCCCCTCAATCTAGCTCAATCCCACCTCTCACACAGCAGTTGAGCGCTTAGTGCTAACGTGTTGTTCAATGCTCAGGCGCTCAGGCATCATGTTTAGTCGCTGAAGTTCAGCTGAGGTTCAGCGCTGGGGTTCAGCGCGCTGAGCATCATGCACCATGCTGAGTACACTGAGTAATACCATGCGCGCTGCCGGTGTGTATTTGTGCCAACGCCAGCATCAGTGAGAATCGAGACGGTCCACATGCCACCCAGACATGCGATGTCATATGATTCCACACCCAATGCCGAGCACGGTCATATGCTGAGGTCAACAGGCGCCCGGTGCCGCTCAAGCGTTGCTGGGGTTCTGCCTTTTGAGGCTGGAAGCCTGAGACTTGGCGAAGATGGTGGGGTGTGAGATCTGAGATCTGAGACCAAAAGAAGAGATGATGAATCAGTACTCAGTAAACAGTACTCAGTGAGGTCACTGGGCCCGTGAGATGGCAAGCAGCAGCTGTCTGAGCGCTCCTGTCGCTTCATTTGAAAAGATTGATGCCTGAACTCCCCAGGACTATATCCGAAAAGGCCACCGTGATGGTCACACACTCTTGCACCGCACAGACCATCACGAAACTTCCCTTACCACAAGCCCGCCTGCCTGTTTCTTTTAAGTACCGGCATCTTGCCAAACAAAAGCCAATTCAAGCTCTCTCGCCGATTACTCGCCCCTTTCACACGCTTCTCTTCCATCTCCCCCTGTTTACATCGCCCAGTTTTCTCTCTTGCCGCCATGTCTGCTCCTGGATCAAGTCCAGTATTCACCAACCCGGTCACCTCGAACGTGACCAACACCTTTAGGGGGTCTGATTTTTCCTGGGCCATCTTCGCGGTAGCAACTCTTGTATTTGTCTTCACTCTCGTTTATACTTCGTTTGCAACCCCCACCGGGAAACGGACCTTCAACTTTCTCGTCGCTGCTGCCCTGCTTTGCAATGCACTGAACTGGTTTGCCATTGCTTCCAATCTGGGTGCCATTCCTGTCACTGTCGAGTTCCGTTCGGGATCCTGGACTGGACGCGGTAACGGACGGGACAATGCTGCGACTCGCTCTATTTGGTGAGTTGGGATCATTCTCGTTTATTGGAGCTTTTGTGCTTACCACAATGTTTTTTTTCCCTTCTTCAGGATCTCTCGGTACATCGACTGGTTGGTTTCGACGCCCTTCATTATTTTGGCCATTCTCCTTGCCTCGCCTGTTCCCCTTTCTACGGTGTTCATGACTATCTTTATTGAGACGGTTGTGGTGGCGCTCTCGCTCTTCGGTGCCTTGACGCCCAGCTCCTACAAGTGGGGCTGGTTTGTGCTTGGCATCTGTGGTTTGACGTGGGTGTACTGGGTTATGTATGGGCCGGGTTTGATTGCCGCTAAGAAGGCGGGCAAGGACGTGTTTTGGGGATACCTGCCCATGAGCGTTGCTTTTGGCGTGTTCGGAATTGTGTACGTGATTGCCTGGGTGTCTCGTCGGGGGCAACAACATTGCCCCGGACAGTGAGCAAGTATTCTATGGTATTTTGGACTTGGTCAGCAAGCACCTTTTGCTTCCCTACCACGTCTACAATCTGGCCTCGGTGGATTACGAGCGCTTTGGCCTCTTCTCGGCCAAGGCTTCCTTGTTTGCCGATCCGCTCTTGGCGCCAGGCGAGCCTTCGGCGAGGAGGAAAGACGGCTGAACAGGCCTAATCCTGTCCCTTTTCTCTCCCCTCGCTATGCACATCCCGTGTATATGCACGTGAAGTGTACATGGCTGAAACAGAGTTTCACCTGGAGGAGGAGGATTCGTGGTACCTCTTATCGCGAAGAAGTTATACCAGCTCCACTACGTCCCTATTATGGACTAGATGAGCATGTTCAAACAAGATATCGCCTTTTTTTCTCAATAATCCCCCTCGCTCGCCACCTCATGTGTGTTGTCAGGCGTTTCACGTGGTACTTACCACGGTATATACAAGATCCCCCCCAGGTGTGATGCGCATTTTCGACGTCGAAGGCGCTCCCTAACCCCTCTTTCCTTTTTTTACCCTACTACTGTCATCCCCTTTTTGTGTGATTTGAACTCGCACGTGTGCGAGGTATATTTTGGGATGTGGTATTTGATGTGGTGGCCCCTAATATGGGCCTCTTTTATTCTCATTGATTGATCGAATTATACGAGAGTACTACTATGTAGATAGATGCGGAAGAGACGGCCCTATTTGGTAAGAAGCTACTATACGAATTTCGTTGACTGGGAAAGCACATATATATAGCAGGGTAGGTTGCTGGCTTCCTGGGCACTGAGGACCTTTCTACCCGGTGGTGGCAAGACTCATTGAGGTCAGAACACGTTTCATATATCCAAAGTCGAAGGAACACTGGTGTGAGAGGGTCGTGAATTGCTTTGCCGTAGTCTCGGGAAGAGCCAGCAGCATCCGAGAAGGAGGTTGCACGTTAGAAGCCGCGGATGTCAAGCGGAGAGTTCCGATGGCGAGGGAGGGCGAGCGAGCTGCGATTGAAAGGGCGGTTCTTCTAGAGTCGGGGCACCTATGGAGGGGAGAAGGGAAAGGACTGGTTAGCGGCTTGGGTCACTACAATTGATGGGATCGAAGAACAAGCAGGACTTTTATAAGAGAGGGGCAAAAAAGCAATGGCCATGAGATCTACAGTGTAGAGGGGAAACGAGTCAAGGAAGAGCAGTGTGAGGGCCTATCACGAAAAGCATGAGGTCAGAAACCGAGTAGAAGCCATGTGTGTAGTGTGGAGAGTTTAGAGGAGAGCGAGACTAATAAGAGGCGATTGTCGTGGGTTTTATACTAGCCACAGGCCAAGAAACTGAGAGTCACGATAGGGGAAGATAGAGAATTTGAGTAGGTATTATAGTAGGGAAGGAAGTCGAGAAGCGAAAGCAACGAGAAATTGAAGTGGAGGTGACTGTGCAAGGCTACTTAGTCGCTGCCCACCCGTGACACTACAAACGTGGATGGGAGTGTGAGCGTTTTTCGGCGAACCTGTGACTAAAAGAATCAACTCCCTACGAGAGCGAGCAGATATTAACAGGGAGCGGCAACCTCACACAGCCCTTTGCGCGAGCATATTTGGGTGAACTCATTTCCATATATCCAACCGAAGGCATTCCAAAAGGCACGGCGAGGAATCCCATTGTCAAGCTAGTGCGCTCTCCATTTGCGACTTAGAAATATAGCATCCTTGAAGATCCTTATTCTGTGGACGAAAGAGAAAAACGAAAACAAAGAAATTCAAGTGTATTAACCATCGTGAGCAGATGAGGGATGAGAGTAGTGAGAGGGACAAGAGAAAGTGGGAGGCCAGGAAAAAGTGTCCCGTGGTGGCGATAGGAAGAGACGTCTCCTGAAAGAGTATTTAGAACAACACCCGGGGGGGAAAATGCTTCATCGTATCCTTTCGAGCGGGCTCATTGCGAAAGAAATGCCAAGTGTCACAGGGTCTTTGGCCTCCCATTGTGAAATCCACGTTTCCAACCCCTTGTCAACAGTGGCAATGACGACCGCGTGAAAATGTATACTTCCCCCCAAGACATATATCTGGAAAGAAGGGTTTTTGGCCACTGCAAAACCTGCAGCGATAAAAGGCTGCTGTGTAATGGATGAACCACAACCACGGGTGTTGAGCACAAAGATTCCTGGTGTCTCTATGCGGAAGCATTGCAAATGATGGAAGGATAGAGTGTTCATGAACAAAGATGTGGCATTCTCATGAGCCTATCTCTTCGGTTTGGAGGAGATGCGACTGCCCGTTCCATTTGTACATTACGCCCCACGCGCACGTGATGCTGCGATCAACGGGGTGAACGCCGGCTATTTACCATTGCACTTTTGTTGTCCCCTTGGGCGCATTCACAACATGGCGAACCCATTCCCGAGGAGAAGAGTTAGCAGGAGCAACTCTAGAACTCAACAGGGCCGAGACGGTGTGCAAAAATAATGTGGTTCATCAGCACAGCAATGCGTTTAACATCGCTTGGCTTTCTTCACCACATGCCAGCAGCCAATAAGTGCCTCCGGTTCACCGGTTAAGATTGGTATTCTCAGCGCCCTAGTAGCCTGTGCCTTTCCTCGCGCAGCAAGTGCAGATATGCTCTGATGTCCTCGCTCGAGCACATATTGGCCAGTGGCACCCGCATATTCAGTCCAAAGTTGCAATCTCATGCTCGTTCGCTCTATGGTATTCGCGACATCGATGACCGCAACGAGAACCGACTGCGGGGGAGGAGAACGAGGCGAGACGTGGGAGGATGGCGAGGCGTATGGGCTACCAAAGAGTGACGGGGCCCGGACTATTTGGAGGGTCAAGAACCGAAGTGTGAACCACACTTTGCGGGACTCTCGCGGGCACAAAGGATGCGATGTGTACGTACCGGCAAAAAGTGGTACACAAACTCAAAAGCAGAGCCGCAACACTTTTGGAACGCCGCGAGAAGGAAGCGCTTCTCGACTCCTATCTTATAGAGCGAGCCGAATGCGACAAGAACGCCAAGTTCCAGGGTCGTACTCAAGAGACTTTCTTCCCATGTTGGTCATGACGAATGCGAAAAGAGAGATTATGCCACAACATGGAAAGTAAGGCGTTCATTGGGCACAGAGGACAAAAAATTATATAGTTTTTTCTTCCCTCGGAGAGATGGGGCTATAACGACATGCTTACCACTGCCATTCGTGTCCAAGCGCACTACATACGATTTGGAAGCGAATGGCGGGCGCCAGAGGGTTCTGACTTTCGGCTGTGGGGACTCCACGGGTTTCTAATTGGGGCTATATTTGCCTCCAGCAGCAATTCACCCTCCGTCAGAAATGAGCATATAGGCACAGCAGTTCCTTTTAGCAGTCTTTTGTCCAAACGGTCAAGTTCGGTAAACGATATGAATGCGACGGCAGAGGTGGTTGCAACAGAGACCCTGCTCGGATCGAGGTGACACGGGGGGAAGGTGTAAGAGAGGAGCCACTGCAGACAACGTTTTCAACATTGAGTGTGGGACTGGCGGGGCACAGGAGAGCGTGGCTGCAAGGAGCTCGCAGTGTGCATGGTGACATGTGACATGTGCCATGTGCCATGCGACAGTTGGTTGAGCGCTCCCCACAAGCCCAGCCACACGGCACGGCGCCAGTGCGCTCACCCTCCCCGCTCGGCAGTACGCAGATCCCGCCACACTGTTCCCCTGCCACGGCTGCCACGAGCCGCAGCCTCTGGCTACTCCCGCACAGCGCCAGTCTGCCCAGGCACGCCGCCCGCGTGTGGGGCAGACATTACGCTCGTCACGCGTCACGCAGCAGAGCGCACTAGCCCATCGCCACCATTTTCCGCGTTTACTTGGGGTCCCCCCGCCTCTCACACCCCAGCCCCACCTCCATCTCCGCCTTCACGCCCCCCCCACATGCCACTCCGCCTGCCCATACCCGGGTCGCCCTCCGCCCCTGCCGATTCGCGGCCGCGCAGGCCTTCGCTCTCTCTTTCTGGTCTCGTCCGCCGCCATCGCTCCAGCTCGGGTGCAGGCCAAGCGGCAGAAGGTGCGGCCGCTTTCGTCCCGCCTCCTGTCCCACCTCTTCCCGAGCTGGATAGGGACGCTCCGCCCCCATTGCCACCGAAAGAAACCGAGCACCCAGCCCACTATTCCCTTGCTCCAGAAGCCACCGCTGATATGGCTTCTGCCCTTTTGGAAGAGGTCGAAGTAGACGACCCTGGCACAAGCGGAGCCCACCTCCTATCTACCCCCACTTTCGCCCACCTTCTTTTGATCCCGATACCTATCCTCCACTTCCGCCCACTGGCATAGCCTCCTCTCCCACCCTGCCCTATCTCGCCTCCTTCACACCCGGCCAAACTATCAGCGAGCTCCTTGGGCCCAGGATGCATCTGCTGCACCATCAAGTGCGCAACCCCCGGTTGCCCAGGAACGTTGCCTTACTCTCCGACTTTGCCTGGGGGGTTTCCCTGGTCCCAATCTCCTCAACCCTCGTCTCCGGCTATCCCTGCCCCTTCCCCACGCATTCCCCAAGTTCCCCCTGCGCCCGTTATTTCCAAGTCGCCCTCACCCTCGCCGCGTCCCCTCATCCAAACATATGTACGCCCGCCGGTTTCGGCGACGTCCGAGAAAGAGGAGGTAACAAACGCCAGCTCTAAGCCTCCAATCATCCTTTTGAACCAAGAGGAAGCTCTAGCCCGCCAGATGGCTGACCGCAATGCCCGGCCTGAAGCCCAGCACACTGGTCATTCCGAAAGCACTGATACCTTCTCATCGGCGACAGGGAGTACATCCGCCAGCATGCACACTACGGAGAGTGTATACACCCTGACCACGAACGTCTCGACTCGAGGAGAAATGGAGCCGCGTAACACGCCTTATGTGTGCGCTCTGTGCCTATCTCCTCCCGAGAGCGACTCTGTGTTGCCGGTCAAGCTCGTCTGCCCATCTTGCCCACGATGAATGCGTGGTTGCTCTTCTCTCGTCTCCTGTGTCTTCCGACGCACCAGTTTGCAAGTTGTGCCCTCCACATCCTTCCCATGTGGATACTGGTAGTGCTCCCCAACAGCGCCGCCCCTCGGCTCCCAAGATTCTGGAGCCAGTTACAGCCAACCCTGTAGTGGATGCTCCCAACTCGGCCCTAAACTCGTCCGCGGTTGTTGGGGCCAATCCGGAACGGGATTATTATCCCAATGGGCATCCACCTGCACACCAGGCGGCAATGCACAATACCCCAGATCCGGCTGCACCACTGAGCTCAGTCCGGGATCCCCACAGTCATTATCCTCACATTCCCATGGTTCTTCCCGGGCCGGTTTCTCCTAGGCCATCTGGGCCTTGCGCGGCACAAAAAATCGCATGGTGCGGAGCATGGAATGCCGCCCCCTGAGCCTGCATTTCAAGTGCACACGACGGGCGCAGCAGATGTTCTGATGGCTCAGCTCAATCGGCAGCTCCACCCTAAGCTACACCCACCCCCCGAGCCCCTACTGTGGCCGCATCCAAGGTCGAACCAAGCTTGGGCCTGAGCATGAGCCTGAACCGGCGCCGGAGTTGGAGGCTGGGTCTGAACCTGAAACGGAAGCCTCAACCCGAGTCCGAGTCTGAGTATCACCCTCAGTCTACGTTTAAGCGCAAACCTGATCTCCAGCCATCCTCCGAGTCAAAGAGGAATCCATGGCGGTATCCACAGCAAAATCAAGTCCTTGTTCAAAACAAAGCCCAAGCATCCATCTCAACCCGAGCCTAACGTCAGCTCTCGTCCTTCTCGACCGCCAATGCCTGGAGGAGAGTCGGGCGAAGACCGAACGGGGGGAGCCCGGCCTCGGGCTGGAGAAAGTCCCTGGCCTTCTGAACGTCCTTTTACGCCCGAACTCGAAGTGGCGCCGGTGAGCAAACGTACAACACCAGTTGGTCCTGATCCCGTATTTCCTACGCGACAGAGTATGGACGAGAGCAGAGTTCGTCACCCTGATAGGAGTATTTCGCCCGCCCAGCCACGGCTTCGATCGCGAGCAGCAAGCATGGACAAGCCGCGATCGCCCAGATTTGACCCAGGACTGCAACGACCCCAAGGTTCTGGCAGGGTCACAAGTATCCATTTTTGGCGTATCGCAAGCCAGGGCCGTATTGAGCAAGCTCGTGGACGCTGAAGGTTCACGACTAGAGTCGGTCGCTCGCTGGAGTCTACTTATGGCCTTCCCGAGCTGGCGGACCATGTGGAGGTCACGCAAGGCAACCAAACACGCGTTTTATGTGGTCGTGTTTGCTCAGGCCTTGGGACTATACGCTGAAAGTGCAGACGATGAAGGCCTAAGCGACGCTAGCCTGTCACTCAAAGGTCGCATTTTCTTCCACCATTACCCCAAGATCACGCTCACGCCACCCCCACCGGTCCTATGGCGCGGGACTCTCGCCTACGCTCGGTTCACATCCGCCTGGATCAGTCGCAATGTACGCTAACGTTTCCCTCCTCGTCCCAGGCCAACAAGTGGTTCTGTCGCTTGAATTACTTGTCGGCCCGAGCCAATGTCTACCAGCGCGAAAGAGACCCCTCCCCTTCGGCCCCTCCGTCCATTTATATCCGACCGCGCAGCCAGTCGACTGGGGCAAGGCGTCCGTCGCGGGCAGCGCAACCGCCCGTGCCGCCACTGCCGCCGTATTCATGTGCGCGACCCATCTGGCCGCATCACCACCCTTCACCTCCGCTGCCCTCATCTCCCTGGGCGTGGTCCGTCCTCCCCTTCTGTCCCTCGTTCGCCCTTGGCGTCCTCTCCTTCTTCCCCAGTACCCCCATCAAGGGCCAATGGACCTGGTGATACTGGTGTCGGCGGCGGAGCGGGATCGGGAAGCCGGGCAAGCCATGCTGATCGAGATTTTGGAGCGCCTCGGCGACCGAGACGGGTGGCTCTGGTCACCTTCCACCTTGGCTCGGACAAGGGCAATGCGGTGCGGCGTACTCCTTGCTGTGCCCTGGCAAAGCAGCGAGCCGAAATCGATTGCGAGCCTTTGTTGAATTGCTTCAACGACCCGAGACGGCCGCGGACCCCAAGAGCGCCGTCATGGCCGCTCACGAGCTCTTGCTCGGCCGCTTCCCAGCTGCCTTCCCCGCGGCCGTCCCGCGGTCCTGAGCCTGGTGCCCCCCACCAACCAACTTGACCGCTACATTGCTCGCATCGCCCCCTTCCCAGCGCGTCCATTCCCGTGGGGAGCTAGCATGACCCGTCTGGACGTGCCCACGTGATGCCCGGCCCGCGGTTTGACCTCTGGTTGTGTTGCAAGTCTTGCGCGGTCCCCAGTACCCCGCTTGTGCTCTTCTGTTGTTTTCTGTTCCACTGCATATACCACTCCTTTTTGACTCCACCTTGCTGCCTGTCTTGTCTTAGATCTTATCAACGAACGTTGATGAACGCAAATGCATCTTGTGGAATGGGACGTCCGCTGCAGATGGCGGCGCGTGCCGAGTGCTGCTGGTGACAATGGACCTCCAGATGAGAGGAGGAAAGATATGCAGAGGGGCAAAGTAGAGCAGGTGTGCGCCCACGGCTTGGCTCATGCCAGTACCAGTCCGTGCCCGTCGTTTGCCCAAGACATCCATCAGGCCACCGAACAGACACGTGACTGGGCAGGACTAGGTTTGGTCGGCAATATACTACGGGCAATACGTCAGCGCTGAGGCTGGGCGCGGCTTTGGCGGAGCGGGCGTTGCGGACCATGGGTGACACATGGCGCGTGCCGCCCATGTCACATGGCCTGTGCATGGGGCAGACCCCACCTGGCACGGCGCCCGTGGGGCGGCGGCGTCGGCGTGGCTCTGAGAGTGAATCTGGGCAGCGAACAGCCACGCTCGATGACGTTCGGCAAGGCAGAGCCGAAGCGCTTAGGCTAAGCGCTCATTAAGCGCCGGGGCAGTGCAGGGCGATGCCGCCGCCTCTTGAAGCGCAAGCGCGTAAAAGCGCCCATCCCGTCTTCCTTCTTCGCATCCATCTTTCCTCCCCCAGTGCATGCTCTTGAGGACGGTCCCTCGTCTCGCTTCTCGTTCTGCCTTCTTCCCAGTGGTGCGTCCCCCGGCCTGTTCGACCACTCCCGTCGTCACTTCGACGCCCCCAGCTAACCTCTTGCCTCTCCCCGCCAGATTGCCTCCTCTCCTACCTTCCTGCCTGCCCGCCGCTTGCAAACTTCCGCTCTGACCATGTCCTTCCACCAAGAGTCCCACAAGCTCCTTGTCATCCCCGGCCCTATTGAGGTAGCTGATGAGGTCCTCTACGCCAATGCACACCCGTCGATGAGCCACACCTCACCCGAGTTTGTGCCCATCTTTGGCGACTGTCTCCGCATGTTCCGCCAGATCCTTTACGCGCCTTCGGCCCAACCCATCATTACCTCTGGCTCGGGCACGCTGGGATGGGACCATGTGGCATCCAACCTGGTTGAGCCGGGGAAAGTGCGCTGGTGCTCAATTCGGGTACTTTGGCGACAGCTTTGCCGAGTGCCTCGAGACGTATGGCGCCAAGGTGGACCAGATTGGCGCGCCGGTCGGTTCCAAGCCAACCCTGGCCCAGATCGAGGAGGCACTGAAGCAAAAGAAGTACAAGCTGATTACCGCCACTCACGTTGACACGTCGACGGGTGTGTTGAGCGACGCCAAGGGGATCGCCGAAGTGGTCAAGCGTGTCTCCCCCGACACCATCTTTGCTCTGGACAGCGTGTGCAGCGTGGGTAGCGAGGAGATTCGTCAAGACGAGTGGGGCGTGGATGTGGTGCTGACGGCGTCGCAAAAGGGCATTGGATGCCCGCCGGGCCTGATGCTCCTCTCGGCTTCGCCCAAGGCGATCAAGGCCTTTGAAACCCGCAAGGCGCCGCCAACGTCCTACTTTGCCTCTTGGAAGAAGTGGTTGCCGATCATGAAGGCATACGAGGCTGGCAGTGCTGCCTACTTTGCCACTCCTCCGACCAACTTGATCTACGCTTTGCACCAGAGCTTTGAGACGATCACCAAGGGAGTGCCGTCGCTGGAGGAGCGCTTCAAGCTGCACAAGGAGACCTCGGCCAAGGTCAAGAACTTTGTCAAGAATGAGCTCAAGCTCGACCAGCTCGTTGCCGATGGGATTAAGGATGGTGCCAACGGAATGACGGCCGTCAAGTACCCGAGGGCTATGGCGCGGGCGATGTGGTGCCCCGCATGGCTGCGCGCAATGTGGTCGTTGCCGCTGGGCTGCACAAGGAGTGCAAGGACAAGTACTTCCGCATCGGCCACATGGGTCTCTCAGCCACGACCCGCAGTAGCGACATTGACCATGTCCTCCAGAGCCTCAAGGAGTCGCTCGCCGAGGCGGGCTACAAGCCGGAGGATGTGGGTGTTGATGGAGGCTTATTTCTCCTAGACCCAGCCGCTCCCCATGTGAAGTGACTAGTGACGATTGATTTTTGGCTCGGCAGCTTGCATGTCTGCTTGGATCCCCTTAAACTTGTTCTCAGTGCTATCGACTGCAGGACAAGTGCGTATGGAATGAACCCGTTGTAATGCATCATGTCAAGAACATGCCTTGGAGTAAAATGTACCGTACACCACCATCGCAAGGGAGGGGGATATTGCATCCAAAACGCCTCAGGAGGTTTGATTCAGGCATTGTGTTGATGAGAGTGGTTTCCCTTGGAAAACACAGTGCATGACGTGGCCCAGCCACCCCGGGGCCTGGCGGGGATGAGTCGGTGTGGGCTTCGATCTACGGCGTAGACGTCGTAAACGTAAATGAATCAATGATCAAAGAAATGATCGATGATCCGATGGTCATCGGTCGTATTCATACAGCAACGAAGGGCAAGGAGGAGCCCATGGCAACCCTATTCATTTGCGCTGCGGCGTCCGGCGGCATTGGGCGGCAGTCGTGCTTTGAATATGCACCCATGCGTACAGTGGCCATGTGCCTCTCCTGCCCCCAGAAGGGCAGCCTGGCGCGGGACCTGTCCCTGCGTTCATCAATGCGGCGAGGGTCGACCACCATCCAGGCCGTGGCCTAGCGAGCGACAGTACCACCAGCTCAAGCCAGGTCTCCAGTCAAGTGCGTATGCGTCCCTTCCTGTTTGGCGAGGCCGTGCGAGGGGTGTAATCGGGTTGGTTGATGCGCGATGCTTTCCGCTGCACAAACCAAGGCTCCGTCTCTCTCCCCCTCTGCCGCCCATGCTCTTCCCGAGACTGTCCCGCCGTCTCACGTCCGAACCGGGGTGACTCCCAGGACTGCCTGCTAACCTTTGGATGGTGTTTTCAGGATGGGTTTCCGCCACAACAACATCCTTCACAACAACCACTTCCGCAAGGACTGGCAGCGCCGGGTCAATGTGTGGTTTGACCAGCCCGGTGCCAAGAAGCGCAGGCGCAATGCGCGCGCTGAGAAGGTGGCGCGCTCGGGTCTCAAGCCCGTTGACTCGCTCCGCCCTGTGGTGCGCTGCCCTACGCTCAAGTACAACCGCAAGCTGTGTGCTGGCCGTGGGTTCACCCTTGAGGAGCTCAAGGCTGCTGGCATTCCCCAAAAGCTTGCTCGCGTGATTGGTATCGCGGTGGACCACCGCCGCAAGAACCGCTCGGAAGAGGGTCTGCGCCTCAACATTGAGCGCGTCAAGGCGTACCGTGAGCGTGTGGTTGTCATCCCGGCCAAGGGCAAGGGTGCCAAGCTCGCTGAGCTGGCCTCGGCTCCCAAGGTTGAGAATGTTGCGGCTGCGTTCCCCATCCCTGCTGGCACGGTCGCCGAGAAGCCTCGCGCAATTACCCAGGAGGAGAAGGACTTCGAAGCCTTCAAGACTCTTCGCCACGCCCGCAACACCCACCGCCAGGCTGGTTTCCGCGCTGCTCACCAGGCCAAGAAGGAGGCCGAGGAGAAGGCCAAGAAGTAAGCCGCGTAGTTGGCTGGGCCCTTGTCTCTTGCTTTCCTCTCTATGCCATACTCGGGTGCTTTGCGCCTACCATGTACCGTCAAAAAGTGTGCACTGCCATCTCTGTGCACAAAGGAACGATTTGCAGCAAGTGTGCCATCCCGCTCATTGTGAGCCCTTGTGTAGGTTATTCTACTGTATTTAGACCTTTCTGTCGCTTCGTCTTCGTCGAGGCAGGGACCCTGAATCGCATGCGTAGCACTGGCTGAGCTTGTGCGACGGAGAGTGAGTGTGGGCAACCGCCTGTATGGGCATAAGCGGGGGATAGGGAATATCGCAGTAACTGCTTGCCCACCTTCCTGAGCATGCTCAGGACCCCCCAAGCTGCTCAGGCTGAGCAGGCTCGAACGAGATGTTGGAGGATGGCAAAGATGAATCATTTTGCCTGCCGCCGGGACTAGTAGTCGGAAGGTCGACGTGCGGGGGGAATGGTGGCCGCTGGCTCGTGGGCGGCTGGTGCTTTTCTCTTGTATTCGATTCTCTACCAGACCTCTCTGATACCGACCATGCAGTTCGCCAAGCCCTCCTTCAGCAGCCGCGCCCCCGCGCCCAAGTACGTCAAATGGGTACTTCCCTTGGTCGCGGACCTACTGCCAGGTGCTGCAAGCCACTGACCATTGGTCCTTACTTTTACCCCTTTGTTATTGCTCCTTGCGTGTTCCGGTCCTTAGCTTGATTAGTGGGGCAGCATCTCTGGCTACGGCCAGGTGGGTCAGGCCCAGCACGGTATCATCCGCCCCACAATATGTCGATTTCCCCTCCCCCAAGCAACGAGACTGCTCCTGGATAGTATATCCATGTATTACCCATCCTATCAAGCGGGCCATGATGCATGTGAGAGAGAGTGTAGCCGCCTTCGTATAGGAGATGGCATGCTGGGTACGACATCTTCCCCACTTTACACGCGACTAGCACATGACTGGCTTTCCATGAGGATTGTCAATGTGAACGCACACGAGTCTATCCGACGAGTGCAGAAGCGCCAGACGCGAGTTGGTATACCGAGCGGGCGGTGAAGGTATAGTCCCCACAGGTACCAACGGTGTTCTTCCCAGGCGCTGGCATATTCAATCCAATCTGTCTGACTCTGTCCTTATTCAACCACAAGCTCAAAACACAACACACACTGCCCCTGTGCTGCCTCTTAACAATTCCGCGCGGCCATCCCAGCGGCGACGCGCCACCACCACCGCCACCATACTCCGCTGGCAACCATCCACCATCGCCTGCGCCGCCCATGTCCGACGACGGTGAGCCTAGCGACCTGGAAGAGTGCGTTTCCTACTGGAGGGAACAGGCCAAGGATGCCCGCGCCTCTCTCGCTGATGCTCAAGACGCTCTTGCCGAGCTAGAGGAGATGAGTCGGGGCCTCGAGGCCGAACTGGAGACCGAGCTCGCTGCCGCCCAGCGCGCGCGCGACGTTGCCACCCGCGCGGCGGAGACGGCCAAGGCAGAAGCCACATCATGGAAAGAACGGTACACTGCCGCGGCATCTGAGGGTTCTGCCGAGCTTGCAGCGGTCCGGAGGGAGTTGACTCGCACTGCCGACGAGTATGCGGCCCATCGTGATCGGTTGCGTGATATGGAGGTCAATAATGATGAGCTCGAGGCCGCAGAGAGAGCAATTGCTGCATCTCTGTCAGACATGGAGGCCAAGTACAACCGCTCGCTCGAGCAAACGGTTCTTCTGCAGGAAGAGATTGCGGCCAAGGATGCCCTGCTGGAGGAAAATCAACGTCTGAAGGACTACATTTCCGGTGCGTCTTGGCTTCTGAGTACTCACTCGTGCTCGTCAGGCTGATCTTCTTTCCTGTATGGGTCTCACTACAGAACTTACCGAGGAACTTGCTGTGCGCCGGGTGCGTCCAGCTACGCCCGACCCCACTCCGGCCGAGACGGCACCAGTTGCATCACCCCTTGCTGGTGAGGGCTCGAGTCCGCGGCCCCCAGACAGCTGGCCGTGCCGTGCTAAGGCAGTACACCTCAACCTCAACCTCAACTAGGGCTTCTTCCAACGCTTCTCCTCCTGAATCCCCCATGCCGCCATCGACAGGCGCGCGTAGCTCCACCCCTCTTACGACGCCCACGCGTGCGACGCCCCAGGGAGGGCGGATAACTCCTTTGACCCCTTCCACATCCGCGCTGCCCCGACCCTCTCGGACTGTGCACACGTCTGCTCTTCCGAGAGGACCATCAAAGCGTACAACCGTACGAACGTCTTCTGCACGAATGACAGGGGGGCCGTCCGAGTTGACGGCTCGGATCAATGCGTTGAAGTTGCATCTCAACCGAGCTCAGCGGCCCATGCTCGACCGAAGCGGCAGAGTGAGTGGGATCCCACGTTCTGTCAGTCGCACGGGTGCCACGGGACCCATATCTCCCTCTTCCTTTAGCTTTGTTACGGGAGGTACTTCCCCCATCCCTCCACCCTCCGGGATTCCCAAACCTAGGGCTTCGGTCGACCGAACGGGCTTGCCTCGCCTCGCCTCTCACCTTGCACCGCTCCGCCTCCACTGTCTTGGCGCCCCCACACACGTCGCGGCCACACACTCGTCCTGCTTCCCAACTTTCGTTCGATGCCAGTTCCGACGCTGGGACTGGCCAAAGCAGCCCGTCAATGCCCAGCTCGCGCTCTTTGTATTCCACGCGGCAACGGTCCCCCTCGGGCCAACCCGGCCCACCTCGATCTTTCTCCCCGCCCGGTCGGCCTCTCTCACCCTCCAAGTCCGCCCTGCCTCGCCTCACATCTTCCTCCACCCACACCCGCCGCCACAGCCAAGCACTTGCCAACCTCGGCTCCAACAGCTTGGGCCTCTCTTCCCCCTCACCAGCAGACAGACTTGCCGCCCGTGTGGCCATTGAGCGGGGACGCAGCCCCAACACGCGGCCGTCGTGAGCATTGTATGAACGTTAGACCATTCAGAGGGGACAGGCCCCGGGTAGTTGATCCGTTCTAAATCTATGGTTACGGCCGTCACCAGAGGTCGGCATGGGATTGGGAAAAAGGAAGTGCAGAGATTATGCAAGGCACCGTCCCCACTCTGGAGGCGGGTACCTGAAAACCAACGACGCAATGCCAGTTGCAAATCAGAGCTATCAGGGAGAGGGGCAAGAACCAGCTTGCTTCATCCGTCGCACGGGGTTAGATCTTGAAAAACACAGTGGGGCATGTTCTCCGTAAAAGGAGACTAAGCGCAAAAAGAAAAGAGGTCGGGGGAAAGGAAAGGAAAGGCGAGACAGAGGAGGTGTGATGGAAGGCAAAGCAGAGGAAGCGCGTCGTACGCAGAGGGAATGCGTCGCTTAGGCGCTGTACCCCCATTTGACCTGGGAGGAGCTGGAAGTGACAATGTCATGGTACGCGGTACCGACAGCAAGGAAGTTTTCGGTCGTGTCGGGGATCCACTCGACGACCTGCGCCTTGGTGGTCTTGTCATCCGCCACAATGGTGATCCACTTGCCACAGGCATCCTGCAGCTTGTCGTTGGGATACGCAGCCGAGGGACCGACAGCAACCGTGATGGTGTCCTTTGCGACCGTGATACCGGGCACCATTGCGGGTCAATTTCATCCACCATTGCAGTGTGGTCGCGTAGGTGGCTGAGCTCGCATCCGACGCCTTGGCCTTCGACGCGCTCGCCACGTGGGCAATCTTGGACTCGGCTGCCTTGATGGACGAAGAAGAAGACGAGGACTTGGAAGTAGGCGAGGACTTGGACGAAGACGAAGACTTGGAAGCGGACGAAAGAGTGGGGCCACATGGGGAAGGCGTACCATCATTGAACGACCACTCGACATTGAAGATGCCGAGCACGTGGTTGGCAAGCTTGCCGAACAGGCCGTACGTCAAGTCAATGTCGCAAGGGTTGAGGCAAGTCTGCGTCGAAGCTGCATCAATGCAAAACAACGCCAGTTAGACACGGTCAGTTCGACCATGGATGGGGGTAGTGAAGAGGCAACGTACGCGACTCGGGGCATTCGTCCATGATGCGAGCTTGCTGGGAACCCAGGATGCCCTTGATGGTAATGGTCTTGAAGCAGAGGTCCTGGCGGCTGATGCCTTGGTCGGCAAAGTACTTGTATCCAGGCGTGGACAGAGCGACACCCATCTGTGCAAAAAAATGGGTCACCAGTCAGCACCAACCCCAAAATGGCTCACTCCAGAGCCTTTGCTCTCAGCACAGATACGAACGGTGTTGTCATTCATGTCAGGGCCACCACACGAGCCTTGGGCAGATTCGCCCTCGGTCTCGGGGTGGTAGTAGAAGGTGGCCTGGCCTTGGATCCCACGGGCAGCAACCTTGGCAGCCAGCGTGGCATTGTTAGCAATGTAGTCGTGGCGACCAGGACGAGGGGCCGGGCACGCGGGTGCTCAAAGTGGCCGCCAATGACACGGCGGTGAGGTGCGTGGTGGCCGGCGAGCGCACTGGTGGCACCAAGCAGGAGGAGGAGGAGGGAAGTAAGGACCGTGGGTGCCATAGCGATCGAATCGGAAATGGGGGAGGAACGGAGAAGGTGGGCAGGGGGGTGGAGGAGGAGGTAGGAGGAGGCAGAGGGAGAGGAGGAGGTAGAGGAGGCGGAGGAGAACGCCAGGATTCTCTTTGGCAAGCGCAGTGAATATGTAGGAAGCCGTCCCCGGCAACCCGTCGCTAGCCTTGCAAGCCAGGTTGTTAGGAACCGCCACGCGAGACCGGACGACGCGTGATGGAGTGATGCGTGACCGGTGCTGACTGGCAGACGGAGAGGTTTTGCGGTGGCCGCTGTCCCCATGCGGGTGCCCATCCACTGGTTGCACCACTCCACTGTCGATCTGTGTCCGCACGAGGGCAGTGTGCTGATTCAACATTCACCGGTCACAGCGGCATGCGCAGACGTCACCCGGCACAGGGCCTGTGCGCAGACGGCACGGCCCCACTGGCCCAGTGTAAGTCTCGGCATCTGGGCGATCATCGATCAACGTGATCAGCACCGGTGGCCGGGACCTGCCGGGTTCTGCGGCAGCCGGCTGTGCCAGCGGCGCTCAGCCACGGCGGCACACGAAGCTCATGACGCACATGAGCGATGCATCGCACACCTGGACATGCCACGGGAACAGTCGAGCGTCGGTTGCGAGTCTGCATGACGCATTGCCGGTTACAGCTGCCGGCATTACCTGCATTACCCTCTACCGCGACGGCCAAAGTTGTCCGTCCCGAGTAGGACAACCGCAGTAGCCCTGCACTCACAACTCGGGCTGGAGCTTGTTGAATACGTTGAATGTCGAAACACAAACACCCGTCGTGCTCGGCGTTCCGCTGGGCTTGGAAGATTGCGATACCATCAATATCATCATCGACACAGCCCCCGAGGAAACAAAGACCTTTGTGTGGCCCTGAGAATCTGCAACGCCATCAATCCAACGGGGAGGCACAGACGGTTTTAACGTTTACGCGTTACGTCGCACAGTCCAGGCTGCGCTGGCTGAGTGATGTGAGGCCCGTGGGGCCTGTAACATGTAAGGCTTCTCAGCACTCGGTGCAGTTGTGATTACTCAGTCCTCAAACTCGAGTTGCCATGAGCTATTCAGTACTCCGTACGCAACGTGTACTCAGCTGCGGAGTACGGGTACTATCCGAGGCTCGGTTGCATGGACCAAGTGCAAAGCAGTTAGAGGTGTCGATCCACAGCAAGCTAGCCTAGGCTATACCAAACCCACGCTAAACCCTAGGCTCAGCCTGAGCGGTCAGACTGACCGGGTTGAGTTCTGCGTTCAACTGAACGTTCAACACGTTCACCCCCAGCCGCATCGAGCCAGCCAACGAGGCCCAGCAGGCCCAGCCACGCCCAGCCACGCACCGGCGCCCATTGAATATGGAGACGGCATGGCATAAGCTTTCCTTTCCGGTGGAGCTGGTGGGGCGGCTGAGAGCTGGCCAAGCGCTTCCTGGTCCTTCCGTGCCGGTGGATGTGTGCCTGATGTGGAGCTGCAGCCGCGCGGCGCTGCCTGGCGCTGCACACAGGCGGGATGCGGCTGCCGAAAAGGGGTGCGTGGAGGAGGCGTTTTTCAAACCGCAGCACCCAAACTGGGCTGCGTTACTAGTTGATGCAGGTTCCTGCTGCACTGCGCCTCTGTTCTGGCGCCATGCCATACAGGCCACATGTCGCATGTCACATGTCACGGCTGCAGCCATGCCCCCCCCCGGATCGCCGCGTACACTCACCTGGTGCTGGCCATGTCGGATACCCGGTGCCCCCTTGCATCGCCTTGGCGCGGCACAGGGCCGCACCCAGCCGCAGTTGCAGCACGGAGGCAGTGGTGCCCTGTGGTGCCTGCCGGCCGGCTGCTCGGCGCCCTGTCTGTCAGATCTCAGATGGCAAACCACACGGCAGCCAGCCGGGTCCACTACTATATAAAGCTCCACCCGTGCCGCCACCGGCTCTGTTTCGCCTTCATCTCCATCTCCTACACCCTCCCCGACTGCACGCTGGCGTGTATCCTCGACATCACCCTTCCTCTCCTCTCGTCTCTTCCTTCACCAAGCCTCTCTCTATAACACCTTCTACCCCCCCCCCTCTCTTTCTCCTACACTAGTCTTTTACAATGGTTCGCCCTGTCATCGCCACTGCTCTCCTTGCCCTGGCGGCAAGCCAAGTCCTGCGGGCCACCACTCGCAGCAGCGCCGCTCCCTCGGCTCTCACCAAAACATCCACGCCGTCCACGCTGCCCGCCGTGCGGATGCCAAGCCCGAGCGCCATGAGTACATCCGCTCGAACAGCACCTTGGCCGCCGCTCGGCCGAGCGTCGTGACAGTCAAGGCCAGGCCACCTTCTACCGTCCCGCCACCGAAGGCGGCTCCCAAAGCTCGTGCGGTCCCTACATTTCCGACAGCTCCAATGTCGTTGCCTTGTCGCAGGCTGGCTGGGACTACTTTGCGGGCAAGGGCATCAACCAACAGGAGCTCAACAAGGCGATTACCATCAACGGCCCCTGGGGGTCGCAGCAAGCCAAGATTCTTGACACGTGCCCCCCGGATGCGTCGACCAACACCTGCGGCAACATCTGCGACATTGACTTGACGTACGACCTCTTCGGGTTGCTGGACAACTACGATGCAGGTATCTTCAACGTTCACTGGTCCTTTGACGACGGTACCCCCTCTCCCTGTGGTTCCGGGTCTGGGTCTTCGCATTCATCCTCTTCGAGTTCCTCCCCGTCGCCCACTCACAAGTCGGCCGTGGCCCCCTACTAGCTCGTCCTCGTCTTCGCGTTCGCCTTCGTCCTCTCCGTCGTCTTCGTCGTCGGCTCGTCCGGCTCGTTTGCCACCACCCTCCAGTGGTGGGACGACGTTGACCCTCAATGGTGCCCCGGCGTTACCATCCCGTCCGGCGCTGTTACCGCTGCCGTGGGCCCAACCAGCCAATACCCCAACGAGAAACTCGCCGACACGTGCGGCAAGTGGCTCACGATTGAGGCTGATGGCAAGAAAACGCAGGCGATTGCCGTTGAGTGGGTTCCTGACACGACCCAAAACCTTCTTGCTGTCGGAAACGCATACAACGACATTGTTGGCTCGGGTAGCGGCTCCGTCACTTGGAGCTTCAACTAAGCTCCATTCGTCTTCTTTCTTTTTTCATCCCTCCAAACTTCGTAGGCCGGCTCCTACGTGAGTTCCTTGGAGGGCATTCTGTCCTCTTTATCCATTGCAATTACCGTGGCTGTGCCCTTTTCATATCCCACTTGCTCACATTGTCCATGTGGAATGGTTCCCCTGGATGATGTCTGTAATTCCATTATTGGTATTCACCGGTTCACCTATTACATTCTCGTCAGAAACAGTCCGTAGATTCGTACGGGCATAGGTCGTTGGTTGCCGGTTGGGCCTGACAAAAGAGGTACTCTGAACCTCTTCAGAGTGTACCGGCGAAACCCGGGTGTGCATTCGTTCCAAGGCGGGTAGGCATGTGTCCTTTAAGCCCCAGTCACGGAACATCCGGTTTCAAGCCAGGTTAAGGATCGACAATGATGGGAATCGAAGCGTGTCCAGCTACTGTCCTTGTCATGGCGAGAAGCGCAGGGGCCAAGTCGGCTGTGGTAGCGTGGGACATGCTCTTGTTTATGCGTTGAATGCGGTAGGGGTGCACCTTGTGTTGACGTGGATCCGGTTAGCCACCACTGGTGATCCAGAACCCATCGGCATTCAGTGACACGTGGCCCGATGCACACAGTGCATCGAGGAAGTGCATCCCAGACTTTCCATGAAGGGCTTCCACTGGCATCCGGCTCCGGAACCTATCACGGCCCATTGGTCTATAGCGTTCCTTGGTTCTCGAATGCCATCTCCATTCCCCATCGCCAGCATCGCTATATCAGTAGTAGCTACTATACCAGAACCGTAACAACAAATCGAGGCCAGCTCGAACTTGGGCATGAACGCGTTGAGGCACAAAGGCAGGAGATGAAAGCATAGGGGGTGTGAATACGTACGTCATGCGCAAACCCCTCCACGAGCATGAGACACGTCGATCACCAGACCCAGAAGAAGCATTTGCACTTGGAGGCGCAAGCGAAACCATATGCTAGTAGACAAAAGAAAGAGAGGGTATCTGGATGAGGCGCGTTGACGAATAGCCACGTGGTATTCTTGCACAGCGCGATTGCTGGCTCTCTTCAAAGCCACTCGTTACTCGTTACCATCCCTAGATGGACTGATTTCGTTCACAGCCACGTCCATACAACATGGATATACCAATGGTCCTCTGCTTTCTCGATCTGAACGATGTCCTATAAGTGCACAGGTAAAAGGGGGAGACAGGAGTTGGGTCAAACTCAGACTGGGTAAGAGAAGAGGAAGGAAGGGGAGTGGCACTAGGACAGAGGATAGGGATAGTGACACGGCGCCTGCATGCGGAAGAGGCTGAGTGTGACCTTGGAGGTGGCCTGCCCTCTTTGACCCTTTTGGTCAACAACACGTTGTCATTACCGCACGCCTTGACTCTTTTGAGCTACATTCATCATTCCCTCTCTTTCTCCCGTTTACTTGAGAGCTGGACAAAACTCAACTCGGCTGTCGATCACGCTTGTGCTCTTTACAGTGTCCATTGACAGCGAAAGCGCATTGAGGGATTTCACTATCGGGAAAAGTTAGAGAGCCACCTTGCCTTTTCTATCCAATCAAACGGATTGAATGAGATGACTACAGAACCAACGAGAGCCCGGGGGGGAAAGGGGGATGGAACAAAAGGAAGCTATGCCGCAATTGAAAGGTGTCCCCTTCTTGCAGTTCTGTGACAGCTGGGCAGCGGTCCTCAGTTTTGTCGCCCTCATCGTGAGCCAGTCTGTCCCATTGGCGTCCCGTAGCGTATATATCTTTCTCACCCAAACAAGCGATTTTCCACCAGGTTCTAGGGATGAGTAGAACGGGTACCCACGGCGCTCCCAACGCGCCACACTTTGCTCGGTGCGATCCTTCCCATCTCATTTCTTCCGGTTCTGCCTGGCATCTCTTCAGGCCCGAAAAGTGTCTTAGCACAGGGCTATACTGACTTGCTGTTATATCCATCGGGCTAAGACCCCCTTATTGGACTCTTCAGCATTTTGTTCCAGAGGTAGTTCCACTATGGGAGGCGGGTGAGGGGGGGAGTTGCATAGACTAAAGAGAGAGTGAACGGCTGCTAAGTCCAAGCATAACGTTTTGTCAATGGGAATGGGCCCATGAATACAGATGGAGCAAGCGCCTTCAAGAAGGGGAACGAGCAAGCCTCGTTTCCAGACTTAGTCAAGCTGCTCAACCTCAGCCTCAGCGTCCTTCTTCTCAACGTCAAACGTCTCGGGCTGGGGAAAGGGAACGAGGGTCAGGATTCATCGCAAAGGAGCAACCAGATTGAATACGTACAACATCGGGAACGTCATCGGCGGAAGCGCCCTGGGCCTGCATCATCTGGTACGACTGGGCCAGCTGCCGGAGCGAGGCCATCGCCTCGGGGCCGAGCTGGTTAAGGATGCCAGGCACGAGCTCGGTCATGTCCTTGTCTTCACCATGGCCGGTGACAATGTGAGTGTTGGCGTCCTTGACAAGGGCAATGTTAGGGCGGGTGAAGTGGAGCACCTTGCCATCGTCCTTGAACATGTTGACCTCCTCGTACCCGGTCATGGGCAGCACGCCGCCCAGCTTCTTGAGCGCCGCACCCAGCTTCTTGTCGTTGCCGCCCTCGACGGCAGACTTGGGCGCAGTCTTCTTCACGACCTTGCGGCGGGGAGCACCCTTGCCACCCTGCCGGCTGGCAGCCTGGAGCTTAGCGAGCTTCTCTTGGTCAACAACCATGGTGTGGGCGAAGGGGGGGTGGGACAGAACCAAGTTGCGTGGCCGCCGCCCACCAGGAAGTCCGCAGGGCCGAACAATCGTGCGACCCCGCCCCCGGCAAGAGAGCAGTCCCTTCGAACGAGGAAGAACCAGAGCGCTAGGGTTGGTGGGAAGGGTCTTGTTTCAGGCTGGTCACTCGCTCACGTGACCCCGTCTTCTTTCCACCCCCGGTTGCTCGCTTGCCATCCATCGGTGCTCGGTCGGTTCTCGACTGCGCCCATCCGCGCCCTCGGCCTCACCCTCTTCCTTCCTTTCCCCATCGCACAATGTATTTTCACACTCTGGCATGGGGCAGCCCCGCATCCGTCTACAAGCAGAACGGGAGCGCATCCTGCTTACCATCACCGATCACAAGAGCCTCTTCCGCCTCCATAGCCTTTCCCTCTTCTCACTCTCTGGCATGTTTGGACCGAGTCGCCAATGAGACTCCCACGGGTGTCCCTCTGGCAATCAATCAAACATGGGGTGCGATCGCTCCGAGGGCATCGACTGTTACATCGCCGACGCATGGGTATCCCGCAGCGAGGGGGGGAGTTAGTTCAATGACCCTCCTCCTCCGTCCAATAAAGACGATCCGGCGTTTCGGCCCACCTGTCTCATCCAAATCCTAGTGCTGGTCGAGAAAGTACCACGACATCCAGGCCGACGCGCAAGTCGTGTCTCTTGGCTGAAAGGGTGCCAGTCCAGAGAGGGAAAAGAGCATATTTGGCAGGAAGATACCATTGGATCGACCCAGTCCCGTATTACTTGTCCAAGCTTTCGAGGAACTTTTCCAGATCAAAGTCTGGGCTGTCTGGGTCGGTTATGACTGCAGGCACAAAGGAGGGAGGTCAGCGCCAAGTCGTGCAAACGTCCGGAAGGGGTTACGTACCACCAGTCGTCTTCGGGGCTGGATGGAGCTCGGCCCACTTGGCCTTGGCCTGCTCCACCAGCTCTTGCCGGTGGGCCTTGATAGCGGCGAGGTGGGCCTTGTCAGCGTCCCCCTGGAGCGAATAGCGGTGGTAGATACCGTACGCCACGCCCCCCAAAAACGCCTGGTAGCGAGCGACGTTGATCAGCGGGGTAGGATTGAAGAGGGCGAAGATAGACGACATGGTCGGTGGTGCGTCGCTGGACAGGCAGGACTGGTGGCTGGGCGGTGCGATGGGTCAAGCAGGTGCCGTGGCCAGCGAACGAGCGGCCCAGGGTCGGGCCAAGGAGGGGAAGCAGCCGAGACGACTCCGGGACGACTGGGCCGCACGACGGCAGTGACTAGTGCTAGTGACGCAGCACGTGCGGGGTTGGCTAGTCGCTTCCGCCCACATTTGTAAGATGGACAACTAGCAGCGTTGCAATTTGAAACAGTTTTCTGACGCTGTCCGACGGCACTCAACTCAAGAGCATCACACGAAGTGGCTATAGCACCGGCACAGGGGGGAACTTGCGTCGTGACCGGGTGACCATCCTGGCCCGTCTTGCTCTATCTCCACCGAGCAAGGACGTGGACTTGGGCCACGCCACTTGTTGCCCTCCACTGACCCGTACTTCACGCATTTGGTTACCAGCACGATCTCGAGGTGCATATTGGTCCTGGCTTCAAGCAACTCACGTCCGTCTTTTGACGCTCATGTGAAAAGTGTGGGTCGAGCGATGCGGGCGAGGTGCGGCAACAGCTCTGCCTGCTCGCCAGCCACACCCCTCTCTCAGGATGACGCCGGTAAACTCTCCAGGGTCTTTGTGGTGCTGTGAGAGGGAAGGACCCTGCGATGACAGCAAGTCTCCATTCACAATCACCATCATGTCAGATGTGCACCTCGACTAGAAGCGAGATGGGGCTACTTGGCTGCAGTATTTATAGTACATGAATTCATTGGAACGGTTTTGCTTTATGCCCTCTGCGCCCTTTTGTGTTGTTTAATAGTTGCCGTCACTATTCTTCCGATTCTCGCATTGAAAGGACAACACCTTATGGTAATGTACACACAAGATCAAGTTCTCATCCCACAGGATCTTACCTTCCTTCTCTGACCATCATTTTCCGAAGGCGCCATCCCCCCTGACATCCTAGAGTTTCGCTGCTCGAAGCCCCATCACAACTGGTAGTATCCACACTCCCCACATAATATTGCCCTCAATCTACACCCACCTTTGCACAGATGGACTAAGAGATTGCAGTGCTGGGACACCACTTGATTTGACCCACAATTTATATACGACACGGTCCGCAAGATGCTGCCAGTCGACTCCCCAAATATATACATGCTTCCTATCGGTTTCCCACCCTCCCATTTGAAGCACCGGCGGTAGCCCAAGCAAAAAGCCCTCGTCCTTGCCTGTAGGCAAGAGGGAAGAGAGACGCGTACACACATCCAATGTAAGGGTGGTTGTGATCGAATCCAGAAAACGGCTATGGGACGATCACCAAGAAGTTGGTGCAGCCAGACTCCGAGAGGAGGCTTTTATGCAGTCTGGAAAATGAGGTTAATTCAAAGGTGAGTGGGTGTGCGATACACGCCACACGAGAGAGAAACATGTGGGTATTGGTATCATGAACATATGCGAAGAATGGAAAGGTTGTGGAGTCTTGGCAGCCCTCTTCTAACTCAAATGGCAGACACTCAAGTCCGCAAGGGGGAAAGGGAAGGGTACAAAGACACGAATGAAATGGGAGGTGGTTATTCCTTGGGTGCAGTGTTGGGGGCGGAGCCCGTGACCTCCTCATCATTCTCCTTGGAGACGGGCTCTTCTAGCGGTTTATTGTCGAGGGCCACCTTGAGAACCAATTTGCGCCCTTGAAGTTCCTTGTCGTTAAAGGTTTCGATTGCTTCCTGTTGCTGCTCATGGGTGGCAAAGTCGACAAACGCATACCCACGGCTCTTCCATTCCTCCACCATTCGCTTCTTGGGCTTAACAGGCGCGTCCGCTTCTGCTTCGTCCGCCGCCTCAGCCTCTTCCTTCTTAGCATCAGTCAACTTCCTCACCCTCCGTACAACTGTGGTGCGGGCAATGGAGAGCTTCTTGATGGTAAGGTTCGTGTCCTTCTTGAAAAAGGCCTGGAGCTCGGGTTCCTTCACAGTGTAAGCCAAGTTGGCGACAAAGACAAGAGTCTCCGTAGGAGAACCAGTTGGTCCATCCTTCTTGCCCGTGCATCCTTATTGCCCGGTGCCGCCCCGATTGACTTCCTACCCTTCTTCTTCTGCGGCGGTTTACGGGTGAGGGTCTTGCCCTTGGGATTGGTCTCCTCTGCAGGCTCCTCTGCAGCGCGCGCTGGTAGGGGAGAAGAGAGACGTCGGCGTTGGACTGGCGCTCCTTACGCACCTTGCGGTTCAGCCAGGATTCGGTGGTGTGTGTTTCAAAGCTTCGATGACCAGCGGCCGACCAGCGACGTCGATGTTGTTGTACTCGGCAATCGCCCTCTCAGCATCCTCGGCACCATCAAAGGTAACAAAACCATACCCGCGGGGACGAGTTCCGCGACGGATAATCTGCACGTTCGACCTGGGGTGTGCGGGCACCCAACATCAGTACGGTGCGCCCAATATCTATACTAGAGACACACGTACACAGCCAGCGTAGGAGCAAAGACAGCCTTGAGATCAGCCTCGTTGAGGGAAGGGCTGAGCTGGCGGACAAAGACTTTCTGTGGGGGAGGACGGTGTAGGTTAGCAGTGCTTGCACCGGCCGTGCCCATCTGTACGCACGGTGGCCAGTTCATCTAGGTCCGCGGGAGTGCGCTCGCTAGGCGGAGTCACGTCGGCACCAGCGGGGGTGGCGACGGCCGTAGAAAGGGCGGCGGGGTTGGAGGGGGCAGCAATGTCGACGGCGACGGACATGGGGCGGGAGGAGACGTGAGGAAAGAGGGTGAAGGCGGAGGCGGGAGAGGTGAGGGTGAGGGGGGGGAGGATAGAGGCGCTGCGTTGGGGGCCAATTTAAGTACGCGCGGCGTGGCGCCAGCAGCTGCGCCAGGTGCTTAGCTGCTTAGCTGGGCTGCGCCTGGCTGGCGCGGCGGGGGGCGGCCAGGATGTCCGTCCTGAGGGGGGACTGAGTAGGGGGGCCGACACAGCGGCGTGTCCGTCGTGTGCGGGGGGCTGACGCGCTGACGGGGCTGCGAGGGCGCGCGGCAGCTGTCGAGCACATGCCGCGCTCCACACTGGCGCCTGCCCGCCGTCCCACGCCGTCCGCCTGCCGCCCCCCCGCAGGCTGCGGCAGAATGGCCTGGACGCTGGCCTCTGAACATTGAACTGTTCAATACTGAAGACTGAGTACTGAAGCTTGAAGGCCATGCTTTCAACTTGCAAGTTGGGTGTTCCTTGGCATCATGCATCGGCTGCGGCTGCCATGCGCATGACATCATCGACGTGCACCGTGCGTACCCGCGTCACAGTGTATTTAGTGGCTACACTGACCCCGGCGCCGGGGTGCGTTCGCAGTTCGGCGCGTACACTAGGCAGGACGTGAGCGAACAGCGCCACCGAACGCGTGCGTCGACGTACAAGCGGCTCACCTCCCCCCTCCGCTGCTTTGTTGGGCCACGATCGCTTTAATTAGCTTGCTCTCTCTTATTAACCGCCTCGCCTACGCTGGTGCCGCTTCGTGTTGTGCCCCCACCACACTGCCGGGTGCCTGCTGCCGTCCCGTCATCATGTCCCAGTACGACACCCACTCCATCTCCCGCTCGACCACCGTGTCCCGCAAGAGCACCATCACCTCCCGCAACGCCTCGCTCATCAAGAAGAACACCGGGCCCAACGAACTAAAGCCGTCGGACCTTCTAATTGAGCGCTTCAATGGTGTGTACACTTACCTCCTCCGTTGCGGCGCCCATTTCTTCTCACACTGTATATACGCTCGTCAGGATGGAAGAGCATCACGAAGCAGCTCATCTCCTATTTTGAAGGGATCGCCGACATTGAGTCCAACACTGCGCGCGAGCTCACCAAGCTCGGTGGCGTCATCCAAGTCCCATTCCGTGAAGGGAACCAGTTTCTGGGCGAGGATGGCATCCAAGACGTCTACTATGCGATTCGTGACAAGACACGCGTCATTGCTGATCATCATGCCAATCTCGCAAAGACCGTGGAAGGTTCCATTGTCCAACACCTCCAAAAGCTCCGCACAGAGATCAAAGCCCATGTTCGCAATGTACAGCAAGACACGGGCAAGCTTGCAAATAGCGTGGCGAAAGAACGTGAGCTGTCTACAAAGCTCATTACCGACTTGGCCAAGGCCATCACACTCCTCAAGAATGCACCATGAGTGTCACAGCTCGTGAGGATCCCTGGGCTCAGAATGCAACTGTTTTCCGTCAACTGCAGCGCCAGGTCAACGAGGAGAACGCTCTGCAAAAGTCAATCATCATCATGCAGCAGAACTCGGCCCACTTTGAAGAGGGAATTGTCCGCTCCATCCAGTCGGCCTGGCAGACTTTTGACGAATGGTCTGGTCGCATGTCGGCTCAAGTGCAAGATACTTGGCTCTCGCTGGGCGTGCAAATGCGAGGACTACAGCCCAACGCCGAATGGATCGCCTTTGCTGCTCGTTCAGACCACCTGCTCGACCCGGACACACCTCTGCGCAACCCGGAGACGATCGATTACCCGGGTAAGGATGACCCCTCGGTCATTCCTGTCCATCATGGCATTCTCGAGCGCAAGAAGCGCTTCACCAACAACTATAAGGAATCCTTCTACGTCCTCACTCCGGCTGGCTACCTGCACGAACTCCCTTCATCTGACCCACAGCGCCACCCACAGCCGGTCCTTTCTCTCTTCTTGCCCGAATGCACGCTCGGTGCCCCCTCGACCAATGCAGCCAAGAGCCACAAATTCCACATTACCGCGGCCAAGTCGGACAATCCCCTAGCGAGCTTGCGTGGTGAGCAGGCCTACACGTTCCGTGCGCGCAGCCACAACGAGATGATGGAATGGTGGAACGACATCAAGCAGCTCTCTAAGGTTTACCTCACTACGTCGGAGCAGATGGACCGCTCAGGCCCTGTGCCAGCGGCTGTGCGAGCTATCGGCTATCACTCTGAGGTGAGAGTGAAGAGAGGATGAGGAGGAAGGATCGTCGATTGAGGAGGCAATCGATGAGGAAGGAGAAGAGGGTAACATTCCTGAAGAAGGTGGAAGTGGAAGAGGAGTACATCTTAGCACCTTCGGTGAGGAGGTGCCAGGGTACACTGGGGCTCCTGGTAATCCAGTATCCCGGTTGGGCACGAAGGCTATGTGTTCGAGAAGAAGGCGGAAGAAGCGGAGATTCCCCCTACCGCCCATGACGAAAGCGGCACCGCGCAAGCCTAGTGTACTGGCTCTACGGTCCACCGTTAAGTTCCCTTCTTTTTTCAGAGGATGAGCAAGGGGTCGGTCACTATCCCAGCTTAGTTCCTTTGGCCGTTCTACCCCCCCACCTATACTCTCTGTGCTCTCCTCCTCCGCCTGATGATTGTAAATAAAGTTGTGGGCTCGTCTGTTGCCCTCTTCTGCATGTACATTCTTTCGTCTCTCTCGAGATGCCACAGGGCTGTGTTGATGTTCGGTGGCTCGCCACCCCCCGCTTGGCTCTCGGTTTGATTCCCAACCGACGAAAAGGTCTGATTTTCCTCCTCATCCCCTCTTCTTTGCGGTGCCGGATGCGTGTCGTTGGAGGGACGTAACTTGGAGGTTTTTTTATCACGCGGTGCATCGATCCCAGGAGGCTCGACAGGGCGCACCTGCCAGCGTGCCAGCAGCGCCAGCCGCTTGGGGTCGGCGAGCGGAAGGGCGGAACGGCCTGCTGACATAACGTGGAGGCTGGGGCGGGCTTAGTAACAGACACTGGGGACTGGCGCTGTGCGGGGCAGGCAGGGCATGCTGGCACCCGTGCCGCACGGGGGCAGTGTGGGCCGGGCGGCACACTGCCCCTGTGCGCGCCGCCCGCTGCCCCGTTCTTCTCTCGGGACGGGCCGAGCGCAGCGGCCACCGGCAGCTCCAGCAGCTCCTGCCTTCTGCCAGGTCCCACCGTCTCGTCTGCACCATGTACGCTGCCCGGAACGCCCTTCGGGCTGTTGCCCGCCCTCCGTGGCGCTGCCCCCGCCGCTGGAAAGGCCTTCCTCTCGACTGCCGCCAAGGCTGCTGTCCCTGCGGCTGTCCGCGCCAGCGCGGCTGCCCCCGCCGCCGTCAAGGTTCAGGGTAGGTCTTTTTTTGCCTGTCCCCTAGTCTCTGAGCCCAGCGTGCTGACTTTACTGTTGCAGCCCGTGGCCTTGCAACGCCCGCTGGTGAAGCTCTCCAGGTCGGTGCGATCCGCACCGTTATTGGCCCTGTTGTCGACGTGCACTTTGACACGGACGCGCTTCCCCCCATTCTCAATGCGCTCGAGGTGGAGGGCACGGAGAACAAACTGATTCTTGAGGTTGCCATGCACCTGGGTGAGAACACTGTCCGTGCCATTGCTATGGACGGTACCGAGGGTCTTGTCCGTGGCCAGAAGGTCAAGGACACGGGTGCCCCCATCACCATCCCCGTCGGTCCCGAGACGCTCGGCCGCATCATCAACGTCATTGGTGAGCCGATTGACGAGCGTGGCCCCATCAAGGCTGCCCACCACCTCTCGATCCACCGTGAGCCTCCTGAGTTCGTCGACCAGTCGACCGACGCTGAGATTCTGGCCACGGGTATCAAGGTCGTGGACCTGCTCGCCCCCTATGCCCGTGGTGGTAAGATTGGTCTGTTCGGCGGTGCTGGTGTCGGCAAGACGGTACTGATTCAGGAGCTGATCAACAACGTTGCCAAGGCCCACGGTGGTTACTCGGTCTTCACTGGTGTGGGTGAGCGTACGCGTGAGGGCAATGACCTGTACCACGAAATGATTGAGACGGGTGTTATCCAGCTCGACGGCGAGTCCAAGGTGGCTCTCGTGTTCGGCCAGATGAACGAGCCCCCTGGCGCCCGTGCCCGTGTCGCCCTGACTGGCCTTACGATTGCCGAGTACTTCCGTGACATTGAGGGCCAGGACGTGCTGCTCTTTATCGACAACATTTTCCGTTTCACCCAGGCCGGTTCGGAGACCTCGGCTTTGCTCGGCCGTATTCCCTCGGCTGTCGGATACCAGCCTACGCTGGCCACGGACATGGGTGCCATGCAGGAGCGGATTACCACGACCAAGAAGGGTTCGATTACCTCGGTGCAGGCTGTGTACGTGCCGGCCGATGACTTGACTGACCCTGCTCCGGCCACGACCTTTGCCCACTTGGACGCGACGACTGTGCTGGCGCGTAACATTGCCGAGCTGGGTATTATACCCCGCCGTGGACCCTCTGGCGTCCAAGTCGCGTATGCTCGACCCCCAGATTGTCGGCAAGGAGCACTACGACACGGCCAACGGTGTGCAGAAGTTGCTGCAGGACTACAAGTCGCTTCAGGACATCATTGCCATTCTGGGTATGGACGAGTTGTCCGAGGCCGACAAGCTGACCGTCGAGCGTGCACGTAAGATGCAGCGGTTCATGTCGCAGCCCTTCGCTGTGGCCCAGGTGTTTACTGGTATCGAGGGCAAGCTGGTGCCTCTCCAGGACACGATCAAGGCGTGCAAGGAGATCCTTGCCGGTCTCCATGACGACAAGCCCGAGGGTGCGTTCTACATGGTCGGCTCGATTGAGGACGTTGCTGCCAAGGCGGAGGAGATGGCCAAGCAGGCGTAATCCCGCTGTGTCGATGGAACCTCTGGTCCCCTAGGCTAAACCAATGATGCGTTGCAAAAGCTACTACTCGTTGCGGGACCGACAAGGCGGATAGGGGGCACATTTCATGGGTATTAGGTAGTTTGCTAGTTGGCTCGCGTGCTCGTCGCTAGTTGGCTCGTGTGCTCGTCTTTTCTTCAGTCACGCTGGTCAGGCCAGGCCAGGTATAGCAGCACACGAAAAGCCCGAAACTTGGTAGTGACGCTCATGAATTAGGAGGTCGAGGTGGTTGATCGAGTATGGTGACAAAAAATAAAATGGGATGGGGTCGATAACAAGACAATAAGATGGTGCTGGAATCGAGAGTATAGTATGCACAGAGAACAGAGAGGTATGGGGTACGGTTCCGGGGGCCAATGCAGGAGTGGAGAGGGGGTGATTATGGGGGGTGCAGAGAGGAAGAGAAGAAGGAAGGGAGGGACGATCGGGGGGTACTCCATCGTTTTCTTCGTTCCCCGCGAATGGCGCCGAAACACGACTAGCAGCCCCGGCTACTCTGGTGCCCGTATCCAATACAAAGAGAGCTTGATGCAAGGGAAAGGGGAAATGGGAAAGGGGGAGAGGGAAAGATGGGGTAGGTATACCAAAACCACGTACAACTCACTTCACCACAACGACGACACTGCCAGCAGAGCCACTGCCAAGGTGAGAGCAGGCGCAGTGGTGAGGCTAGCCACTGAAGAGGACGTGGCACCTGGAACGACGGTTCCGTTGGGCTCGGCCGTGGGCTGGTACCGGTTGTGCGTGCCAGGGCCGTAGAGGCCAGTGACGTTCCCGTTGACATAGTCCCGCCGCCGGCGGCCATGAGCAAGATGAACGACAGCGCCTCGGGCGAAGTAGGTCCCGGCGCGTAAAAGTTCAAGACATTGACGGTGTTCAGGGTCCCAGCAATTCGCCCGCTGGTCCCAACGAGCCTTGAATGGTCTGGTAAATTTTCTCGGCGGCCGCCACATGCTGAGTCTGGTTGGCTGCCATGCTGGCCACGCGGAAGGCAGAATAAGACAAAAGTGCACTACCCGCTGCATCAAGGAAGGGAGGTGTCGTTCAGGTGATTGTGCAGCAAGCCCGTTGAGGCATCTGCCGTGGAAAAGGCAGCGCCGAGAATCTGGTCGGTCCAAGTGTAGAGATCGTTGACTTGCGATAGCATCGCGGACGCATGACTGCTCTGCACGATGCTGGCTATTGTGCGGAGAAACCCGGCAGTGGCCCATCCGTTCCCAGTCGCCTTTAAGTCAAGAGATAGAAAAGCCCGTGTCAGTGCATCTTGGGTCATGCCAAAGAGCTTAGGAAAAGGGAGAAACGTACCCAAAGGGACGGGTCCGAATTGTTGCCCGTAACATTGACAATGTGCGACAACAGCCCCGAGGGTTGGACCAAGCCCTCATGATAGAGTCGCATCTGGTCGTACGCCAGCTGGAGCAAAGTCTGGTTATCATACACGGTGCCGTAGATCCCCAGGGACGAAGCCATGTAGATCCCATCGGACCACAGTTCTTGCGTCGCAGTCCGCTGGCTGATTGCACCCGAAGGAGTACGCGGCGTCCGGTTCAAGA
Organism: Moniliella sp. 'wahieum'; assembly: GCA_003971905.1. Lineage (NCBI taxonomy): Eukaryota > Fungi > Basidiomycota > Moniliellomycetes > Moniliellales > Moniliellaceae > Moniliella > Moniliella sp. 'wahieum'. The sequence goes on from RSEE01000023.1 coordinate 574,741, forward strand.
CAAAGTCCAGTTGCTTCCGGGCGGCCGTGGTAAAGGTCCCATTGTTGTTAACGTCTTCGTGCCCCGTGATCTCGCCCGTACTGGTCGCCGCCAGTAGGACCGGGACCGAGCACGAGAGCGAGTCGAGGCTCGACCCGGCCCACACATCTTCTTCTCCTGTCACATACGAGCACAGACGCCCAGAACTGTCCTGCGACCCCACTGCCGAGTTGGCCAAGCTAAGCTGGACAACGGGAAGGTGCTCCTTGGGGAAAGGGAGCCGCTACCGTAGGCCAAACCATCCTTGCTGTCCGTAAAGTAGTTCCACTCGCTCGGGGCCTGGAGTTCAAGGAGGGTAGCGGCATAGGTGCCTTGCACCCAGCTCGGGCGCGACCGGCCGAGATGGCAGACAAGGCGGCTTCAATCAAGGTGTCGTTGACCTTGCCGCTGATTTTGGTGCTGCCACTGCCAGAGCGGCGCAGGCGCCGGAACCGGGGTGTACTGGGCGAGTCACGTTCGGCGGGCATGGCGCAGACAGAGGCGGGGAGGCCAGCTGCCAGGCCAAGAGCCAAAATAGCGGCGGCAGAAAGGTGGACCATGCCGCTGGTGGTTAAAGACGGGAGGGGGCGGGGAGAGGGCGGGGAGAGGGCGGGCAGGTGGGGGAAAAGAGCAGGCGGAAGCAGACCAGCTTCTGCAAGCGTCGCGTCGAACGGGGAAGATGGGCGGCAGGGGGACGGCGAGGCGGCGGCGGGGGGTGGGGGTATAAGTACACTACACTCCTCGGGTCTCTGACTGAGGCCTCCCGAGGTATGCAAAAAAGGCAAGAGAAAAGAGGGGTTAGGTACCGGAGACAGGCCCAGTCTGCACACCCGCTCAGGGCATGCCTGAAATTCTGGCGAGCCGGCACACAGCGCAGCTGCCCAGTGCACGGAGCACACCTTGCCGTGTACGCACGAGCCCAGCCGCGGGGAAAACTGCCGGACGACGGTGATCGATGACGAAGATATGACGCAGCGCGCTGCCCAGCTGGAGCACAGGGCCAGTGGTGTGCGGCACCGGTTTCACTGGAGCGGCTGCTGTTTCCATTCTTCGCAAGCGGCGTGCCGTGTATCACACTCAAAGCCGTGGGGGCAGCCTCTCCGAGATCTCACATACAAATCTCAATCGCATCCGCTCGCAGCAGTTTCCGCATGCAGAATGTGGCGAGCGTGCGCATGCTCCTCCAGCAGTCACGACTAGTCATCTAGTCGTACTCGTACTCAGTACTCGTGCATCATGCACATGCCCATGGTCAAACCCTCCCCTAGGGCCCAGCCATACGCTGAACTGAGCCCTTTTGGACGAAACCGCACATTCATCTGGCAACACTCCCATTCCAGTCTCCCCCCGCCATCCATCCCCATTTACGTCTTCTCGCTTGTGATGGAGATTTCTGTCGCCTCGCTTCTGCGCAGTTACTAGTTACGGGCTATGGGTTGCATGCATGCCGTGCCTACATGGTTACAGGGCTATCGGCTGCATATGGTTACGCGTACGTCGGCACAGTGTGGCTGCGCGTCGCACGGCAGCTCCCGGCTCGGCCAAGCCGCTGCCGCGCGGCTTAGCACCGGTATAACCGGTATAACCTGGCATGGTGTAAAGCTTAAAGTGCATAGCATAACCGCCGCCTGCCCTCACTTGCCCTCCGAGCTTGAAAAGCATGTGAAGCGTCGAAATTCACATGCACCCACCACACCCTATACAGTGAGGAGGAGCGGTGACAGACTTGGACTTGTGACGACGTGGCCAGCGACCGGTGATATTTTCCCATTGCAGAATTTATTCCTGCGGTGGCTGTGTGCAGTTGAGGCTCAACTGAACGTACTGAACGTGCACGTGCGATGCACGGTGTGCGACACATGATCGAAGTGATCGATGTTGGGCGCTCCACGCAGGTCTTGTTTTCCGTATAGATGGTTGGGCAGGAAGGGTATCGGTGACCACGTGAACTGAGAGAAGTCAATGATTAATGACGGGTGCCGTGGCCGCCGAGATCTGGGAGGTCCTAGGAAGGCGGGAGGCTAGAGTTGGCTATTGTAACTAGTGTCTTTGTTGCGCTGCAGCTTGGCCTTCTTGGCGAGCGTGGCGCATTAAGTGTGAGCGCGTAAGCCACAGGAAAAACAGGCTGTGCAGCTGTGACGCGGTGACGTTCAACGCGCAGTACACATTCGGGCCGCAGGGATGGACGCAGCGTACACACAGAGATAGCGTGCCCGCGCTGTATATCTCCCGATTGTACTTACCTCGTATACATACCTCCTGTGGGCTCCGCGCGGCAGATGGCGGCAGAGTGGCGGTACGTTCTTTTTCCTTTTGCATTGTGACATGTACTGTGACGCGTGACCGTCGCGCGCGAATCTGCATCAGGCCCTCAGGCCCTCAGGCCGGTCATCACCATCTCAAGATCTCTTCAAAAGTATATACTCACGACTCTTCCTCCATCGATATGCTTCCGCTACAGTATTGCCATTTGACCAGCCGCATACTCACCACAGCGAGACACTTTCTGTGTCACAAGCATATACCTTTCACAACACCCATTCCTAGAGGATGGGCGCTTTTCATCGCATATATATGGACTCTATAATACTACCGTTTTTCTTTTTCCCCATCCGAGAAAGCCCGAGAGATCTTTTGGATCCCCCCCACCTCCTCTATCAGCAAACTTGCATTCAAAGGTTCACACCCCTCCCCAAAGCTCTGTTCATTTGAAACACATATTGCGCGCACTCTGTTCTCCATGACCATCAGCTAACATCCGTCGACGTATCATGACGATATGTGCGTTAAATTCACCAGAGGAGAGCCCGTGTTTCTTGTCACATGTCATCCCGCCTCTTCAGAGGCATATTCGGAGAGCCACAGAGCGATATGTATTACGATCGATCATCGGGATTCTTCCTACCTCCTCTCATTTCATCGAATGTGCATACTCCCGGTACTACTCACGTATACTGACCGTCGGATTTTGCAGGAAGAAATATATCACACAGAAAAGGACGTTTCTGACCGCAGGCCACCCTCAAGATATAGGAAGACAAGTAAGCACTTACACTACTAATATTTTGTGCGGTGGACGTTGATTCATCAACAGCATGGCCATCGCATATATACTGACTGATGCGGTTGTACACGCATTGTAAATGAGCACGAATACTGACTAACATTTAATGAGTTGTTACTATGTGCGACAACATCCTTCCGCCGTTTTTACTTGCAACACAGAAGAATGTTTAGAGACTCAATAAAGGCTCAACTGCCCACACAAAGGTGCTCATGGATGTTTTGGGAGCAACAGCCGTGGACCCTATAGGGGAAAACATTGATTCTCTCGCTCTAGCACGCCTATGAGAGACACCGCGGCATAATGGGCTCGTATAAGCGCCAACGGTCACAATACCTTCGGCGATACCGGGACGGTAACTCGTCGGGGAGGGATTTATACCAGTGGTCCAATCTTTGCAACATGATCTGCATGATCGGAAACCCTGTTGCCAACGGAGCTTAGTGGCACATCCATTCTTTTGCCAATGGAGAGATGTGTATCCAGTGTAATCCTCTGTTACTGACATTTTTGCAATATATACCCTCACTCATTTCTTCTAAACCTGTGGCAGCTCTTCTCTCATGAATGAATACTTGACCTCCTTCTACAGTACTTCTTATACTTGCGATGACCGAGACTTTGTATAACCGGGGGCTGATGCACTGATGCAACAATTTCACCCGCCAAAACAGCTTGCCTCAGGCCTCACGGAGCAAGTGCAACGGGAGTATAGCTTTTGGGTTGTGCTTCGCCGAAATGAATCAGTAATCGCTCACACGAAGGGCTGCGAGAGCTCTACTGCTTCAATGTTTTTCCATGTGGCCGTGTCAGACGTAGACCTACATGGAATTTGAAGCGACACATCTATATGCTCTTGGTATCTATTACAATCCCTCGTCCCGTCAACGCTGGGTGACAGCCAACAGCGTTTAGCATCTACACCGCATTGAGGACAAAATGTGATGGGCCGCCTTCCTTTTCAGACTGCCCTCTCATCTCCTTTTCACTTCTACCTATCTATCGCAAACCCTATACAAGGATGGTATGGCAGAAGACGAAAACAGTGTGTTTTCCCTACATCACATGAAAGGTTGTTTAGATGTTGTCCACTTCCATCTTGCGCAACTTGTCTTGAAGCTCTCCCTGCAACTTGTTGATGGCTTGGGTCGCCTTCTTGACTTCCTGTCAATCTATTCATGTGAATGCAGAACCATTAGTACATTTCCCGGGGGTGTACGGGATCGCGTCACTTACCTCCTCTGCTTCTGACTCGCCCTCGTTTTTGCCCACTACCCCTTTGTTTGTATCCTTTTGAACGACCTTTCTCGCGCCTTTGCGTACATACCGTGCTTTGCGCCGGTAATGCTCGGCCACCGAAGCCACCTCCTTGACCATCTCCTTCCTGGTATCCTCCGTTGCTCTGATGTATTACATCACAGAGGAAGTTAGCTTGATTAACTGCAACTCGCCTTGGCATTTTGTTGCAGGCTGGTGGGGTGTGAGAACATGGATAATACGTACTTGGGCAAGGGGACACGGATCACTCCCTCATCGTTCGGGCTGCAAGGTAGGTACTAGGCTGAGGTGCGAGTCATAAATGGCCTTCTCGACTGCTTTGACGTACTGGATGCATAACCCAAACCCGCAGTCAGTGCTCTCCTCTGTGTCAGAATACGAAAGCGATAGGGACGTACGCTCTTGTCAAAGCAGCTGATCACGAAGCCATCGTTGTTGGCGCTCACATTGGCCAACTCTTTAATCTGGTGAGTTGTGTCGTCACGGTTGTGGTGCAACTGGGCTGGGAGTCGCTCGATCGTCTCTGGAATCAGCAATGGTCAGCGCTCTCGTCGTTCTTGACACACGCCGCACAGAGCTTTGAGGTAGGGCTGACAGGACATACTAGGATCCGGGTTGCCCAAACGGGACATCACTTCTGAAAAACGCATCTCGGCCTCCGAGACGACTTGCTCGAACTGCTCCCACGTCTCGTCTTGGTCATACTGTTCTCCCTTGCGTTTATCGTCTCCGACTGTGCCCGCATTCTTGCTCGAGTCATGCGGGTCGATCACCGCGGTCTCTCCTGCCGAATCACGTTCCATCTCCGTCAGGTCCCCGGGGTCGTCTTGCGCCCGTTTCTTTTGCTTTGCGCTGGGCCGGTTTTTTTCCGCCAGCGCCGAGGTGGTGAAGATACGTGTGGTACGAAGGGGTTGGGGAAACTGTGCGCGCATTCCCTGTGGCCATGCCATAGCCATAGGCAATGCCGTGCGCGCAATCCGACTGACCGACCGCATCAGGACCATGGTGCTAGTCTCAACTGGCAAGGAAAACAAAAGGTGTTGGGAGGAGCAAGCGTTGCGGCGAACTATGCAGACTTGAGCACGCTGCTTTTAACCTCCTCATCAACATTGTCCCCTCATCCCCCCTTTCTCCGTAGACGTACGGTACTCTCACTATGGGCCCCACATTCTCGATGGGCGGCCTTAATCCGGGCGCGGGTCAACGAGGCATCGGGTATTGGTCAGGGTGTTTACCTGCAGTGGCCGATATGATGGCGGCCCACTACCTTTCAGATCGACCACTGGGTCTGGGCACCTGGAGACCTCGGAAGCCCATAACAAGCACAGTGACATCATCCTTCTCGATTGTAGCTACATCGGGCCAAGTGTGAATAACATCCGATCCTCACGATCTGACACACCCATCGATCATCCCATTCATCATTTGGAGTGACGCAGAAGGTCACGGTCGTAGAGACACCCGATCTCGGGGACACATATAATATTCCAGGATCAAGTCGAGCGAAAGAGAAGGAAAGGAAGGATGTGGCCCCAAGGAGAGGATGTAGAGAGAGGAGCTGCGTATGATGGGCGTGCGCGAGGGCTTGGCCATCTTGTCTATCACGCGTCATGCATGATGCACATCACACATCACATTGCGAGGCAACTTCTTCCTTTTCGTCCCCATCTGTTGCGATTACATCTGATGTCGCCAGTTCTTTTCTAGACACGCAGTGACGCACACAAGCACACCCGACGAGACACACACGTCGACAACAATGCATGGTGTCCGCATCGTACCAACTCCATCATCTCAACTTAGTAGAGCGGCCAAACATGGTCCAGGCCAACGCCTTCTTGCCGCACTGGGGCAGACCTTGCCCTCGATCGAGGGGTAAGCAGTCTGGTCGTTGGGGATGCACAGCGACTTGGCGCCCATCGAAGGTGCACGCTCATCCACCTCCTCTTCGTTCTCGACTGTCCGCGCGGAGCGGTCCTTGATGGCGTCCTCACATGCCTCCTCCTTGCACCACGGGATGATCACATGGTTCTTGGCGTTCAACAGCGTCGTAAATTCGTCCCACTGGGTGCAGACCTTGCGGTGCGCCGCATACTCTGCCTCTGCCTTCTTGTACATGTCCGACTGGATCGTCTCCAGCAGTTCCGACACGCTCTTCTCCACCCCCTCAAGCGGTAGGGCAGCCTTCTTAAACGTGTCACGGCGCGCCGACAGCACCGACTTCTTCTTGAGGTCGAGCGGGCCAAGCTCCAAGCGGACCGGCACGCCACGCAGTTCCCAGTCATTGAACTTCCATGCTGGGCTGTAGTTGTCGCGGTCGTCGAATTTGGCCCGGATGCCAGCCGCAACGAGCTGCTTCCAGAGCTGCTCGCATGCATCGTGGATTTGCTTACGCTCCACATCACCGGTCTTGACGGTAATCCCAACAGGAATGATCACCACCTGCAGCTTGGCCACGCGCGGGGGCATGACCAGACCCTTGTCATCACCGTGCACCATCACCATCACACCCAACGTACGGGTCGAGAGACCCCACGAGTTCTGCCACACATGGATCTTACCCTCCGGGGTGCCGCGCACCGACGCATCCGCTGCCGGGTCTTCCACTGTGATGTCAAACATCTTGCTAAAGTTTTGGCCAAGGCGTGCGAAGTACCACCCTGGATGCCACGGCCCACAGCCGGATAAAGCCCTCGACAGTCGTAGTAAACAGACCACCGGCAAATTTCTCCTTCTCCGACTTGACACCCGGCACGACAGGCAGGGCGAGGAGATCGGTATACACCTTGCGGTACAAGTCAAGGATGGTGTACACTTCCTCCTCTGCCTCCTTGCGGGTGAGGAAAGCAGTGTGGCCTTCCTGCCACAGGAACTCACGAGTACGGAGGAACGGCTGGGGGTGCTTGAACTCCCAGCGCACGACCGAGTTCCACTGGTTCAGCTTCAGTGGCAGGTCGCGGTGCGAGGTGATCCATTTGGCATAGTAGGGGTACATGACCGTCTCACTGTCGGCGCCGAATGGCGACCGGGCGTTCCAGCTCAGACTGGCCAGCACGCGTCACCAGGCTACTCGGGGGCAAAGCCCTCAATGTGGTCCTTCTCACGTTCCAGCACATCCTGCGAAACAAACGGGAAGTAGCAGTCTTCCACTCCAGCTTCTTGATCTCGGCGTCAAAGAAGCCTTGGATGCACTCCCACACAAAGTACGACCACGGCTTGATCACATAGCACCCGACACGTTGTAAAGTCAATCATGTCCCTTGCGAAGAACCTGCTGGTACCAGTCCGAGAAGTCGCCCTCTTTCCGCACAGTAATTCCAATCAGCGAAGCATCCTCAATCTTAGCGTCGTTCTTTTTCGGTGCGGCGGCCTTCTTGGCTGCCGCTGGCGCCGCCGAGCCTCGGTCTGGAGTGCCGCAAAGTCAATCACCTCCGTCTTGACGCCCGTGGGCGAGGTATTTGGCAATGTCCTGCCCGACAAGAGCAGTGTCTTGTCGCTCGAACCGGCGTGCACAGCTTGCTTATCAGACGCAGCGCGGGGCGCCATCAAGCGCGACAGTTACCTGTTCTGCGTTGGCCTTGGTGATGGACAGCGGCGACACATCCGGGTGCGCTAAGCGTAGAGGCAAGCACGTCCGCCGACGCGAGGCGCAGATCCTTCAGACCAAGTTTTTTCCCCAGCGGCGCGGAGCTTGTCTGGTTGTCTCGGACGCAATCACGACGAGCAGAGAGGCCTTGCCTTGGGCTTGAAGACGAGAGTCTTGATGTAGGCGGCCGGGCCGGAGTGGGCGGCGGCCACCGCCGTCTTGTACTCGGCGGGGCTGGCGGCAGGGGGTGCGCGATAGGCGCGTCGTGGCTGCGATGGAGAGGGTGGCGAGCTGGGCCTGGATGTCGGCAAGCGTCGGCATGGCAGAGCAACGGCAGCGGCACACGACAGGTGGAGGGGGTGGTGGGGGGGGGTTGGGTCAAAGAAAAAGCCAGGCAAATCCACGTCGGCGCCGCCACACTGCTCCTGTGCCAGAGGAACGACTGGCCACCGTTCCGCAGCCAGTTCCGCACCGATACGAAAGTGCAACGAAACGCCTACCCGTGAGGCCCGTGGGGCGTGCCAATTCCGGGGTTCCACACCACTCCTGCCTGTCCCATGTCGTTGCTGCCGCCGCTCAAGAGGCTGCCACCGACCAGGCAATACGCGACCCTTACGAGATGGGGACCGATCAGCGCGGAAAGCACATTTCTCTACCATTATCGCCCAGTAATGAAGAATCCGCATCCGGGAAAAGGGAAATCCCCAGAGATTGCTGGGGGCATGGTTTTGTTAAATACTTTCAAGCAGTGATCGAAGCTTCGTTGGCGCAGTTGGCTAGCGCAGGTCTCATACCATGAGTCTGAGTGGAATATCCACGCCATCCTGAGGTCGCCAGTTCGAGCCTGGCACGAAGCATTTTTTTCGGTTCGTGGGGTTCCATGCTGCCACTCTGTGGATCTTTTTATAGTGATGCAATGCATAGGACACCTACTATCTCTGGGAGAAGCGATATTGCAGCGGTATCACTTGCATGATAGGAGACTTTTACCGCGCCATGTGTCAATCCGTGGGGCACACACGCACCATCATCTATACCTATAATACACACCTTTTTCACCGCGTCCCCCTCCTCGAGGTTTTCTTTTGTCACTTGTTAGTAGTAGTCGGGGTGTAACAGGGTGTGTGCCATAATCTTCCGTGCCGTGACCACCAGATTCTCCACTCCCGGTGCCCCTTTGTAGTTACCGGCGACCGTCTTCCCACACCACGGCTTTGCTCTTCTTCGCTTTCCCTCTCACAAACACTTTGTTCTCCGCTTATAGTGTGCTGTTGAGTGACCGAGACCTGGGGGCACCCTCTCTCTCCTGTAAGTGGACTGCTGTACGGCGGAGACTGTCTTCTCCTGTTGCACGACGCGACACGCACAACACAGTGTGCTTATTACTGAAGTGTTGTGCGACAGTGACTGTAATATGCTATAGTACTAGTATTAGTAGACATGAATCAGTGTTTCTGGCTGGGGCCACCACCACCACCACACCGTCGCTACTGCGATGGCATCACCCTATATGTATGGAGTGTGCACATGTACTAATATCGGATCACTGGGAGTCTCCCCTCTCATGGCAAACCTATGCGGGAGAAAGATGCAGAGAGCTGGAATATTATATATCAGTGTGTTGGACGGGTTGATGTGGTTCCCACGGTACCGTTGGACACCCACTTCTCCGGCGGCAGGCTTTCCAAAACAGTCAGGCATCACACTTACGCGCGCGCTGAAACTCAGACAAGAAAAGGGGTGTGTCTCTCTGGTCAATCTTATCGGAGTTGATACTGGGCGTATAGTACTCATCCTGGAGCATACTCTCGTCCAACTTCTTTTACCTCTTTGAGACTCTATATGATAGCATTGGGATATAGACACCGCCGCGTCCTCTCTCCACTGTCATCAGAAATTCTTCTCTTCCGTAGTACGAGTAGGAACAAGGGCAGCGTGAAAGACCTACAAAAGGTAGACCAAGACGTCATATTGCCTTTTGAGAGTCGCACCGTTTTTTGATGCCCCCCAGTACTTCTCTTGTGGTTGGCTATGGCTTCCCCGCAAGCACCAATGTGGCTGCGTCTTCGCATCGCCCTGAAGTGTCACAGAAGGCAAAGGGGCATCGTACACGGGGATCCGAGTTGTGGGAAACGGTTCAGGGCATCTCCGACAAACGAACTTGGCCCAAGCTTGACGATGACTTTTGCAGTTAAAGCCTGTTGGCCTCTCTCATCGAGCGAGAGGCCGGAATATAGTCTCAGCATCGTATACACCCTCACGAGCACGTTCTTCCCTCTCTCTTTGGAAAAGTGGAGCAACGAAGGGGTAAGGAAGAGGGTGATCACACCTTCTTAAACTCCTGTACAGCAAGGGCTGTGTGGTTGGATGTTGGAGAGGGGACCAAAGGCGATGTTGGCCACAAAGGTTGATGAAAAGGTTTGACCAACTCGTCTCCGGCGCACGGGGGGAGGGGCTGAGCTTTGGACAAAGGGATGGGCTCCTTAGCCCCACAACACAGAATCGAAAGTGGTAGGAACATCGACTAATATCAATGCTGCCAAAGAGACTTGCGCCCCGACACGGGCGCCATGGCGTCCTGCTCCTGTGTCTACTTCGTTGCGAGAGGCTTTTGTCCTCGGGGGCGTCTGTCTGTGAAATGACATGTGACGCGGCGGTCATCAATTCTATCACCGATCAACTCACACCCATTTTAACTTTCAACTACGCACTGAGTACAAAGATAGGCGGCCCCAGATATAGTGCTAGTGGGCTGCAGGCGGCCCCTGTGCCCGCCTGGCGTGGCCAACTGACGTTTTAATGACAGCCAGGACTCCGGCAGCTGCATCAGCGGCTCAGGGTGCATCATGCATCATGCCTCTGCCCCCGGCCTGATGCATGATGACTGATGACTAGATGACTGATCTTCAGCCTTGTTCCGCATCAACCATCCACGTTCAGCGCAAGCTCCTCAGCCCCACCCTCCGGCCTCAGGCTGAGGCTTGTCCATCATCGCCATCCCCTGCCCTCACCATCACCCCCGCTGGCTCGCACGCGGACGCCTGCGCCATGTCCGGTTCTTCCAGCGTCGTTGGCGTCCACTACAAGGTCGGCCGCAAGATTGGCGAGGGCTCCTTTGGAGTTATCTTCGAGGGCACCAATCTACTCAACAACCAGACCGTGGCTATCAAATTTGAGCCGCGCAAGAGCGATGCACCCCAGCTGCGCGACGAGTACCGCTCTTACAAAATTCTCAGTGCATGTTTCGGCATCCCCCAGGTCTACTACTTTGGCCAAGAGGGGCTGCACAACGTTCTCATCATTGATCTTCTCGGGCCCTCACTCGAGGACCTGTTTGACCTGTGTGGCCGCAGGTTTTCCATCAAGACTGTGTGCATGACCGCCAAGCAGATGATCACGCGCCTCCAGAGCGTCCACGAGAAGAACCTCATCTACCGCGACATCAAGCCCGACAATTTTCTCATTGGACGGCCCCACACCAAGGGAGCCAACGTGATCCACGTCGTCGATTTTGGTATGGCCTGTATCGCGACCCCAAGACCAAGCAACACATTCCTTATCGTGAGCGCAAATCGTTGTCTGGCACGGCACGATACATGTCCATCAACACTCACCTCGGGCGCGAGCAGTCGCGCAGAGATGATCTCGAATCGCTCGGACACGTGTTTATGTACTTTCTCCGTGGCTCGCTCCCCTGGCAGGGGCTCAAGGCCGCCACCAACAAGCAAAAGTATGAAAAGATTGGGGAGTGCAAACAGTCCACCCCGGTGGCCACGCTATGCGAGGGCTTTCCTGAGGGATTCGCAATTTACCTCAACTATGTGCGTAAACTTGGCTTTGAAGAGGAGCCTGACTACGACTTTCTTCGTGACTTGATGGACAATGTACTCAAGTCTCGGGGTGAAGAGGAGGACGAGAAGTATGATTGGAACCTACTCCATGACGGCCAAGGGTGGGAAGCATCTCTCCAAATGCAGCACCGCGAACGTGAGCGCGAACGCGAGCGCCGGGCCGAAGAGCGGGAGCGCCGCCGTCGACAGCAACACCAACAAGTCACTCCGTCAAATGCGGCGCATGTTGGGCCACCCACAGCCGCCCAAGGCGCACCAGCGATTGGGCGAGGTGGGTCGCAACACCACCCTGCCTTGGCTGGGGGTGTGGCGACCCCCGTCTCGGGTGAAACAGGGCGCTCTCGCCCGCCGGGTTTGGGCTTGGACTCGGGGCCGGTGGAACCGTCCGGGTCAAAAATGGCGGTTCAGGGGGCCGGTACGCAAGCAGGGACTCCGTTTGGTACAGTCGGTGCCCATGCAGGCGAAACATCGGCAGTGGCTGCCCCCGCGGCTCCGGGGGGTGAGCTGCGGCATCGCCCAAAGAAAGTCCCTTCGCCTGCCAAGCCTGTTAACCTCCCCACTCACGCCTCCAGCAACAGGAGACAAAGCAACACCTTCCTTCATATCTTGACGTGTGGCTGTGTTTAAAGGAGCACCCATTTCATCCATGTTCGTTCATGTCCTGCATCCGATTCAACCCTCAGCATACCACGCCTCGTTTCCCCGGGCTACATCTTCCTCCACACGCCCCTCATTTGCGAACCACTTTTCTTGGCTGTGCTCACAATTTGTGCCCCTCTTTGCTGCCGGCTTTTTGTTCCGTTCTGATACTTGCACACCTGCTCTTACTGCAACCGTGATCATCACGGGCGTCGCCCGCATGAGTTTTGCGATGATAGGAATGCGTAGAGGGTTTTGGCGGTATAGTAACGATGGAGAGCATTGCAATTGGGATGGATGTGGACAAGTGGCGTACTGCCACCAGATGCTTGCTAAGCCAAAGTGGGGCGAGATGCAGGCGCTGCCTAACCCTGTAGGATACGAGGGGACGGGGGCTCTGAGAGGCGGGTGTTTCCTGCTTTTCCCGGGGCGGCGGCGAGCAATGATTAATGATTAATGGACGCAGTGGGATGCGATCGCACGTGCATAATTGATGGGCGGGTGACTGAGCGTGGGTTGGGATTTGCTGTGCGTCTCCAAATGGGGCTTCGCCTGCGCGGCGCTGCGCTCTGCTCCGCCGCTCGTCGCAACGCTGCGGATGGCCAGCCCCGCGTCTCTGCCCGGCGTGCTGCCGCCTCCGCCCCCCCGTGGGCGCTGGCCGGCTCTGGCCTGGGCCCAGGCCCCGCCGCCGCGCCTGTCCCTCGCGCGCCTCGTGCACCAGCTCAGCTGCCTCGTCCACTGGGAGGAGCAGCGTGCGGCTGCGCTCGCCCACGCCGACACCCCCGCCGCCCCCGCGCCCGCCTCGGCCGCCCGCCGCCGCCCGCGTGCCCGCCACGCCTCCCGCCCTGCCTCCTCCACCACCACGCCCACCCATCCCACGCCCCCCCACAATGCTCCGCCGCTCCCTTCCCGGCGCCCACCGCACGCCACACCCAGCCGAAGGACCCGCTTGACCCGCCGCCCCTTGCTGCCGACGCCCATCTCCTGGCCCAGGCGGACGACCTGATGAAGCGTCTTTGGGACCAGCGCTGGACCTCCGCCCAGCACACTGCCCTTCTCACCGCCAGCACCCCTGGCGTGCCTGACCCTTCTCCCTCCACCCGACTCCCAGGAGTGGTCGCGCCACCCCCATCAGCCCCTTTGCCCTTTCCCCCTCGGCCACCGACGATCCCTCTGCCTCCCCGCTGTGGGAAAGCGTCGAACGGCACGCCCCACCTCTCTCGCCGGTTTCTCCCGACAGCGTGCCTCGTCTCTCTCCCACTCATTAGACGCATATATGCATGCAGAAGAGGATGCCGAGCCCCGCAGCCATCTCCCGGCGGTCACGTTGATCTGGGGGAGGGCGAGCTCTGCTCCAAGGCCATCGCTATCCCGACACCGCACCCGCCCCTGATGCCGATTCCATCCCAAATGTTGGGTGGCGAATCGCCCACGACAGTGATGCGTGACTTGGAGTTGGCATACGTCCCTACCGATGGAGAGGATGAGGAACATTCGCCTCTTCCCAAGCTGTCGGCGGAGGAGGAGCTACGTCTGCTAAAGGCTCAGGTGCAGGACATTGCTCGGGTTTGCAAGGTGAATTCATCCTCCCCTGTTTCGATGCGAGGCCTATGACTGAACCCCCCTTGTCGTTTGCAGGCAGTGGCGTTTGGCGACTTATCCCAGTACGTGACGGTGCCGACGCGTGGACTAGTGATGCAAGACCTCAAGGAGATTATCAACCAGATGGTCAAGACCCTCTCTGAGTTTACGGCAGACGTGACTCGGGTGAGCCTCGAAGTGGGCACACAAGGTGCTCGGCGGGCAAGTCAAAGCCGAAGGTGTCGAGGGCCGCTGGAAAGAGCTTAAGGACGTCGTCAACAATCTGGCCATGAACTTGACAAACCAAGTACGTGGCGTGGGCATGTGCACCAAGGCGGTCGCTCGCGGCGACCTGAGTCGCAAAATCGAGGTTCAAGCCGAGGGTGAGATGCGCGATTTGATCGATACGATGAACACGATGGTGGACCAGCTACGGGACTTTGCCAACGAAGTGACCCGCGTCTCAAGGGAGGTGGGGTCGATGGGCCAGCTGGGAGGCCAAGCTAGCGTCCCAGGCGTCGAAGGCGTGTGGGAGGAATTGACCATCAACGTGAACCGCATGTGCTCCAACCTGACGGAACAAGTCCGGTCCATCTCCATGGTCACTACCGCTGTAGCCAAAGGCAACTTAACCAAGACGATTGACATTGAGGCTGAAGGAGAGATGGCACAGTTGAAGGATACGGTAAACTCCATGGTCGCCCGCTTGCGGGTATTTGCGTCTGAGGTGGTGCGCATGTCGATGGAGGTGGGTACGTACGGCAAGCTCGGCGGGCAAGCTCATGTACCCAACGTCGAGGGCACATGGAAGGACTTGACCGACAATGTAAATCGGATGGCAGACAATTTGACCTCCCAAGTACGCGAAATTGCTCGGGTGACCAAGAATGTCGAAGAGGGCGTCTTAACTGAGTTTATCAATGTGGACGCCAAGGGCGAGATCCTGGATCTCAAGATCACTGTCAACAATATGGTCAAGCAACTCAAAACCTTGTCCGATGAGATCATCCGTGTCTCCGTCGAAGTGGGAACTGAGGGACGACTCGGTGGGCAAGCCAATGTTCGAGGCGTCAAGGGCCAGTGGCAGGTACTCACTGACCGGGTCAACATGATGGCTGCCAACCTAACGACCCAAGTACGCTCAATTGCTGCCGTCACCACGGCTGTCGCTCGTGGTGACCTGGGGCAAACTATCAATGTTGATGCGCGGTGAGCTGCTCGACCTCAAGTTGACCGTCAATGAGATGGTCAAGTTCCTCCGCACCTTCTCCACTGAGGTGACTCGAGTCGCCCGAGAGGTGGGTACTGAGGGCAAGCTCGGGGGTAAGGCTGTCGTACTCGGCATTGAGGGGACGTGGAAAGACCTGACAGAGTCGGTGAATACGATGGCGGGCAACCTCACTCTGCAAGTGCGCACAATTGCGCATGCCACGACGGCGGTGGCCAACGGCGATCTCAGTCAGAAGGTTACTATTGCTGTTGCGGGTGAAATGCTGGATTTGGTCAACACGATCAACAACATGATTGACCAGCTCTCCTTCTTTGCCTCAGAGGTCACCCGCGTCGCCCGCGAGGTTGGCACTGAGGGAAAGCTGGGTGTGCAGGCTGAAGCCAAAGACGTCAAGGGCAAATGGGCGGAGATTACAGACAATGTCAACATTATGGCCAACAACCTCACTTCGCAGGTGCGCGCCTTTGCTCAGATTACTGCGGCCGCTACCGATGGAGACTTTACTCGTTTTGTCACCGTCGAGGCGAATGGCGAGATGGACTCGCTAAAGACCAAAATTAATCAGATGGTCTTTAGTTTGCGACTCTATCCAGAAGAACACGGCGGCCAGGGAGGCGGCCGAACTGGCAAACCGATCCAAATCCGAGTTCTTGGCCAACATGTCGCACGAAATCCGGACCCCGATGAACGGCATCATCGGTCTCACCACCCTTACTCTTGAGTCAGAGCTCAGTCGTGGCCAGAGGGAGAACTTGGTTACCGTTTCGACATTGGGGGCGGTCTGCTCGCTATCATTGACGACATTCTTGACATTTCCAAGATCGAGGCTGGGCGGATGACGGTGGAGGAGGTCCCGTTCAGTTTGCGGACTATCGTGCTGGGTGTGTTAAAGACTCTCTCTGTCCGAGCCACACAGAAGAAGTTGCGTTTACTTTACGAAGTAACGCGTGACTGCCCCGAACCGCTCGTGGGCGATGCGCTTCGCCTCAAACAGATTATCACCAACTTGATTGGCAATGCGGTCAAGTTCACCGAATCAGGGGGGCGCGTCTCTCTCACGTGCAAGGTTGCTCGGCAGATTTCGGAAAATGAGGTGATGTTGGAGTTTTGCGCATCCGACTCGGGGATCGGGATCAAGCCAGAGAAGCTGGATCTCATCTTTGACACGTTTAGTCAAGCGGACGGGTCGACAACGCGTAAGTATGGTGGCACAGGCCTAGGACTCAGCATTTCTCGCCGCTTGGTTAAGCTCATGGGTGGGGATCTGTGGGTGCAGAGCGACTACGGTAAGGGGTCCGAGTTTTTCTTCACAATGGTGGTGCGAATCGACAAGTTGTCGCAAGAGCAGGTACTGGACAAGATCCGTCCCTACATGGGCCGCAACATCTTCTTCCTCGACACGCTCCATGATAAGACGGGGATTGTGGACATGCTACGACAGCTCAAGCTGAACCCGATCCATTGTCACTCGGTCGAGGAAGCGCTTGTGCTTACCCGTCAACATCGTCTTCCTCGTATTGATTCAATCATCGTCGACTCGATTGAAGCGGTGGGCGATTTGCTTGGTCGAAACACTGCATTATATCCCCATCAACTTGATCACGCCCTATGAAATCACACTCAGCCTCACGTTCTGTCTCGATCATGGGATTTCAAGCTACATCACTACCCCGCCTCATTGGTGGACATTATGTACACCCTCCTCCCCTCACTGGAGAGTGCTGCGGCTGTTCTGTCGGAGGGAACAACCGAAGTAACTTATGACATTCTCCTGGCCGAAGACAATCAAGTGAACCAGAAGCTGGCGGTCAAGATGCTCAGCAATCAGGGCCACCGCATCGACGTGGTGCCCAATGGGGCAGAGGCGGTGGATGCGATTAAGCGAAAGGCGTACGATGTGATTCATGGACGTGTCGATGCCCATCATGGGGGGGATTGAAGCAACAATGGCGATTCGCGCTTGGGAGAAGAGCGAGGGGATCGAAGAGACGGCGGTGCCAATCATTGCTTTGACCGCACATGCCATGTTGGGGGACAAGGGCGCTGCCTCCAAGCTGGGATGAATGCCTATGTTTCCAAGCCCATCCGTCGTACCGAGCTGCTCAGTGCGCTTCACAATCTTCTTCCTCCGGCCAAAGTATTTGCCCGCCATGCAAACCATGCGGCGCTGAGCCCTGGGGACAAGTTGGCGCTCACTGCAAAGGGTCGGTGACGATGCGAAGGCTTATAAGGACGTTCAGACCATGCAGTGCCCTGATCTCATTAACCATTTCCTTTCTCACTTCTCATCCTACCCTTATTAGCGTTTCTTCATGTATCAGCGGGCTCGGCGCGGCCTTT
The DNA here is from genome assembly GCA_003971905.1 of Moniliella sp. 'wahieum'. NCBI lineage: Eukaryota > Fungi > Basidiomycota > Moniliellomycetes > Moniliellales > Moniliellaceae > Moniliella > Moniliella sp. 'wahieum'. The sequence continues at coordinate 592,329 of RSEE01000023.1, forward strand.
TGTAGGCTTATAACCATCCCTGTCTGATCCGATCTCGCCCCTCACCAGCACCCGTACGATTATGTCTGGAGGGCAACTCCACCAGGGCCTCCTTCTCGCGGCACCTTTCCCGTGTACGTGCTACGAAAAGCACTATGCTTCAATGTTATGAGCAGCCCTTTCATAGTACCTAGCAGAGCAGTAAAGAAAAAGGATAGAATCAATAAGTGGAAGTAGTGAGCGATTGACGCGATGAAGCTTGAAGCTTGAAGATGCACCGCCTCTGGCATTTTGCTCCTGCTGCCGTCTGTCGGGTTAGCTCAGATGGGAGAGCGTGAGATTGAAGTTACTCTTCAGTACCATATCCTCGGATTCCTCAAGGTCCCCGGTTCGATCCCGGGACACGACATCTTTTTCATAAGCACCAGTGTTCCCTTCTCTCTTTGGCCCCTCCCCGTCTCAGTGCATTGCTAGATGCCAAACTACTCTATTTACTCCAACACCGGTCACTGTTCACAAACACACCATCGATCACCCTGCTATGCCTCCCGCTTTGGTCTTGGCTCCAGCTTTGGCTGCAGCGGCGGCCGCCAAGGCACGCTGGGCCTCTTCGTAGTGGCGCAGATTGGTGCCGGTGAAGAAGCCATTAAAGTCGAGCCGGGCCGCGAGTTGGGTGAAATGTTGCCGTGCAGTCGCGCCCATCTCGGACTTGGGTTGTTCCGCACGCCCAACCCCCCCGTCGCAGGCAGCGGCTCGCGTGCCCCGGGTCCTTCAATGACAAACTCGAAAAAGTCCCGCAGCTGTTCTCGCACACCAACCACCAGCGCCAGCATGGTCTGGTACCGCTCCTTGAGCAGATCGACTCCTCTGCACTAGCCCGATCATCGCCCACCGAACCTTCGCTAAGCAAGTCCGGCACACATCGCCCCCCCACCGCTCGATCAAGCCAGCAAAGCGTCGCAGTTGCCCACCACCGCCATGACCAGCTTGGACAGGGGTGGAAAGGAAAGAAGTAACCCGTCCTGAACGTATGAGAGAAAAGTGCGATGCAAAGTGCGTACATCCGCAAAATCCAGTCGAGAAGGTTGTTCCCTTGCCCCACCCCAGGCTTGAGAGGGAGCCACGCTCCGTGCCCCAAAAGAAGGGCGTACCTTGCGTGGAGAGAAGCTCGGCCCCAACGTACTGGGTGGGCGCAATTCAGGTCCGGGGGTACTCTGAGCCCGGGTTCGTATCTCCTCCAATCCGTGGGGAGGGCGCCCTCCTAACCTTGACGGGAAGGGAAGCAGTGCTTGAGTATGTTTACCAAGTTTGGTTGGGGAAGACAGGTGACGCACATTCCGCCCAGACAGGCCACTAGTTACACGGGATGGAGAGGCCGGGGGAGTGGAAGCATTGCTAAGCCGCTTGTCCCGTTTATCTTGTCTTTCCTCGTGGGCTTGTACAGTTGGTTCAGCAGAGTGTGGTACTGTACTTCAATCACATCCGTCTACCCTGCAGTTAGTTGGGATCTAGTTGCCCCAAAAGGACGTACCTGGAAATGCCCGAGCAGCGTATCCAAAAACCAAATCAAGTCTCGAGCAGGCACCAAGTTAAGGAGCAAGTCAGAACGGTGCTTAACCTCTTTGGGGTTGACGCCGCCCTCGCCAACGCCGGTGAACTTGCGCCGCACTCGTTGGCTGTTGGAGAGGGAAGTCCAGCACCCACAACACGGCGGTGAGTATGACATAAAGCAAATAAGTAGAGAAAAAAGTCGCATACCGCCCCACTTCGGCAGGGGACAGGAATAAGTCCAAGGGAAACTCGGCCGTGTAGCTTAATTGCCACCCTGGCACTCCCGCATGAGGGAAAATTTCTCCATCTTCTCCGAGGGGACAGGACGCCAATGCAGCCGTTCCATCGATGGTTGTTCCATCTCCCCTACTGTTCGATGCAGGGCTTGTTCGAGGTCGGCTTCGTGGAGAGCGGCAGAAAACGGGGGCATACGCTTTCTCTTTTTCGTCCGCTCCAGCTCCGAGAGGAGAGAGCAGGCAAAACCGCCATTCCTTAGAAGAAAGAACTGTCCCAAGTCTTCCAGCGCCGATACGACTGCCTCGTTCGTCAATACGGTGCGCCAAAGCCACTCTCCCACCTCTTGTTGCAGGTCGAGCAAAGTTTGGGAAAACATGAGAGGGTGGCTAGGGCGTGCATCCGGTCGACGTAATCGTGCGCATGAACGGTGATGAGGGTTTGGGGTATAGGACCAGCCTCGGCCTGGCCCCGGTCCAGGGCAAAAAACTTGACCCGATGCAAGGCTCGGCCAATATAGAGGATGGTGTCAGCGAGGGGGGGAGGGATGGAGTGAGGAAAAGCATAAGGTCGTAACCCCCAATCAGAACCCACTTGCTCCACAAGAGCATCGCGACCAGATGAAACCAGGCGTGATCCCATGGACACCGGGCTTCCACTGACTGTACCCTGGCACACCCAGTCGATCAGGATCTCCATCCAGCTATGCTCCACCGCCGCGTACCAAGGCCATGAGGTCCGCCACTTGGGCAATCCCTGTATCCACCGCATGGGTCAGGAGGTCAATCAACAATCCCCCCGTCCATCCCTCCAGACCTGTGGGGAGCGTCTCCACGTCCACCTTTCGGGCAAGCCAAGTAGGTTGTAGCTCGCCCGTGGACCCAGGAGCAAGGCGCGTACCAGTCGCCGAAGTGCGACGAAACGAGGATACCAGTCAGCCAATTCGGCACGGACTGACAAGAGGGAGACAAAGGAATGGGATGCAACAAAGTCTGGGTCGCGCTCCAATATACCCTGCTCGATGGCCACGATGCGTTTTTGGTAATCATCCAGCGCGTGCAGCAAAGCCGCACAGAGCGGGGCGAGGTGGGCAGTAACACACTCATCTCCGCGCGAGGCACGGAAGGCGACATGGCGAAGAAGTTGGGTACGGGAACGATCCATATTACTTGGGCGAAACGACGGACAATCCGGACGCTCCAGCCGAGTTCGGCTAGACTCTGGAGCTGTGCTCGCTCCCGCTTGCAGAGAAACCTCGGCGGGGACGCGCACTGAGGCATCGAGAGCGGCGAGCAGCTCGGCTCGCTGGCAAGGGTGGCCACATCATTCCCCTCTTGGATCGGGCTGCCATCAGGTGCATAGGCGGCCACAAGCGACGACGGATGACCGCCCAGGATGAGAAGCACCTCGGACAACATCCCCAGGCGCGTCCGGCTCGTTGCTGGCCAAGAGCGCGCCTACATTAAGTACACAAAACAGCACCCGCATTTCGCGCCCCCGGCACTGCTGACGTAATCCGGTATGTCACCTCGCTTCGTCCATGCATGTCGATGCTGTATAGATACACGCCGCGGAGGCTGGCTCCCCCCGTCATTCCGATCTCGCATCCTTTCTTCAACCACAGGCTCGAGTCACTTTGCGGCCAGGGGTGGGTGTTGGTATGGTTATGCACTCAAGATGATGTTGATGGTTGGAAGACCTGGTCCACCCTTCCGATCATGGGCCTCGGTGTGTGTTATATCAGCCGCAAGCTCATTTTGTCGGTAAAGAAACTGCCCCTCATGCCCTCTCCAGCTTCAAGTACTTGGACGCCCTTGCCCGAATGGCGAAGACAGATTCGTACATTCACGGTTCATGTCTCCCATCACCACTTCTAGCGTGTCTGTCTACGTCCAAAGATGATCTCACCAAGCCAGAGGCCGGCACTCCCCGCAGCCACAAGCCAAGGCTTAATCAAGGCGATCGCCAAGTTTGCTCTATATGTCAGTTCCTTGTCGCGAGCGACGTTTCCCCGGCGGCAATGCGTAGCCAAAACGATCAGTTAGCTTTGCTGGGATGAGTTTCCGGTACGAGCATAGTACTCCTGGCGCAGTTCATCTTTCCACTTGTGGATCTCATCCTCAGTAGGGATGATCCCCCTTTTCCCCAGCTCGGAGCGGGCAACAGCCCTCATGCGGGCATCAAAGTCCCTCTCCTCCGATTCGTGCTGCAGCAGGGCTTTGTCTGCGGAGAGGGTGAACCAGGCCAAGGCCACTTATGGGATAAAGTCAGCCAATAGAGTTTCCACAGCCCACACCACATCCGCGCCATATCCTATCGCATCCCAGTTGCGAGCGGGACATACCCGAGGCAGTGATAAAGACTTTGACCTGAACCTCTGGCGACCAAAGGCAGGGTAAGCAATGCCGCCAAAGTAACATCCGAGGCCGCCTAGGAGTGTGCCATAGAGCAGACCCTTGATTCCAGCAAGAGACTGCACCAGCGATGCATGCTCCGTCTCATCTCGGCGCCAAAATCTCCGGCGTTGTTCAAGAGGAAGCCCAGGATCGCTCATGGTGGCGGCGCGATGAACAATGAATGTTGGAGTTGAGTGTTGAGTGCTCGGTGTTGAGAGTTGAATGATGGTCAAGTCGATGTCATCTTCGTCTACCAACGGCTCGAGGCTTCACTAGAAGCGTGAAGTTCTTGAACGTTCAACGCTTCTGTGACATATGACAGCTGATGCATGATGCATGATGCATGATGACACATGTCAACGTTGAACTTGAACGTTCAACCCGGAGCGAATTTCGGTGCAAGTGAGTACTATTGTGGGGATCCGATCCTCGTCCCACCCACTTTTGGCTCCCCTGCTCTTCGTACTATTATGGCCTGTTTCTTCTCTTTCCTACTCAACATGTTCATTGAGAACGTGGGTGGCCCGGAAAGAGCGCGCAAACATGAATACTCCCATGTGGCCTCATGCATCAGTGCCCCAACTTGTATTTTTTGGTGCAGGTGAAAAAGACGTCCTCAATGAGATGGCCGCACTTCTGTATACTTTTGAAGCAAATAGAAGAGAAAGAGAGGAACGGGGAGAATAAAGCAAGCGGAGTATACGAAACAGCTGAATGTCATTCAATCTGGACTTGATCTTGATAGTGTTGAGCTCTGTGGACTTGGCAGAGGACAAGGAGGAGAGCCAAGTCTCGTTGAGCCCATAGATATACTCAATCACATCTCAAACTCATATTGCGCCTCATTCATAATGCGCTTCAAAACATTAAGAGCCTGCCGAGAGAAGCTCCACCACATCGCGCTGCCAGCACTGGTGTTGCTTTTTATTCCCCCCTTCCCCGCTACACACACACAGGCCAAAGTGTAAGCCTACAACCTCGGGAAAAGTGGTGATAAGGTATGTTGCGTATATATCCCTGTGCTCATCCAGTCCGCACGCTGTTTCGCCTTGGGGTGAAAAGGTCATTTTCTTACTGTACTAGTCCATGTGGAAAAGTTGTCTATCTTTTCTGAACCAGTATTTTTGAAGAGGGAGACGTACATGGTGGGGAGAGAATTAGGAAGGCAGTAATACATATTATAGAGGAAAAGGGGGATGATAGTCCTGAAAGAATGTGTGTTGGGTTAGAGTGCGAGAGAGATGAAGGGATGGTGACCCACCACAGAGGCGCGTACCGAAAAATAAAGAGCAACATCGAGGAAGGTGGTGAAGAGAGTGGCGAAGAATAGCAGGCTCCTTTGGAAGATGAAGAGTTACATGGCGAGACAGGGGAGCAGACCCACCCCCATGCCATATTTTCACAATATGATGTATAGGCAACCATTATGCATGGGGACCGAGATGGTATAACAAGGGTGTCAGACTCGGTTCAATCGTAAGCGTCCCCGCCACCATGGTTCAGTATGAATGAGGAAAGAGCACCATGAGCAAGTGCGAACACATACGCTCATAAGAACGCGGATGCCACAGCACAGTGGTTGCGCAAGGATGGGTCAGAGTGAGAAGGAAGGCTCACGCCGTTCCCACTTTTGCCACAATTATATGCAAAATCTACTCTAATGTGTAAGGGTTTGGCCTCCACGGACAGTCGCCTGACGTATGACGAACCAAAAGAAAGAGCCGACCTCTATAGCACCTTGGGTAAAGAGGTCCAAGGGCGTAATAGGCTTAAGCTTTTCTTACCATATTTTATAGTCGTCATCCCTCTCTGGCTCTTACTAGGGGGCGTGGAATGGATGAGGTAGAATTGAAGTAGAAACAGGGTGGCTGATGCCATTTTGTTAAAAGCCAGTGTGTGATTTCGCTCCCCCCATTTTCGATGTATTGTCTCGAGCGTCTCTTCACTCATTTCCCCATTTGGTGGTATTCAGCTTCGCTCCATGTCCTCTGTTTTCGTTTCTTCCACACGAACGATTACCACCTTCCATGGGTTGTGTCTCCACTCTGGTCTCCATATTGCCTTCGCCCCCAGCTTGGACACAATTGGTCGCTTTTGACTGTCCAAAATCCATTATTAGTCCGGAGAGAGGGTCTTTACGTCGACAGAGGTAAGGCGCATCACGCGCCCATTCATGCGGAACGGAACACTGTCTCGAAACCATGAGTATTCGAATGCTGTATAGTGGTTGACACGGAGTGATAATAACGGAGACGCGGCGGCGCGCTCTACTGGGCATCAGAGCAGGCGGGCCTTAGCTTGCATCAGAACATCTTGGATCCAACGCAGCCCGTAGCAGTATGTCTGAGGCTTCTCCCCAGCCCGTTCGGTGACCATAGAAACGATCGACCCCCACCGTTCTGTCATCGCGTCCACAACCGCTCCATGGTCTACATTCCAGGAAAAAATGATCATAGCGATTCCAATACATTCCAAGTACCGTAACACATTTCCTTCAATATTGCCACAATTGCAGATACGTCTATAACCGTGGGCACGACCCAGGCCATGAGTTCGCCGAGTGACGGTCGGCGGCCCAGGTATGGATATTTCATACCGGGCAATAAGCCATTGAGTGAAGACGAAGGGGAATAATTAATAAGGAACCGATAAGAGCAACAGGCGGTGATGCTCACTTGTGAATTAATGAGAGTTTTGAAGCGCGAAAAGAGGCGGGGGAGTAATAAGTGAAGCTAGTGAAGAGTGGGGGGCGCGACTGAAGGTTGGTCAGCCTTGAAGAATGAGAGTTCTATAATGGCGAGGCTGTGAGAAGGCGGAGGGGGTGACACACTGGAAAAGAACTTTTGCGAGAAAAACGCCGCCTGAGAACATGCATAAACACAAAGCCTTGTGGAGAATAATAGAATGCCACCCAGTTGTTGCACCGTGGCTGTTGTGAGTGGCGCTACCCTAGTTAGCTAGGTGAAGGTTTTAGGCTTAGCCTGCGCCGCGCGCGTTCTATCCGTGGCGCCTCCGCTTGGGTCCCATTGTAAGCCGCACGTGTAGTAACTGTTGGCGCATTCCTCTGTTCTTCCTTACCACCGCCACCTCTTCACTCCACTCGTTACCTCGTTCTCGATCATCTATACTTCTGATAGCTCAGACCGCGCCGTCTGCCTGCCGTAGTATGCCGCTACACTGTGAACCCATTCCCCACTATGGGTATGTCTTTCCTGGCAAGCCATATGAGGTGAAGGCAGCAAGGCAGCCACAGAAGGGGACAGTCAGAAGGATGCAGTTATAATCTCTTCGGCCGCCGTTTCCGACGATTCACAAAAAGGATGTTGGATTTTCCGGTTTCCAGTACCACATATATTGTGGTAGATATATTGGGGTAGATTCTGATGGAGGCGGAAGGGGAACGCACCGTTTCTCACAGAGATAGATATAAGGCATGCCATTGTGTCCCATTCTCACGGATGGTTACATTGCAAAGCCCCAAACTCAATCACAATTCAGACTCAGGGGTAAGG